>CM038221.1:35595574-36795574 GCA_021442155.1 Cymbidium sinense
TTTAAAAATACTTTTTTTCTACTTAGGTTTTATTATATCTGCTGATGGATTAAAAGTATACCCATCAAAAATTAAGTTCATTATAGAATGGCCAACTCCTAAGTCTTTTATAGATGTTAGAAGTTTTCATGGATTACCTACTTTTTAGTTTATAAGAAATTTTAGTACTATTCTAACCCTTATCATTGACATGTTAAGAAAGATAAGTTTATATGGACCATAGATGATAAAATTGCCATAAAATAAATTAAAACTCTTGTGACTTCTTCAACTATCTTAAGACTTCATGACTTTAATAAAGTCTTTAAGATGACTTGTGATGCATCATGTATTAGAATTAGTAGAATTTTAAGTTAACAAACTAATCTAATTTCTTTTTTTAGTGAGAAATTAAATGATGCTAGACAAAAATATTTTACATATGATCAAGAGTTTTTTGTGATTATTCAAACTCTTAAGAATTGTAGATATTATCTATTATATAAAGAGTTTATTTTGAATATAGATTATCAAGCCCTAAAATTTATTAACTCTCAAAAGAAGCAAAATTATAAACATGCTAAATGGGTCGAATACCTTCAAGAATTTTCTTTCATGCTTAAACATAAACTTCGAATAGAAAATAAACTAACAGATGCTCTATCTAAACTATCTCTAATGGTTTTATCCTTCAAATTTCAAATCCTAAGATTTAAGACTTTAAAAGAAGTTTACAAATTTTGCCTTGATTTTTATATGATATACTTGGAACATGAATACAAGCCATTGACTTTCGATAGCTCCTCTATCATTCTAGATGTATATATTTATACAGGTAAAAGGTTATGTATTCTTAAAACATCGCTAAGAAATTTTTTTGGTATTTGAACTATATTCAAAAGGTATATTATGACATTTTGGTATATTTTGAGCAAAGATTTTAATAGCTGTCTCTATGAAAAGATGTTGAATGTATCATACTCTAGTGTTACACTTATCATTAACCTAAAACTATCAAACAAAATTTTGTTATTACACATCATTACATATTCCTTCTAGACCATGGGGAGACCTATCCATAGATTATATATTAAGTTTACCTTGGGCACCTCATAGACATAATAGTTTATTTATCATTGTGGATAGATTTTCTAAGATGTCACATTTTATACTTTATTTAAAATTAAATGATGTATCTCACATAGCAAGGTTGTTCTTTAAAAAAAATTATTAGGTTACATGGAATCCCATTCATAATAGTTTTTGATAGATATGTCAAATTTATATTTAAGTTTAAGAAATTTTATGGATACTAATGTGAACACATCCTAAATTATCCTCTAAATTTCATCCACAAATTAATTGGTAGATGGAAGTCATCAAAATAAAATTAGAAAATTTACTAAGATGTTAAATTAGAAAAAACTCAAGAAATTTTGATTTAACATTACCTACATCTAAATTTATGTACAATAGTTTCATTTTCAGATCAACTCACAAACTACTTTCGAGATAGTTTATGGATACAACCCTAAAATGCCTATTGATCTAGCTAATACCTACTCATGCATTTTTTTTACTCAACATATACATTTGCATCTGATTTTCATAGCCTTCATGAAGATATAAAGAAACAATTAAAAATACAAAATGCTAAGTACACTGAACAAAAGAATAAAAATAAAAATTTTAAAGAATATGATAGAGGTGATAATGTATTGGTTTGTATTCATCCTAATAGATTTGTTTCCATAAAATATAAGAAGTTACAAGTGAGAGCATGTGGGCCATTCAAACTTATTATGAAACTTAGTAATAATGCTTATGTTCTTGAATTTCCCCCTCACATGTTTATTTTCCCTATCTTCAATGTGGATGATTTAATAACTTTTAAAGGAGTTACCCAACCTCCAAATTTAAAGAAGAAAATATTTATAAGATGAGTTATAAATTATTTATAGGTACCTATTCAACCAACATTCTTTAAGGTGGAGAACATCATCATAGATGAAACAACAACATATGATAATACCATTTAAATATTTTTAATTAGGTGGAAAGACAAGCTACTAAGTGAAGATGCCTGAATGATCATAGAAGAACACGAACCTTTGCCCCCAAAGTTTTTAAGGACATTTAGAATCTTAACTCTTCAAAGAAGAGTTCATTGAGGTGGGAGTTGATGTAGCACATCAAAGGAGGAAAAGACCTATCATAAGGTCTTAAATTAAAAGCTTAAACTTATAAGAACTTTTATTATACTTTATGTGTTGTGGTATTTTATGTTGATGTCCCATGTGTTGTATTATATAGTAGTGGATGATTTGAACATATTTAAGTGATGTATGAGAGTTGTGATTGAAATCATTTAGTATTTTTTGTCATAAGTGCATTAGCAGAATAACGCCTAGAGCTAACTTTTTGGCACCATGGCACTATGTCCAATTTTTTATAGGGTGTCAGGATAAAGAAGTTAGTGCCTAACCACTAGCCTATGATGCCTTAACACTACAAAATGATAGGTTTTAATTTTTTCAGTTTTCAATAATTTTTCTAATGGGGCACATCCCTTAAGTTATTTTAACTTGAATATACTCTTATTATAAATTGATAGAAAAGATTAGACTAGTTTTGTGTGGAAATTTTGAGTGAAGCCTCTTTGGTTAGAGTTTGGTGACCATCCTAAGGATTTGGTGATTTTTGCTATTGTTCTACTTGGAGTAGAACTTATCATATGTCTTCAACTTTGGTGAGTATAAGATCTTGAAGCAATCTTTTGCCTCTATCCATTATGATTTTCTCTCGAACACTTTATCATGTTGAATATCTTTCATGGATGGAAAACCATCTGTTATGGGTGTTTAAACTTAGATAAAGAGGAGGAGCAATATTAGAATGTGATATATAGGTGGCACCTCTACAACTTTCTTCACAGGAAGTAGGGTAGTGTGATATGGGATTAGGGAACTATCTAAACAATATGTTAAATCCTACCTTCTATACTTTGATGCCTGAGAAAAAAATGCGAAGGGATAGGACTCACTAAGTCTAGATTACAAGTAGTATCTCAATTAGTAGGGGATGATTGTATAATCAATTGAATCTTTGCACTCTTCTTCTAACTAGGCTTTGGTTGGATCTTAAATATATATTGGTTGGATATATATATATATATATGTTCATATATATGAATGAATAACATTAGAATAATAAAGCTAAGGAGCCTAACAAGATATATGTTATGTCCATAGATAATACATCACATTAAATGCAATCCTCATAGCTACGAATTTTTATAAGGATAAGCAACCTATATCTGATATTTAACGAGGATTGATTCATCTAACTCATAATAAAAAAATTAGAATGTGGTTCTTATTTAAGATTCAACTTAAAAAGAGTGTTTGTAGAAGTGACATTTATCGTACTACCCCTATCTATCACTAACTCATACCTCCTCTCCTTACAAATAACAAATATAGTGAAAATATTCATCTATCTCAAGTATTGGTGTGTGTTAGGATTAGTCCACTTGGTGTAACCCAATTTGGTTTTTGTACTACCCTAATATGCCTATGAATGTGGTGGAGAAGATGGTGAGGCTAATCAAGTAAAGGACCTCACTTTATGGAGTCAAAAAGGTCAACCAACACACCAAACAACAAGTAGGTTGAGTTTTAGAACAACCATTTGAGTTCGAGAAATCCAAATGAGTTTTAAAAAAGTGAAAATTGTTATGCAGTTATGGCACCAAGGGCACTGAATTGGGTATTTAAGATTGTTTTCAAATTAAAACTTAATTTGATTGCTTTGTATAAAATGTAATTGCAAATAAAACTTTCTTAATTATCCATTGCAATTATAAGTAGCAATAAGGAAAAGTAATATGTTGAAAAAGTAAAAGAGAACACAAAGATTTTTTACATGGCCAAATCCAAAACCAAAACATGTCCATGGCTAGCAACCCAAGCTACGAATTCACTAAATCAAAATGAGATTACAACAAATCTCTTATACTCTCCTTCATGGGTAAGTACAACCGAACTCCATACTTTCTTACACAAGAAAGTACAACCCAACACATACTTTCTTACAACAGGCAAGTACAACCCCAACACAAATCAAGACAAGGAAAAAAAAGATACAAATATCTAACTCTCAACTTTAAAAGATTTTTGCACTCACAACCCAAACTATACCAATATTAAGGAAAGTGAATATTAATGAAAGAGAGCTCACATTAATTTGAAAGTGAAATTGAAATAAGGTCTTCAATTTAATATTTTAATGCAAGTAAGTAAGTAAATGTTGCTTTGAATGAACTTTAAAAAGTTTGAAAAGATTTTCTTATGTAACTTTAAAATACAAAATAAAATGTAATATGAATCAATTTAATATGCAATGTTAAATCACAAGACTTTAACTTGAATCATTTTATCCATTAGGTAACTTATATTCAAATGATAAATGGATTTACAATTTGAATAACTTGATAATCACTTGAATAATAATCACAAGAAGGCTATCACATAAACTTTATGTAAAATAAGTGAAAGGAAGTTAATAACAAACATACAATAAATCAAATGGGTTATGAAAGTGGTTAGCCAAGTAAAGAAATAAGAGAGATGTAATGTTAAGCATAATCAAACTTAAGCAACCTATATGAAACTTTCAGCCAAGGTGATAAACAAGTGATATTCAAATGATTAAGCACTAGAAAATTTTAAATCTTTGTAAGAGCTTTCAGCCAAACAAGTAAACAATGAATAGTGAAATGATTAAGCACAAATTAAATTGAAATCCTTATGTTAGCTTTCGGCCAAACAAGAAAATAATGGAATATGAAATGATTAAGCACACAATAAACTAAAATAACCAAATGTAAATTAAAGCCAAGAAGAGATCAAAGTAATATAAAAATCTTAACACCTTAAGAATTGATCTAATTATTGAAGCTCTTGGCCAAAAGAGAGAAACACACAAATCCTTCACTTTTTTCAATCAATCTTCAAGCCAACTATTAGTCCAAGGGAAATAGAAGAAAGATGAGGTATGTTTGCACTTGAATCACCAAAGATCTCCAAGATTTTTGCTTTAGCTAGAATCAGCCAAGGTGGAGAAGGTGAGCAAGAGAGAATATTAGCTTTTTTTTTAAACCTTTTTCAAGCTAAAACAAACCTCTTAAATAGAAGAGGGAAGAGTCTAGGATTGGCCAAGATATGAGACAATGAGAGGGAAATAGAATAAGTAACTATTTGAATTTCAAATCCAAAGAATATTAGATCGGCCAAAAAGTTATGCAAGAGGCTCCTTTGCAAATTTGAAACAAGCCAATATGGAATAATTTCAATGTGATTCATAGCAAGAATGAGAGGAGAAATCCTATGGAAAATTTGGCCAAGGAGGGTCCATGAATATGATATGAACGATGGAGTTTTGAATAAAATAAATCTATGGAAAAATAATTTAGGAATTTCAAGGGAGTTTCCTAAAATAGAAAATTCTCAAATTAATGTAGTGAATCAAATTGAATCTAATCTGATTATATTATGTATTATTTGAATATTAAATTAATCAAAATTAATTTAATTTTGAATATAAGTGGCTGACCCCTAAGCACAACTTCCTAAAATGAATATTAATTAAAAAGGTTTTGTTTTAAATAAGGGCTGATTTGAATTTAAATTTAAAATGACATATAATAAATTAATTAAGCTCTAAATAATCAAAAATAAATCATGCTTGGGACGTTCAAAATTTTCCATAAAATATTTGATTTAATTTGCTAAGAATATGTTATGAATGAAAAAATTTTAATTCAAAATAACTCAAATTCAAAATTCAAATTAATGAATTTTTAAAATATGAAAATTGAGGGAATATTATATGGAAATGGTTTAAATGAAATTCACATATTTTATCTAACAAAATGCATTAAAAACTTCGGCCAAAATAATGTGAATATGAATATGAGAGAGAAGAAAGAATAATAGCAAAGAGAATAAGAATAAAAGGGTAATTTTAGCATAATTTAATTTTCATGTAATAAATATATGAATAAAAAATTATGATTGGCATGGGAATGATTTAATGAAGTTTAAACATAATTTATTTTACTTGAACACACATTTAATGGAACTTATCTCATGCACTTAGTTCATATTATCCAAAATGGATAATTTAATGAATAATTACAATTTTAAGATATAGAAAATATAAATGATTTTAGAATGGTGAATTTAAAATTGAATGAATCATTTATTTTATCTTTGTGAGCTTTTTATTTAACTAAATATGGTAATTACTAAAAAAAATTTTCAACCAATTCAAGTCTAGCTTTAGCATTCTGAATTGACTGAAGAAGTGAAGTGAAGAATTTTTCCACACTTGAATTTAAAGTGATTAATAGCATTTGAACATATGTTTGTTATCATTAAAATAAATCTCATATGTTTGTTTGAATTTCAATCAAAGACTTTAAATTTGGATGGTTATCAAGAAATAAAATTGAAATAATTAAGTTTTTGATTTTTTTTTTCAAGGATTTAGTGATTAAAACCTCAGAAGACATGTGTATTAAATAAACACGTATGAAAAAAATTGGAGAATGTTCTAAATTTTTGTGGAGTTTTGATACATCAAAAACAACTTTGAACAAACTAGGTCAATAAAAGAAAAAAGTTTGACTAACATTGTTAATATATGTTTAAGATTAATTTTGTGAGAACTTTTTGATGTAAAAATTATAAAAAAAGATCATAAAATATTGAGAAATAACTAAAAACAAAAATTCAAAAAATATATTAAGAAGAATAGCCAATTAAATTTCAAGGTCTACTCACCACAAAGTAAATTTCCAAAAAAAAAAAATCAATCTTTCTTTATTTTTTACACCAAACAACCCAATGGCAATAAAATTCTCCAAATTTATTCTCCAAACTAAAGTAAACTTCATTTCAAAAAAAAGTTTCATATACATTTTACACATACATTTCCAATTTTAAACTCAAACATTTTGAAAAGGGAGGGAATGAGGAGATGGGGGTTGGGGCACTGCCATTACTTTGACCACTCCTTTCATGAAATGCCCCAGATCAACCTTTAGAATATGAATGTGAGTTTTGTAGTTATGCCCCCCTCTGCATGCTTTTTTAATTATAAAATTAACATTCAAACATATTAAAATTATAGAAACACTAACATTACAAACATAAACATAAGGGAGTATACAACATAGACAAAAAAAAAATGTCTTCTTAAGTATTTTCTTAAGCTTTCCTCCTTGGGGCTTAAAATGCATTAATTTTTCTTTGATTTGGATCTATGATTGGTTCATCTCCTTTAGCAATTTTATGTGTCACATCAATTTCCTTAGACCTCAAGTAATTCTTCTCCTAAAGAGTTATTGTGGAATGCAATAGGTGGTGGAGTGCTTGTAAGTATATATATCTTATTATGGTATCATTGTAAAAATGATCTCCACATTATGCAAGTAGCTTAAAACATTATTATTATTATTATTATTATTATTATTATTATTATCATTTTCATAGTAGCAAATCACAACTAAAGTAATACAAAGCTATCATAATTATTTTGATGATCCTTTGTAGTATTTTAGGCTACATTGATAACTATATTAGTAACTAAATTATATTTAATAGAGGCTTCAAACTTGTGCATTGAGGTTTAAATTTTATTTTATGTGCAATAGGATCAAAAGGATATTCACTTAATTATAGGTTACTAATATTTTTTTAATGAATTACTAAGTTCATTTATATTTTCTTTAAATTCATTTCTAAGGCTAATTATCTCCTCATTTACATTTTTTTTTAATTTAATCAAATTATGATGTAGGGAATGCAATATAAATTGATTTATAATTTATCTAACATAAATATAAAATAAATAATAGTAAAGCTATATAATTATTTTGCCACAAATGTTGTCCACCAATTAAACAAAGCTATGATACCAAAATTTTGTTGTGTCTTAGGGTTTGTCCACTTAGATGACCCAATTTAGTTCGTGTACTTAATATGGTCTAAGAATATAGAGATAGGCTATTAAATAAAGAAACTCATCTAGAGTCGAAAGGGTCAACACAACAAATTGCAAGCAAGATAACATCTACAACAACCAATTATTTATATTAGTGTGGAATTTACAAAAATCCAAATGAAACAAATTCAAATGCTAATAATAGAGACTAAGTATGCATTAATTATAATACATTTTATGAATTTTCACAAAATTTTAGAAAGTTTTTCTATAATTTAAATTGAGAATGGTTCATAGAAAACCCTCTAAAGTCAATATGAAATTATGGAGTTTGGAATTTGAATTTGAGGATTTAGTAACTGAAGCAAGAAAAAAACACTTGTAATTAATAAAAATAATATGTTAAGAAGTAAACTAGAAAATTATATAAATTTTTATGGAGTTCTAATTTTCAAAAGAAACTTTGAAGAAAAGTAGGTCAATAAAAGATAAACTTTGACTAACACTATTGAAGTATGTTTAGAATGGATATTACTAAGAAAAGTTTGATTTTAAAATTTTAAAATTCATTTAAGATATAGATGAAGAACTTTAAAATACAAATCAATATTCATGGATATATTATAAGATCCACTCACCAAAGTAGATCTCTAAAGAAGATCATCAAACCTCTTTGTTTGGATAGCCAAGCCACCCAATGATAATGGAATTCTCTCCAAATTGAAAATCTACTTCATTTCAAAAAAAAATAAAGTGTCTTTATATATTTTAGACATACCTTTTCAATTTAAAACACAAACATTTGAAAATGGAGGGAAGGAGGAGAGAGAGAGAGAGAGAGAGAGAGAGATGTAGCAGAGACTACCCTCACTCCAAATCTTTTCACTAAATTGAACATCTACTTCATTAAAAAAAATTGTCTTTATACATTTTACACATACCTTTTCAATTTCAAACTGAGAGAGAGAGAGGTTGGGGGGGAGGGGGTCTCACCCCAAATCGTTTCTCCACATTGAACATCTACTTCATTTTAAAAAATAAAGTGTCTTTATACATTTTACACATACCTTTTCAAATTAAAATGTTAGTATAGTACCCAAGAGGGTGAATTAGATTTTAAAATAAATTTCAAAAAATTTAATTTTATCTTTATAAGACTTAAATATTTAATAATGATGCTTTAGTGAAATAAAACAATAAAAATAATAAAAAAAAAGTAAAGAAATAGAACAAAGATTTTACGTGGTTCCAAATCCAAAACCGCCTACATCATACATAGTCTAGAATTAACTAAAATAAAGTTGAGATTACAACAAATCTCCATATTCTCCTTCAACAACCTAAGATGTACTCTTCTTATAAAGTACAACCCAACACGCATTTTCCTTAACGCAAAATACAACCCAACAAGAAATCAAGATAAGGCAAGGAGAAAGACACAAGTTAAAATCTCAATTTTAAAATGTTTTTGCACTCACAACCCAATATATACTAATATTAAGGCAATTGAATATTAATGAAGAAGAGAGCTCACTTTTACTTTAAATTGAAATTAAAATAAGATCTTCAATCAAGTATTTAATATAATTAAATAACTTAATGTTGCTTTGAATGATCTTTAAAAAGATTGAAATGAATTTCTTGTATGACTTTGAAATGCAAACTAAAATGTAATCAAAAACTTTACTTTGAATTCCTTTCCACACAAGCTAACTTTTATACAAATGATAAGTGTATTTGCAATTAGAATAACTAAATAATCACTTAAATAAAAGTTTGAATGATACAACAAGAAAGCTATCGATAACCAAATATATAAAGTAATTAAAGACAAGTAATCAACAAAACAAAATACTTTATGAAAGAGATGAAGTGATCAAATAAATAATTAAATGAGATAAGATGTTAAGCATAATCAAATTTAACCAACCTATGTGAACCTTTAAGCCAAAGTGATAAATAATGGATATTCAAATGATTAAGCATTAGAAAATTAAAAAACTTTATAAAAGAGACTTTAGCCAAATAAGAAACAAAAAGATTATCAAATGATTAATCATAAAATAAATTGATCTCCATATGTTAGCTTTAGGCAAACAAGAAATCAAAGGATTATCCAATAGTTAAGTCAAAAAAAATTGATCTTCTTATGTTTGTTCCTGGCCAAACAAGAGCTAAAGGTTATAAAGTGAATGAACATAATTTAATAATAACCTTATAAACTTCAAAGCCAAGAAGAAATAAAAGAAGTATAAGAACTTAGCACCTTAGAAATTCAAGACCAATGCTATGATGCTTTCGGACAAGGGAGGAAACAAACCAAATCTTCAATTTTCCCAAGCAATCTTCAAGCCAACTAAATGTCCAAGGGAAAGAGAAGAATGATGAGGATTGCTTGCACTTGAATAAAAAAAAATCTCTAAGTATTTTCTTTTGCAAGGATCAGCCAAGGTGGAGAAGATGAGCAAGAGAGAATATTAACTTCATGGAACCTTTTTCAATTGGAATAAAGGCTCTTAAATAGATGAGGGAGGAGTCTAGGGTCAGCCAAAGATGATCCAATGAGAGGAAAATGGATTAGGCATCAATTTGAATTTCAAATTCAAGGAATGAAGGATTGGCCAATGAGATCATCATTAAGCTCCTTTACAAATTTGTTTTAAGCCAATATAAAATATTTTCTACGTGATTCATGGCTAAAGAGAGAGGGATACTATAGAAATTTGGCCAAGGAGGTTTTAATATGAAGGAGGGAATTTTGAATAAAATAAATCTATAGAAAATCAATTTAAAAAACCAAAAGGAGTTTCCAAAATAGAAAATCCTCACATGTGTGAATCAATTTAGATAAAGGCTGATTATATTCATACTTATTAATTATTTAATACTATATAAATTATTAAATTTAAAGCAAAGTAGTCGGTCTCCTAAAACTTTCCTAAAATAGATCAAATTAAAAAAATTATTTTGAAAAAGAGGGCTTATTTAAATTAAAAATAAATTGTAATAGATTAATTTGGCTCTAAATAATCATAATTAATTATTCTTGGGAAGTTCAACATATTCCTTAAAAAAATTAATTTTATTTAGCAAGTATATGTCATGCATAAAGGCGTTTGAATTAAAGAATAATTCAAAATTCAAATTCAAATTCAAATGAATTTTAAAATAAAAGAATGAGGGAATATAATATGGAAATGTTTTGAATGAACTTCACACAATTTATTACAAAAAATGCATTAAAAAAAAACCAAAACATAATGTTAAGATGAAAATGAAATAGAGAGAGAAGAAAGAATAGAGAGAGAATAAGAGGGAAAAAGGATAATTTTAGGATAATTCAATTTTTGCACTAAAAATATGAATACATATTATGAATGACATGGAAATGATTTAATAAAATTTAAACATACCTTATCTTGCTTGACCAAATAGTTAACGAAACTTATTTCATGCATTTAGTTTATTCTATCCAAAATGAATAACTTAATGAATAATTATAATATCAAAAAATATAAATAATTTTAGAATGATGAATCTAAAAATAAGTGAATCATTTATTTTATTTTAGTAAGCTATTCATTTGCCTTAATATGGTAATTCCTAGAAAAAATTCTCACAAAGTCCATGTCCAATAGCCTTAGCATTCTGATATAATTGAAGAACTAGGCGTTGAAAAATTTTTCCTGCACACTTGAATTTAACTTGATTAGTAGCATTTGAACATGTGTTTGTTATCATCAAAATCAATCTCATATGAGATGGGGCTCATGGAGTCAACATAAAACATAAACCTTTTTAAAATAAAGGGAAGGAGGAGAGAGAGAGAGGGGAATACCCTCACTCCAAATCTTTTCTCCAAATTGAACATGTAATTTATTTTAATTACTGAATTAGCTTTTAAACATCACAAAGTTACATAAAACACACATTATAACCATAAACACATAGGCATGTGAAAGGAAATGTACAACATAAAATAAATATATGTCTTCTTAAGCTTGCTTCTCCTTATGTGTTAGTTTACTTTAGTCTTTTTAAATTTGGATCTAGTGATTGGTCCATTATCTTTATCTCCTTGATGTACCATGTCAAGTCTTCATCTATAGCTACTACCATGCACGTTATACACTCACTTGATATCCCACATGGTCAGAGTCCTCATCTAAAAGAGATGTTTCATCATAAATCTCCATTACTTCATCATCCATACCAACTTATTTTTTCTCTTTAGTCTCATATAAAAACATAATATTTTTCTTACATTGATTTTCCATGTGTCTCATCTTATGGCATTTAAAAGTACCACATCCATTATTTTATGAGATGGATCAATGACATTTTATTATTCTTGGTACTAGTGATGATGGACCAGGACTAGTAGTTGACCTTTAGATATAGTAGAATAATGATTGCTAGAAAGAATTTGGACCTTCAGATCTAGGTGAAATGCCTACTTTCTTATGAGTTCAAAGAGCAAATTATAGTGTAAAGGTTTTATCAAAAGTTTATGGGTCTTATAACTCCACCTTATTGCTTATGTCATTCCAAAGATGAATAAAAAACTTATGACTAATCATCACTCTTGGCCAGTGCAATTGCACCTAGCTATCAAATCCCCAAAAATATTCATGTAACAAACCCATAATTTATTGCCATAGGGTCATTAACTATTCATGCAATTTCTTCTCATGATTTTAAGGAAAGTATTTGGCCTTAAGCATCTCCTTTATCTCAATGCAAGGATGTGTTTACCTAGCCACTCTTCTTAGGTCAAATATTATTTAAAAAAGATTTTAGTATGGCATATAATTTTTTTTTTTTGGAAAAGTAGTCCTCGATAATCATCTATTTTGTACCAATCCAAAGAACTTATCTATCTAGGAAAGCTAGTCTAAATACTTATTAGGATCTTGATCATGGACTTCATCATATGTAGTGATATGTGTCAAAGTTGTACCCCTTCCCCAACTACATTTTTTTTTACAAGAGATTTTTGCTTGATTATAAGAAAATTATTATACTAATCACAATATTTTCTTAATGTAATGAAAACATTAATATTGGTGAATTTCAAATGTTTGATATAAAAAAGAAGCAAATTTGAGGTCATTCGAGCAGTTGACATGCATTCTAAAGATTTTGCCTAAGGCTTAAACCATGTGCACTAGGAACTTGCTGAAAAAAAGAAAGCATGGAGCCCAGGCACCAACTTGATGGTTATTATGATTTGCTTTATAATTTCATGAAACTCTTACCATTTTCAGAGATTTGATGCTACTTAATTTAAGCAAATCATTAGAAAAAAAATTAGGGTATATCTTTATTATTTTTCTTAGTTCTTTGTGGAGTCCAATAAGCAGTTTCATGGAGGCTTCTTAAAGAAGTATTCAAGGTGATCTCAAGGGCAAGGAGACAAAGTGATGAAGAAGAGTTTCTTTGCATGCTTCACCTAAGTGTTATCCTTTATTTTCTCTTTTATTTTTTACAATCATATTCATGTATCAATCCTTTATGTTGTTCTTCTATTTTATCATGAACTAAAGTTTCATTTCTAGAGGTATGATGTAACTTTGTTGTATTTGTTTATTGTTTGAATTTTAATAAAAGTTTAGAGTTTCATTTCATTCAATTATCAAACATTTTATTCTATACATAATTGACTATTGAATAATTGATCATTTTAATATATTAGGAAGTCCATTTGGAACAAAAGATAGAAAATGAATCCATTGTGGATGAAATACCATGGTGATGGGTCAAGTTAGAGATGATTATGATGAAACCATGTAGTCAATTTTAAGATTAAATTAATTTGATAAATTTTTGTCATTAAATTTATCACCAAGAGGTAGGCATGTTGTACATGAAAAATGAGGATTTTAGGCTTTTTAGAGAAAGGTAGCATCCACCTTGACTGGAATTATATTCAAAGCAACTTACATTTTGACTAAAATTAATAAGTTCATAACTAAACACCAAGAGGTAGGCAGGTTGAATTTATCACCAAGAGGTAGGCAAGTTGCACATAAAAAAATGAGGAATTTAGGCTTTGTAGAGAAAGGTAGCATCCACCTTGATTGGAATTATATACAAAGCAACTTATATTTTGACTAAAATCAATAACTTCATAACTAAACATAGGTGAATTCTAATCTTTAGGTTTATTCATATTGAGATTGCCCTTATGAATTCTTGATCTTATTATTTCACTAATCTTTTTGATAGATTTAGATGTAGTTTTAGTTTCTTTAGTACCCAATTTTCATCATCCAAATAATAGAAACCCAACCATATTTTAGTACTTGGTGTTTCAATCCTCATGAGAAAGATACTCTATTCACGCTTTACTACATGATATGATTGTGTGCTCTTACAATTATGGTTTACTTTGCACTACATCAGGTGGAATCAACCTTAACCTTTTCAAAGGTGGTTCATTCAAAACCTTAGTGTTTTATGGTGCTCATTCTTAATGGGATTCTTCAAAAGATGTCTCCTAGTGGGCTTGTGTTCCTATGATTTATTATGAGCTTTAACTAATATTATTGTTAACATTATTTTTTAACTATAGGTTAGTTTGTGCCCTAATGTTCATATTTTGAATTTGGGTGTCTAGGTTTGTGATTATGCTTTGAATCCTTTTAAAATTATCTTTATTTTAGAAAGAGAATTCTTCTACTATCTTATTTGAGTTATCTATTAATCTTGGTTAACTTATTTAAGAGGCATGTTGACATAAATTAAGATGTAATATGAAACTTGATTTTAATCAATAATTTTTAAAATATGCAATGATGTTTACTAATTTTATGATAAAGTGAATTTAAATGACTATAAAAAATTACTTGTAAAAGCCTTCACTATAATTTAAATGAAAGCAACTAAAATAAAATAAGTAAATTAGAACTTGAAAAAGACCTATAGTTACCATTGAAGTTCCTCTATGTTAATATAAATCATGATAAAATTTTAATTAATTTAGTGGACCATCTCACCGATTTATTTTCATTTAAGTCAAATTAGGTAATGGTAAGTTTATGGAAATTGGTTAGGTAAATAAAGTGGCCCCAACTAATAAAAATGTACAATGGTTCATAAAATTAACTTAAACATGTAATATGCCACTTGAATTTGCAATGACAAATAAAATACCAAAAAATAACTAGAAAGTCTAAGTGCATGAAGTCACCTCTTGAAGTGAACTCCATCCTACAAGCACTTTGTTAAGTACTCAATCCTCTTCATGATCACCTTTCAAATCAACCCACCAAATCTATGCTTTGATACCTATCATGGTATGTGCTAGAGTTGGGTAACTTTGGGTGTCCTAATTGATAAAAAAGGTCTCTCTTATGATTCATAAGAGAGTAGAGAAAGTCTTAGTATTGTTTAGTTTGGAGTGGCACTAGAGAATGGTTGGAAAACATAAGATAGATAGTAGAATCAATTCTAGACACCCAAATTCAAGTAACTAAAACTCTTCTAAAATGCTAAATCACATGAAATCAAAGATGATTTCCTAAAAAGTATTTTTACTTGTTACATGGAAACTTTCATGCAATTTCATGGGGTATAGGTATTCTTTTGTGAATTTTTCTTAGGCCTGGTCATAAAAAAATTTGTATAGCTGACTAACTAAAATGACACTTTGGTTAATTAAAATTAAGGAAGTAGTGAGATTATACACTAATTAATACTTGTATGCAAAAAAATGATGTCAACTATAATTCTAGAGATTTCACTAGATTTTAGGGGGTTTAAATACAATAAATGAAAACAAACTAACTAGACTAGGTCGCTTAAGCCAGAGATCTAGCTGAGCACAACTAGACTCAAATGGAAAGTCTTTTTGTGAAGAAAGTATAAAATTTTTAAAAAATTTCTAGACAGTATAATACCTCTAAAAGACAAAGACAAATAACATGTGATGTTTATGTTGCATTACTATGTGAAATCTATATCTTAAGTCTCCTGTAGGTTAAATTAATCTTATGTAATGAGAAAGACAAAATTTGTAATTTTATTAATTAATTAATACAAATGTAGAGTGCCCAGAACTTATGAGTTTAGTAGTCATTTTCAACTAAGAAGTGAGTTTAAATTGTGTAAGATGTATGATCAATATCTTATTGTAAATGTTATTTACTTATTATTTCAACAAGTAATCATGATAAATTTCTCCAAGTATTATGGTTTGGTGGCATGCAACAAGTGAATGATGGGTTTGTTATCTTTCTACAAAGCTACTTGAGAGTTTAAATTTTATTTGTTGATGTTTTACATTTTTTTGCATTGTTGATGTATCTACCATCTAGAACAAGTTGATAAATCTCCTCCTCCACCTGAGATATCAAGACAGGGACATAATCTAGTTAGTATTGTGTACCTAAATCTAATGAGCAAAAATCTTGAAATGTAGTTAACATTTAGGCCTACCCCATAGAGACCACATACATGACTTCACCCAAAGCAATTATCATGCAACTCATACCACACACTTGGTCCCCAAATGCTCTATGTGTTCATTTAAAAAATGGCTATCATTATGGAACTCTTCAACTTCATCATCTACTCCCACTTCCTCTACTTTTTAAGTCTTATATAGAAAAATAATTTTGACCTTACAGTAATTTTGCATATTCCCTTTATTATGGAACTTAAAGTATATTAAGCTCTTATTGTCTTAAGAATAGTCAATGACACACTTTATTTGGTTAAGTATTAGAGGATGAAAACCTAGGTCTAGTAGTGGACCTTTGACTATAATAAGAGAATGATTGATAGAAGGAATTTGGACCCTTGGATTTAGATGAAGAAACTACTTCCTTATACTTTTATAAGAGCATAGCATAATGAAAGAATTCTGAAGAGTATGAGGGTGGTCCATTAACTCCACCTCATTCTTAGTGTCACTCCTAAGACCAATGACAAATTTTTTTGTGAATTGCCAATCTTGATTAGTACAATTGGTACTAGCCACAAGGTCATCAAATGTGTTAATGTATTCTATTAATTACATGTTGCCTTGCTTAATGAGTCATCAACTGCTCATGTAATTTATTTACATGATTTCTTAGATAGTATTTGTCCATAAGCATTTTCTTTATCTCTTTCCATGTGTTAATGTTTCTACCACTTTCTATTTTTAGCAAAATGTTGTTTCAATAAAGTTAGCATGTTCTATAAATTTTATTTTTAAAAATATGTTTTCTAACATTCTTCCATTTGATATCAATCAAAAAATGCATTCATCAAAGTAAGATAATCTAAATCCTTATTAGGATCATGGACTCTATAATTAGTTATGGAATTAATCATAAACATTTTAATTATTTCGTTCAAAGCCTCAAATGTGCTTATGGTATTCATTCTTATGGGGATTTCATAAAGGATGTTGCTAAGGATGTAAATGTTCCTATTTTTTATAAAACCATTCTCTTAAGGTGTCAATCTCTATTAGATTCTAAATTAATGGTGGGTTTATATCAAATATTCAAAATTTTGACTTGGTTTTTTTCATGACTAACTCTTGGATCTTATTAAACTTTTCCTCAATTTCAAGCCAAATTTACCTCCTATAAAAATATTTATTTAATCTTGGCTATCATATTTAGGAGGCATCATATCATAACAAGAAAATTAAATATGTAAATAATTTTTATTTTATTTTAAAATATGCAATTAATGGTTCGCAATAAATATTAAAGAAATAGATGCAAATGAATAAACTAAATTTATTCTAGAAGCCTTCACTAATTGCAAACATAGTAGGAACAAACTAACATAAATCAACTTAACTATAATTTAAATGAAACACCAAATAGTTCAATATAGGTTCTTCTATTTTAATTGAAATCAAGGTGTTGGTTTAAATTATTTTATGGAATACAACTTTAATTCGAAGCCTCTCATCAATTAAGTTAGAGTTGGTTTAAAGAAAATGGCTAAATTAATGAAAATAATGCCAAATAATTAGTAAAAGTATAATAGTTTGTGGACTTGCTTAGATCATACAATTTACCACTAATTTTTACAATAGAAGAAAAAAAATATCATGAAGAAAAATTTTGCAAGCCGAAGACTAGAATTGAACCTCTTATGATGTCAATTCCATCATTTGTAAATTCCTTACCAAGCTATTAACTCATCTTGATGATCACCTTCCAATGATTTTTCCAACCTAAGCTCTGATACCAATCTTGATATTGTCAGTGGTTCGATCAATTAGGGTGACCAATTTGTGGATAGGGGATTTCTTATGATTCTTAAGAACATGGTTGTGTTTAAGTTCAATACAGAGTGTGGTTTAAAAAATGTTTGCACAAAAGTGTAGTTTTTATTTAGAATGTTTCAAAAATTTTATTAAGTTTAGATATTTATTTTAGATTTTATCCCAAGATTGGTTAGGTGAAACCCTCTTTGTCTAATTGGCTAATTATTCACTGTCATTAAAAACTTTGTATTATAATGGAGGAAAACCCAAATTAATATTTGGAGATGGAATATTAGAATGTTTACTAAAATATTGGAAATTTTTATAAAAAAATTGTAAAGCTAAAGCTTACACACACACAACTAGAACATTTGATGTGGTTTAAGTAAACCATAATATTGTGACAATTAGAATTTAAAGTGGGAGAATTGTGTGAAAAGAAATTTATATAGATTGATGATGAAAAAAATACGACATCATAGGAAGAACTTTAATAAAAATGATGACTTGAAAATTAGGCTACTCACCAATGTAACTTATGCAACATGATCACCAAATTACCTCAAAATTTCTGAGCACAAATTCACTTCAATATGGTTCGATGACTACCAAGTTTACAACTATCTAAAATTCTATATAATTCCTTTGCATAAAAATCACCAAAATATTCTATTATTAGCATTAAAAGAGTTTTAATATAAACATCAAGTTTGAACTTGAAAATAGTGGGTGAAGTTAGATGATGGGGACACACATTCCTAATTACTCACTACAAGTACCACCTCCTTCATTTAAAATTATTTATTATTTATAGGATTCGCACTTCACATGTGTGCAATAACATAACTCTTATATATAAACACATAAATATGACATACAAATTTTTTTTTCCATGGAAAGCTAGGATTTCATTATTAAAGAGTAAGGTTACAAAATAGTTCCTCTAACACAAAGTAACCCCAATTATCCCCAAAAATAAAATATTTTTTTAAATTTTAGTAGCATAGAAAGATATGGTGGTAGACTATATTAGTTCCCCTTGTTTAGATAAGTGATCAACTACTTTATTTACTTCATGATAAATTTGAGTGAGTGCTACATTCAATTGAGAACTTATGCACCATATGTTTCGAAGAATGTAGGTCAGCTTCCTTGGGGGTGTTGTTGTTTTTTGAAAGATCTAATTTAGTATTTGGGAATTATTCTATATCTAAATAAGGTTGTTTGAAAAGTCTTATGAGATCTTAAGTGCAAAAGGTAGAGCATCATCCTCATCATAAAGAGTTCATTGCCTATTTATGTATATGTTGACCTTCTAGTCTAATACCTTAGAATCCAACTGAACTAGATGTCTATTAATTGGTTTTGAATGATCCATCAATATTAAATTTCAACCATGGTTCTCTTGGTTTGAATCAATAGAACAATGTGTGGGTAATGTGATGCCTTTCCATTAATCTACCCTAGGAACCACATGCTCTTTTCTCCTTTCAGATATGAGCTACTAAGGATTCCATTACTTTGTGCTTTCTAGAGGTAACTATAAATTTGTTGTGGGTTTCTACTAATGTTGTTATGCTTAGAATCATTCTTGTCAAACCATATGTACCAAAATGCCAAGATTGTTATTAAGATTCTAATGTACTTACTTGAGTTGTGATTTATTAATCTCTTCCATAAGAAGAAAAGCTAAAAGCTTTTACTTTTTCAAAAGTAGAATTATATAGCAAATTGTTGATACAAGATGTTTATGAAACAAGAAACCCCTTAAAATAGTAAATTAACATTGTCACTATGTATCAATTAAGATGTAAACTTATCTGGCATCTTAAAATGTTTATTCTATCAAGTGCAACACTGTATTTTGCAAGGTGATCTGCTAGTCTATTTCATTCCTGATGGATATGTAAGAAGTTTAAATGCATATTTGATGAACATAGCTCAATCTATTTATGATTATTGATTAAGTCCCAAGGAGCTGAGGAATCTCATTGGAGCTTTTTTAGTAGTTGTAAGGAATCAATTTCAATCTAGATCTTGGAAGTCTTCACAACTTTTATAATCTTCAATGCACTCAAGCAAGCTAACATTTTATGGAGTATGGGTATAGATTGGGTATGGTAGGGTATAACAAATATAAGTTGACAATCACCATTGAGTTCCTAAAAAATTCACCAATCCTTACATTATTATTAGCAAAGTGAATGCATCCATCAATATTGATTTTGATACATTTGATTTTTTGGTTTTTCCCACTTGGCAAGAACTAGAGATGGTGTAGTGGTCCCAAACTTGTACTTGAAAAATTGAACTTGAGTAGCTTTATTGATATATAAATATACATATCTGACCACCTAACATGGCAAGACTTTACAATCTTCATGCTTTATAGTATTTTGGACCATCCATATGAACCATGATACAATTTTGGGTATAATAACTAAATGTTTTGTTTGAATCTATTGCCACACTTTGCATTCTTCTAAGCATATGAACAACCAAATCATAAAAAATATAATTTTTTAATTACAACTGAAAGTCTGTCTCCAATTGGTTATACATATGTACACTAAAAGGACATTGGTAAAATAAATGTTATATACATATTATCTCCTTATAGCACAACAAACATATAGAAGGAAGTCTTAATTGTTTCAATTTCAAGATATTATTTGGGGTAACATATTATTAACAATTGAAGAAGGATATAGATGGTATCTGCTCTAATCTAGATTTTATTTCCCCAACTGATAGAGATGTTTCTTGTTGCCTTGGACATGTGAATAGCCTTAGAAAAACATTAAGTTCATGTCTAAACTTGACTACAAGTCTATCCCATCTGTCATCTATTATGGGAATTTTCAAAATTTCCTACGCCTATTGTTGATCTATGTATAGTTTAGTTTAGGCTCATCCATTTCCAAGTTAAAATTTGCTTGTCCAACTCAAATCCCATAATATGAGTTTTTCTTCTCTTTTTTAGCATAGTTTTCCATAAGGAATTATTCTTTTTAACGGATATGTTTTAAATGAGTATTATGGTAGTATTTTCTCTACATGAAATTAGCCAATAATGTTGAATTATTCCATAAGTTAATCAACAATATGGTTAAATAGAATTCCCTCTAAAGTTCTAAATCATAGACCACCTACCTATTTTGGTTTGTACATCTTTTTCCAGCTTGTTTAATGAATATATTTGCCTTTGCCACTCCATATGACCTTGTTGAACAATCTATTCAATTTATTTTTGGTGGTAGGTAGGTAGTTTAAATGATTGAATGGTGTAGAGAGGAATAAATGTTAAAACACTCTTGGTTAAATAAATTCTACCCGAAAATGAAAGAAATTTTTTTCCTAAGTGTTTATATGTCAATGAACATTTGTAGTAATTTTCTCAAAGTATGCTGCTTTGGGTTGGCCTTTAAAAATATTAACACCAAGGTATTCTAATGAGATGCTTGTTTTGTAGATTATGTTAGTTGTTTAATCCAAGAAACTTTTAGTTGTTGGAAATATTTCTAGCTATAAAGAGGCATTTGGCTTTACTAAACTCTAACGTCAATAGCTCCTCTAAGCTTGTAAGTATTTTGATGATGGTTTGAATGGATCGCTTGCTAACATTACAAAAATCAAGATATTATTATAAAACATTAAATAAGAGATAGTGTAGTATAACTATAGTTTTGTTGTGTACATTATGACACTTGCTATAGCTTTCATTCAATTTTCCTGAAAGGTAATCAATTATGTTAAGAGGATATGGCACCCAAGAGGGAGGGGGCAGGGGGTTGAATTTGATATTTTCAAAGATTATCAAATCAAAACATAGTTTTTAAAACTTTGTTAAAAAGTTAGTTAAAAATTATATAAGATTATTTATAATGAAAGATTAAAAAAACAACCAAACGAAATCTAAAAAAGTAAATACAAAAAGTAAGGAGATAAGAGGCACAAAGATTTTCATGTGGTTTGACCACACTCAAAGATTAGCCTATGTCCACACCTAGTTGCTCAGACTAGGAAGTCACTAATAAAATGAGATTACAACCAATCTCAGCATTTCTCCAGCAAGTACAACCCTAACTTTTCCTACATGGGCAAGTACAACCCAAAATTGTACTTTCTTACATGGACAAGTTCAACCCCAACAGAGAATAAGAGAATAAAAGAAGAAAAGATACAAAGTATCTAACTCTCAATTTAATAAGATTTTGCACTCAAAATCCAACTAACAAAATATTAAGATAAATCATAAAGAGTGATCCAGGTGATTAAATTTCTTATTTAATTAAATTGAAATTAATAATATGGGCTTTACATGAAATAATTAAAGAAAATAAGTCTTAAGAGAAATTATTTTACTTTGAAAAGAACTTAAAGTTTAAATGAAATCAAATCACATAAATGATCAAAATATTTGCTTGAAATTATAATTTAAATATGCTTTGCAATAAATACTTTCAAACAAACAATCTAAGATTGACTTCTTATTTATGAAATCAATTTAATTAAACCAATTAAAAAATCTTTCAAATCTTTTGAAAGAAGAATGAAAAGAAATTGTGCTACCTTTGGAAGGCCCTTCATATGTTGGTGACCTCTCCAATAATCTCCCCACCTGTGACTCTACTGATCCCTCCATCAAGCTCATCTTCCATACCATGACAAATTCTATGAAGGTCATGAGATAGGATTTTATTAAAAGCTAGGAAAATGGCAAACCTACACTTTTCCTATCCGAGAATCAGCTGGTCGAACCCCTTAAATTTACCTAGGTTGGCAAGTTTACAATAGACATCCAAAGATGGACATCATTTGGAAACATTTTGATGAATTGATGCTTCTTGGAGATTGGAATGTAGGGCTCCTTGATGGCTAGCACATTGAAATTCAATTAAATAAGGAAGAGAACTTTGCAAGGCTATTTTCTATGAAACTCTACCACATTGACAATATCCCATGAAGATACTCAAATGGACTCCAACCTTTGAGCCACAAATTATTGCAATCTGGCTGAAGTTTCCAAATCAAAAGCTTCACTTTTTCAATAAACAAATTCTTTACTCCCTAGATGCATCTTTCGACAAACCTCTTAAGCTTGAATTAGCTACCTTTAACCTCTCAAGGCCTTCTACTGCTCATGTACTTATAGAAATAGACATCATAGCTTTCATGAAATTTGGATGAAATTTAAACCAATGGCTATGGCAGTGTCACCATTGAGAAAAAGCCACATTATTGCCCAAAATGTAGGATGTTTGGGCACCTCCTTGAGAATTGTTACATAGCTAACCCTAAACTTGGAGTTAAAAACCCAAAGCCAACTGAAGCTAATGATGAAGATGTATTAGGTCTCAATAACAGACCTATAGATGTTGCTACTAACTAGAAGGACCGTAATCAAAATACTAAGCAAGTTAGGGTTAATTCAGTGGAAACAACTCTAGAGGGAAACTTGATGATTAAGGATAATCTACCCATTTCTACTTAACCAATGATTCCATATGTAGATGCAACATCAAATCAGATAAATGGGGTGCTAAACTAGGCCATTTTCATTAATGATACAATGGGAAGGAAAGTCAGAGGCTACACAAACCAAACTCAAATAATTGATATTTTCTCTCCAGCATTTCACCCACATAATACAAATTTTAAAGAACTTAACAATACAATACAAAATATGGAGGAGGACTGGCTAATCTAGAAAGCCAAAATGATCAAATACAAAAGAGTTAATGAACTTAAGCACATTATTCCAAATGCTGCATTCTTTTTAGGAAGTAACTCTATAGCTAGAATCTTAGCAAATTAGATTGACTATTTTGATAAAATTGCTACTAGAGCCTCTTGTGGCTCTTAATCCAAACATGTTTAATTTTCTTATGGAACATCAGAGGAATTGCAGATATTGAATCCTCTAATATGCTTAAAAGCCTTATTAAGACACACAAACTTCATATTTTTGCCATCCTAGAACCACTCATACATCCACAAAGCTTTAACAAACTCAAAATGAAATTCAACACTTTCACCATCTTACAAAACTGTAATAATAAGATTATGCTCTTTTGAAAAGAACTTTTCTAGTAAACCTCTTGATGGATGACCCTCAATTTATACATACACACATCTACTATAGTGGTTATTCCATACAAGCAACCATTGTGTATGTGGCCTGCACTAGGGAATCAAGAAGGAACTTATGGAATAACATTATTAGCATTGGACATAGCTATCATCAAAGCTGGGTGGTTGGAAATTTCAACATGATCACCAATGCACTTGAAAAAAAATGAGGAAACCCAATGAATCAAGAATGTGGGAATTTGCTTATTATATTGAAGATGCTTTGCTTATTGACCCTGATTTTGTAGGAACTCCTTATACATGAAGTAGGGGTAGGGTCTTTAAACAACTTGATTATATTTTACTTAACTCCCACTAGTTCACCATCTTTCAGAATGTTGTTGTAAAGCACTTAAGCATAACAGGCTCTAATCATTCTCCACCACGCTTATCTATTCATCAAATTCCTAACCACTCTAAACAAGCCTTTAGATTTTGGAACATGTGAACCCAACATGATCTCTTCACTAACTACCTCTTGGAAGCTTGGAAATAAAATGCAACCGACCCATCGATCGCCTTATGGACTCTTCATAGAAATTTAATCAAAGCACTAAAATAGTGGAATTGGAATGTGTTTGGAGACATTCACCATTATTGATAGGGAGAGAGCACAAAGTCCTCCTTCTTGAAAGCAAGTGTATTGAAGACTCATCAATCCAAGCTAATTAAGATCTTAGACAAGCTAAAATTACTCTCAATCACTTAATTGATATGGAAGATGATTTTTTAGCACAAAAAGTTGTTATCGCTAATCTTAGAGATGGAGATTGAAACACTAGATACTACCATTTTTTGCATAAAAGTGAGGATATTATTGATTACTCAAAGAGTACAGTAATCCAAAATACATAAGAAAGTGGTAATTAGAAAAAATTGATCTAATGTATGGTAAGTCCAACATGTCACTAAGTACAAGTAATTTTAGCCCTTTATCAAGGTACTTGAAAAAAGAGAAATGCTGGAGTTGTCAACCTCATTTACCTAAGAGGTTAGTAGGTCTATTCCCATCCCTCCAAATATGGGAGCAAGTTTCTTTGAAGTTCCTCTTTAAGTTTCTGATGGTTTTCAGTAGGTTGATGATGAGCCAGGGTGGTTATTACATTTGTTCATCATGAAGGGTCCAGATAAGAAGCAAGGAGTCAAATTCAATCTAGTGATTAAGTTGAAGCTTTCTTGAGGCAAAATAAAATGCAAAGCCAAAGATGGAGTAAAAGAAGAAAGATATGGCATAGAGAGGAAGAAGATGCCTCATAGTTCTTGAAGATGTCTCCGATTCCAACCTTGTTGTTGGTGTTAAAGCTTCCATCGATATTGATTTTGATGGTGCTTTAGGCTAGCTTGTTCTAGAATACAAGGTTCCATTTTGGAGTTCTATTGATGATTATAGTTTTTTGGTTGCAGTTCAGCTTTTGATCTTCCCGTTTGTTCACTAGCTATAAATGTTATCTAATTTTGAGTGCAATGGAGTTCGTAGTGATGTTAGAGTCATTATGTTTGATCGCATATCTTGTAGTTCAGTTGAACCAAGGGATGATAATACAACAACAACAACAACAACAACAACAAGCCTTAATCCCACTAGGTGGGGTCGGCTACATGAATCCTTTGTCTCCATTGTGTCCTTTTATGTGTCAAATTCTCATTTAAATCAAGTATACTAAGATCATTTTTTATACATATTAACCAAGTATTTTAGGTCTACCTCTACCTTTCTTAGCATAAGGCAACGATCTACTCTCTAATTCATCGGACGACGACGCTTTGTGTGGCCAAACCATCTAAGGAGACTCTCCGAATCTTACCTACTTGCTACTCCAACTTTTCCTAATATACTCATTTTGCATTCTATCTCTAAGAGTAAATCCACTCATCCACCTAAGCATCCTCATCTCTAACAATTAACTTAGTCTTATGCTTCTCTTTATTGGCCAACATTCTACACCATAAGTCATGTGTCTTCCACCAACTTATAAAATTCTCTTAAGTTTAAGTGGAACTTTTCTATCACATAATAGGCCAGATGCATTCCTCCACTTCAACCATCCAACTTGAATTCTACTTATAACATCTCCATCTATTTCACCATCATTTTGAACAATAAAGCCTAAATATCTGAAATGCTCACTCTAATTAATGACTTGTTCACCTAATGTCACAACACTATCACTAGAACTTCTACGACTAAAACTACACTCCATATATTTAGTTTAAGATCTACCTAAATGAAAACCTTTAGACTCTAGAGTTGACCTCCATAATTCAAGTTTTTGTTGGACTCCCTCTAGTCTTATCAACAAGAAGAAGAAAAGCATACACCAAGGTACATCTTCTTGTAAATTCCTAGTAAGAACATCTATAACTAAAGTAAAAAGATAAGGGCTTAAAGCTGATCCTTGATGTAATCCAACCAAATAGAAAAATATTTTGTCAATCCTCTTTGTGTTTGTACACATGTAACAGCTCTAGTATGCATATCCTTAATGAGTTGAATATAACCAATATTAACACTCTTCTATTCTAAAACTCTCCAAAGAACATCTCTTGAAACTATCATAAGCTTTCTCTAAATCAATAAATATCATATGTAGATCCTCCTTACTTTCTCTATGCTTCTCCATCAAACTCCTTAACAAATGTATAGCATCCATAGTAGATCTACCCGGCATGAAACCAAACCCAGTGATAAACTGATCACATCGTAACCTATGCTCGCCATTTCTCCCATAATTTTAATGTATGGCACATTAACTTAATTCCTCTATAATTTGTACACTCTTGTGCATCACCTTTATTCTTAAATATAGAACCAACAAACCATTTCTCCACTCATCGACATCTTTTAGTCTTTAAAATGACATTAAAAAAGATTTGTAAGCCAAGAAATTCCTTGATCTCCTAAACATTTCCACACTTCTATTGAATATTATCTGTCCTCGCTTTTCTACATTTCATTTTCTTTAAAGCTTCACTAACTAGATTTTTAATATGACTATAAAATGAAATTCTCAATTTTTGTTTAGGGTATTAAGGTTTCTAAAATCAATCGTACTTTCAGATTCTTCATTGAAAAGTTTATCAAAATACCTCATCCACCTATTTTCAATATCATTTTCTAAAAAAAGTATTTTATTATTTTCATCCTTAATACACCTCACTTGAACTATGTCTTTGCTTCTCCTATCTCTTTGGTTGGCTAACTTCTACATACATCTTTCACCTTCTTTGGTATCTAATCTATAGTATAAATCACTAAAAGCTAAATTTTTTGCATCATATACTCCTTTCTTAGAATCTCTACAGGCCACTTTATATCTTTCCCAATTCTCAAGGGTTTTTTACATCTAAACCAAGTTTTATAACAATACTTCTTATTTTTTTCTTTTCTTGCACTCTCCTCCACCACCAACTATTCTTATTAAAAGAAGCTTTTCCTTTTGATTCTCCAAGCACATCTTTTGCAACTTGCTTAATTTCACTTGATATTTTTTCCCACATAATGTCAGCTTCCTTATGAACATCCCAAATTCTAATCATTCTTGTAGCTTGCTCTTAAAATATTTTTTATTTGTGTTCTTTAAGTGTCCCCATCTAATTCTAGGACAATAATTTGGTTTATTTTTTCTCTTACAACCTTTCATCTTAAAATCTAAAACTAACGATCGATGTTGGGTACTTAGATTTTCACTTGGAATGACCTTACAATCTTTACAATCTAAACGATCTATTTTTCTTATCAGAAAATAATCAATCTGTGTTTTACTAGATCCATTTTTATAAGTAGTAATATGTTCATCTCTTTTCTTAAATAAAGTGTTAGCAACTACAAAATCATAAGCTAAAGCAAAATCTAATATAATCCTACCTTCTTCATTAGTCACTCCAAATCCATAACCACCATGAATACTTTTAAAATCTTCTACCACTCTACCAACATGTCCATTTAAATCTCCTCCAATAAATACTTTTCTTCAAGATGTATCTTTTTATATTAATCCCTCTAATTCATTCCAAAATTTTCTTTTGCTTCTAAAACTTGAGGAGCATAGACACTTATAATATTGATAATCTTAGCATCAACAATAATCTTTAAAGCTATAATTCTATCTCCACATCTATTAATATTTGTAACATTATCCTTCAAACTTTAATCTATAATCACACCTACACCATTTCTAGTTTGACTTTACCGAATACCAAAGTTTAAAACCTAAACTATCAATCTCCTTCTCCCAACCCATTTAGTTTCTTGAACATAAAATATTTATCTTTCTATGAACCATAATAATTCCATTAATTAATTTCCATTAATTTACTATTCAGATCCTAACCTAATTCTAGTTTCATGGACTAACTTCTTTGCATCCGTCCATAATGTGGAGCCCTTATTTATTTAACTTGCATGGTGCGGCTAGCACATTTTCACTTTATTCAAGCCATACTGCATTTTGGGATGCCCTAGCATTAACATAATGATTTAAAAGATTCATGTCATGATTATTTCGATAAGTTTTCGGTGTACCTAACGCAACCCTCCAGTTTTCACATCCGGACTTAGGACCGACAATGGTAGTATCAACCAAGGGATGATAATGATTGAACTTTATGTTTATTGTGGATAGATTGCTATCTTCCTATTGAAAATTATCTAAAGGGTGGAGTAGAGTGGAATATCCATCACCGTTTTGCCCATTTGTCTGTTGAACATACTTATTCAAGATTGAATTACTTAATTTGCATTAGATGAATATGTATAGTCCTTCTTCTTCTTCATAAGGGGAACCTTGAGGGAATCTTAAGACCCTTGAGTTTAAGGATATCATCAAGAGGTTGGAAATGATGGATGAGTCTCAACAAAAGAAGGCAATTGATGTTCTGATGTTGTGATTCCATATAGCTTTGCACAAAAGGATTGATATGGTGTCTCTCCACCAAGTAAGATATAGTATCTTATGGAAGGAATTGTATGGAGCTTTCCCTTTGACCACCAAACTATCTTGTTTATCAATATTGATTGGTAGATGATAGATCTTATTGCATGTGGGGAAGAAGAACATATTGTAGTTTCTCTTTGTCCCATTCAGTATCTTTCTGAAATCTTTAATATGGCAGGATTGTAGGGGTCTAGTTCTAGCCAATTCTAGGTAGAGAGGCTCATCCTCAAGCTAATGGTCATTCCAGAAGTCAATATAGCCATCCCCTAGATCCCAAAAGATTTGATCTTCAACAGCCTCCCTATGCAAAAGCAGCTTTTTGTAGGTTGCTAAATCATTCAATTTTTTTATAGCTATCATATGTGAGGCCTTGGAATATTTTCCTAGCATATGATTAGACTAGAGTGATTAGTTTTATCTTAGTTTTATCCAAAGTTTGTAGGTATTGCATTTGATGTTCTCCTCTATGGTTTTGAAGCCCAGTCCACCTTTATTGGTCAGATTGCATAACTTTTTCCAACTAGTCCAATGTATGGACTTTTGTTTGTGGCTCCAGATAAACCTGTTTAACATTCTTTCAATCCTCAATTAGATCATTTTGGAATGTGTTGGACTTGAGTAGTATATAATGGTATTAGATTGAGGATGCTTTTGACAATGGTTATCTTCCCACCAAAGGAGAGGAAAAAGTTTTCCCATGTGTTGATTTTATTTTGGATTTTGCCAATGAGCTCATAGAAGAGAGAGGATGTGATCTTTCCTTTGTATAGATTAATTCCGAGATAGGGGAGGGGAAAATTGGAAGGAATGAATCCCGTTCTTTCAATGATCCATTTGATTTTGGATTTATTGATTTGCTTTCCTATAATCAAAAAGACTTTTTAGAGTTTAACTACATACTAGAGAGGTTCATGAAGTTCATGATGATTTCCATATAAGTGTTGATAGCTCTCTTCTTCCCAATACTAAAAAGTAGAAGGTCATCAATAAATGCCAAGTGGGTAAAATTGATGTTCTTAGTGGAGTGGAAGTTGATATTCTCTTTTGAGTTTGAGCTGTTATTCAACTTCCTGGAGAGAATGTCTAATGTTGAATTGAAGAGAGTGCAGGAAAGTGGATCACGTTGTTTCACTCCCTTGTTAGCTTGCAAAAGACCACTAGTTTTCCCATTGAGTAAAAGTTTGTAGTGGTTGTTGGAAAGGAGTGTCTCCACTAACTTGCAAAATTTTTGAGAGAAACCAATTTCTTTTAGAGAATTAAGTGAGAAATCCCAGAGTGTCAAAGGCTTTTTTTAATATCAATCTTCATCATTACATTATGACCTCTACCTATTCCATCAATGTCTTTAATCAACTCTTGGGCCAGTAAGATGTTATCAATAATGTTCTTGATCTTTATGAATGAAGTCTGGTTTAGGGAGATGATTGTTGGGAGGATCTTTTGAAGCCTATTGGCTATGATTTTGCTAATACATTTGTTGATGATCGGGGTTAGAAAGATAGGTATAAATTTGTCCCAGGTATGATAATTTTTGTCTTTGGGGATCAAGATTATGGCTGAAGTGGTGAAATATTTATGACAACTCAAGTCTATGAAAAAGGTTTGAATGGCTTTTATGACTTCCACCTTGATGACATCCAATCTTTCTGGTAGAATATAGCAGTAAATCTATCTAGTCTAGCTATTTTATATCTTTCCATTGAATTAAGAGCATTTCAGATTTCTTCCTCCATAGGGTTGAGGTAAGAAGTTCATTGTTTATAGAAACTTTCTCAAAATCAAAGAAATCTCTGGCTTTGTGGGCTGTTTTGATGTGGTTCAGAGGTTGGCATAGGGTATCCATCTTTTTGTCAGCAGTCTAGCGGGCAAAGCTTTTAATTAGTACACTGAACTTCCCAATGATCCAGAGAAGAATTTTATTGAGTTGGAGCAACTCTTTGTTAAATGGTTTGCTGGAGCTCAACAAAGGGTAACTGTAGGCGATTTCGTTGTAGCTCAATAACACCTCGATGAGTCCCTTGTTGAATATATTCTTAGATGCCATAATTTAAGCATGAAATGTGAATCACAACTGTCTGAACAGCATGTTATTGAGATTCTATTAAAGAATATTCATGGCTTGATCACCTTCATGGAAAAGGATTCACCATTAAGACATTTGAGAAATTAATCAACAAGGCGACTAGTCTACAAGGGGAGGCCAAACAGTTGCCTTTTCAAAATCAGTCATTAAAGCCAAAGCCATAGAAAGTCTATGAAAAGAAACTAGGGGCAGTAGCAACATTGGATAAGCGAAAGCAACTGAGTAGAGATCAGTCTGAGGGACCTCAAGCTCAACAACCTTCACTTCCACCTCCTTTACCACTGCCTCGGCCATTTTAGCGGCCACCACAGTAGTCTCCATGGCCTTCGCCGCCTCCTCCTCAGCCATACTCTCAGCAGTGGTACACATACCCACCCCAAGGTAGCTATCACCCACCTAATTTTTTGGATAAATTAAACAAACCTTATTCATTTAAGAGGGAGGTGGTCAGAAAAATCTTTAAGAAACTCTTAAAGAAACTTGATTTTCAACTACCCAAGTCTAGAAAGCTGAAGGAAGTGGTCGGAGTAATGATTCTAACTTTTTCCCCTACCACCGTATGCTAGACCATATTTTAGAGGATTGCTTTACATTTAAGGACTGGTTTGAGCGTAGCTACAAGTTGGGCACTATAGTTATCCTTAAGGAATATCTAGTGGAACAACCATCTAGTTTTATTAGGATAATTCTTGGGGATACATGTGATCCTCTCAAAGTAAAAGAAGGTTGGGATATCTCTTTATCCTGAACCTCTAAAAAGATTATCTATAAAATCAAGAAATTTTTCTTACAGGTTCTTGAGGCAGCTCAAACCTCCAACATCAAGGAAGGTTTACAAGTTGCCAAAGATAACTTGGGGAAAGTAGGAGCTTAGCAGCAGCCCATACCTACCTGGGATAGCAAAGTAGCACAACCACTAACCAAGTCTAGTCTCCATTCCATCGTTATAGTTACTACTTCAGCCGGCATTCCTACTTCAGCTAGTTCTTCTTTTAGTAGACATCTTGTATCAGTGGATGAGGGCATCAAATCCCTCACCCCACTTACTTTACTAGATTTCTACTATGTACATCCTTTTAAATCTAAGAAATCAATGAAGAAAGCTAGTTTGAATTACATCTCTACCACTTTTAATGGGTTATCTGATTCTACTCCTTTAGAAAACTCCTCAAGTCATAATAATTTCCTCAAGTCATAATAATTATAACAACTCCAATCATCCTCTTTCTAATTCAAAAATGGACTTTCCTTTTCTGAATAATACGGGTTCACCTCTTGAGATAGATTTGGACTCATCTAATTCTAAGGGTCCTATAGGAGAAGTTGTAAGTATGCCTAAAGAGTAAGTAGAATCTTCCAATAACCCACCACAAGAGATCACTGAAGTTAACCTCCACATTGGCAAGGTTCTACCTCCTAAGGCAACACTTCAAGATAAGGGAAAGCAAGTCATTAGTACTAGTGAGCAAACAACCCTTCCACAGGATGCTCCAGCCTATGGATATGCTTGTGGAGGACCAACCCTGAGTTGACTACAATGTCCTCACTCACCTAAGAAAGTTGACAGCTAAACTAAGCATATATGATGCTCTTGTCTTATCCAAAGAGATGAGGGAATCATTAATCATGGCCCTTCTTGATCCAGAAATATGCTTAGCTCAGTTGACCATTATTAGAGAGGAGACACATTATTCAAGAGAAGCCTAGAGAATCACATTCACCGACGAAGACCTTCTTCTGGGGGATATGAAGCACAACCGTCCTCTCTACATCACAGTGGATATGGGAAGATTTAGACTTTCTAGGGTGTTGGTTGATCCAAGTGCATCAGTGAACATTATGAGCTTGAAAACCCTTGCCTATTTGAGGATTGACATCTTTGAACTTCAAGGAGATCGGATGATGTTGAGAGGATTCAATGAACAGGGTGAGAGGGCTTTAGGCTCCATAGTGTTACCTTTGGAAATACTGGAAGAAAAAAAGTTTTTGTAATTGATTTGAATACATCATTCATTGCTTTGCTCGGTAGCCTTGGATACACGAACAAGATGGTTCATCCTCTCTTCATCGTGCATCAAGTTTTGAAGAGATGGAATCAATACTATGTCAAAGGAGATGAAAAGCCATTCTTAAGTAGAGATTAGATATATGAGGATGACCTACTATCTTCCTCAAAATCAAAATTTCTATTTTTACAAACTTGGCCAAAATTTAAATACAAAAGAAAAAGAAAAAGAAGAAAAGAAAAAAAAAAAAGAAAAAGAAAAAGAAATTACAAGTGAGGGAGAAAGGGACACCGAGGAAGAGGTAGTGGCATGTTACATTTCACCCATAGTTCATTCCACCATACAAACATATGGGTAGGATGACTTGACTCCACCAGTAGAGAGGTAGATATGAGCGGTTCAGGTGGAAGACCCCGGTTGGTGGCAATAGGGGCTATGTTCGGTTCACGGAGTACTCCGCTATTCACATAGACTTAGAATCTAGCTCGGAGGATGAGTCTCATGTGATTAGCACATCAGCCAACCCCTCTCAGTGGGTCTCATTGGAGGTGACACTTGAGCCAGATAGTGATGAAGACCAGGCCTCCAAGCAAAGCATAAATGTGTTCAAACCAAGATTATGTAAAACCATTAGGTAGCAGTTGGAAACTTTAGCTCTAACCACACTTTCTTCTTGGAAAGTTGAGAATTTGGTAGTTAAGAAAGCCCCTAGATCTTCCATGGATGTCAAGACAAGGAGATTTCTATTGGGATCATCATCCTTAAGTCAAGAAGCAGATGTAAGACTTGAGGATAATTCATATAAAGATTTAATGGAATTACCCTTTGATTAGTACTCACCTTGTGTTCATAATTTTATAAAGAAAGGTTTGATTCCTTACACATGGTCGGAACGGTCACGGTATTTTGAGAAGGCTGGAATAATAAAGGCGGGGATGCACAATCAAGACCAGGACTAGGATTGATGCATGGGTCCAAGATGATGATGATTATTGCTTAGTTGTCACCAATCATCTAGAGTCTGATAGGATCTTCTCAAACCACACTAACTCTTATGAGGAGGTGTGTTTAGAAACTTCAGATGATCCTGATGATCTTCAAATCAAAGATACACCTCTAAAATTTGAAGAAGAAATCAATTCAACCACCGACAAGCTCAAAGAAATCAATCTCGGGATAGAAGAAGATCCATGCCCCACATACATCAGTTCTTTGTTGAATGAAGAAGAAACCAATGACTTAGTTAGGCTATTGACTGAGTTTAAGGACCACTTTTCATGGAGCTATGAAGAGATGCTCGGATTATCTCTTGACGCAGCAGTCCACAAACTAGTAATAAACCCTAATGCTAGCCTTTCAAGCAAGCTCGTTGATGCATGCGATTAGAAATTGAACAACAGGTCATTTCTAAAGTCAAGAAATTGATCGATGCTGGCTTTATCAAGGAAGAAAATACCCTGCATGATTAGCAGTGTCGTCACAGTTAAGAATAAGAATGACCAAATTCGCATATGCGTCGATTTCAGGGACTTAAAAAAGGCATGTCATAAGGATGAATTTCCACTTCCTATACTAGAGTTAATGGTGGATATTGCCTCATCTCATCTCATTCTATTCTCCATGGATGGGTCATCTCTACAACCAAATTAAGATGATGAGGATGAGAATACTTTTTTGAACCGTGATCAAAATTTATTGTTATAAGGTCATGTCCTTCAGCCTTAAAAATGATGGCGCTACCTACTAGCGAGCCATGACTTGGATTTTTGATGAACTCATTCATCGTCAAGTAGAATGTAACGTCAATGATCTAGTTGTCAAAAGTAAAGAAAAGAGAGATAATCTCTTTGACTTGAGGTAGTTTTCAAATAGTTAAGACAATTTAATCTCAAAATGAACCCCCTAAAGTGTGCATTCAGAGTAGCTTCAAAAAAGTTCCTTAGGTTTGTTGTTCAACGAGGAATAGAGATAGACCCAGAAAAGATCAAAGCTATCATAGAAATGCCATCCTCTAAAAGTCTAACTCAACTAAGATCATTCTAAGGGCAGTTGGCTTATCTAAGGTGCTTTATCTCCAATCTATCGGGGAGGTGCAAGCCATTTTCAACACTTATCAAAAAGGATGCTAAGTTCAAGTGGGATGACAAGTGACAACATGCTTTCAAAGATTTCAAACAATATTTAGTGAAGCCACCCCTTCTAGCGCTATCTCGGGCAAGCCACTTATCCTCTACACTGCTGCATTGGATGACTCCCTTGGCTCTTTGTTGGCCCAAACCAATGATGAAGGGAAGGAGAACGCTCTCTACTACCTCAGCCATCATCTGATCCCTGTTGAAGCAAACTCCCCACCTATTGAGAAACATTGCCTAGCTCTCATCTTTGCATCCCAAAAGCTACAACATTACATGCTCTCTCATAAGGTAAACTTGATTTCAAGAATCAATCCATTGCAATATCTCATGACATGCTATCTGGATGGTTGGCATGGTCCATAATTTATCATAGTTTGACATTACATTCATACTCTCGGTGAAAGGATAGGCACTAGCGATTTCTAGCGGCACACTTCTGCGATTCCCAGCTTAGATGACCTCCTCGATGAACAAATCATGAACTCAAGGGACACTAGCATTCGCCATTGGGAGATGTATTTTAATGGTGTAGCTTCCTTTCAAAAAGGAGAAGAACCACAATTTACTCTTCTAGAAAAAGCAAGGGTAGAATAGTTCTCTTTACTCTGAACCATAATGTGATGAGATTCTCATACTATCTCTCCAATCCATGCACCAACAATGAAGCTGAGTATGAGGCTTTGATTGTTAGTATGGAGTTAGCTGTTACAGTATGTGTTAAAAGCATCAACATTTATAGGGATTCTCAGCTAGTCATCAACCAGATTGTTGGGTCCTATAATGTTCTGAAACCTAAGTTTCATCACTACCATGAGTACACCATGAAGCTGTTGGCCCAAATCCCTAAGGTCACCATCTACAAGATTCATTGAGGAGAGAATGCAGTAGCAGATGCTTTGGACAAACTTGCCAAGGTTGGCATGTCCGGAAGATGAGTCCATTACAATAAGGGTCTAAAATAGTCAAGTCTTATCCCTTATTGATGTTGAACTCATCGAGAGATTCTCTCTTGCAGGGGAGGTTATCATTGCCAAAGAAGATGATGAGCCAGATTGGAGGCAACCATTCATGGATTACCTAAACGCAGGCAAACTACCTCAAGAGAAACCATAAGTCCATCAGATGAAGCAGAGAGCTCTCTCCTATGCTCTCATGGATGGTACCTTGTACCAACAGTCTTTCGATCATATGTGATTACATTATTTAGCCAAACACGAAGTATGTAAGATCATGGCTAAGGTACATTAGTCTATGCAGAGCTCATCAATCTGGTCCAAAGATGAAGGTAAAGATCAAGAGACTAGGATACTACTGTCCTGTGATGATTACCAACTGAATAGATGTAGCTAGATACATGGTGTAGTCTTGCACCAACCACCCAACATTCTACACCCTACATTGGATTAATGGCCATTTGAGTGTTGGGGTACTGACATAGTGAGTCCGATTGATCCTCCTTCTTCTAAGGGTCATCTGTTCATCCTAGCTACCACCGACTACTTTTCCAAGTGGGCAGAGGTAATCCCACTCAAAGAGGTTACAACTCAGCATGTGCTCCAGTTTTTCAAGAACCATATCGTATATAGGTTCGTGGTGCCTCGATAAATTATATCCGATAATGGTACTGCATTCAAAAGCACCAAGATCAATAGCTTCACCCAAAGATACAACATAGATTGGAGATACTCTACTATCTACTATCCCAGGGAAAATGGCCTAGCAGAAGCATTCAACAAAACTCTCATCCAGATACTAAAGAAGTCACTCTATGACAACCAAAGATAGTGGCATGAGTAGTTGGTTGAAGCTTTGTGGGCATACGCACGATATAACTCCAACTGTTCCGCTCTCCTTCCTTAATGAATGTTCAAGCCGCTCTATCATTAGAAGTCCATTCCCCATCACTACTAAGGATAACAATCGATAGTAAAATCACTATGAAAGCGTAATGCCAAGTGCTTAGAAGAGCTCAAAGGTTTAGAGGACAGATGCCTACGGGCATGCTAGAACCTCGAGTTGTATAAAGCCAAGATGATTCAAGCTCACAATAAGTTGGTCCACCCTAGAACTTTTCAAGTAGGAGGGCTTTGTTTTAGTTCTAAGGAGACTGAGTGTTACCTGTCAAAAAATGGGAGGTAAGTTTGAACCCACCTAGAAGGCCCTTTTGTCATAGAAAATACCTACCAAGGAGGATCTTATCAACTTATTGATTATAAAGGGGAACGCCCCATGCTTCCAATCAATGGGCTCTATTTGAAGAAATACTATCCATAAAATCATGTTTGAAAATAATTTTCTTCAAGATTCCATCCCAATTCTTCAAAATATTCTCTTCATTCGAAGCATTGTTTGCTTGTTTGCAACATTACATGTAGGTGTAAGAGAACCCATGCGGCATCCTATCCTTCTTTCTCAACATGAACACAAATTAAAATAATTCTCCAGTGCTACTAGAGTAGGTGTAAGAGAACCCAAGAGGCATCCTATTTTGACTAGCATGGCTAAGTTAGGTATAAGAGAACCCAAGCGACATTCTTTTTTGGTGGAATCACAACTGCCATTCATGGCACCATTTCATGGACTCTTAAGCATGTTTTAGGATATGTGTAAGAGAACCTAGGTGGCATCCTGTCCACCTTTAACATAAACACATATCTTTTATCTCGAGCTATTTTGATGTGAGAGTAATCCCTCTATGGTACTCACTCATTAGCCACTCTAGGTCAGGCCGATATGCTACCTTGATAGTATATCACTTATCGAGCTGATATGAGTCCCCGTGCTTTCTTCCTAACTTGACCATTGCAAACCAACGAGCACCTTAGTTAGTTTGGTAGGCCTTACTGCACCGGTAAGCTACCCTATGTTGACTTCATTTAAGGGGATGTAAGCCTACATGCTTTCTTCTTAGACTAGCCATCATGTGTTAACTAGGTCGAGTATATTTGAGGTTTAGGGTAATTCCCCTAGTGATCCTTTCCTCTCGACTACTTTTGAGTTGATATAAGTCCCCAGTGGCATTCATTCAGTAGTTGCCCTAGGTCGGATAGCACCTATCGGAATATAGATAATCGCCACCATAGGAGGATGTAAGTACCGATGCTTTCTTCCCAGTTGATATCAAACCGATAGGCACCTTAGGCTGGTTGATGTTCACTATGCTGACAGCTACTCACCCGGTGGAGACACTACTCTTGGTAGATATAAGTCCCCATGCTTTCTCCTTGAGTTGGCCACCAAATACCTATATACATTATCTTCTTTGAGATCATGATAAAGCCCTTAGTGACCCCTCCTCTGTGGGCACTCCACTTGGATTACGTCCCTTGTGACCCCATTTAGACACTACCTAGGTTACTTTTAGATTGGACAATCCCTTTCCTAGTAGCCACCCCTATGGTTGGAGAATTTGTTCAGCGGACGCACAGATTCTCCCTTGGACTAGTAAATCTAAAATAGGTCTAGGCTGATATAAGCACCTTCTTAGTACTATCCCTCATAAACCAACAGGGTCCATGATAAACAAACAAACAAATAAAGTTATTAGCTTATGGATTAGGAATTCAAGCCCCCAGCAGCCTCTTTCCCAAGTAGGCATCTTATCTTTAAGGCCGTGTCAGCAAAACTCCCTATAGGAATTGCCTAACTACACTTTAGTTGAGATAAATCCTCAGGTTGGCACTCTCTCAGTAATCTCCCTTAGGTTGGGTTTAATTTATTTTGCCACAAACAGGTTACCCAAACAGTCATTTTGCTTTGGGAGATGTAAGTCTACTACACATTTTTCTACCATGATTGTCGCAAACCGACGGGCAGCCCTAGGTCAGGTTGACATGTTACCTTGATAATATGTCACCCCAGTAGTCTTTTATTCAGAAAGATGTGAGTCCATATGCTTTATTCCCTGAATTGGCCATTGCAAACCGAAAGGCACCCCTTTGTTTAGATAGTTCTCCCCTTTGATTGGGGAAACTACTTCCTATGGATCATTAAATTTGAAGTAGGCCAACATGGCCCCTACTCAGTGCGTCTCATTGCAAACAAACAAAATCCATTAAATATAATTAAAAAAATTAATTTTGACTATCTTTTGAGCTGATTGAAGTCCCCCAGTGGCATTCATTGAGTAGTCAGCCCTAGGTCGGGTTGACATGTTACCTTGCTAATATGTCACCCCAGTGATCTTTTGTTTAGGAAGATGTCAGTCCCAATACTTTCTTCCTTGAATTGGCCGCTACAAACTGAAAGGCACCCTTTTGGTTGGATAGTCTTACTATGTGGTTGATAGACTACCCCTTTGTATTGATTAAGTGAAGGCCAACATGGTTTACTGTGGTCCATCAAATTGTGGTCCATCTCAAAATTCAAAATTCAAAATTTGAAACAAAACCAACCAATCTCCTCAGTGGAGCCAAATTAAATAATCAAATTGATCAGCTCCTCCTCAGTGAGATGCAAATCTTTCTAATTTCCTCAATGAAGTCAATTCAATCCAACCCGAACCTGCCCCTCTAGTGGAAGGTTCACACTTTTATCCTTAGTGGATTCCAAATTCTAATCCCCAGCAAATTTCACAATCTTTTATCCGCAATGGATAACTTGAACCTTTTCCCCTAGTGGAAGGTTCACATACTCAATCCCTAGTAGATTCCTCCTTCACTCTCTTATGTCTTTAACATAAGTAGAGTCGCATTGCACTAAGATCTTGATTCCTTCTACACCTCGAGTTTTGAAGTAGATCATTTTTGTTAGTGCTTGCGATCATTCGAACATTAGTGATCATCTTGGTTAGCACCAATATGTGCGGTATGCCTTATTAATCACTCCACAACTATTGGGTGCCATTTGTTTACCTCATTTTTTTTGGAATGAGCTCTTAACTTCCCCATCTTAGATCTAGGACTCTTGCAGGCACTAAGAGTTCCTTAGTCTTAAGACACTTCTAGTGATTAGGTGAACACTTAACCTAATGTTATAGACTTAGAAGGGTTTATCATAGGACCAGGCTATGCATTAGGGACTTAAGGCAACCACTTACCCTATAACCCAAATCTAGCCTATGTACACTCCTTCAAATCAATCCAAATCAAATCTCAAATTAATTCCAACTCAATTGATTTTCTCAAATCTCAAATCAATTCCAACTCAATTAATTTTCTCAAATCTCAAATTAATTCCAATTCCAAATGATTTAAATCCAAAATTAATTCCAAATCCAAAACCTTCCTAAGCCTTATGAACCACATCCATAAGCATAACCAAACCCTTCAAATCAACCCAAAGCCAAGTGATTTCCTTATAAATCACTTATTCCATCATTTATATTCATAATTATAAATGAAATTAGCATCTAAATTATCCAAAAAATGAATATAAATCAAACCAAATCAAAACCCCTCCTTCAAACTTTTGACCTACCTTAGCCAAATTCACAATCAAATCACTCCTAATCCACATGATTCTCTCATGGATCATTTATATTCTCATTTATATTCATAAATATAATTGAGATATAAATTCAAATGTCCAAAAATCAAAAAAATAAAACTTGACAAAATTTGCATTAGATTTAAGTCATTATTCATGCCCTTCATAATCTAGTGTCTTAGGGAGTGAGTTTAAGGACTTATTTTTCCTTCTAAATAAATAATAGCCTAACCATCTTGAAAAGCATATGACTTGCCAAGATGTATTTAAAATCATACGAGGAGTTACTTGGTAGCCACCCCAGGCAGTTGTAAGTCCAACAGTTGGTGGTTTACTCTCTCTTATGGAGGTAAATCATATACCCATCTTTTGCCTTAGATTTGTCATGGTTCTTAGATTTAGGATCTGAGGTTTATTTTCCTTGCTACAAGCATAAATTCTCACCTCTGGCATTTCTACAATCTTGTATTGTATAAGCCCAGATTTCTAATAAAAATTCAACTCAAACATATAATTTAATTTCAAAATATAAAGACAACTGGGATGCTCCAGGTTTCCTAGTATCAGCATCCCCTCCCTTTTAGTTTTAATAATAACTCTCTCCTTTTGAGCAATCCCAATTGATTTTCTATTGATAGTCTATCTTTGAAATCTTTGGAGATAAGGATCATTTATCTTAATAGAAAGTATTTCTAAATTCCTTAGGATTAACTATGGGGCTTGCCATGGAACAATTAATGACATTTAAATAAACCTTGCTTTACTTTTCATGTAAAGTAGGGAAAATCTCTAGTACATTCAAAGAGTCATGTCTTAGAGTCCTCATTAGTGATTAGGTTTATAGAATAGACTTCATCTCGAGATAGTACACTATTCCTTAATGTCAATCACCCAATGAGCATCTGGATCACGTGGTGTCATGTGGTGAAAATTTAATATATTTCTGCCTTCATCTATCCCCTTTTTGTAAGAGAGGATAAATGAAAATAGAAATATATAAAATGCCTTATTGGACACCATGCAGATCCACACATGTTCTTATTAGGGTAATCGCATACGACATTGAGGAAAGGTGTACTATCTCGAAAGATAGAACTCACCACCCTACAATGAACCTAATCACCTTAATGAGGACTCCTAAAAAGTATGGGTCTTCAGAATGTACTAGAGATTCTTCCCTTACTTTACATGGAAAAGTAAAGTAGGGTTTATTTTAAATCGAGTTTGTTAAGTTACCTACAGGGGCAACCTCCCATAGTTAATTACATCCTAAAGAATAGGATTCCTTAGGAATACTCTCAATTAAGGTAAATGTTCATTATCTCCAAAGATTTTGAAAGGTAGGACTATCAATCGATTAGTTTATTTTTAGAAAGGTCAAGTGGGATCGATCAAGAGGAGGGAGTTCTTACCGAATCCAAAAGAGAAATAAGTAAGGGATGTTTGTGATACTAGGAAGCCTAGTAAGCACCCCAAACTATCCTATGGTTGGGCTTTACATTTTTGAAATTGAATTGAGCTATTTGAGTTGAATTTTTATAAGAAATCTAGGGCATACAATTCCATGATACAAGGTCATGAAAATGCCTAAGAGCTGAGGATTTATGCTCATGGCCCACAAAGGGGAGTAGTAACCTCTGAACCTAAATCTAGGGAGCTTTGGTGAGGGCAAAAAGTATGACTTAATTCTAAGGCAAAAATGGGTATTTGGTTTACCTCCACAATAGAGGATAAATCACCAGACTGTTGGACTTATAACCGCCTGGGGCTGACCGCCAACTAACTCCTCTTATGATTTTAAAATATGTAGGCAAGTCAAATGCTTTTGTAAGATATCTAAGCTGTTATTTATTTAGAAAGAGACTAAGTCCTTAAACACACTCTCCGAGAGACTAGATCATGTAGGGTATGATTTAATGACTTAAATCCAATGCAAATTTTGTCACATTTTATTTTTATTTTAGACAATCAATTTGACACGGCTTTAGATTCATATGCCTAAGCATGAAAAATTAGATTATGGGCCAAAATCAGTAAGATAATGAGGTGTGTTTCCATCATGGCTCTCAAAGGTCAAGCCAAGTTCTCTGGCAAAGGTGTAAGCCCTCTAATCAAGAATGAAACAATATACTTTTTATGCATGATGTGAGAAAAGTAATACAACATCCACCTAAGAGGTTTCTAATTCTTTTATCTTGATTTATAGCCTAAGCTTTAGGTGAGGTTATGAGTTATTTTATTTTTAGTTTTAATTTGATTTGATTTGATAGAAAATTTATTTTCCTAAGAGCCTAATCATCATCCAGGCCATACATGAAAGAAAAAAAGAAACTAGGAAAAGATGGCATCTTAATGCACAAGCTAAACGAACATCAATCAATTTATAAAGCTAGCGCAAAAGATTAAAAGGCCATGTATGGTCGGGCTCCATTGCACAAACCCTAAAATAAATTGGGTAGCTGAGCTCTACCCTTATACAACCCCAATTACGAATGAATTAAATACAATCAAGAAGGAATTCATTGTTATGGGAGTCTTCATTCTTCATTTCTTCTTTTCTTCTTTCTTCTTTCTTCTTTCTTTTCTCTACTTTCTTCTTTCTTCTTTTGGTTGGTTGGAATGTGGTTGCTCTAAAGGCTTCACAGATACATGAGATATAGTCTTATGACCAATGTTCATCCTAATACCCCATAACAATCATTCCAAAATCCTAATTACAAAATTACAAGAAAATGGGAAAAAGAAAATCTAACTAAAACCAGCAAAATAAAGATTAGCCAAACAAGCCATACAATCCCAAGCATGTATATATATAAATTGGACTTAGCACCTCACACATGAATAACCAAGTCCACTGATTTTTTTATTAGGGGGTATAAACACTACACACAAAAAAGCAATTATATTTTTATTATAGCACCCCTTAAGCACAATCCCTTGTAGAAGATAATGGTTAGACTATGATCGCCCTACCATTCAGTCTATGCACATACACCCTAACATCTAGGATAAAACATTACATCACAAAAGAAAAGCAAATATCAAACCATGCACCACCCTAACTTAAAGCTAGAAGTGGTGACTTAGCCTAATTTGTGTGCTATTTAAGGTTTGTGTGGTATGTTTAGCTAGGCTTTAAGGTTAGAGTTTTCTAAGTATGAAAATGTTCAACTTAGAGAGTGGTTTCATTTAAGTGATTTAGTTGCTTTGGTTGATTTTGTTTTGTATTTTGATTTGATTTGAGTGAATCTTACAATTAATTATTAAGTTGTAAAGAGAGGAAAAGAGAAGAGAACTTCTCTTTCCTCCCTACCTTAAGTAATTTCTAAGGTAGATGTATATTTGATTGTTGTTTATTTTATTATGTATTTTAAATAATCCAAAGTTTATATTTTTCCTAAACAAACCTATTCAAAAAGAAAGATATTTTAAGATTAAGTAGAGTGAAATACTATCACAAGACACACAACACTTCATTTCTTTCCCAACATGTGTAACATGCATATGGATGAATCCTAAGCATATCTATACATGCTAATGGAAGTGTTTAGCACACCTTAATGATGAATGCTAAGAAAGTTACTTAAGAAAATTTGGATGCTTCATGATGCATGATTTTGTTAAGTAGAAAAAGAGTGATTCTTTTATCAATTTTTCATATGCACATGTATAAGTATAAAAGATATAAGTGAGTACGACATCATTGTTAGCACTAGGGGTGTAAGGTGCAAGACCTACTTAGGGCTACTTAAAGCCTCGCAGCCCCGAGGTTGTCCAGACTAATATACCACTTTTCTTAAATACATGTGCATGTACAAAAAGAAATGCATGGAAAGAGAATCATGAAAAAGTTGATGTTTGTTTGGTTAATTTGTTGGTTGTTTAGTTTACATGTGTAAATATGAGAATCCTTCTTAATTCATAACATGGAAGTGGATGAAAGAATATAAGCAAGTGTTATGTTCTTATAAAAGAATTATACACTTTGTAAATCCATCCAAATTAATGTTAAAAGAGAGAGAAGGAAAGCCACACAATACACATATTTATATTTATACTCACATGCAAGCTTACAAATAATCATAAGTAGCATGTCTTTCAGTTATGATATTTGATTTATAAATTTTGAAAATAATTTTGGACTTAATAGTCATAATAGCCATTCATATTCTTACTTTAGCCAAAACATGCAATTTGACATAAAAAAATATTTCATTTTCAATTTGATTTTCAAAAGGCATGAATGCATGATTTTCATATGACATACACATTTAGCATATTAGGAAAGAAATAAATTGATGAAAGCATGTAAATTCATTCACCCTAATTAATTCCTAAAGATAAATAGGATTATTTAAAGTAAACCAAATTTATTTTAAAGAGATTTTTATTTTGTTTTAAGTTTGATTTGAATTTAGGAAATGTGAAGAGGTTTGCTGGTCGTAACCCATTTCCCACATGTGTATGTTATTTTAGTTTAATTTTAGAACCATTAGGTGAGTTTTATGCTTTGCTTAAGTTAAGGTGTACATTAAGTTCATTAATTACCCCTTACCTACACCACTTTAACATATTTACTCAAATAATTATGAGCCAATGTATGACATAAAATCACATAAGGAATTTAAAATAGCAATGGAAAGAAAGGGGCCTAATATAATTACCTCACAATTAGTAATTAAGCTAAAGAGTTTAATTTAAGTACTTTCATAACCCTCCCTACACATGTAGGTTAGATTTTGGTTTTCTTAAGTTACTTAGGTTATTGAACACCTAGGCACTTATCCAAGATGAATTGATTAAGTTATGGAATATTTTTGATGTTGAAAAGTTTGATTAATTAAGCCATTTAATTAATTTGCACTTTAATTAGATTTTTATCCAAATGAAATAAACTTAGGGAAAAAGATATGGGAAAGAATTCCTAATTTCATTCCCTAAGTTCATTCACTGTTCTAAGGTAATTAACAAACTTAATTAATTAATTTATGACTATTTAAAAAATTAATTAATCATTTAATCGGTTAAGAGGGTAATTGGGAATGACTCAAGCAATTCCCCTAATTAAATCATTAATAAATTCCAAGAAAATTAGGGGAGGCAGAAGTCATCCCACTAAATGCACATGAGAAGTTTGGAATTAATCAGTGGGATAATTAGAGAGTAATTAGCATAATCATATTCCCAATAAAACCCAAATTCAAAAAATATCACTACTCAAAATCAATTGAATTAAATTTTAGATTATTCTCCTTTGAATTATCTTCATAATGCTTTTTATTTTGTATTTTTTATTTTTCTACTTTAGTTATGAATATTTGAAGATTCAATGATTAATAATTAAAACCCTAATTATTAACTAATCCCTGCCATGTGGACCAAGTGTGCGTTTACAAGTGGCATGATGGATTTGTTACTCGCATCCCAGCCGCCGGCGCATTACACGCTTTCGGATCCCATCAAGGATCGGATGGTTGAGATCGAGCCCGTGATTTATAAAAGGATTAATCATAGATCCTATGTGGCTTGATCGTGACCGCCCATCCAAAATGCATGGATGGTCCATGATCCATCACCGAAGTTTGCCCGCAGTGAGGGCATCCGCCCCCTGGGCAAGATCCGAGTTCGATTGAGCTCAGATCGAGCTCAAACTCAACCCGCACCATCATTATGCAAGGGGGAAGACATCCACCAGTCAATTTCATTTGAGATGAAAATTCTCCTAACAAAGGACCGCAATCTCCCTATTCTAGACTAGGTTTGAAGGCATACCTCACCAGAAGCTATCACCGGCGCTCCAATCCGTTGAAGTAGCTTCATCTAGTAAAGATAAAGCCCTGTTGAAGATTTGAGGCTTTTGTATTGGGTATATTTTTCTATTGACCAAAGTGCTCTTCCTAAGCTTTAAGTGCCTGATCAAGAACACTCTTCCAATGCCTTGAGAACTTGGATGAAGCTTGGAATGAGTTTGATTAGGTTCCCTCAAGGTACTTAAAGGATGAATTGCCTTGATATTGGGTATTGAGTGGGATTGAATTCATTACTACCTCCCCTATTATCAGTTTTGATAAACCGAGAAATAGAGAAATGTCAAATGCTCTAGGAGGCTTGGAGAAGCTTGAGGATGCTTGCTCTCTAGCCAATTCAATCGAGAGTCATGTCAATGAAGTGAAATTAGGGGGAGTATATCTCCCCGTAGGTGAATCGGATGGTCGAGCTTAGAGATGTCATTTTGATCAAATTCACCCTATGCAATGGGTTTGTTAGGCCGTTTAGGGTTGCATGTGATTTGGTTTTGGCCAGAGGAGGTAGTGGAGAAGTTGTCATGTACAAAAGAAGGTGTGGGATTGATTCCTATGTGCTTGAAATGAGTGGAGTGGTCAGTTTGACCATTAGGTTGGGTTTGGCTGACCCAAACCAATTAGGTCAAGTACACCATGCTCACTAGTGTCCACTTAGTCCACTAAGGAGTGCCAAGTTGCCATGAAGAGGATTTGACCAAATTCCAAGTGAATTTGGCCAAAAAAGTACCATTTGACATAGGGGTAAAATGGTCATTTGGCTTGGATTTTAGTTTGAATATGTTTGGTATGATTGAAAAATATGTTGGGCCAAGTTTCAATGAATTTAGAATTGATTTGATGTGATTTGGCTCATGTTGACTAATTTTGGTCAAAATGGGTCAACTTGGGTAAAGTTGACCAATTGGTCAAATTGGGTCAAACCAAGGGTTGGGTCAAGTTCATATGTCTATTTGAAATGTTTTGGCATCATTGGTTTGTTTCAATTTGATTTATATTTCGATTTGGTTTATTTGATTTCATTTAGGTCAAATGGGTCTAGTTGACCAATTTGACCCATTTGACCTATTTAGGTTAGGTCATGGGTTGGTTTAGGTTTCATTGGTCATATGAAATGTATTGGTATCTTTAATTCCAATCAATTTTGGTTTAATTTGATTTTGGCTCAACATGACCTTTTTTGGTCAAGTTAGGTTCATGGCCAATTGGGCTAGGTTGGGTTTAGTTAGCCAATTGAGGCTTTGGTCAAGTTCAACAAGTGATTTGGAATGAACTTGACCCATTAGTTTCAATCAATTTGGCTTAGATTTAGTTTTGACACATTTTGACTTTTTAGGTCAAGTTGGGTCAACTTAGTTCAAGTGGCCAATTGGGCTAGGTTACGCTCAAATGATGACTTGGTCAAGTTCAAATATTGATCATGAATGAGTTTTGATCAATGGTTTCAATCAATTTGGCCTATGGTGGATTTTGGCTAGTTTAGATTTGGCTAAGTGTTGACTTAGTCAACTCTAGTTTGACCCAATTTCGATTGATCATCACATGATTGCTCATAATGTGAGGCTTAGTTGGGCTTAGTTCAATCCAATTTGGGTAGGATTAGAATTTGGCTCATAAGGGGTACTTTAGGTCACTTTGGGTCAAGTGAGCCAACTTGATCAAGGCTTGAATCAAGTTTGGTTGAACTCACATATGGACTTAGGATTGAAATATAAATCCATTTGTAAGTGGTTTGGAGTAAAATGGGTTTTGATTCACTTGACAATTTCAAGTTCAAAGAATGAAGATGAGTTTGACTTGGGTTTAATTTTGAACTTATTTTGATTTGAAGATTGAAGTTTGTGTTTATATTTGGGTTCATGATTGAAGGATTGATTGAATCATGAAGAGAAATCAAGGGTTTGGCTTGATTTAAATTTGATTTGGCTAAGTTCAAGATTTTGACTTGAAAGGCTTAGATTGAATTTTGGTTGAATTTGGATTTGGGTTTGAATTGATTTTGGATATTTGAATTTATATTTCATTTATATTTGTGAATATAAAAGAGAATTTAAATGGGTTATGAGAAAATTTCTTGAATTTGATTTGATTTAGGCTAAGTCCATAAGATAGAATCAAAGTGACTTAGGAAGGATTTTTGAACTTGGAATTTCAATCACAAGCTTTGATCATTTGGAATTAATTTGAGTTTGATAAAATCAATTGAGGTGGAATTGATTTGAATTTGAAGTTGATTTTATTTGGAGCTTGACTTTGAAAGGAGGAAGTGAGGATTGGTCTGCCATAGGGTAGGCAAATTTTACTAACACCTCTAAGGCATGACCTATTCCTATGACTAACTATTCTAAGTCTCTAGGGTTAGGTTGAGTGTTCACCTAATCACTAGAAGTGTCTTAAGACTAAAGAGACTCTTAGTGTCTAAGAGAAGTCCTATGCCTAAGATGGAGGGGTTGAGAGCTCATCCTAAAAATGAGGTGTCCCCCCCACAAACACATACAACACACCAAAATGAAAGTAAAACACCACATCGATCCATCACACACTCACCGAAGGGATTCATCAAATTAAAATAAATGAAATTAAAACAAATGCAATTCAATCAAATGACATTATCCTAACTACTTCCAAGTTGATATAAGTCCCCTAGTGGCATTCATTTAGTAGTTGCCCTAGGTCGGGTTCGATTTGTTGCATCCAACAGATCACCCCAGTGGTTGTCCCTTGCTTTTGGAGATATAAGTCTACTATGTTTTCTCTCTAGCACAGCCGTTGTACACCAAAAGGCAACCCCTTAGGTCGGATAGTTCTACCATATGGCTGGTGGACTACCCCTTTGGATTGGTAAATCTGAGATAGGCCAAGGCTGACATAGCCCTTTCTCAGTGCGGTCCATCACAAATTGACATGGTCCATCTCAAAATTTAAACTTAAACAAAAAATTTAACAACTTCTCTCTGAGCCAATCATCCCAACCTCCCCAGTGGAGTCAATTAAATCCAATTCAAACTTGCATTCCCCAATGAGTGCACCCTCAAAAGAAATCTCATCAAATCCTTATCCCTAGTGAAGCCCCAAGTCTTAACTTGAACCTTCTTCGCTAGTGGAAGGTTCATGCATCTATCCCCGACGGGTTTTACATTATAATCCTCAATGGATCTACTCTCCCCCAAATCATATTTTGCAATCAAATTCAAGCCTCTTACCCTAGTGGATAACCTTAACCTATTTCCCTAGTGGAAGGTTCACATGCTTGATCCCTTAGTGGATCACTTCTTCCTCCCTTATGCCCTTGGCATAAGTGGAGTTGCATTGCACTAAGATCTTGATTCCTTTAACATTTCGGGTTTAGGAGTAGATCATTTCAATTAGTGTTTTCAATCCTTCAGATGTTGTTGATCATCTCGCCAACACCAATATAATGTGCCTTGTTGGTTACACCACACCTGGCCTTTGTTGACCTCACTTTGGAGTGAGCTCTCAACTTCCTCATCATAGATTTAGGACTCTTATAGACACTAAGGGCTCCTTAGTCTTAAGACACTTTTAGTGATTAGGTGAACACTTAACCTAACTCTAAAAACTCAGAAGAGTTAGCCATAGAAATAGGTTCTACCTAGAGAGTTAGGAGGATTTTCCTACCCTATATCCTTAAACCCAATCCTTGCTTTCCTTCTCAAACCAAACCTTAAATTCAAAATCCAAATCCTTTCCTAGGCCCTTTAATTTTATGGACTTAGCCTTAACCAAATTCAAATCAATCCAATTGATTTTCTCAATTATCAAATTCAATATCAATTCAAAATCCAAATCCATATTCCAAATCAATTCCAAACTCCAAATGATTGAAACCCATGACTAAATTCAAATACCAAAATCTCTTTCTAAGTCATATGAACCACCTTCATATGCTTATCCAAAACTCCTTCAAACCAACCCAAATTTGGTTGATTTCTTCATAAATCAATCATTCCTTCATTTATATTCATAAATATAAATGAAATCCAAATTCAAACTATTTAAATCAAATCAAAATAAATCAAACCAAATCAAGACCCTTCTTAAATGAGCCACCTCTATAAGTTTAATCAAATCTTAATCCAAACCACCCAAACTAAATTGATTTCTTTATAAATCAGTTCCTTCATTTATATTCATAATATAAATGAAACCTACCAAATGAACAAAATAAATCAAACCAAATCAATTCCCAAATTAACCCTTTTGACCTACATCCTCAACTTGGTCAAATTTGCTTCCAAATCACTCCAAACTCAAGTGATTTTCTCATAACCCATTTATATTTTCATTTATATTCACAAGTATAAATGAAATATAAATTCAAATGACCAAATCCAAATCATATCAAATTTCACTTTAGTCTTTTTAGCCAAATTCTTGAACTAAATGATACACAAATCAACTCAAAATCCATGGATTTCTTCATGATTCAATCTTTCCTACAATCATTGACCCAAATATAGACATAGACCATAATTATCAAACCAAACCCAAGTCAACCCAAGTCAAGCCCATGTTGACCTCTTTTGAGTTGAAATTGTCATATGAACCAAAGCCCATTTGGCTCCAAACCACTTGCAATTTTTATATTTCCATCTCAAATCCATATGTGAGTCCAACTAAACTTAAATCAAGCCATGATTAATTGACCCATTTAGGTCTACTTGACCCAAAGTGACCTAAGAGACCTTTTTGAGCCAAAATCTAATTCAACCCAAATTGGATTGAACTAAGCCCACCCAAACCCCATATCATGACTAACAATCACCCTAAGGTGATCAACCACCTTGAATTGGGTCAAACCACATCAAACCTAGCCTTTGACCAAGTCAACATTTAGCCAAAATCCATCATATGCCAAATTGATTGAAACCATTGATTCAAACCAACTCATAATCAATGATTGAACATGACCAAACCCTCAATTGAGCCAAACCAAGCCTAATTAGCCATTTGACCCAAGCTGACCCAAATTGGCCTAAAAAGCTAAAATAGGTCAAATCATGATTTAAACCAAATTGATTGCAACCAATGGCTCAAGTTCATTCCAAATCACTTATTGAACTTGACCAAAGCCATAAGCCCAAGTTGACCAATTAGTCAACTTGACCCAACATAGCCCAAATTGACCTAAGACCAAAATTCAAATTAAATTCAAATTAAACCAAACCAAGCCTACAATTACTTTTAATTAACCAATTGAACTTGACTAAACACCAAACTCAACCCAATTTGGTCAAATTCATCAAGTTGGTCAACTTGACCAATTTGACTCTTTTGAATCCAAACAAGTCAAATCCAAACCTAGGCCAAACTAATCCAAATTAATTAAACCAAAATATCCTAAATCATCATTTAAATCTAACCCAAGTCTTGGTTTGACCCAATTTGACCAATTGGTCAATGCAACCCAAGCTAACCCAAATGAACCCATTTTGACCAAATGAAGCCAAATCACTCAAAACCAACTCATGGGACCTTATGACATGGTCAAACAACCCAAACAAGTCATAATCCATTCCAAAACCAGCCCAAATCCATAATGGACCCCACCAAGGGGTTGGCCATTGGACAAACCCTCTTTCCATTGGATCTTCACAGACAAGCAAAGTTGACTTCCACATCACGATGGTAGCCTCCAAGCACTCAAGTGAGGCTCCACCTAACCCACCTAACTCACCTAACCCAACCTAGGTTGGCCAAGGACTAATGGGAGTTCAACTCCTCCTCATTCAAGCCAAACTGAGCACCACATGGACAAACCAAAAGAGAACTTGCACAACAGACTTAGAGACTCCTCCCACAAATCCCTCCACTCAAGTCAAGCCATGTGGAGTTGGATATGACCTCTCCAGCAACCTGACGGTGGCCTGCCGGTCAAAATAAGCCAACCCACCCTATTTGTCCATCAAGTGCAATTGAGGGGTATATACCCTCAATTTCAGTGGCAAACTTCACCAATTGCTTGTGTGAGTCCCTAAGCCATTTTCAAAATCCCAGAGAGCCTCCCTGAAGCCTCCCCGAGCTCCCTCGATTGGCATTTCTCCTTCCAGAGTAAAGCCGAAATAAGATACTCCCTTCCGGAGCAATACTCTCCTCTACTTGATCAAACACAAATTCCTTGCACCCACACCATCCTCATACTCCATCGAAGCCAACCGAACCATCCCCAAGCCTTATTTACCACCGGAGATCAGAGTTCGATCAGAGCCAAAGCCTTTACGCATGTGGATTGGTTGACCAAGAGCTCTACACCAAATCAAACCCCAAGCTTCTCAACAGGGCCTCACCCCAACAAGTCAAAGCTACCTTCATCAATCCTACCACCGGACATTAGCTTCGGTGAGGTAATTTTGCAAAACTGAGCCTTGTATGAAAAATTGTTTGGTCTTTTGTGAAGCAAATTCAAATGTTATTGGATTTTAGCCGTTGGATGTGTGCCTCCCTAAAGGTGTGGGATCAATTTGATGTAATGCCCGTGAGCTCAAATCGAACGGGAAAATATGGACGACATCTATCTTTCACCGCTTGCGAATGGGATGGATCACGAACCATCCATCCCATGTGATTAGAACAGACAGTCATGATCTAATCCCGCATTAGATCCCTTAATTACTTTCTAAAACTACGGATTGAATAGTTGTCTTCCGATTTAGATCAGACGGTCCATGGAGTTAGCACATCCACTGCAATCTGAGTAAGCGGCATATCTGACAAATTAAATAACCAATCCTGTTGTGCCATGTGGAAAGCACGCTGCGTCAGTCGCCATGTGGCCGAATGGGATTAAGGCTTAAATAATTTATTTTTAAGGCTGAAACTTTCTAAATTCATAACTCATCCTAAAAAAATCAAAAATATACAAACTCGGGTTCATTATAAAGATATTTTAGAGCAGAATCTAGGAAAATTATTATCAATTGATTTTGAATAGAAATTTTGGCATAATTAAAGTTTAATTTAAAATCTACTTAGCTTAATTACTTCTTAATTAATCACCCAATTAATCTCAAAATTTTTATGGATATTTAGGGGGATGACCCCTACCTCCCCTATTTTTCCAGTATTTTATTGGTTGCTTAATTAGGGAAATCAATTGATTATGCCTTAATAACTTTCTTAATCTAATTAATGATAATTAGTGAATGAAGAGTGACTTAATTAATTATCTCTGTTAAACAGTAAGGGAGCTTGGGGAATGTGATTGGGATCTTTTTTCTAATTCATTTCTTAAGTTTTTTTTACTTTTTGGAATCAAACTAATTAATGATTAATGAGGTAATTAAGTGCTTAATTAATTAATTAAATCTTCAAGATAAAATCAGAGCTTAAGTGATTAAATATAGGACTTAGGGATTGAGATCAAAGCCTCTTTCTTGATCTCTTTTCTTAAGTTAATTTCATTTCATTAATTGAACATGCTTAATCAAATGGACTAATAAGCTTAATTAACTTAATTTAAATCCATGCATTCACATCTAATCTCCCTTAATCAATCTTGGATAGCACTTTGGGTGTTCAATAACCTAAAGAGAGAGAGTTAATGAAATTATAGCTCACATGTGTGAGAAAATCATCAAAGTAGTTATGAGATTAAGCTTAACTATTAATCATGAGCCAATTGCATTAGGCCCCTTTCATTTCTGAGCATTGCAAATTTACTTTTCATGTGGTTGTATATCATATTAACTCATTATTAATTAGTTATTTAACTTAAGGTGATAAGTAAGAATTAATTAATTGACTTAATTCATTCAACCTAACTATAAAAAATCAACCTAAATATTCTTCATTAAATAAAATTAACTTACACATAGGGAATGAGATTAGGATTAACAGACCTCTTTCATTTCCTTAAATCAAATCAAACATGAAAATGAAATGACATTAAAGAACTTTGGTTTGTTTTAAATAATCTTATTTAGTTTGATTATCCTTTTAGATGGATTTGAATGAAATCACATGCTTATGTTATTTTATTTCTTCTAATCATGTTAAATATTGTATGCCACTTCTTCTCATCATGTCTTTCAAATTAATTAAATAAAATGATTTCTTTTATGTCAATTTGCATGTGTTGATTTAAATTAAAAATATGTGTGTCTAGTATCATTATTAAATCATAAATATATTTTCAAAAGTTTACTAATGATTGAATATACATATATATTGTAAATTTAGTTATATATATACATAGGAAATACAAGTGAATATAAATCTAGTGTATGAAATAAAGTTTCTTCCTTACATTCATGTGTTGATTTGCATAAGTAAGAATGTTAGCGGTATATTAGTCTGGACATCCTAAGGACGGATGACTTTAAGTAGCCCTAAGGAGGTTCCTACCTAATTTCCTTGGTGTAGAACAATGATGATGTACCTGCATGATTTCATTCTTATGCATTTGGATATTAGAATTTAGATAGAGCTTTAATTCATTTATACAAAAATAAATCAATCAAATCAAAAGTATAATTTTTGCATGGCTTTCTATTCGTTCAGTTATTTATACATCCACATGTATTTAAGGATAATGATATATTAGTCTAGACATCCTGTGGATGCATGACTTTAAGTAGCCCCAAGGAGGTTCCTACCTCATTCCCTTGTGGCAATGATGACATACTCGCTTAAAACTTTATACATGTGGATGTGTACTAGATAATGAATGAGAACCCTCTTTTTCTATTAAAAAGATGTGCATTCATACTTTGTTTATTCGGTTGAGTTGATTAGTCATGTGATTTAAGGTTTTTTCCTTATGCTTTTGCATAAGAATTTAGATAGAGCTTTAAATTAATATGAAAAAAGTCATTCAATCAAATGAAATATTAATTCCAAACACATTTACTCACATTCATCATTTAAGTAAGATACAAATTGCATGTATAGCTATGCTTAGGATTTAATCATGCATGATATACATGATGGAAAGAAATGAATAAACATGTATTATGTGATAGTAATTTATTCTAATTAACCTTAAGATGCCTTTCTTATTGAATGAGTTTATTTAAAGTGAACCTAAACTTAGGATTAATCAAAACATGCAATAAGCCATTCACATAAGCCATTCACTAAAGGGAATTGATTAACTTTCATTAGCAGTAACTTAAGGTAGGGATAAAAGAGAGGTCCTCTCTCTTTCTTCACTTTATAACACTTAGTTGTTAAGTGTAGGACAAATTAAACAAAAGAAAACATTAAGTAAAATTTTCAGATCAATTAAACCACTTAAACAGAAATCAACCATTTATAAATTAAATCCTTCACACTTAGCAAATTACAACCTTAAAGCCTAGTTAGGACATACCACACAAGCCTTCATGCACACACATTAGATTAAGTTACCATTTTTAGCCTTATGTTAGGGCGGTGCATGGTTTGATGTATGCTTACTTTATGATGTAGAGGATGTTAGGGTGTATGTCGATGGATAGCGATATTAGCCTAATTATATTTTCGTAGGGGTTGTGCTTAAGTAACGTAATAAAATATAAATGCTCTGTTGTTTAGCCTAAGTAACCCAAGTTAGGGCTTGGTTACCCATGTGCGGGTTGCTAAGTCCAAATTATTCATATAACTGCTTGGGTTGTATGGTGTGTTTAGCTAACACTTATTTTACACATGTAATTAGATTTACTTTTCCATTATTTTAATATAATTGTGCATTAGAATTTGGTTAAGTGTTATGGGGGTTAAGGATGAACATTGGCCAGAAGGTTTAATCCTGGGGTGTCATGTGATGCCTAGAAGCCTATAAAATTAAATGAAGCAAATCAAATGAAGAAACCAAGGGAGCATGATGACCTAAAGATCCCCCATAGCACTTATCATTTTGTAATTTGTAACTATTCTTTTGTAATACGGGTTGTATAAAGGTAGAGCTCGGCTACCCATTTTTCTTTTCAGGTTGTATGGCGGTGCCCGTCCATCACACCTCTTATTCTTTCATGCTTTATAAAATTGTTTGATATTTTGTTTAGCTTGTGCATTAGAAAAAATATATTTTTTATAGTTTATTTATTATTGGTGATTATTGTATGGCCTAAATGTGATTAGGCTCCTAAGATAAAAATTAATTTTTCTACCCAAACTAATAACTCATAACTAAATTTTCTAAAGCAACTCATAACCTCACATAAAATCCTAGGCATTAAATCAAGATAATAAAGATTTAGCAACTCCTTAGCTGGATGTTGTATGCTTAATATCATGCATGTCATCTTGTTTTACTCTTACTAAGAGAGGATTTCCATCTTTGCCAGATAATAAGGGCTTAACCTTTGAGAGCCTATGATGAAAAGACACCTCTTTCTCTTTTGATTTAGCCCATAATCAACTTCATCATACATTTAGGCATATAAAATCTTATAGCCTGTGCCAAAATAAAAAGTCCAAAATCAAATAAAATTTCATAAAATTTGCATTAGACTAAGTCATTATTATTGACCTTCATATATGCTACAAGTTAATCGAGCCTATAAGGTGAATTCCACGGATCTTTCACTTAGAGTTGAATGTAGACATCAAAAGTCAACCCAAATGATCTCTGATCGATGAATGGACTTCATCGTCATGTTCAGGACATTGAAATCTATTACATACTCCATAATCTAACAATCAACCAATCAAGAGATCGAGCTGTCAATGCGCCCACGCACATATCAAGATCAAGAGGCACAAACTTAAACCAAATGATCTCCATTCGTGAAATTGATTGTGCTATTAGCTTCAAAATGTCAAAATCTATCAAATGAGACTATTCACACTACAAATGCCGATCTCAAAAGACGTACTTTGAGCCAAAAATTGATCCAATTTAATGCCAACTTGAACCAAATGGCCTCCAATTATGAAATTGACTGCGATGTTGCATTCAAAACATCTAATAACTAAGATCATTATATCTATATGAGATCGAAGATAAAATTCATAATTAAGATTACTTAAATACTTACAAAATTAACTAAGCCTATTTATAACCTAATAGCCCTAACCGACTAACCCTATTCCTCTTCGTCCGACCCAATCCCTCCTCGTGTGATCTCCCTCTTTCTTCTTGTTCACGCTATTTCTCCGATCAACGAACAACCGTTCCATCCTTCACGATCATCTTCAAAATAACCACTCTTCCCCCATACGCCTCCATTAAAAACCCTCCAACCGCAAGATTTGAGGGTGCCCTTCTCTTCCGCTCCTGGTTTCTGATCAAAGCAAGCTGCAAGGAAACTGAAGCTTCACACAATCTCTTCCATCTTCACTTGATCCCTTCAATCCCGTAAGATTTTTTTCTTTCTCTTGAAATTCCTTAGCCAAATCTCCTCTATCCAAAATTTCTCTAGCCGAAACTTCTCTGGCCAAAATCTGCTAGCCGAAGTTCCTTAGTCGAGATCCCTTAGCAGAAATCTCTTAGCTGAACCCTATTGGTCGAACCATCTTTGCCGATCATTAAAAGTGCACAGGAAAATCAAGTTTGAATATGTGTGAATGATTTTTCATTTTGTTTTGAGACTCGCTAATGCCCAAATGAGGTGTGAAGATTTTGTGGTGTCACAAGACACCACTTGCTATGCTCAACAGGGCATATCGAGTAAGCCAAAAGAATTATTAGATGTCGCACTCCTATGCCAAAATGCTGCCAAAATTTTGACTAAAATTCTAGACTTAAGTAAATTGAAATGAAAATCATCTAAACTTAAAATCAAATAAGAGATGTATAGTAAATACAATGATAAACATTAAACCAAGGAAAAAAAATAGATGAGGAATACTTAAAGAAACTTTGAAAGAAATAAAATAGTCACTCGAAATGGATTTTGATTTTTCCTTATTTAGATTTTTTCCTTATCTCTAAGGCTCCAAGGCACTCCAACTTCTCAAATAAGTGGAATGAAATGGAAGGCCTCCTCTTAGCCTTATTTATAGGAATTCGAGGAAATAATGTGGAAGTCACTCTTATTAAAAAACTAATTCCATGACAAAGTGAGTTTGCATTCTTGTAAATTTCTCAAAACTAAATAAGCTTTAATCAAAATTTGAGGTGTCAAATACTGAACTTAAGGTCTAGTTATTAAATAAATACGAAACTAATGTGTAAGGGATAATCTATATTAGCTCATGTCTTGTATAATAAAAAGTTTCTCAACATTCAAAGCGGTAGATTCACAAACAAGTAATCAATATGAGTACTATTAATTGAATATGAAGAATGACCACATTTGATGTCAAGTGAAATAGAGACCTCAATTGAATACAAAATAATAGATAATTGGTGTGAATTTTGAAAATTCATTTCTGAATTGAGGATAAGAGTTTGCAAGAAGTTTGATAGCTTGTCTACAAGAAAAAATTCAATTAAACAACTCACTAATGAATATGAATGATATGTCTTCAAAAAATACAATTATTTGTATTTGAATGTAAATTTAAAGCACATGGAATTTGGTGGGTGCTACTTTTAAAATTAAGTGAAAATCAAATAAAATTCATAAGAGGTTTTCACTATAATTAAATAGTCCATTATCAAGCATGATCGATGCTTCTTATTGAACAACCAACCTGTATTCAAAAAAAGTCTGAATTCAAATAGCCTCGCTTAAAGGGAGTATAACAGCTTGAATGAGTGAATATCAAACTTGAATATTGACTGTGCAAAGGTCTAATGGATCTTTAATAAGCATGAGCCAACTGTTGAAGTTTAGAAATTCTATGAATAAGTAAAATTCAAGCAAAGGAATACAACATTTTAAACACAACTATAAATCTAATTCCACTCCATCAACACCATCGAATTCACAACGCATTGTACAAGTGAACAGAAGGAATTAATTAAGGCTTTAATTGAACCATTGCACATATTATGAAGTAGGATTAAAACTCAAATTCAATGCCATAAAATAATGCAAGCATTCCTAAATATACCCGTAAAGGTCTCAACACAATGCAATTTAAATTCAAGTAAAGGATGGTGGTTGCTTCGATTTTAGATGGGTTAACAAAAGTATAATTATTATAAAAATTTTAACTTATCAAAATGTTTGAGAATTTTATTTTATCATGTGATAGTAGATCTGATCCTCTATTATTAAACTAATAAAGTCAACAGGATCAAACAAACTCATAAACCCTGATGATGGCTGTGTTGAATGATTATTTCAATCAAGGGGATACTTCCATCAAAATATGATTCTAATTTCAAATCAAATTAACTCAAATTAAGTATCAATCTAAAATGCTTAAATGAAATTCAATCTCAAAAAACTTAAATAAAATCCACTGTATTTATCAAAATTAAGAAAACTCTAACTCTAACCAACCAATGTCAAATCAAGTGTTTGTTACTCTCCCACGCTAGAAGGACGTGGGCCCATGTCCTCTAACCTTGGCTAAAGGCTCCATATGATGCAATTACGAGTCCTCCGATAGGTGATTGCCAAATGGAACAATTATATTATGATGACCATAATTTCGTATGCTATCTGTTTGTGAATCAGAGTATACTTGAAGGAAAAAATCCCTCTTAGCTAAGGTAAAATTAAAATTATCCACAAATACCACCGTCTACAAGCATGAGACGCGTAATGCATGTGTATCTTGATAAGGATCCTTTTTTAGTTGGGTTTCACCTCCTCTAATAAGTAGACTAGGACCGCGACAAGGATGATAACCATGGATTGGGATCTAATACATCATCATTCCCCAACCATTCATTTTTAATATTAATGAATTTAAAATTCTAAACAAAACTCTACATATGCTACTATATGTACCATTTAATGATCTAACACTAGCCTTGTCGAAAGTCCTCGATTGAGAGGTAATTAACTATTTCTTGCACCTATAGGAATCGGTGCATTTAAAGTCCTGAATGAGGGTGAAATCTCTATGTAGTGTCTTATCTACAACGCTTCATCAAGAGATGTTGGAGCTACCATTCAATTTGGTAGGTTGAATTTTCCAGCTATCATAGCTGCAACTCTTAAAGCATCCACCTGCGGTGCACTCGTCCGAGGCCATGCTGGAAGGCCTCAAGTTACTTCACTGCTAAAACCAAGAACCAACCAAGGAGTTCTCTCAACAGAGAACTTTAGTTTTTGAAAGATTGGGTCAATCTGAAGCCCTCATGATGAAAAGAATCGTCAGTGGATAAACTGTGTATTTAATGCCTCATGGTACAGTTGCTTCGCCAATTGAAACCTTTGTACCTGGAAAGCATGATCATGAAGCTTCCTCATCAGAAAGTAAATTAACCAGAAGGCAAAAAAGAAGAAGAAGAAATGTTGAGCTGAGGTCTTAGCAGATCCTACCTGAATGACCCAAGAAGCACATACTAAGTATTCCTACCTATAACAACTTTGATAATCTAAAATGGGTAAAAGGAATAGCTCTGAGGTAAAAGAATTTTTTTAGACTAATAACATCAAAGCTCCACCATCAGAGAGACAACCAAACATGTCATGAATGTTCTTAAAGTAGCCAAGGAAAGAGGCTTAATGAAAAGAAAATTTTAGAGGCCTATGGTGATTGAAAATACTGAAGCTCCACCAAGGAGGTTGCCATCTCTTATGATAACCAAGTATGCTATGGCGAGCATTGAGCGTGACACTGACCATGAGTCCAAGAATCCGCTGAAAAGGTCCCATGAAAGAATAAGTAGGCATGGTGGCCAAGGCCCCATAATGAAATTCTGAAGAAAGAAAGAGGTGTGACATCTAATGCACATATTCAGAAATCCACCTCAAAAATAACTCATAAGAAGTGGAAACCTAAAAGAAGGGATATCATTGATGAAATACATGATGGTCGACACCCTGGAGAATCCTCTAGGGGATCTCATCATTGAGCCGATTCACCCCCACAAGAGAAGGTTGACTTTGATCGCAGTCCCTTAATGGAAGAAGTGTTTGTTCCATACATTGAACCAGAGATCCACTAGAAACATAGATCAGAAATTCATGTACAAAAAGAAGGCAATGAAGAGGACATTATGGAAGTTGAAGTCATCTATACGATGTGAGATATAGATGAACTTTACGATATCATCAACATGAATCTGGAAACCAATTCAATGTTTTATGAAGGAGAGTCTTCATGGAAGAAAGTAGAAGATGGATCTTCAATCTCTACTAAAAATGAAGAAGAAGAATATCAAAATGAGAAAGAGATCATGGGTGTTAAAGCTATTTATATGGTTGAACTAGGAAATGATCAGCCTGGTATACACTTTTATAATCACCATCATTTTCATCAAGCAACTCCCGCCAAATGCACAAGGAGAAGGACAATCAAGTTCTTCCCATGAAGATGAAAGGAGATAACAACAAGATAGAGGAAGAAGAAGAGCCAGACTTGTTGATGTCGCATGGCTAGCTAGAGAACAAAGAAGCAAAGATCAAATGTAAGTCAAAATAAGAAATTGCATTGGTACAAGATGAATGACATGATGGTACAAATGAATATCATGATGGATATGTTGCAGAAGAATATCACATCAAATGTAGCACCTATTTTATCTACTAATCAATAGGTAGCTAATAATACAACTTCTATACCATTAATCGCTCTAGTACCTCAAGCTCCTACAGTACAAGCTACACATGAAGCGAGGAATGAAGTTAACCAACTACTTATTCAGCCGATAATTCAAAATATGGCTAGCACACTTGGAACGGTAACTGCTGCTTAGCTAGAAATAATAATTAATGAAAAGATAAAGGAAGTTATAACTTCAGAGCAAGCTAAAAAGTTGGTGAGTAAGGGCCACCCTTACACAACTGAATATGATCCAGCACCATACCCAAAAGGTTACTTAGTGCCAAAATTTAATACTTTCAGTGAGCTTGGTAACCCAAAGCAACATCTAACTCAATATAAGGCTACTTGTGGTAACACAGAAGGGAATGATGTGCTGCTTTTCCTTCAATTCATCAAGACCTCTCACTATTCGTGGTGGTATGCAAAATTTAATGATTCTAAAACTTTTGCGAGTTAGAGATAATATTCATGAAGAGGTTCTGCAACCAATAAAATAACAATCGACCCTTCTAAAAAAGGAGAAAAGATGAGTCAAAAAAAATTCATAAGTCTTTGGCATAACTTAATTATGAAATGTGAGCAACAAATGGAAGAAGAACATGCGATCCAAATGCTAATGGGCAATATGGATGATAAAATGGCACCATTTTTATGTATGGCTTTAGTTAGAATATTCCAAGACTTGCTTGATGGGGTGACCAAATTTGAAAAGCTGATCGCCCTAAGTCTGAAATCTATACAAATAAATCAAAGAGAAATTAACCTTCGGACTCAAAAAGAAATGAAACTCATGCTACTTCTTATAGTTCAAGTGGTAAAAAATGAGTAATCAATAATGTGGATAAAGAAAATAGCCAATGTACAGTGATGATAAGGGAAAGAAGCTTGTCCATTCTAATCCACAGCCAAAATTGGTATTGGGAGGCAATGATAAACCTCCAACTTTTGCAAGTGGTGGAGAGCATCTAAAATAAGCAATAAGAGATGATGAGCGAATGCGACCATCTCTTAAGAAAAAGATGAATAAAGAATATTCCTTTAGAAGGCACAGTGTGGCTAAATTATTTTGGTAAGCAGCCAAAGTTGTTCTACAATTACTAAATTGCTAAGAAGAAGTCAATCAAGTCAATAATATCGATATGATCAACCATCCTATTGAAGATTGTTATGTCTTCAAAGATTTGGCGAGAAAGGAAGTATCGATGAGGTGAATTTATATTATCCGATAGTCTTCTAGCCAACCCAAAAAGAGAGGCTACAAGGATGATTACATCCTCTTCCATATCATCCATTAAAAGAAAAGAAGGAAAATCATTGAAGAATGGGAAACAGTCTCTAAGATGAAAATGTTGAAGCAGCTAAAAGGTGTCCTTAGTGTTAAGTGGAAATCACCACTTGAACCTATATTGGACTTAAAGAGATGCCTAAACCAAGTATTTGGGCTTCTCGGAATATTGATAAGGCTACTTCATCACAAAGATGAGGAGCCTACTAAATGTAGCCTCATAAATCAAAGAAGTCGCTAAGAAAAAGAAGAAAGAAGAGAACTATAACTCAAAAAATTATTAATAATTTAGAGGAGTATCACTAACCAACAAGACAACCATTTATGCTTGCAGACTTTATGCTTAAACTTCTTATTGTTGAATTGGATGAAGAAGATAATGGTGAATCTTGTCTAGAAGAGACATGCCAAATCATTTATGTGATATCAGATATTCTTCAAATTACTCTAAAATGACAAGGGTAGTCAGACAGATTCGACCAACCCATCAAAATTCTTATCAGGAAAGCAAGAAGAGCCTAAAGAGTTAACATCTGAATTTTGTTTAATGACTCAATAAAAAGATAATAGTTCAGATGAAGATTTATGTTTTCCTGACATAGAAGAGTCAGACTCATCGATATCATCACATATGAAATGTATGAAGTTGAAAAGTGAGTCTAGCCCTTTTGGTCAATCCTTTAGAATAAGAAGTGAATTTGAAGAAACTAGTTCTTCAAAGGAATCTAAGCAAGATAAGGTGATTCAAGTTCAGTTGAGAAGTGGTAAAGTCTTACCACCATCATCAAAAAAGGGAAATACAATAAAGACAAAGGAAAACAAATTGAAGTCAACGAAGATATCATTCCAAAAAATCCTAAACTAATGCCTAAATCAAGCAAAAAGATAGATTATAATATTCTATCACATCGAGAAAGATCCCCGCATTAAGTGTGTGTAATGAGGCTCTCTTGATGTCAAAAAACCTCCAAGAAACTTTGATACAGGCTCTCAAAGATCCGATGAGTTATGAAGCTTACTTTGCCAAAAAATGTATGACTGAATCATTACAAACTCAAGATCTCCTAGTAATCACATTTTCTAAAGAAGATCTTATGTTGGGAACAACAGATCACAACCGTCCTCTATATGTTACCACGAGTGATGAATCAATCAATATATTGATAGTTCTTCTATCAATATTATGAGTCTAAAAATATTAAGAGGATTATCACTTGATATCTAGCATCTTGGGAGAGATAAGTTGATGGTTCATGGTTTCAATGAGAAAGGACAGAAAACTCTAAGTTCTTTTATTCTCTTAATCAAGTTTTGAGATTTATATACAGAAGCCAAGTTTCATGTAATCGATGTTGATACATCATTTAGAGCTCTCTTGGGCCAGCCATGGTTGCATGAGTATGGCATGGTCCCATCAACTATGCATCAGTGTATGAAGTATATAAAAGATGGAGAAGAGTTTAGAATTACTAGTAACCTACAACCATTCATCATCCACGAAATAGAGATCTATGAAGATGCAAAATATTTCATCCCTAAAGAGCCTAAGCTAAAGAACCCTCTTGAAGGCGGTAGATAACTTCAAAAACTAAAAAGCAAGGTGAAAGAGCAAGCAAAGGGGAAGAAAGAAGGCAATGTCAACTCTCCTAAAGCACTTGACTACACCTAAATCAAGAAAATTAGTTCCTCTCATTTGGGAAGTGACACAAGAAGAAGAAAATATTTCGTCAAACCTAAGAGAACTTATAAACTTTCAAGAAAGGAAAGTATATAAGTGATTATTCGACTATGATTTTGAATCTACTTATGGAAATAGAGTTCATGGTCGCATCAAGAAGGATAGCTCACTTGGCAAAGTCAGATGACTCCCTCAAAATTATACTCATCCTTTAGTAGTACTTCAAAGAGATCACTCTACTAGAGGTCCATAACATTGAAGAATTAATAACATTCTATGTGCCACTGTTGAGTGAGAGTGACAGAACAACAACTATATTTTACAAATTTGAAGAGTCCCAGCCTCACAATTTTGATCAGCCTACTCAACATGAAAATTTTGATAATATGGTGCCAACTAGAATACCAATATACTATCCACAAAAGTTGCAAAGAATGATGCATAAGCTTGGAATTCATATTGGAACTACTAAATATATAACTCAAATCTTTAATAAGAAGTAGAGCCAAAGAAGTCCTCAAGGATCACAAAGAAGTGATAAGTTCATCACTAAAGCTCTTGGGTTCATCCACAAATCTCATCAAAATAAAGTTTGTTATAATATAATAGAAGAGATCAAAAACTAATAGTGATGAAGAAGATGATCTCCATGAAATTCTTCTCTAAAATGATGAAGAAGAAGTAAACCAAGCCTAAGAACTCAAGATGGTGGACAAACAGCTACTATGGATGAACTCAAAGAAATCAACCTAGGAGTCGAGGATGATCTCCCAACTTTCATGTGCCCTTCTACCTGATGAGAAAGTTGAAGAGCTAAAATGCTACTTTGTGAATTCAGGATTGCTTTGCTAGACATATTTCAAATGTGCTTATCCCGATGTAGTAGCTCATAAACTATTAAAACCATATGATGATTAAGCAAGCTCCTAGAAAAGATTGGAGATTGAAGAAGTAATTGTAGAAACTAAGAAGCGATCAAGTAGGCTTCATCCAAGAGAAGTATGATTGGATAGCCAACATTATCCCGTAAGAAGAAGAATACCAAATCCATTCCATTCTAGGACCTAAATAAGGCATGCCCAAAAGATGATTTTCATCTTCTAATATCAGAACTACTAGTGGATAATACTTCCAACTATGACATGTTCTCATTCATGGATGGATCATCGGATATAATCAAATCAAGATGGCTCAAGATGAGAAGCACATCATTTAGATGCCAATTGGTATATATTGCTACACATCATGCCTTTTTTAAAAAATGGGAGCTACATACCAAAGAGCCATGATGTATTTTTTGATGAGTTGATTCACCATAAGGTGGAATGTTATGTTGATGATTTGGTGGTGAAGAGCTTAAATCATGAAAATCATTTGAAGACTTATAATTGTATTGGAGAGAATCAAATATGATCTCAAGATGAATCCTCTAAAATGTGCATTCGTATCCTCCATAAAATTTCTGCATATAGATGAATTGAAATTGATCTGCTAAAATCAAGGCAGATGCCTCCATCAAGAGTGTCCATTCTTTACAAGGACAACTTGCATTCATCATCAATTTATATCAAACCTATCGATTGTCAACCATTTGCAAGTTGATGAAGAAGGATGCTCCATTCAAATGGGACAAGAGTGCCAAGAAGCCTTCAATAGCATTAAAAGCTACATGTTAAATCCACCAATCCTTGCACTACTCGGAAGCCCCTCATTCTATACATGCATTAAGAGTCCCTTGGAGCATTATTGTACAACACAATGAAGAAAGCAAAGAGAATGCTCTTTATTATATTAGTCAAAGATTAATAAGCAAAATGAGATACTCCGATAGAGAAGCATAGCATTGATCTTTTTAAAAAAGCTCACATCATTATATGTTATCTCACAAGATTACCTCATCTCAAGGATCGATCCAAGTACTTGATGACAAGTCACTTGGTAAGATTGCTTTATAATTTGATATCACATATCTTAGAAAGTAAGAAGGACAAGTCTTAGTGATTTTCTTGTCGACATCCCATCCTGGACTCTCTCTTAATGATGATTTGTGATGAGCAAATTATGCTCATTCATGAAAGAAAAAAATCACAAATTTGAGAAATGTACTTTGATGGAGCCTCATCGATCAAACAAGTCCATCTAAATTTCAAGGGTAAGAGAGTAGAATCATCATCTTCATAACACCGTAAGGAGGATAATGAGATGATCATATGGGTTGACTAAAAGCCAATAACTAATAATAAGTATGCATTGTAGAAAAGTTTTGAAGAAGCTATTTTCATAGGCATTCAAAACTTGCATATTTTTGGTGATTCTCAGCTTATTATAAATCAAGTACTTGGCATCTATAAAATCAACAAGCTTGAGTTAGCTTTCTATCACAAGTGAGTTCTCGAGCTTATGAAGCAAATACCAAATATCACATTAACTCAAGTCTCTCGATCCGAGAATAGCAAAGAAGATTGCTTAGCAAAATTAGCTAAGGAAATGAAAAGTATGAATGGTGATTATGTCATGATCGATATTTACTCGATGAGTTCTAGAGCCAAAGTATCAATCCCCATAGAGGGGTTATCAAATTTGACACGGATGCAAAGGTTGCTCCTCATACTCCCAAAATCAACAAGGAGTTATACCAAGAAGCTAAGAATGACATTACTTTAAAAGTAAAGAAGCCTTTATTGTAGAAGAGCCACATGATTGGAGGCAACCCTTCATCGACTACTTTAAAGAAGGCAAATTACCAAATAATAAATCAGCATCAAATTAAGAAGAGAATGTTGCTATGCTTTCATCAACAACACTTTATATCAGTAGATCCTTTGAACAAATGTATGATGCCTAAATAGATGAAGCTAGTAAAAAGTGATGGTTGAAGTTCATGAAGGACTTGGTACATCGTAGTCCCAAGATGATAATAAAGATCAAAAGGATGGGCTATTATTGGCCATCTATGGTGAGAGTATCAATCATGCTAAGAGGTGTCATGAATGTCAAGTACAAGAATATAATCCATCAACCTCCAAATCCACTACACCCAACAATAGCATCCCATTAATGTTAGTATGGGGTAATTAATAAATTGATCCACCATCATCATTCACATTTCATCCTAGAAGACATGATAAGTGGGTGAAGATCCCATTTAAAGAAGTTATTGATCGAGTGATTAACTTCTTCATGCATAATGTGGTCTATAGATTTGGAGTGCCACAATAATTTGATAATGGCCAAACTTTCAAAAGTGCAAAGATTTATAGATTCGCTGATCGACAAAAATTGATTGGTGATATTCTTCAATATACAATCCAAGAGCAAATGGTTTGGTGAAGCTTTCAACAAGACATTAGTCAAACCGCCAAGAAGATCCTCACTAAAGAGAGAATGACATACAAATTGATAGATTATGGGTGTATCGAATCACCTACAAGACACTGACTAAAGCAACTCCTTATTCATTAGTATTTGGAACTAAAATAGTTCTTCCACTTGAAGTTGAATTGCCATCACTTCGAGTAGCCATCCAATACAATCTAACTGAAGATCAAAATGCTCATCTGAGAATGGAGGAACTCAACTCATTTGATGAAGTTAGATTGCAAGCTCATCAAAATTTGAAAGTTTATCGAGCAAAGATGTCTAGGGTTTTTTATCATATAGTACAACCTCAAACATTCCAAGAAAAAGAATTGGTCTTGGTGCTAAGAAGACCAATTATCCCTAATCAAAAAATTAGTGACAAATTCGAGCCTAATTGGGAAGGCCTTTTTATCATTGAGAAGGTGTATCAAGGAGGGGGCATATCAACTCATTGACTTAAAGGGTGAAAGGCCAATGCCGCCAATTAATGGTTGATACTTTAAAAAGTATTATACATGACAAATACATTCTCGAGATACAATAGAAATCTCGATGCAAGTATTTTTTTTAGTATATTCATTTTTTTGTATCATTCATGCCGAGATCCCTAAATAAATATACTACTCAAGAAAAATTTTCCATGAAAATTCCCCTATTATATAGGCATTTTAGATTTTATATATGATGAAATCAATCATGTTAAACTCTTAAGAGTATATCAACTCAAATATTGATGTATTCACTTAATTTCATTTTTAGAGCTCTTTCAAATGTGCTTTAGAATCTCCCCTATAAGATAGGGGGCATTTTTATTCTATGTTAGGTTTATTTGAGTTAACATCATGCTATAAGGTGAGATCCTCGAATATATTCTAATTCAGGTTGACATCAAGTTTTATCCAAGATCCATGAATATATCCATAATCATTATTATTAAGCTGCAGGTTCTTGTAGGAATAAAAAGAACCTATTTCTACTCATGAAAAGAAAGCCCTAAATATCAAAATTTTCTCTCCAAGATTTATCAAATACCAAAGATCAAGTCAGAAGAACTCCCAATTTTAGAAGCTTCAATCAATTGAGTTGAAAAACATCAACCTCTACATCCCAAGTCTAGGACGATGAGTTTTAAAGGTCAAAGGTCCCACAAAATCGAGTCGACACTCTCTCAACAAGCAAGAAAAGTCAGTGAAAGAGCCTTCAGCCATGACAACACCAACCCAACACAACTTAAGTCGAAGACTGGTAGTTCTAAAGGTCAAACTCAACAAGCCTATAAATGGCCAAATTGTTGACGCTCTCCTCACTCAACAAGCCATAAGAAAAGGTCACAGTGAAAGAGCCCCTACATGTCAGTCCAATGATCATAGCTATTCAATCTCAAACCAAATCCAAATTTTAGTGATTACAAGCAACCGAATCCAAGAGATCTTTCTACTTGATCGATAACCAAGATAATCTGAGGAAACTCAATTGTGGACCAAATCAATCTATATATTTCTATTGAGTGATATTTCAATATTTTCAAATCTAATCAAGCTCAAAGCATGATCAAAGTCATCTCATCAAAAGAAAAAAAGCACAAAAGTAATTGAGAAATGATGATGTCCACTAATATAACAAGATAATAAATAACTAATAAAAAGAGAAATAAAAAAAAGAAAAAGTACATCATGGGAGCTTATAGCTCTAAGCATATAATACTAAAGACGATGCTCACTCTAATGTAAAGCCTGAGCTCAAAAAGAAGCCTCACATCCACCATGGCTCGTGACATATCTCATAAGTATGTATTCCCTCTCCTATCTTTCAACGCAGCTCTATGATCTGGCCAATAATCTAATTCGAAGGATCTATCAATCACGGTTGTGTCATAATTTCAACACTCAAAACTCATCATGTTAGGTATCTTTCACGAAGTCACTCTCAAGCTCATAAAGTGCTAAAGGATGATACCAGCATCTCATATGGTGGATTAAAAAACGCCTCTAGAGAGTCTCCGTACTGAACTGCCTCCAAACCGAGGAGCTAAAAGATCCGTGATGTTTGTATATGATGTGAAGTCGAGTGACTGTGAGTCCAGTAAGTCGAGAAACCACATCCCTCAAAACACCAAGCCATAATCTTCAGTCTATCACATGGATCTGCGGACAGATAGAATGGTGATCACTCATAATCTACATTTGGCACTGCAAGAAAACAAATGAAAATAATCAGTGTAAAGCAGAGCAGTAAATATAAAAAAAAGTGTGACTAAAAAATAAAGAGATGTAAAGTACTTGAACATGGAGAATCTGATTGAACTAGTGTGTCATAAGTGGCATACCTCCCGATCACTATTTGATAAGCTCTAGAGCTATTTTATAGAAGCCCCACTAATGAGGTCTCTCTCTCCAAGTCTCCTAGAGAAATGGATAATGCTCAGGGAAAAGTGGCTCAGAAGGAGTAAAAAATGAGGTGGTAAAAAAATGCAACACATCGCGGCTCAACTATAAAGGTCCTCAAAAGCATATCCAAGACTAGCTAAAACACCCCATCGAGTCAAGTCAGTGGAAGTGGACTCATGGAATAATCACTCACAGCTCAGAATGACTACACCTACGTCGTGGCGAGAAATCGCAGCTGAGCATAATCCCAGCTTTAAGTCCTATGAGGAGTGGTGTCCTCCCCTGTCATCAACCGGTGCATTTATTTGAATCAAATTAAAATATTAGGTATATTGATTATATCTTAATGATACAACAAAGAAGATGACATAAGTATTAAAAGAGAGTAAGATATTGATTATACCTATAACGTTGTTATCTCCTATCAATGGTGACTGACGATGGGTCCTATGACCTCGAGGAACTCCCAAAGATCTCACTCTGTGCTCATATCTCTTCATGCCATGCTCCAATAAAGGACTAAAAGACAGTCATACCCAAGTGAGGTGAGTAAAGCTGATCCCTATGTGGCTTTATGGAGGAGCTATCTAAAAATGAGAGCTAATATTAAGTCTCAATAAATATAGTCAAACTATAGAGGTAGCAAAAGATGTCCGAATCATCTGACATCTACTATCCTGGATGAATGGTCACCATCATGAGCAAATAACTGAAGAAACCAAACTATCGTGCAACTTGGTTGGACTGATATCCCTCTATAAAAATTGACTGACCAAATCAATAACATAACTATCTTGGGCATATACTGAAAATGTACTCATCTACTCTCAATGTCTGTTGGCCATGAAGCAATGAATATCTATCATTCTCATCAAGACTATTAGTAAGATCCGCCTCTATCAAGTCGATGGTAAACCAAATATGTCCAACAAACCAATAAAAAATTGATCTCACCAAATGAGGAGCAAAGAACATGAATGCTCCATCTCCAAAGTAGATGATGCTCACTATAATGCAAGACTAGATATCCTCAGAAAAAAAGAACCAACAAAGCAAGGAACCATGAGGTGAACCCAAGCATAAGTACTACCGGGTAGAGTCACATCTCATAATTCTAGAACCACCTAAATTACCCAATATCCTATATAAATCCTAGCTAACACTCTCTGAGAAATCCACCTCAAGAAATCCTGCTGGTTGCTAACAAAGCACCTATACGAACTGATCCCCTCTATAATGGGAAGCCCAAAATGCAGAGCCATGTCACTATAAATCTTGCTAAGAACAAATCCTCGTTCAATCCCTGTATGGTTGGAGAAGTTTCTTCTAATAAAGTTTAGTCTCCCCATAAGTAACCACCATCGACACACCCACCAAAAAAGGATCATGTACCTCCCATAGAGCATAATCCATAAGAAGCTCAATCCATGCACTCACGTGCAATGTAGCCCGTGATCGCCTGAGGTCCTCTGGAAAGCTAGGTGATAATGGGTCAGAAGATCAATATAAATAGATGGCATGGTTAATCTGCCCCATCAATCACTATCAATTGAAGGATGCCTGTGAAATAACTCCTCATGTGGAGCACTCCTAAGTGATAACCAAACATTAGAAGGCACACAATGTCTAAAGTGTAACAAACTCCTCCGCCAATCCAACAAGTGTTACTAGCATCCCAAAACTCCACTACTCATGAGCCCAAAAGGCATACCTCCAAAATCAAAAAGACACATATACACCATAAATGCATATAAGGTGTCTCTATGAGCACAAGATGTTCCACCATGTGATATCATGTGGAAGACTAGGAATCTTGCCAACAATGAATCAAGAAAGATGAGCTCGATTGTAATTACTGGTTCAAAAAATCTAGAGTCTCGCCCGCTCAATGCTATCGAAGTATAAAATATCACAATATCAGACATTTTGGCTATCTAGGATTGTAGTCCTTATATTTTAGCTTAATGATAGCCACCCAATCTGTAGGATCCTCAACAACAAAAGAATCTCAAGTACAGTCAGGAAGTATGAGAAACGTGCAAAAAATCAAGAAGATCACATCCTCTCAACATATCAATGCCGCTCAATCCCATCCCTATCAACATCTCCATGAGGATCATCTATAATCTAGCCAAATAGCCTCTTGCTAGGCTACTAGAGACAAGTCATCGATCTCCTCCAACTAAATATTTTCTCAAATCATCGAGAAAATGTATATATAAGAACAAAAGTGACATGATTAAATATGCAAATGAAAATAACGAAGTTACTAAGAAGAATAAAAAAAAGAAAGAAGAATTAAAAGAAAATAAAAATATCAAATAAAAAAGATCAAGTAGTTTTCAACAAATATAACTTGCTCCATGCACAAGTCACATTTGTTACATTTGTGACCTTCACATGTATACAATGTCAATCGAGCCTATAAGGTGAATTTGATCGACTTGATCTTCTGAAAAATCGAGTTGAATTACACTACATCATCAAAAGTCAACCTAAATGATCTCCAATGAAGACTTTGACGTGATCGTGACATCAAATCTATCAAAATATACATTCATAATTAACAACAATAAAATCAAGACATGATTGTTAATGCAAGCATATCGAGTTAGAGGCACCAACTTAAGCCAAACAAACTCTGTCATAAAATTGATTGTGTAGTTAGCTTCAAAAATCTATCAAATGAAGATTATTTGATAATTGACAAGTCTACACAAATGTCGAAAATATAGAAATTTTGAGCCAAAATTGATCCAATTAATTTCACTTGAACCAAATGACCTTTGATTAAATAAATGAATGCCGTTCCTCAACATTAAAATAACTAAGATGATATATATATATATATATATATATATATATATATATATATATATATATATATATATATATATATATATATATATATATATATATATATATATATATATATATATCAATAATGAGTTTTCATATAAAATTCATAATTAAGATTACTAAATACTAAAAAATTAAAAGTATATTTATAATGACTCTAACCAGCCTATTCCTCATCTAATTAACTGCCCTCAACCAGAAGTCAGATCTCTTTTCTTCCATTCATGCTTTGGCTCTACAAGACAATGTTCTCTCACGATCGTTTCAAAAAATAACATTTTCCCTCATTTACCTCCATTAGAAACCCTCCAATTGCAGGATTTGATGGTGCCCTTCTCTTCCGCTCGGTTTCGTGACATCAAGAAAGCCGAAAAGTTCTTCATCTTTCCCTACTGATCCTTCAATCATTTTTTTTTTTCTTTCTCTTGAAATTCCTAAATCAAATTTCCTCTAGCCAAAATTTCAAGCTTTCTAGCAAATATCAAGTTCCCTTGAAATCATAAAAATCTCTATAACATTATTTAACCATCCTTATCGATCATTATAAGTGCGCAAGAAAATCAAGTTTGAATATGTGTGTATTCTGTTTTCATTTTCTATAGGTTTTGAGACCCCACTTAGGGTGTAGTGGATGTGAGGACGGATGTGGTGTCGCAAGACACCACTCGCTACCCTCAATAAGACATATTGAGTAAGCCAAAAGAATTGTTAGATGTCGCAATTCTACGCCGAAATTTTGACTGAAATTTTGGACTTAAGTAAATTGAAATGGAAATCATCTAAACATAAAATCAAATAAGAGATGCATAGTAAATACAATGATAAACATTAAACCAAAGGAAAAAAAATAGATAAGGAATACTTAAAGAAACTTTGAAAGAAATAAAACACTCACTCGAAATGGAATTAGATTTTTCCTTATCTCTCAGGCTCCAAGGCACTCCAACTTCTCAAATAAGTGGAATGAAATGGAAGGCATCCTCTTAGCCTTATTTATAGGAATTGGAGGAAGCAATGTGGAACCCACTCTTATTAAAAAGCTAATTCCATGAAAAAGTGAGTTTGCATTCTTGTAAATTCATCCAAACTAAATAAGCTTTAATTGAAATTTTAGGTGACAAATACTGAACTCATAAAGGACTTATGATGAACTTAAGGTCCAGTCATTAAATAAATATGAAACCTGATGTAGATCTAGGGATAAATCTATATTAGGGTTCATGTCTTTGTATGATAATAGAATTTCTCCCAGAACATTCAAAGCGCTAGATTCACAAATGAGTAATCAATATGAGTATTATTAACTGAATAAGAAGAATGATCACATTTGATGTCAAGTGAAATAGAAACCTCAATTGAATACAAAATAACAGATAATTGGTGTCAATTTTGAAAATTCATTTATGAATTGAGGATTAGAGTTTGCAAGAAGTTTGATAGCTTGTCTACAAGCATGAATTCAATTAAACAACTCACCAATGAATATGAATGATATGCCTTCAAAAAATACAATTATTTATATTTGAATGTAAAATTAAAGTACATGGAATTTGGTGGGTGCTATTTTCAAAATTAAGTGAAAATCAAATAAAATTCATAAGAGGTTTTCACTATAAGTAAATAGTCTATTAGCAAGAATGATCGATGCTTCTTATTGAATAACCAACGATTCAAAAGAAGTCTAAATTAAAATAGTCGCTTAAAGAAAGTATAGCACTTGTATGCGAATATCAAACTTGAATATTGGTGTGCAAGGTACAATGGGTCTTTAATAAGTGAGCAAGTTGTTGAAGTTTAGAAATTCTATGAATAAGTAAAATGCAAGCAAAGGAATACAATATTTTAAAATGCAAATATAAAATTAATTCTACTCCATCAACGCCATCAATTCACAATGCATGCATAGCAAGAAGGCGTTAATTAAGGCTTTAATTGAACCCTTGGACATATTATGAAGTATGATTAAAACTCAAATTCAATGACTTAAAATTATACAAGCATTCTTAAATATACTCGCATGAGCCCCGACACAATGCTGAATCTTTAAATTCAAATGTCTGAGGAAGCTGCGCGGGTTGCTTCCCGATTTTGTCTTAGGACCAGTTATGGGTTAACAAAATTTAAAAAATCTAATTATTATAAAAATTTCAACTTATCAAAATATAAATAATTACGTTATGTAGATCGATCCTCTTATTAAACTAATAGAGTCGACAAGATCAAGCAAACTTATAAACCTCGATGATGGCTCTATTGAATGTTTATTTCAACCGAGGGGATACTTCCATCAAAATATGATTCTAATTTCAAATCAAATTAACTCAAATTAATATCAATCTAAAAATGCTTAAATGAAATTCAATTTCAAAAAGCTTAAAGCTAAAATCCAATCCACCTTCCATAACTATTTGTCGGAGGTGACAAATTAAGAAAACTCTAGCTCACAAAGGAGTCAATGTCAAATCAAGTGTTCTACTATGTCACTTTCAATCAATCTCATGCCAGTAAGAGCATGGCTCATGTCCTCTGACTATGTGGCTTGGCCAGTAGGCTCCAAATATGATGTAATTATGACAAGAGCCCTCTGATTGGGTGGTTGCCGCCAAATGGAACCATTATATTACGATCATGACTATAACCCATATGCTCCCCAATGGCTCTGCCCTTTAAGTTGTGAATCATAGGATATACTTGATAGGAAAAAAGCCCTCTGTCAGCTAAGGTAGACTTAAGATTATCTTCTAAGACAAACACCACCCTAGGTCTACAAGGATTTCTTGGATGGCATAACCCATGTGTTGTTGATAAGGATCCTTCGGTCAGGTTGGGTCGACTACCTCCTCTAACTAAGTAGACTAGGGACATGACTGGGATGTGAAACCATGGGATCTAGATCGGCCACGTCATCATTCCCCCAACCATCCACTTTAAGTAAATATTGATGAATTTCATAAATTCTAAATTCTAAAACTCTACATGCTTCTTAATATACATACACATTTAGAAATCTAGTTAATAAGCACTCTCTCATTGAGGGGTAAATAACTATAGGTGCTTGCCCCTATAGAAAATCTAGAGCCATGCAAAATGAAGGTGAAATCTCTAGGTAGTATCTTATCTAGTATCTCATCTGCCTTCTAAAAATTTCATCGACATTTAAATCACTCTCTTCATTTGTGAGAGGTCGGTGGCAAATTTTTGGAGCCAATAATTATTCATAACACTCATGCTCTAGTCTCTTAGGGAGTTGGTTTAAAGACTTAGTTTCTTTTCTAAAAAAATAACAACCTAACCATCTTGTAAAGCAAGACTTGCTACATAGATTTAAAGTGTAGGAGGTTAGCTATTTTCTCCGGCTATAAGTCCAACAGTCAGGTGATTTACTCTCTCTTGTGGAGGTAAACAATATACCCATTTTTGCCTTAGATTTAGGTCGTGCTTTGGCTCGCCAAAGCTCCCTAGATTTAGGATCGAGATTGTCATTTTCTATGGGGCTCTAGCATAAATCCTCACCTCTTAAGCATCCTAATAATCTTATGTTTTGTTAGAATATAAGTCCTAGATTTCTAATGAAATGTTAACTCAAACATATGAAATCTCTTCAATTTCAAAATATAAACCCCAAACATGAGATTGGAGTGCTCACTAGCTTTCTAATCATGAGCACTCTACTAATCTTCTTTAGCTTTGATAATAAGTCTCCCCTTTTGATCCATCACACTTGATTTTATAAATATAACCAATTTATTGATAGTCCAATCTTTGAATTCTTTGGAGACAACAATCACCTACTTTAATCGAGAGTATTCTTAAGGGATTCACTTTCCTTAAGATTTAATTAACTATGGGGGATTGCCCCCATAGGGAACTTTAAAACCCGATTTAAATAAACCCTACTTTATTCATCCATATAAAGTAGGAGAAAAATCTCTGGTATATTTGAAGACCCATCATGTCTTAGGAGTCCTTATTAAGTGATCAGGTCTATTTTAAGGTAGTGATTTCTATCTTTCGAGATAGTACATGTTGACCTCACTTTTGGAGTGAGCTCTCAATCTCCTCTTCTTAAACTTATGAATCTTCTAACACTAAGAACTCCTTAGTCATAAGACACTTCTAGTGATTAGGTGAACACTTAACTTAAGCCTAGAGACTTAGAATGGTTAATCATAGGATTAGGCCATGCTTTAGGACTTAAGGAAATCACCTATCCTATAGCCTAAACCCAATCTTGATACACTTTCTCAAATCAAATCCAGATTCAAATCTCAAACCAAATCTCAAATTTAAATCCAATTTCCTAATCCATATCCCAAGTTTGACTCCAAATGATTGAAACCCAAAATCAACTTCAAATCCCAAGACCCTTCCTAAGCCATATAAAACCATATTCATAAGCTTAGCCAAAACTACCTTTAAATCAATGCAAATTCAATTGATTTCTTTATAAATCAATTGTTCTTCATTTATATTCACAAATATAAATGAAATCCAAAAATTAAAACTATATCCAAAATTAAATCCAAATCCAATATAAATCCTTTGAGCCAATTCTTTGGACTTAGCCAAATTCTATCCAGATCAAGTCAAAACCAGCGGATTTTCTCTCGAATCAATCATTCATTCAATTATCTACCCAAATATAAATGAAACCTACAATCATCAAATCAAATAGAAACCCAAGTCAAACCTAACCTTTTGACTTGAAAATTTCAAATGAGCCAAAATCCCTTAGACTCCAAATTATTTGCCGTTGAATTTATATTTCAACCCGGGCTCATATATAAGTTCAACTAAGCTCAAATCAAATTAAAATAAAACTAATTGTCCCAAAGTGACCTAAAGGACTCATTTGATCCAACTTCCAATCCAACCAAAATTGGACTGAACTAAGCTCACCAAAACCATCCATCATGATTGTTGATCACCCTAGGATGATCAATTATAATCAATTGGGTCAAACCAAGCCAACTTAGTCATTTGACCAGTAAACCCTTAGCCAAAATGAACCAAAAATAGCCAAAACTCAACCTACATCAAATTGATTGAAATCAATGATTTGAATCAACCCAAAATCAATATTTAAATATGACTTGACCATCAATTGAGCCAAACCAAGCCAAATTGGTCATTCGATCCAAGTTGACCCAAATTAGTCTAAAGGACCAACTTGGGTCAAATCATTATCTAACCCAAATTAATTTACAATGACCAAGTTCATTCTAAATTGATTATTGAACTTGAAGCCCATAATTAAACCCAATTTAATCAATTGAGCCTAATTAAACCATTTAGCCTAAATTGGCCTAAAGGGTCAATTTGGCTTAAATCTAAATTGATTCGAACCAAAGACCACATTCATCTTAAATTAGCCAATTGAATATGAATCAACCCATAACCCAAGCCAATTTGGCCAATTTTGGTCAAATTGGTCAGCTTGACTTATTTGACCCATTTAATTCCAAATGAGCCAAAATAAATTTTAAGGAAAATTAAATCAAATTGATCATACCAAAACTCTTCAAATTATCATTTGAACCTAACCTAAGCCTTGGTTTCACCCAAATTGACCAATTGTTCAACTTAACCCGATATGACCTAATGTGACCCATATGACCCAAATTTGGCTAAATCCCTTGAAACCAAGTCATGACCATTGGAGGCTAATCAAACCTGACCCAAACCCATTTGAGATTAGCCCAAAATCAACCCAACCCAATTAAATCCCTCATGGGTCCTCTCTCACATAGGATTCCACTCAACTTCATTTAATTCTCCCTATCACATGCATTCACTCCCCCTCCATGGCATTCAATGATCATATGGCGCAGAAGACTTTGGAGCAAAAATATAAAGTCCTCAATCAATCCAATATTCATCCCAACCACCCCAAGCAAAATGACAACACTGTGGAGCCAAAAAATTCAAAAAAGATGGATTTTCTGCCACTATTAAAGGAGGGGAAAATGAGGCTTCATTCTTCTTCCTACTATCACTATTCAGCCCCCAAGAGCTCCCCAAAATAACTAACAACTATTTCCCCACCTCTCTTAGGCTAGAAACACCCAAACCTGGTTAATTTTATGAGAAATGAAAATGGTAAACATCGAAAAATACATCATTCGAAGTGAGGCGAAGATCCAAGCTGAGGCCTCTTCCCCACTCAGCGTGCTCGGGTCATCCGTGAAAATCATCCCTAGTGAGGTAACTTTAAAAAAACTATAGCGCCTTAGGATCCTTTATTTATGACAATTGTTTGTAAGATTTTAGGAATTTATCCTAGATAATCATACATTTTATATTTTATATCATCCCAATTAGAAAATAAAGTTTTCTAGTGTGAATCGATGCAAAAATAAGTTCATTTGGACAAGTTTTCATTTAGATTTCCCATTTTTTTCAAAAATACCTTCGATTTTCACTATTCTCGTGACCGACTAGTAGCGGCGTCCGATTCGGTTTGCGGGGTCGGCTCGTTCGTTCATCGATCCGACCTCGCCGAATGCATTCTCATCCATCTCGTGATTGGCGTGATCGGATGGCTCGAATCGCCCAATTCGCGATCACGGCCTTTAGATGTGATATGATTTGGATCTTCGATCGATGGATGGTCCAGAAACCACGCATGATCTCACGCGTTGCATTTTCGCTCATTGTCGGCGCGGCATCGTCGCCATTCGTGCGTGCCACGCGCACCGCCGCATCAATCACGCGCCATGTGGCGCGTTTCACGTTAGTCTGCGTGTGTGACTGTTAAATAGAAAAAAATTAATTTTTTACGATTTTAAAATGACTTAAATCACCTGAAACTTAAAAAATTTATAGAAAATAAAATAACTAACCAAAAATTACAAATAAGGGCTTGTTGGATTCATCTTTTCGAGAGGAATCCAACAAATCTAAAAAATTTCAAATTTTACTGAATGGTTTGAGCTTAATTTAGGCTTTAGTAAAAATAAAGTTTCATTAATTACTCTAAAAATATAAGTCATATTGAATTGGAATTTTCAGGGATTGAAATTAAAGTTAAAGCACAAATATGATAAAAATCTCAACTAAAAAAGACATCTAGATTGGGAGAAATTAAAATTTGAAGTTTAGATTATCTATTTTAATAAAATAAATCAAATAAAAATCCAAAAATTTACAAAGGCTTTTAAAATGGCTTAAATCACTTCAGTTGACATCTAGGACTCTTAAGAAAATAATGTGATTTTTTGAATCCTAATTAACCCCAAACAAACACTTAAGATTAAAGTTTAATCAATTAAAGAATTAATTAAAACATAATTTAAAAATAATTTAAATACCAAATTAAAATCAGAAATGATGTAATACCAAAATGATTGGTAATCAAATCTGAAGTCAGAAAAGTATCATGTATCCCTCAAATGAAATTGAATTTAAACATAATTGAACCTAATTGAGTTAATGAAATTCAATTAAATGATTAGATTTTTAAATTAAACTCATAATTTAACAAATCAATGAAACTTTAATGTAAAATCAAACTAATCTTGTTAAACCAACACCAAGTATTGAATCTTAATTATATGAAACTACTTAACAAATTAAAATAAATTGAATATTAATTAATCATTAAAAAACTAAAATCAATTTGATTAATAAACCAATTCAACATAATCATTTGATATTAATCAAATTAAACCAAATAAAGCTAAAGTAAACTTAATTAACATATGATTAAATTACATCCATTTGGAATAAGATAATTAATTAGCCATTAATACATAAACCTAACTACTAAATCAAACATGAATGAAATCTAATGAACATAATAAATGAAGAAAATCAAACTTAACTATGATTATGAATAATCAAGTTTAATTGAAATAAAAATAAACAATTAAATAACTTAATATAATCAAATGATAATAACAATGATAACCTTTTAATCATTAAAATTTAGGTAAATGCTTAATTAAAGCTATCAAATCAAATGGGTAATTAAGTCATTAATCTCTAATTAAATCAACCTTTAATTAATCTAATGATTTAAAAATTTAATTACCCTTAATTAAACTTAATTAAATATTTAATTAATGCAAACTTAATGAATTAATCCATCATCTTAATAAACCAAACTAATTTTATAAATCACATTAAAAATAAATAAAATCAAACACTTAATTAATCTACTAATTAATTTGATCATACCTCTTAAATAAACTAATTAAATTAATCAAATTAATCATATTAAACTTAAGATTAATCAAACATAAAATACAATTAAATGCCAATCAAATCCTAATTTAAACTTAATTCATTAAGTCATTAATTACATCATTAACCTAAATAAATATGAAATCAAATCAAAAATTAAACAAATCTTTATTTAATTTAATAATTGATCACACCTCTTAAATAAGCTAATTAAGTTAATAAATTAATCATATTAAACTTAAGCTTAATCAAACATAAATTTGAACATAATTAAAACACAATTAAATGCCAATCAAATCCTAAATTAAACCTAAATCATTAAGTCATTAATTACATCATTAACCTAAATAAATATGAAATCAAATTAAAAAATAAGTAAACAAATCTTTATTTAATTTAATAATTGATCACACATCTTAAATAAGCTAATTAAGTTAATCAAATTAATCATATTAAACTTAAACTTAATCAAACATAAATGCAATTAAATACTAATCAAAACCTAAATTAAACCAAAATTATTAAGTCATTAATTACATCATTAATCTAAACAAATATCAAATCAAAATGAAAATTAAACAAATCTTTAGAATTAACATAAATATACTTCTTAATTAAACTAGTTACATAACCACGTTGAACCTAAGCAAACCTATAGACTAATAAAGCTAATCAAATCAAATTAAATCAAATTAAGATAGACTCTCATCAATCTAATATGTAATCAAATCAAATTCCATTCAACCTACTTAAATAAGATAAACTAATTAACTATCCAATGTATGAAATCAAAATACAAATCAAACTTTGATAAACATGACAAATTGATGAGATTAAAAATAAAATCCTAATTACAAAGAATCAAACTCAATTAAAATCAAAATAAAAGATCAATTAATCTAATCTAATCAAACTACAAATAAATGAACCATAATCAAATCAAATAAACATAAAATTAAGTCACATAACCATAATCAAAGAAAAGAATTAGATATTAATTTAAAAGGATATTGAATTATCAAGATTTAATTAAACCAAAATATCTAATCTAAAATTAATCAATCAAAAATACATGGATTTAAACAAACTTAAACTTCATTAGATATTAAAGATATTGAATTATCAAGATTTAATTAAACCAAAACATCTAATCTAAAATCAATCAATCAAAAAAATACTTTAAACAAACTTAAACCTCATTAGATATTAGGATATTGAATTATCAAGATTTAATTAAATCAACACATCTAAAAATCAATCAATCAAATACTTAAACAAACTCAAATTCTAAATTTTAAATCAAATCAAATAAATTACACAAATTCAAATGGGCTAATTAAGATATTTAAGAACCTTAGTTCTCTTTTAGAGTTACGATGTAGAATAGGGTGAGTTATGTCTACAAATGGAATTCATTCTTCATTCTTGAAAACTTAAACATTACTTTAACCAAATAAAAGTGAAATAAAATGAAAAATAAATCATTAAATCATTTAAATTGAAATCACCCAAAGGTAAAATTTAAACAAATTCAAACTTCAAATTGAAACTTAAACTAAAGAAGCCTAGTAAAGTCTTGCTACACAAGCCTCTTTTTCACACACTAGAATACTAGGCCACCGACCCTAGAATTAGGCTAGGTTGATGTATTGATTGTATGTATGATGTTGTGTTTTATTTTGTGATGTAATATTTTAGACTAGATGTTAGGGTGTATGTTTCGTAGACTGGATGTTAAGCCGTTATTAGCATAATCATATTTTACTAGGGGTTGTGCTTAAGATATAATAAAAATATAAATGCTTTTGTTATGCGGGTTAGCATAACTCCATTAGGATAGTGGTTTGGTTACCCATGTGTGTCTAAGTCCAAATTATTCATATATTTGCTTTTGTATTGTATGTTTGGCTAACATTTATTTTAGTGTAGATTTACTTTTCTATTTTTAATGTAATTTTGCATTAGAATTAGGATTAATGTTATGGGGATTAGGATGGCGTGGCAGAAAGGCTTAGTCCTTAGGGTTCTATGATGCCTTTGGAATCAAATCAAAAAGGAAGAGAAGGAAGAAATGAAGAAAAGAAGACCCCAAAACATGTATTATTTTTGTAATCCGGGTTATATCGGGGTAGAGACTACCCATCTTTTTTCTCTTTTTTGGGGTGTAGTACCGGCCTTTTATTCTTGGTAGTCTATAAAATTATTTGATGTTGTGTTTAGATTGCACTAGAATTGCATGCTTTTCTAGTTTCTTCATGTTTGATGTTTGAATGTGTGGCCTGGATGCGGTAGGCTCTTAGGATAAAATTAATTTTTTTACTCCAATTAATAACCCATACCTAAAATTTTAAAATAACTCATAACCTCACATAAAAGCCTAGGAATTAAATCAAGATAATAAAATTTTTAGCAACCCCTTAGCTGGATGAATGAATGTATAATATCATGCATGTCATATTCTTTCACTCTTGTTAAGAGGGGGATTCCATCTGTGCCAGAGAATAAAGGCTTAACCTATGAGAGCCTTTGATGGAAGAACACTTATTTCTCTCTTAATTTAACACATAATCAAGTTCTCATGCATTTAGGCATATAAAATCCCATAGCCTGTGTCAAAATAAAGAGTCCAAAAGAATCAAATAAGTTTGATAAAATTTGTATTAGATTAAGTTATTATTCACATGTTCTAGTCTCTTAGGGGTGAGTTTAAGGACTTAGTCTCCTTCTAAATAAACAATGACATTTTGCAAAAGTATAAGACTTGCTATATGGATTTAAAGTGTAGGAGGAGTTAGTTGGCCACTCCGGCGTTATAAGTCCAACAATCGGATGTCATCCTCTCTTGTGGAGGTAGACCATTATGTCCACCTTTCACTTAGATTTAGGATGTGCTTGTGGTTTATACCAAAGCTCCCTAGCTTAGGATCCGAGGTAGCTATTTTTCTTCGGGCTACTAGCATAAATCTTCACTTCTTAGGCATTTCTACAATCTTGTGTTGATGGATTATAAGTCCTAGATTTCTAACAAACTTTCAACTCAAACAAATAAATATCTTTAAATTTCAAATATATAAAGCTCAATTATAGGGTAGCTTGGAATACTCACTAGGCTTCCTAGTATCATGAGCATTCACTACTCATCTCCCTATGACTTCCAATAATAAGTCTTCTCCTTGATCTATCCCATTTGATTTTCTAAAATAGCCAATCCTTTGATAGTCTAGCCTTGAAATCTTTGGAGATCTTAATTATCTACTTTAATCGAGAGTATTCCTAAGGGATCTCATTCCTTATGATGAAATTAACTATGAGGGCTTACCTCTATATGGAATTTAACAAACCCGAGTTAAAATAAACCCTACTTTACTTTTCCATGTAAAGTAGGAGAAAGATCTTTGGTATATTTGAAGACCCATCATGTCTTAGGAGTCCTTATTAGGTGATTAGGTCATTATGTGGTGGTAATTTTTATCTTTCGAGATGACATCATTCCTTAATGTATCTCCGATCACTTCAATAAGTACTAAGATCTGCGTGTATCTCAAAATAAACACATATTATTCCTCAATGTTGTACTCGATCACCTCAATAAATCTCGGATCTGTGTCCCCCCATGCACACACTCACAAAACCAAAAATAAACACAACAATCTCATAGAAGATTGATCATTCATGTACAAATGAATAGAAAAAATTAGTGAGAGAATTTCAAGTGGTTTCCTCAAATCTCTTTACTTAGATTACTCCCTTATCTCCTCGAACAACCATCATTATTTGTAAATTAAATTGCAATTAAGACCTTTCTTAATTCATAATTAACAATTAAACCTTCCACAAGTAATTATGCAAAGTCTTGAGAGCTTCCTAGATAACTCTATTGACACTCGCAATCGAAGCAGTTGCTTAGCATCTTGGATATACCCCAGTCATAATACCTCCCACCATTGACGAGTTATTATTCACTCACTATTTAAGATGAAATCCATGCATTTCTTGGCACAGATGTTAATGTCATACCACCAATTCCTTCTATCCTATCCTTGTTGAAATCCCTTTCATGAGTCTAGTCACATTCCTTCTACAACAACCTCTTGGCAACAAACCTTTAAGCACTTCATCTTTGGTTACTATTGTTTCAAAACTCAAATTGATATTGCTTATATAACATCCCCGCATTATTGAGGATATTTCTCCTTAATTCTATTCCTTTCTTGTTTCATATTCCCATATCATATAACATGAGTTTTGCCTTCACAATACACAATTCAATGCAGATGTCGTTCCCTGAAATTATCTCTTTCTAACACAATTTTAGATCCATTTGGGATAGCTGCACCATTTATAAAAAATAGTTATAAAATTATTGTGAAAAAATATTTTCTGAAAGCTATTATAATATTATAAACTTTTTTCTCTTTTAAAAAGCTTGGGAACTATTTTTTTTACAATTACAGCACTCCATGAGATCTGGTTTAAAAAACGCTTCTCATCTCAAAAAATTGTAAAACCCAACAAAAAAACTATAATAAAATAGAAGAGTGATGGGCAGTGATGATTTTTCAAGCTTAGGTGTACCATTGCACTAACTCTTTTTGTCCCTTTTCTTGTTGGTTGAAGGTCATGGTTTTGTTTTGGTCCAGCTCAGGTTCTGTTATCTATAAAGATCTGCGGATTTTTGGCTTCACCTGCTACTGGCCGGTTTGTTGGTTCGTTGGCTTGTTGACATTTTGCCCGTTCGTAAATCTCTCTCTACAGCTCCAGTAGCACTGAAGGTATCAATGATGTTATTTTACAAGTATTGCCTATCTGAGCCCTGTTTTTTGATGTTTTGATTTTTTTTTTCCTTTTCCTTAGCTCCTCTTGGTTTTGGTTTCTTCTCTTTAGTAGTTTCTTCTGCTGTTTTGTTTACTCATAATGTAATTAATTTCTTACTCTTTATATAATGCAATTCTGGGTAACTTGCCCCACATGCCCACGAAAAAAAAGTGTGACAATTATCAGAAAAACAAAGCTTGAAAAAAACTAGACCCTTAATACCATGGAAAGAGAACAGACTTGACAAGGCATATTAATTCTTTGCAAAGAAAGAAAAGTAACCAGACTTTTGTATAACAAGTATGCAGACTCTAGAATAACAACTAGATAACAAACTTACAGAATATACCCTAGCTACTTATCAAGGGCGACCAGCTTGTAACACTACCACGGCAGATAGGGCACAGGCGAGAATTCTCTAACCACCGGTCCACACAAAGCCTGTGGAACACATGGTTGCATCCTGGGAGTGCCCTGCACCACCCACCCTCCCGGAACCCCTCCAGGCACACAGCACAATCCTCCTCCGATCCTGATTGACCACAGTAGCTGAAGCAGGGAAGACGCCGGAGCTCTTCCGGAGAAACACCGTAGCTTTCAAACGCCGGAGGCCTAACCATTGCTTCGAAGAGCCGCCGATGGAGGCGAAGAACCCTTCCAATTAGGCCCAGGAGAAGAAGGCAGAATACCGCGACGCCGGCAAAAAAGAAGAAAAGAGCAAGGGCAACCACCATCACGACAGCCCTGAGGAGAAAGGAGAGGATCCATGCGCCGCCTGTAGGCTTTACAGGCGGTGATGGGAGGCCCGCGATAGGGCGGTGGTCATCGAACCGAGCCATGAATTCGTCGTCGTCTTCTTGGCGGGGAAGAGATAGCCGGATGCAGAGGACCAGACGAGCGGAGGATTCGGGTTTGGAATTATTCATAAAATCCCAATACCGAGTGCTGACAAGGAGAATATTCCACGGAGAATCTTATTGGGGTCGTAAAATGCAACGGATTTTTTCTTTCGACAATTGAGCAAATTTAATATTTAATGATAAATTTATAACATAATATATATTTAATCATTTAAATTCAAGACCTCTTAATTAGAAATTTAAATTCTTAAATATTAAACTAAACTATTTATATAATAGTAAAAATTAAAATGCATAATACTCTCATTTTTAATTTTTTTGAAAAGTATATTTGAATATTTGGAATTAAAATATTTTTATTTATGATCAAATAAAGTTAAAATTTTCATTGGATGGTTATGTAATCTTTTAATTTTAAAGACCCCTCAACCTTCATTTTCCTAATATCATTTCTATTTTTTATGCATATCATGCATGTTCAAACTACAATGACAATCTCTCCATTCATAGATTATGAAAGCTAATAATGTTATACAATAACAACAACAACAACAACAACAACAACAACAACAACAACAAGCCTTTATCCCACTAAGTGGGGTCGGCTACATGAATCCTTCATCTCCATTGTATCTTATTATGTGTCAAATTCTCATTTAATTCAAGTATACTAAGGTAATTTTTTACATCTTAACCAAGTCTTTTTTAGGTCTACCTCTACTTTTAACATAAGACAAATCTGCATCTACTCTCTTTAATCATCGATGTTCCATGCTTTATGTGGTAAACCATCTAAGGCGACTCTCTCTAATCTTATCTGCCACAGAGCTACTCCAACTTTTTCCGAACATACTTATTTCACATTTTATCTCTAAGAGTAAAGCCACTCATCCACCTGAGCATCCTCATCTCTGCAACACTTAACTTAGTCTTATGCTTCTCTTTTATTGGCCAACATTTTGCACCATAAGTCATTGCAGGTCTTACCACCATCTTATAAAATTTTTCCTTAAGTTTAAGTGGAACTTTTCTAACACACAACAGGCCAGATGCATTCCTCCACTTCAATCATCCAACTTGAATTCAATCATCCTAAAGCATGATGGGTCTTCGAATATACAAGAGATATTTTCCCTACTTTACATAAAAAAGTGGAGTAAGATTTATTTTATGTTGGGTTCTTAAGTTCCCTATGGAAGCAAGCCTCTATAGTTAATTACATCCTAGGAAATGAGATTTCCTAAGAATACTATTGATTAAAGTAGGCAATTATTGTCTCAAAAGATTTCAAGGTTAAGACTATCAAAGGATTTGTTATTTTGGGAAATCAAGTGGGATTGCTCAATTGGAAGACTTATTTTGGAATCCAAAGGAAGATAAGTAGGGAATGCTCATGATACTAGAAAGCCTAATGAGCATTCCAATATATCCTATGGTGATGCTTTATATGTTTGAAAGTGAAGAGATTTATTTGTGTGAGTTGAAATTTTATTAGATTTCTTGGGCTTATAATTCATCAATACAAAATTATGAAAATACCTAAGAGGTGAGGATTTATGCTTGTATCCTAAAAGAAATAGCAACCTCGTATCCTAAATCTAGAGAGCTTTAGCACAAGCTAAAAGCACGACCTAAATCTAAGCAGAAGATGGACATAAGGGTTCATCTCCACAAGAGAGGATAAATCGTCCAACTTTTATGGACTTACAATCGTCTAGAGTGGCTGCCAGCTAACACCTCCTATGATTCAAAATCATGTAGGCCGATCATATGAATTTGCAAGATGTTTAGGGATGTTATTTAATTGGAAAGAAACTAAAGTCCTATATCCACTTCCTAAGAGACTAGAGCATGAGTGGTATGAGCATATCTTAATCTATAATTGCAAATTTTTTTCAAATTTTACTTATTTTTGACACATTCATTTGGACAATGGATTTGGGATTTTTATACCTACATGCATGATGAAATATAGTTATTGGCTAAATCAAAAGGGAGAGGCTAAGCTCCATCATAAGGGTTACTCTCATAGGTCAAGGTCCTTAAAGTGCAAGAATGAGGTGCACATTTTAGTAAGAGTGACTTAAGATGGTATGCATGATGTGAGACATACAACATACAGCTAAAGGTTTGCTAAATCTTTTAATTATTTTATTTAGAGCCTAAGCTTTATGATGAGATTGTGAATTATTTTAAATTTTAGTTGTGAGTGATTAGTTGGGGTAAAAAAAAATTAATTTTATCCTAAGAGCTATCGCATCCAAGCCACACATTAAAGCATCAAAGATTAAGAAACTATGAAAAGAAGGCAATCCTAGTGCATAATTTAAATAAATTATCAATCAATTTTATAGACTACCATAAATGAATAAAAGGTCGGTGCGGTCGGGTACCACCGTACATCCCGAAAAGAGAAAATTGGGTGTAGAAGCTTTATCCTTATATATCTTGGAATATAAAAGAATAATTATAATTAGAAATGAATACATACTATGGGGGTCTTTACTTCTCCATTCTTGTATCTCCTTCCTTCATTTTCTTAATTTGATCCACTCCAAAAGCATCACAGCGCACTCCAGGACTAAGTCTCTAGCCACTGCTCATCCTAATCCCTCATAGCATCAATCCTAATTCCTATTGAAAAATTATATTTATATAGAAAAAGTAAATCTAACTACACCTGCAAAATAAATGTTAGCTAAATATACATACAATCTCAAGTAGTTATCTTTGTAATTTGGAATTATCACCCTTTACATGAGTAACTAAGCCCACCTATCCTAACTTGGATTATGTTTAGGTGTTTAAGCAACCTACAAACAAAACATTTATATTTATTTTAAGCTGCTAAGAGCTGCCTAATCATCTATGAAACATCTAACATCTAGTTTAAAATATTACATCACAAAATAAAACATACATCACATATACACTGCTCTAACTTAGGACTAAAAGTTGTGACTTAATTCTAATGCATGTGTTAGGTTTTCTATGGTGTGCCTTACTAAGTATTAGAGTTGTGATTCATCTAAGTTTAGAGATTGTTTAAGTTAACCATGATGGTTGGTTTCATTTTAAGTTGTTTAAGTGGTTTGTAAATTTTAGTTTATATTTTATTTGGTTTAATTTGATTTACACCTAACATCTAAGTGTTATAAAGAGAGGAAAGAGGATTACCCCATTTCATCCCTACCTTAAGCCACTTTTTAAAGCACATTAATTTAATTTTGTTCTCTTTAGTGAGTTACTTATTAAATATATATTTTTATTAATCCTAAGTTTAGGTTAACTTTAAATAATCCTATTCAATGTGAAAGGAATCTTATGACTAATATAATTGAATTACTATCACATGATATATCCTAAATCATTCCTTTCCATCACATGTAATTGTTGACCTCACTTTTTGAGTGAGGACTCAATCTTCCTATCTTAGATTTAGGAGTCTTCTAGATACTAGATTCTCCTTAGTCATAAGACACTTCTAGTAATTAGGTGAACACTTAACCTAAGCTTGGAGACTTAGAAGGATTAACCATAGGATTAGGGTATGACTTAAGACCTAGGGAAACTTACCTTGCCTATAGCCTAATGAAATCCATACCTACCTTCTTAGCCTAAACCAAACCTCAAACTTAATTCACCCAAATCTAATTGAATCCCCAATCAAAGTCAAGTCTCCAAATCAAATCAAATCAAACTAACTGAAACCTAAGCTCTGTGATTTGAACCTATGGACCTAGCCAAAATCTTTTCAAATCAAATCAAATTCAATTGATTTTCTCAAAATCAATTTATTTCTTCAATCATCATCCCAAATCTAAATGAAATATACAATCCAATTCAAGACTCCAAGCCAAAATCAATTCAATCAAACATAACCTAACCTATTTGACTTGAAATTTTTAAATGAGCCAAAATCCATTTGATCTCAAATCAGTTACAATCCAAGCTATAAATCAATCCTAAATCCATATATAAACTCAATTCAACCCAAAAATAGATTCAACTAGCCTGATTGGTCCACTTGACTTGCAATGACCAATTTGACATATTTGAGCCAAATTCCAATCCAACCCAAATTAGATTGAATCAAACCAATCAAACCTTCCTACAATGATTGTTGATCATTATAGATTGATCAATTATGATTAATTGGGTCAAACCAAGTCAATTTGGTCATTTGACCAAGTCAATACTTTAACCTACTTGAACCAAACTAGCCAAATCCCAACCTAAGCCAAATTAATTGAAACCAATGATTCATATCAACCTAAAATCAATCCTTGAATATGACTTGACCATCCATTAAGACAAACTAACCCCAATTGGACCTCTTGACCCAAGTTTATCTAATTTGACCTAAAGGGCCAAATGGGGTCAAATCAAAATCCAGTCCAAACTTATTGCAACTAATGGCTCAAGTTCTTTCCAAATTGACTATTGAACATGATTGAAGCCTTGATTGAACCTAATTGACCCATTTAGCCCAATTTCACCTAAAGGGTCAATTTGGCCTAAATAATTCCTAAATCTGAAATCAAAGCCTACAATCACCTTCAATTGATCAATCAAACCTATATTAAGCCCTAACCCAAGCCAATTTGGCCAAATTGGTCAACTTGGCCTATTTGACCTATATGACTTCAAATGGGTGAAATCCAAATCCAAGCCAAATTAAACCAAACCAATTGCACCAAAATATTCCAAATACTCATTTGAACTTGACTTAACCCTTGGTTTGACCTAATTTAAACAATTGGTCAACTTGACCCAACCTAATGTAATTTGATCTACATGGGTTAAATTGAGCCAAACCCACACAAATCAAGCCCAAACCCATTGAAATTTGGCATGACCCATCTTTGGATCATCTTAGGTCAACCCAGAACCAACCCAACCAAATTGGGACTTGATTTTACCCATTACCCATTGGACAAAGCCCTTCACATAGAATAAAATCTATATTTGGGTGGTCAACTACCCTCCTTTGCACTTGGCAACCACCCAAAGCTTAGAATGGAACCCTACCTAGGTGGTTAACATAACCCATAGTGGCTAGGTCATCCATAGGCCAAGGGGAGGTGAGTTAACCCACCTCCCCTCATTGGCTAAACCCAAAATGATAGAGACTCTTCAAGTCACCAACCTCGCCCCAAACCAAACCACCAGCTTAGTCTGTCCCCTTGACCTGCGGCATGGGACGGAAAATGGTAGAGCCAATATGGTCATCAGGAGGAGTACCGTGTATGCACCCCTCATTTCAATTCAAATTGAGGAATTGAACCCTCAGATAGCTATCACTCAAAATGAACTCCCAGGCCATTTAAGTTCCCCGCCTTCCCATCCAAAAAACCAACCCAAGATAGGACAAGCTCCCATTCCGTCCAACCTCCTCAAAACTCAACCCCATTCAAATTAACTTCACCCACACATTCACCAAGCTCTAGCGAGGTGAAATGAATCATTTTGCGAGCTCTCCGATCACCAGAAGTGCATTCAAGGTTAACTCTGATGTGTTTTTGATGAACTTTGGTTCACAGAGTAGCCGATGAGGAGGCATGACGTGAGCTTCTCAACAGGGCTTCGCTTCATCCAAGCGAAGCTACCTCGGTCGATTTGCTACCAGTCCTGAGCTCCGATGAGATATTATTCCATTAAACCGAGATTCTTAAAATATTTTTAGGCCTTTTTGAAAGAAATGTTGATTGTGTGCAGAGCCAATAGTTAGATCCCTGGATCTCCCTCGTAGGTGGGTTCAATCAAGCTAACTCGAGCTCCAACGAACTAGAATTTGGTGGCGTAAGGTCGAAGATGTCTTTCTTTCATCATGCAGGAGATGATAGATCACCCATCATCCATTTTGCATGATTAGAATGTAGAACTATGATTAAACCATTATATTTGATCTGATTAATCCCTTAGGAGCCACGGGTTTAATCCTCACCCGTCTGATCTTATATTGGATGGCTGGGATGAAACCGCATCCGTTGCCGCCATGTAGGCACTGACTCTAACACATTTTTGTAGCCAATCCCACGGCGCCACATGGAAAGCGGGCCACATCAGCGATCCGTGTGGCGCCGATGGGATTAAGCTTAATTAGACTTAATTAATCCAATTTAATGGTTGAAACTTTAGAAAATCATAACTAATTATAGAAAATAAAAAAATATTCATTTTAAAGATAAAATAGAGGAGAATTAATTAAAAATAATTATAATTAATTTTGAACAATAATTATGGATTAATTAAGATTTAAATATGAACTTAATTAGCTTAATTAGACCCTAATTACTTGGGCAATTATTTCCAAACTTGGCAAGATGATTCCATTAGATGGCCTCTACCTCCCATGATTTTCTTAGTATTTATTACTCATGTAATTAGAAAAATTGACCATTTGAACCTTAATTACCCATTTAATTAACTTAATGATTAATTAATGATTTAAAAAATAAAAATTAATTGATCCACACTCATTAATCACTGATTAATAGTGAGATGATGAGGGAAAGTAATTAGGGCCTCTCTCATAATCATTTTTTCTAAATTCATTTCTTTAAGTGGGTTAATTAATATGAAAATTAATTAAGTGTTTAATTAATTAATTAAGTGACTTAATCAAATTAAAATAAAAATCACATCAAATAATTATCAATGGAATTAAGGGTTCCTCTTTATGTGTTTAATAACATAAAGACCATTAAGAAAATTATGATTAACCCATAAGTGTGAAAAAATAATAAAAGTACTTAATTAGATTTTTTAACTTAATTAATCTTTAACTATGAGCTAATTGCATTAGGTTCTTTAGGAGCATTGTAATTTACTTTTCTCACATGTTCATATCAAATGTGGCTCATAATCAAACGATTAATCAAATTAAAGAAGCATAGGTAAGGGTAATTAAATGATTTGCTTAATGGTTTAACTTAATCAATTCATAAAATCTATTTAATTACCTTTTATTAAATCAAATCAAATTAATAACATGGAAATGAGGTTATAACAATAAATGATAAGTTCTTCTCTTTAAATTCAATTCAAATCCAAAAATCAATTTAATAAGAAGCATTGATTTTATCTAAATAATTTTATTTAATGTGATTATCCTTAGGAACTAATATATTTGAATGAATCATGTGCTTATATTTAGTTATTCATTTCCAATCATGTTAAATATTATATGTCATTTGAGCTCATGCATTCTTCTTTTCAAAATTAAGTGAATTAACTGTAATTTACTTGTGTAAGCCTGCATTTTTGACTAAATCTAATTATATGTGGCTATTATCACTATTAAATCCAAAACTATTTTCTAATATTTATAAATTGATAATAATACTTGAAAATTGATAATAATACTTGGAATATTAGGTAGTTATGAATACATATAGGATTTTTATGTGTTTATAGCTTAAGTATGTGAAACAAAGCTCTCCTTCCTATGTTAGATTTACATATATTTGAATGTTAATAAGTATATAGTCTGAACATCCCAGGAATATGAGATTTTAAGTAGCCCCAAGGAGGTCATTTAATTACCTCACTTCCCTGGTTAACAATGACACGTATTTAATTAATTTCATTTCCATATATTTTTGCATTAGAATTTGGATGGAACTTTAATTCACATACATAAATAATTCAACTAAATAAAAATATAATTTTGCATGATTGTCCATTCATATAGTTAATTATATATTCATATGTATTTAAGATAATAAGTATTTATTCTAGACATTCCGGAAATACGAGGCTTTAAGTAGCCCCAAGGAGGTAATTTGATTACCTCACTTCCTGTTAATAATGACACATACTTATTTGATTTCATTTCCATGTATTTTTATATTAGAATTTGGATGGAACTTTAATTCACATATATAAATAATTCAACTAAAAAAAATTAATTTGGAAATATTTTCTATTCATATAGTTATTTATACATTCATATGCATTTAAGAAAATAAGTGTTTAGTCGGACATCCGTGAATACGAGACTTTAAGTAGCCCCAAGGAGGTCATTTGATTACCTCACTTCCTTAGTTTAATAATGGCACATACTTTCTTACATCTTTTATATATGTGTATGTGTATTTGATTTGAGAATGGTAATCCTTCTTTTTCTACTAAAAATGCATGCATCCAATATCACCTAAGTCATTGTACTATATTACATGTAAGGATAGTGCTCTCTCTCATATGTTTATATATAGATTTACATAGATTTGAATGTTAATAAGTATATAGTCTGGACATCCTGGGAACACGAAATTTTAAGTAGCCCCCAAGGAGATCATTTGATTACCTCATTTCCTTGGTTAACAATGACATGTACTTGTTTGGTTTTATTTCTATGTATTTTTGTACAAGAATATGGATAGAGCTTTAATTTACATGCATTAAATAATTCAATCAAATAAAATATAAGTTCTAAATGTATGCACTCATCATTTAAGTGTGCTAAGATGTCTTGTATGTATAGATGTGTTAAGTATTAAGTCATATGCATGTTACATGTGATGGAAAGGAATGGCCCAATATACTTCATGTGGTAGTAATTTAACTACATTAATCTTAAGATGTCTTTCATGTTAAATAGGGTTATTTAAAGTTAACCTAAACTTAAGATTAATAAATAAATATTTAATAAGCCATTCATTAAAGAAAACTAAATCATAAAAATTTGCTTTAAAAAAATGGGTTAAGGTAGGGATGAAGGAGGGTAATCCTCTTTCCTCTCTTTATAACACTTATATGCTAAGTGTAAATCAAATGAAACCAAATAAAGTATAAATTAAAATTTACAAATTAATTAAACAAATTGAAATGAAACCAACATTTATGTTAAATTAAATCCTTCCATACTTAGAAAATCATAACTTTAATACTTAGTTAAGACATACTACACAAAGCCTTAGCACACACATTAGAATTAAGCCACCACTTCTAGTCCTAAGTTAGGGTAGTGTATGTTATAATTCATGATTTGTTTTGTGATGTAATATTTTAGACTGGATATTAAGGTGTATGTTTCGTAGGCTGGATGTTAAGTCGCTCTTAGCTTAATCATGTCTTTTGCAAGGGATTATGCTTAAGGGGTCACTTAAAAATAAATATGAATATTCTCTTTGTAGGTTGTTTAAACCCTTAAGCATAATCCAAGTTAGGATAGGTGGGCTTGGTTACCTATGTGTGGGGTGCCAAGTCCAAGTTATAAAAATAACCGCTTGAGATTGTATGTATGTTTAGCTAACCTCCATTTTGTAGGTGTAGTTAGATTTACTTGTTTCCTATGAAATGCAATTTTTTAATAGGATTAGGATTAGTTCTATGGGAGACTACGATGAGTAGTTGCTAGAAGGCTTTTTCCTGGGATGCCCTGAGATGCCTATGAAGCAAATATTATCAAATCAAAGAAGGAGCACAATCAAGTCAGAATGAAAGGGAATGAGGATATGGAGAAATGAAGAATGAAGACCCCCATAGTATGTATTCATTCTAATTGTAAAATCATTCTTTTATGTTTCGAGTTGTATAAGGGTAGAGCTCGACTACCCAACTTTCTCTTTTCAAGGTGTACGGCGGTACCCGACCACACCGGCCTCTTATTCTTTTGCATTAGTTTATTAAAATTATTTGATATTATGTTTAACTTTCACATTAGGATTGCATCTTTTTCATAGTTTCTTAATGCTTGATGCTTTGATGTGTGGCCTGGATGCAGTTCTTAGGTTAAAATAAATTTTTTATTCAACTAACAACTCATAATTAAATTTTTAAACAACTCATAACCTCACTATAAAGCCTAGGTTGTAATCAAGATAATTAAAATATTTAACAATCCCTTAGCTATATGTTGTATGTCTCACATCATGCATGTATCTTCCATCACTCTTGTTAAAAATGAGGGCCTCCGTCCTTACACTATAGGGACCGCTTGACCTATGAGAGCAACCCCTCCTGATGGAGCTTCACCCTCTCTCTTCTGATTTAGGCAATAATTAGCCTTCATCATGTATTTAGGCATAAATAAATCCTAAGCACTTGTCTCAAATACCCTGTCAAAATGAAATAAAATTTGATAAGATTTTATATTTGTAGATTAAGTCATATGCTCATACCACTCATGCTCTAGTTTCTTAGAGAGTGGGTTTATGGCTTTAATCTCTTTTCAATTAAACAATAAGAATAATTATCTTGCAATTTCATAAGAGCAGACCACATGGTTTTGAATCGTAGGAGGTGCTAACTGGCAGCCACTCCAGGCGGTTATAAGTTCAGAAGTCGGACAGTTTGTCCTCTCTTGTGGAGGTAAACCATCATGTCCATCTTTCACATAGATTTAGGCCGCTCTTTCACTTATGTTAAAGATTCCTAGATTTAAGATCCGAGGTAACTAGTTTTCTTCAGGCTATAAGAATAAATCTTCACCTCATAGACATTTCCACAACCTTGTGTTGGTGAATTATAAGAACTAGCAATCTAATTAAAATTCAACTCAAATAAATAAGTCTCTTCACCTTCAAATGTAAAAAGTACCACCATATGATAAGTTGGAATGCTCACTAGGTATCCTAGTATCATGAGTATTTCTACTTCCTCCCTTCAGATTCTAAAATGAGTCTTCCGCTTGGTCTCTCCCACTTGATCTTCCAAACATAACCAATCCTTTGATAGTCTAACCTTGAAATTTTTGGAGATAATAATTGTCTACTTTAATTGAGAGTATTCTTAGAAATCTCATTTCCTAAGATATAATTAACTATGGAAGCTTATCTCCATAGGAAACTTGAGAACCTGGCTTAATATAAACCCTGCCTTATTTTTCAATTTAAAGTAGAAGAAAAATCTTTGATATATATGAAGACCCATCATGCCTTAGGAGTCTTTATTAGGTGATTAGGTCCACTATAGGGTGATGTATCTATCTTTCAAGATAGTACATCATAACTCAATGTCATACCCGATTACTTCAATAAGCACCCCTATGATCTGTGTGGTGTTCACCTCCTCCCCTCATACATCCAAAAATAAACACCATAGATTTTTCTAGTGACTCTGTTGGAGAAACTTCCTCTCTCCATCTTTAGTAGACAATTGTTGACCTCATTTTTAAATGAGCTCTTAACCCCTCCATCTTAGACATTAAGAGTCCCTTAGTCTTAAGACACTTATAGTGATTAGGTGAAAACTTAACCTAACCCTAGAGACTTAGAAGAGTTAGCCATAAGAATAGTTTATGCTTTAAGGGTGTTAGGAAAATTTTCCTACCACATAGCTTGAGCCAAATCCTTACTCTCTTCTTTCAAGTCAAACTCCAAATTCAAATCAACCTTAAACTCAAATCAACTTCCATTCCAACTTGATTGATTTTTTCCAAACCTTAAATTAATTCCAATAGATTTTCTCAAATCATGAATCAATTCCAAATGATTGAAGTCCATGATTAAAATCAAAATCCAAAATCTTTCCTAAGTCCCTTTGACTCTATCTTATGGACTTAGCTCAAATCAACTTCAAATCAATTCAAATTCAAGAAATTTTCTCATAACCCATTTATACTCTCATTTATATTCATAAATATAAATGAAATATAAATTCAAATATCCAAAACCAAAATCAAAACTAAAATCAAAATCTAATCAAAATCCAACCTATGCTTCTTCAAGTCAAACTTTTGAACTTAGCCAAATCAAACTCAAATCAAGCCAAACCTCTTCATGATTCAATCAAACACAAACTTCAATCATCAAATCAAAACCAACTTCAAAATTCAAACCCAAATTCAACTGAAATTCAACTTAAGCCTTTCAAGTCAAATTCTTGAACTTAGCTAAATCAAACTCAAATTAAGCCAAACCCTTGATTTTTCTTCATGATTCAATCAATCTTTCAATTATGAAACCAAATATAAACACATACTTTAATCATCAAACTAAAACTAAATTCAAAAATCAAATCCAAATTCAACCAAAATCCAATCTAAACCTTTCAAGTCAAATTCTTGAACTTAGCCAAATCAAACTCAAATCAAGCCAAACCCTTGATTTTTCTTCATGATTCAATCAATCCTTAAAGAAAGAAACCAAATATAAACACAACCTTCAACCATCAAACCAAAATTAAATTCAAAAATCAAACCCAAATCAAACTCATGTTCACACATTGAACTTAAATTATCAAATAAATCAAAACCCATTTGACTCCAAATCACTTGCAAATGGATTTATATTTCAATCATAAGTCTATATGTAGTTCAATCAAACTTGATTCAAGCCTTGATCAAGTCAATTGACCTGCTTAGGCTCACTTGACCCAAAGTGACCTAAAGTGCCTTTTTGAACCAAATTCTAATCCTGCCCAAATTAGATTGAATTAAGCCCACCTAAGCCTTACATTATGAGCAACAATCATCATGAGATGATCAATCACTCAAATTGGGTCAAACCAAGTCAAACCTAAGGGTTGACCAAGTCAACACTTAGCCAAAATGAAATCTAAACTAGCCAAAATACACCATAGGCCAAATTGATTGAGACCATTGATCAAAACTAATTCATGATCAATGTTTAAACTTGGCGAAGTCATCATTTGAGCCTAACCTAGCCCAATTGGCCATTTGACCCAAGTTGACCCAACTTGACCTAAAAAATCAAAATGTGTCAAAACCTTATCTAAGCCAAATTAATTGAAACCAATGGGCCAAGTTCATTCCAAATCACTTGTTGAACTTGAACAAAGCCTCAATTGGCCAACTAGACCCAACCTAGTCCAATTGACCATGAACCCAACTTGACATAAAAGGTCAAATTTAGCCAAAATCAAACCAAACCAAAATTGATTGAAACCAAAGCTTGCAACATATTTCAAATGACTAACCAAACTTAAAACCAACCCATGACCTAACCCAAATAGGTCAAATGGGTCAAATTGTTCAACTTGACCCATTTCACCTAAAAGAAATCAAATGAACCAAAACCAAATATAAATAAATTGACCAAACCAATGATACCAAAATATTTTAAAAGGTCATATGAACTTGTCCCAACCCTCGGTTTGACCCAATTTTACCAATTGGTCACCAAATTGAACCATTTTGACCTAAATGGGTCAACATGAGCCAAATGGCATCAAATCAACTCCAAATTCTTTGAAATTTGACCCAACCTAATTTCAAACTATTCTAAATCTATCCAAAGTGAAATCAAAGCCAAATGATCATTTTATGCCTAAGTCAAGGGGTAACCTATGGCCAATTCCACTTGGAATTTGGTCATATCCTTTTCATGGCCACTTGACACCCTCTTAGTGGACCAAGTGGACACTAGTGGGTGTGGTGCACATGACCCAATGGGTTTGGATCAGCCAAACCCAACCCAAGGTCAAATTGACCAACCCACTCAAAATGAGCACATGGGAATCACTCCTCCACCTCATTTAGCACATTGGAACTTCTCCACTACCTCCCTCTAGCCAAACTGAACCACATGACATCAAAAATGGCCTAACCAACTCAATCAGCCTAATCAATTTGATCAAAAATAGAAAACCCATTCTCGACCGCCCGACCCTTAATTTCATTTCATTTGTATAGAGACACATTTGATTAAAGCATAGAAACTCAGAGGAAGAAATTCTAAGCTCCCTTAAGGTCTCCTAATCTACTTTGATTTCTCCATTCTTGGTTTTGCCTAAGCCAAAAATAGGAGAGCTCAAGGGATAACATTCTCCTCTTCGAGGTTAGACCAATCATTCCCTAGGATTTCTTTATTTTTAATAAAATACTATGCTAAGATATCATCCAAGGAGCGGTCTAACTGTGTCGGCACAAATACCTATGGTTGATTGGTGATGGGATCATGCTCGTTAATGGAGATACACTTTACCTCCCCTACTACTGAAGTCCTAACCCTGTGAGGGCTATGCTCATTAGAGGACACATGTTCATGACTGTTAACTGTTATGGGTGGAGTGCTTCCCCTAGGGGGAACTATCGTCATGGGGATAATAGAACTATCTCCTTCCCATTCTGCCACTACTATATCCATAATCGATTGAGGTGATGGTGGTGGTGGTACGACTACGATGCTACGGGATTGCCACTCCTTCTTCACCACAACTGAAGTAGGAGGTAGAGTAGGAGAACTCATCCTCACCTTAGTCGGTGGAGTAGATGAAGTGAGATCCCTTGGTCGTAGCTGGATCACCAGTGGGGCATTCTTCTCCACTGATGCTACTCTCATGGCTTTGAGAGGAATTATAGAAGATGGAACCTAAACTGGAGATGGCGGACATGGAGTGGAGTAGTGTGGTGGAGACAACACCGACTGCATCTGTACAGAGGCTCTCCTCTTATGATGGGTGGTACCAGCCAACACAATACTATCATTGTGACTGACATGGGTAGCATAGCGATCAGAGAAATCTATAAGGGTGGAGGTTGCTGCCTCCATGGCATATCTTCGCCTCTCTCTGCTAGTGATGTGAACTAATGCTCGGGTCTCTCTGGCCCTCTCATGAAGGATCTACTCACCTACATTGAGAAGAATAACTAATCATAAATTAAACTAGGGCATCAAACTCTAACCATCCATAAGCACTACCAACCTAGTGCAAAACTGCCCTGAGTCTAGCATATGACCTCCTCCTATCTCAGATAGGTGTCTCATAATGAATCGGAGGTGGAGGTGATATTGCAATCCTCCTAACATCTTCCTCTCTTCATAATAAAATGAGATGAAACTTATTCTGAGTAAACAAAGGAGCAACCTCCTTTGGTAATCCCTCCTCTATAATGTGAGATACTACCTCCATCTCCTTGGCAATACGCACATGTGCTGCTTGATCATGTGGCTCCTACTGTGGCGCTGGGTTTGGTTAGGTGGAGTAGTACATAAACTAAACCCTACCTCAAAGGTAGGGGAAACTATCCATGAAGCTAGGATAGCCTTCCCCTTAGAGGAAGCCAATGAGTGGGTACTAGCCTGCATTGGGGTAGTGAGAACAAATTTGTGTGCGGAGCTATAATGCAGAACCTCTACCACCATCCTCTTTAGTGAGGGAAACTCAAAATTTGAGGGCATCTCAACCGGATGGATGGCTTCTACCTAGCCACCATATCCTTGCTATCAGTTGTGAGGGTTGCCCCTCACAAGTGATCCTGGCTCCCTCGAATCCTCGATCAAAATTCAATAAATGAGCGAAATCAGTTTGGGGGAGGCTGGCCCGATCCAAGGCCAAATCCATCCCAAAGGGAAAAGTGAACACATACTTCTGTGAATCCATCTGCATTGTACTGAATTGAGAAAAGTTGACTGGACTAAGTTGAAACTGAACTGGAACTCTGCAATTATTGAAAATAAACTCAAATCAAATTTTATGCTTTGGTATTTTTGTTGATTATTAGATTTGATTTAGAGTTTGAACCCACACTCAGTAATTTGAATATGTTAAGTGGAGTTCATTAAATTTAGGAGAGATTTTGAATAACATGGAGGAGAGATTTTGAGTTCATTTGGGTTTAGAATCCACATTCAACAAATTTGTGCATGTTGAATGGGTTCAAGTAATTTGGAGAGACTTTTGATGCTTCCATTGGTTCATATTTGAATTTTATTTTGTGTTTGGGGACTCTTTATTTAACAAATTTGAGTATGTTAAATAGAGGGTCAATTGATTTTGTTTTAGATTTGATTTTGGGATTACTAATTTAGCAAATTTAGGTATGCTAAATGAGGTGTTTTAAAATAATTTCATTTTTTTTTCTTGTTTGCCCATGATGTGTATCATGTGTGAATTTGGAAATGAAATCTTTACTTAGCAAATTTTTGTATGCTAAATAAAGCCTATATATATATATATATAATTTTTAATTTGATTTTGAAAATGGGATCTTTACTTAGCAAATTTGTGTATGCTAAATAATGCTCAAATGTGTTTGAATTTTGTTTTGATTTTGAAAATGAGATATTCACTTAGCAAATTTGTGTATGCTAAATAAAGCCCAAATGTGTTTGATTCTGAAAATGAGATCTTTACTTAGCAAATTTGTGTATGCTAAATAAAACACAAATGTGTTTGATTTTTTTATTTTGATTTTGAAAATGGGATCTTTACTTAGCAAATTTGTGTATGCTAAATAAAGCCCAAATGTGTTTGAATTTTGTTTTGATTTTGAAAATGGGATCTTTACTTAGCAAATTTGTGTATGCTAAATAAAGCCTAAATGTGTTTGATTTTTATTTTGATTTTGAAAATGGGATCTTTACTTAACAAGTTTTTGTATGCTAAATAAAGCCCAAATTTGTTTGATTTTTGTTTTGATTTGTGTTTTTTTTTTTTAAAAAGGGGGATTTCTATTTAACAAATATGGTGTGTTAAATAGAATCCAATTTATCTTCAATTTTCTTTTTTTTTTTTTGAAAAATGAAACTCTCATTTGACAAATTTGGGTATGTCAAATGGAATTCCAATGTAGTTTTGATTTTCATGATTTTTTCTAAGGAGATTTCCATTTAACAAATATGGGTATGTAAAATGGAAATCAATCATATATATTTTTTTAAAGGTGAAATTTTTTTGTGTGATTATTGCTTTTTTGAAAAGAAGGAAATTCTAACTCAACACATGTGGAATATGTTGAGTGGAGCTTCAAATGGTGTGATTTTATTTGTAAATGAAATCTCCATTCAACAAATTTGGATATATTGAATGAAGATGCTTATTTTCAAATTTGTGCTTTTTGAAAAGAAGGAAACTCCAACTCTAATATATATGGAATATATTGGGTGGAGCTTCAATTTTTATGATATGATTTTATTTGGAAATGAAATCTTCATTCAATAAATTTTGGCATATTGAATGAGGATTCTCATTTTTAAATATGTGCTTTTAAAAAGGAAGAAACTCCAACTTCAACATATGTGATATATTGAGTGAAGTTTTAATTTTTATAAAATGATTTTATTTGAAAATGAAACCTTCATTTAATAAATTTGGGTATATTGAATGAGGATTCTCATTTTCAAATATGAACTTTTGAAAAGGAAGAAACTCCAACTTCAACATATGTGAGATATATTGAGTAGAGTTTCAATTTTATGAAATGAATTTATTTGGAAATGAGAACTTCATTCAATAAATTTGTGTATATTGAATGAAGATGTTCATTTTCAAATATGTGCTTTTGAGAGATGATTTTGATCTTGGTTTTTGACAAGAACCTACATGTAACAATCCTAAAAATTGTTAGATGGAGTTGAGTTATATATTTTGTGAAAATTTTTGTGCAAGTATTTTATTATATGAACTTTGGGAAAGTGCTTTTGAAAAAGTGACATTTTTATAAAGGATTTATTTTCTCATTTGTGGAATGAACCTTACCTTACCATAGAGATGGTAAGGAGGTTCAAAAGTCTTTAGCCATCTCTTTTAGTTAAATTTTGTTTTCACCTATTAGGGGACTCAATAGGGGTTTTAAGACCTTCATGGAATGAGGTCCTAAAACCTAAAGGATGTTGGCTAGCTTAGGTTAAGAATGAAATGAGCTAAGTGCCAATGGAAAAGAAGGATAGTCTCGGACTCATATGAAATACAAATCCACTATCGATACTTGGAGACAATGATCATTTACCAAAGATGGATAGAGGAATTCTCCCCAGTGGAGTTGCCAAAAAATCTGTGATATTTTATTTTCATTTTGGTGTGTTTATTGTGTGTGTTTGTGAGAGGGACACCATGTAGATCCACAGATGTACTCATTATGGTGATCGAGTGTGACATTAAGGAATAGTATACTATCTCAAGAGATAGAAGTCACTATCTTATAATGGACCTAATCACCTAATGAGGACTCCTAAGGCATGATGGGTCTTCGAATGTACCAGAGATCTTTCCCCTACTTTACATAGAAAAGTAAAGCAGGGTTTATTTAAACTGAGTTTATTAAGTTTCTTATGGACGCAAGCTCCCATAGTTAATTACATCATAAGGAATGAGATTCCATAGGAATACTCTCGATTAAGGTAAATGATCATTGTCTCCAAAGATTTGAAAGATAGGACTATCAATCAATTGGTTATTTTTAAAAAATTAAGTGGGATTGCTCAAAAGGAGAGAGTTATTATTGAAACTAAAGGGAGATGAGTAGGGATGCTCATGATACTAGGAAACCTAGTGAGCATCCCAAACTATCCTATGGTTGGGCTTTATATTTTTGAAATTGAGGAGAATTATATGTTTGAGTTAAATTTTTATTAGAAATCTAGGACTTACAATTCCACAATACAAGATTGTAGAAATCCCTAGGAGGTGAAGATTTATGCTTTTAGTCCCAAAGGTAAACAACAACCCCCGATCCTAAATCTAGGGATCTTTGGTGAGGGTCAAAACATGACCTAAATCTAAGGCAAAAGATGGGTATATAGTTTACCTCCACAAGAGAGAGTAAACCACCCGACTGTTGGACCTACAACTGCCTGGGGTGGATACCAAGTAACTCTTCCTACAATTTTAAATACATGTAGGCAAGTCATATGCTCTGCAAGATGGTTAGATTGTTATTTATTTAGAAGGAAAATAAGTCCTTAAACTCACTCCCTAAGAGACTAGATCATGAAGGGCATGAATAATGACCTAAATCTAATGCAAATTTAGTCAAGTTTTATTTCTTTGATTTTTGGACATTTGAATTTATATCTCAACTATATTTGTGAATGTAAATGAGAATATAAATGATCCATGAGAGAATCATGTGAATTTGGAGTGATTTGTTTGTGAATTTGGCTAAGGTAGGTCAAAAGTTTAAAGAAGGGGTTTTGATTTGGTTTGATTTATATTCATTTAATCTGGATGATTTGGATGCAAATTCCATTTAAAATTATGAATATAAATGATGGAATAAGTGATTTATAAAGAAATCACTTGGCTTTGGGTTGATTTGAAGGGTTTGGTTAAGCTTATGGATGTGGTTCATAAGGCTTAAGAAGGTTTTAGATTTGAATGAGTTGGGATTGGAATTGAATTTGGAGTTGATTTTGGATTTGTATCATTTGAAATTGGAATTGGATTTAGAATTGATTTGAGATTTGAGAAAATCAATTGAGTTGGAATTGATTTGAGATTTGAGAAAATTAATTTAGTTGGAATTGATTTGATATTTTAAAAAATTAATTTAGTTGGAATTGATTTAAGGTTTGATTTGGATAGGTTTGAAGGAGTGTACATAGGCTGGATTTAGGCTATAGGGTAAGTGGTTACCTTAAGTCCCTAATGCATAGCCTAATCCTATGAAAAACCCTTCTAAGTCTCTAGGGTTAGGTTAAGTATTCACCTAATCTCTAGAAGTTTCTTAAGACTAAGGAACTCTTAGTGCCTGCAAGAGTCCTAGATCTAAGATGGAGAAGTTGAGAGCTCATTCTAAAAATGAGGTCAACAACATGCTAAGCGTGACCTCTTTAAGTGGGATTGCCTCCGCCCACTTGAAAAAGTAGTTGGTGGTAGCTAGAATGAACCAGTGACCTTTGAAAGAAGGAGGATCGATTGAACCCACATCAGTACCCCAACACTCAAATGGCCATGAAGCCAATGTAGGATGTAGAATGTTGGGTGGTTGATGTAGGATCACACCGTGCACTTGACATTGGTGGCATCTCCTAGCTACATCCATGCAATTTGTGATCATCGAAGGTCAATAGTATCCTAATCTCTTGATCTTGTCTTTTATCTTTGGACCAGATTGATGAACTTCACATAAACATGATTGTACCTCAGTCATGATCTTACGGGCTTTGTGTTTTTCTATTCAATGTAACCACATATGATCAAAAGATTGCCCGTACAGCGTGCCATCCACGAGAGCATAAGAAAGAGCTCTCTATTTCACCTGATGAGATAATGACTTCTCTTGAGGTAGTTTTCCTGTGTTTAGATAATCCATGAATGGTTTCCTCCAATCTTACTTGTCATCCTTTTTGGCACGATAACCTTTCCTTTAAGAGAGAGTCTCTTGATGAGTTCAACATCAATAAGGGATAAGACTTATCTATTTTAGACCCTTATTGAAATGGACTCTCATCTTAATTTATGCTAATTCTTGACAATGCGCATACAACATTATCTCCTCGAAGAATCTTGTAGATAGTGACCTTTGGGATTTAAGCCAACAAATCCATGGTATACATGTGGTAGTGATTGAGCTTAGGCATTAGAACTTTATAAGACCCAACAATTTGGTTGAAAACTAACTGAGAGTCCCCGAAGATGTTGATGCTCTAGACTCATAGTGTAATGACTAACTCTAGACTGGAAATCAGAGCCTCATATTTGGCTTTATTATTGGTGCATGGATTGGACAAATGATATAAAATCTCATCACATCAAGTTATGAAGTTAGAAGAACTATTCCTACCCCTACCTTCCCTGGAAGAGTAGATTGTGATTCTTCTCCTTTTTGAAAGGAAACAGCACCATCAAAATACATCTCCCAATGGTGAATGCTAGTGTCCCCTAAGTTCATGATTTGTTCATCGGGGAGGTCATCACTAAGCAGAGAATCAGTAGGAAGTGGGTGTGCTACTAAGAAATCTACTAGTGCCCATCCTTTCACAGCACGGAGGGGTACGAATGTGATGTCAAAATGCGACAAAATCATGGACCATCATGCCAACCACCCGGATAATGTTGATCATGTCATGAGATATTACAGTGGATTGATTCTAGAGATCAGATTCACCTTATGAGAAAGCATGTAATGATGTAACTTTAAGGATGTAAAGATTAAAGCTAGGCAGTATTTTTCAATAGGTGGGTAGTTTGCCTTAGTAGGGATTAGACAACAGTAGAGTGCATTTTCTTTTCCTTCTTCATTGACTTGGGCCAACAAAGTGGAAAAAGAGTCGTCTAATGCAGCGGTGTAGAGGATCAACGGCTTTCTCGGGATAGGGGCTACTAGAATTGGTGATGTCATCAAGTAGTGCTTGATATCTTCAAAAGCATGTTGAAACTTATCATCCCACTTGAACTTGGCATCCTTTTTGAAAAGTGTTGAAATTGGCTTGCATCTTTCTGATAGGTTGGATATAAAGCGTCTTAGATATGCCAACTACCATTGCAATGATCTGAGTTGAGTTAGACTTTTAGAGGGTTGCATTTCTAAGATGGACTTGATCTTCTCCAGATCGATTTCTATTCCCTGATGTCGGACAACAAACCCAAGGAATTTCCCTGAAGCTACTCCAAATGGACACTTCAGGGAATTCATTTTGAGGTTAAATTATCTTGACTGTTCAAAAACTACTCTCAATTTAAAGAGGTGATCTTCTTTTTCTTTGATTTTGACTACTAGAATATTGACATAGCATTCGACTTGATGATGAATGAGTTTATCGAAGATTTGAGTCATGGCCCGCTGGTATGTAGCACCAGCATTTTTAAGGCCTAAAGGCATGACCTTATAACAATAAATTCTGATCAGGGTTTAAAAGGCAGTGTTCCTTTCATCCTTGGGTGCCATCTTAATTTGGTTGTAGATAGATGACCCATCCATAAAGGAGAATACTGCATGAGATGGGACAATGTATACCATCAATTCTGATATAGGATGTGAAAATTCAACTTTATGACATGCCTTATTCAGATCCCTAAAATTGACGCATATGCAAATTTGACCATTCTTTTTTTTAACTAGGATGACACTGGCCAACCAGGCAGAATATTTTTTTTCCCTGATAAAGTCAACATTGATCAATTTCTTGATTTCAGAAATGACCCGCTGCTCAATGTCTAATCGCATGCGTTTAGGAGCTTGTTTAATAGGGTTAGCATTAGGATCTATTGCTAGTTTAGGGATTGCTATGTCAGGAGATAAACTGGTCATTTCTTCATAACTCCATGCAAAGAAATCCTTAAACTTGGCTAATATGCTAACTAAGTCATTGATTTCTTCTTCATTCAATAAGGAACTGATGAATGTCGGGCGTGGATCTTCCTTAGTTGATTTCTTTGAGTTCGTCAATGGTTGATATGATTTCTTCTTCAAATTCTTGCGGTGTATCCTTGACTTCCAGATCATTTGGGTCATCTGAAGTTTCTAAACACACCTCCTCATATGAGTTAGCATGATTTGAAAAGAACTTATTAGACTCTAAATGATTGGTGATGACTAGGCAATGATTGTCATTGTCGACTGGACCCACCGTGTTGAATCCTAGTCATGATCTTGATTGAGAATATCTGCTTTGGTTTTCCCATAGCCTTCTGAAGCAATCCGACCTGTGTTTAGACCAAGTATGTGGGATTAATCCCTTCTTTGCTAAATTAAGAACACAAGGCGAATATCAATCAAAAGGTAATTGTATTAAATCTTTATATGAGTCATCCTCAAGTCTACATTAGCTTCTTGACTTGAGTATGATACTCCCAATAAAAACCTATTTTGCTTGACATTTTGATGACTTTGGGGCCTCTTTAATTACCAAACCTTCAACTTTCTAGGAAGAAAGTGAGGTTAGAGCTAAAGTTCCTAACTACTGTCTGACTGTTCTACATAATGATGATTAAGATATATCCATGCTTTGCTTGGAGTCCTGGTCTTCATCACTATATGGCTCAAATGTATCCTCTAAAGGGACTTGCTGAGAGGGGTTGGTCGACATGCTAACCACATGAGACTCATCCTCTGAACTAGACTCTAAGTCTATATAAATAGCGAAGGTACTCTTGTGAGCTGGAACATAGCTCCTACCAGCTGACCACCATCAAGGAGGTCTTCCACCTCTGAAACTGCCTCTAAATCTACCTCTGCCTCTACTTGGTGGTGGGTCGAGTCATCCGATGTGTTCATATGGAGGAATGAACTATGAGGAATCCAACATCAAGCTCTACTTCTTCCTCAGTGTGTGATTCTCTCTCACTTGTACTCTTATTTTCTTTTTCTTTTTCTTTTCTTTTATATTTTTCTTCCTTTTCTTTAGTTTCTTTTTTTTATTTTTGAACTTTCACCAAATTTGTGAGAATAGACTTTTTGATTTGGAGGAAGATAGTAAGATGCATCCTCATATATCTCGACCTCCCTAATTGAAAATTACTTCAAGTCTCCTTTGACACAATACTCAATTCCACCTCTTTGAAATTTAATGCTGATGTAAAGAGGATGAAACCATATTTTTTTCATGTATCCAAGGCCTACCGAGCAAAATAGTGAAAGATGTATTTGAATCAATTATGTAGAATTTGGCTTCTGTCTTCCCATCATCTATCTTTAGTGTTAACACTATGGAGCCTAAAGCTCTCTCTCCATGCTCATTGAATCCTCTCAACATCATCCAATCTCCTCGGAGTTTGGAGATGTCAATCCTCAGGTAGGCAAGGATCTTTAGACTCATAATATTCTCTAATGCACCTGGATCAATAAACACCATGGAGAGTCTGAATCTGCTTATATCCACTGTGATGTAGAGGGGACGGTTGTGCTCTGTGGTCCTCAAAAGAAGGTCTTCATCGATGAATGTAACTCCATAGGTTTCTCTTGAATAACATGTCTCCTCTCCAATAGTGGTCAGCTGAGCTAAGCATATTTATGGATCGAGAAGGGCATTGATCAATTCCCTCATCTTTTTGGATAAGACAAGGGCACCATATATGCTTAGCTTAGCTGGCAACTTTCTCAGGTGAGCGAGGACCTTGTAGTCAACTCTGGGTCCTCCACAAGCATATCCATAAGTGGAGCATCCTGTGTAGGCGCTTCTTGATCACTAGAACCAATGACTTGTTTACCCTTATCTTGAGGTGTTACCCTAGGAGGTAGAACTTTGCCACTGGAGGTTGATGTTAGTGACTTCATGAGATGGTTTAGTAGAAAGTTCTACCTGCTCATTAAGTTCACCTACGCTTCTCCTATAGGATCATCAGAGTCGGATGACTCCAAATCAATATCAATGGGCGAACCTAAGTGATTTAGGAATGGATTAAATGGATAATCCATTTCTAAATCAGAAGAAGAGGTGTGATCAAAATGAGAGTTATTATTAATTATACTTGGAGAGCTATCTAAAGGAATAAACTTAGGAAGATCATCAGAAGTGACACAGATGTATGTGGAATCAGCTTTCTTTATTGATTTCTTAGATTTGGATGAATGTATAAAATAGAGATCAAGTAAAAAGGCAGAGTAAGGGATTTGGCATCCCCCTCTGATGATACTATACTGCTACTAGAAGAAGAGCTGGTTGGAGGAACGGTAGCTGCAATTATGGAAGGAGTGCTGGAATCGGTCAGTGGTTACACTACTATGCTATCTCGGACAAGTAGAGGTTGTCACTGATGCTGCTAGGCTTCTACCTCCCTCAAGTTGTCCTTAGCAACTTGCAAACCATCCTTAGAGTTGGAGGTTTGAGCTGCTTCAGGCACCTACAAGGGTAGTTTTCTGATCTTAGAAATAATTTTCTTAGAGGTTCGGGATAGGGAGATATCCTAACCTTCCTCTATCTTAAGAGGATCACATGTATCCCCAAGGATTACCCGAATAGAACTAGAGAGTTGTTCTAGTAGGTATTCCTTAGAGATGACCATGGCATCTGACTTGTAGCTACGCTCAAGCTAGTCCTTAAAGGTAAAGCAATATTCTAAGACATGTCCTATCATGCTGGTAGGGGTAATAGTTTGGATCATAAATCTTGCCCACATCCTTTGGCTTCCTAGGCTCTAGTAACTAGGAATCAGGCTTCTTTAAGAGATTTTTAAAGATCTTCCTGACTACCTCCCTCTTGAATAAATATGATTTATTCAATTTTTCTACAAGACTAGGAAAGTGGTAGTTACCTCATGGCAGGTAGGAATACTACTAATGCATGATGAGAGGCGGTGGCCATGGAACCGAGGGTGGCCGTATGACGAGGTGGTCATAGAGGAGGTGGTAGATGAGACTGCTGAGCTCGAGGCCTATCTGAGTCAACCCTAATTAGCTGCTTCCCCTTATCAACTACTATGACTACCCTTGGCTTCTTCTCAAATGCTTTCTGAGGTTTGGGCTTAGCTGATTGGTCTTGGAAAGGCAACTATTTGGCTTCCTCTTGTAGACTAGCCACCTTGTTGATTAACTTCTCAATGGTTTTGATTGTAAACCCCATAAGCATGAAAGCAACCGGGCCATGGATATTCTTGAGTAGAATCTCAATGGTGTGCTATTTGGATAACTATGGTTCATATTTCATACTCAAGTTTCACCACCTAATAATGTAATCAATAAGGGATTTGCTGGGATTTTGCTTTATAACAATGAGGTCGCCTATAGTAACTCTTTGCTGAGCTCCAACAAACCTCTTGATGAAGAGGTGCTCCAACTCAGCAAATGTCCTCGCCTAACTGCTAGACTGCTAACAAAAAATATGAAAAGAAGTGCCGCTACTCCCAGCATGGCAATAACTCTGTAAATGTGTTGTGGGGTTCCCGCCATCAAAGATTTTGAAGGAAGGAGGCACAAAGCCCTTAGGATACTAGACAACATCAGATTCCTTCGGGTATGGTCTACCCTTTGGAACAGATGAGCCACCTCGGGCTTGTGCCAATGCATCCCTCATATGCTACTCCACCATATGTTTAATATCTATTTCATGCATGGAGGTGCTATCCACCACCTTCGTATGCAAGCTACCACTATCTTTCTCGGCAAGAATGCATCTAAGATGATCTGAATTATGTGCCAACTCTACTCTATCAGCTACTATAGAAGAAGGTTGTAAAACTGGGCTAAGTTCTGCAATGCTAAAACCATTGCCATCAACTCCTCAATCTTCTTCCCCATCTTATCAATATGATTATCTCTCTACCTAAGCTACTAGAGAAGGTGCTGAGTTGAATGGATGATGTCATCCTCTTCAACTGCAACACCTCCCTGACTATATTGGTCTCTATGGAGGAAGCCCCTAGTATCAACCATGTGGACCTCGATCGAGTCATCCAGTAGATCATCCTCATCAGGGTCAAATCTAACCTTCCTTTCCTCCTGATCAGAGCAATCACTCCCAAAAATCTATTTTTTATCAACTAAAGACTGTGCTAAGATGTCGTCTAAAGAATAGTCTAATTATGTTGGCATAAATACTCGCTGCTATGGTAGTAGGACTATGCTCATTGACAAAAATACATCTAACATTTCCTATCACTGGAGTGCTATCTCTGGGAGGGTCATGCTTGCTGGAAAAAATATGCTCATGATTGTTCACTAGTAGGGTGCTGTCTTTGAGGCGATCCACTACCATGAGAATTGTAAAACTATCTCCCTCCCCCTCTACAACTGCCTCTATCACTGGATCTGATGGTGATGGTGGTGGTGGTGTGATCATGATGCTGTGGGGTTGCCACTCCTTATTCATCAAGACTGAAGTGGGAGGTCGAGTAGAAGAACTCGCTCTTACCTTAGACGGTGGAGTAGATGGAGTGGGATCCTTTGGTCATAGCCAGATCACCAATGAAGCTTTCTTCTCTTCGAAAGCTGACTTCATGACTTTTGTGGAAATGGTGGATGGAGGGACCTGAATTGGTGATGTTGGGTGAGGTGATGGTGGAGATGGCAAGCTCCACCCTCACGGTTTTCCTTGTGGGTGGTACCATATTATAATGTCTGGCCCCACGGTGGCGATGATGGGAAATAATTAGAGTGGAGGCCGCTGACTGCCTAACAAATCTCCATCGCTCCCTACTCCCAGGCTGAGCTACTTCTTTGGCCTCTAATGCTCTATCCGAGTGGATCTACCTGGTAACACTCTTGGGGATGATCATCCTTAAGTCAAACAAGCATGCACTGAGCCAGGCTCGCCAACCTAGCATAGTACTATTCATAGATCGATAGGACTTCCTCTTATCCCTAGAACCTCATAGTATGCAGGTGGAGGATAAGTAGCAATCCTCCAATAATCTTCCTCTCCATTTGATGCCAAGAGGGGGTGAAACATGTTGCTAGTCAGAAATGGAGATACCTCATGGGGAGAACCCTCCTCGGCTATGGGATGCTACATCTATCTCTTAGGCTGCACACTCATGATATCACTTGCTCTCGTAACTCTTGTTATGGCATTATGTGCGGCTGAGTAGGGTAGTGTGAGAACTAGATCTTACCTCGAAGGTAGGGGAGACTATCTCTGAAGACAAGATAGCCTCCCCCTTAGAGGGGACCAACGAGGAGGTGCTAATACGCACTTGAACGGCTGCAGGAGCAACTGACTGAGTGGGAACAAAATTAACTAGTGGAATCTCAACCGCCTTTCTCTTCAAGGAAGGATACTCAGTATCGAAAGGTAGGTTAATGCGGATGACTTGCTCGCCGCCCACCTCACTGACCGATGAGTGAGGGTCGCCCTCACGATGCTCCCCTCAAATCCTTGGCCAAAGAAGACTAAGTGGGTGGAGTCAATTTCAGGGAGGCTAGCCCGATCTAAGGCCAAATCTATCTGAATGGAAAGATAAAGATAAACTGGAAGTATCGCCGACTACAAAAATAAATGATGGCACTTATCTATGCATGTGTTGAAATTTAACTTGAGTCAGATCTTTGCTTTTATACTTATCCCAAGAGAGTAATATAGATTTGGAGTTTTGAACCCACACTCATAAACTCAAATATGTTAAATGGGATTGATTGGAGAGATTTTGATGTTTGGAGGAGAGTCTTTGCCATTTGATTTTGATTTAGAACCCATATTCAACAAATTTAGGTAGGTTGGTGGGGTTCAAAATTTTGAGAGAAATTTTTGAAGATATTTGTATTTTTTGTATCTTGTTTGAAAATATTGAAGATTTAAAAGAACCTTTACTTAGAAAATTTGAGCATGCTAAGAAGAGGTTGTGATTGTGTGTTTGAAAATTTTTTGTGGAATATCTTTTTCTTGTGATGAGTGATATGTTGATTTGAAAATGAGGCTTCTTACTTAACAAAGATGATATGTTAAGTAGAAGCCACATGTGTTTGATTTGTGTTTGAAAATGAGACTTTCACTTAACAAATTTGATATGTTAAGTGAAAGCCAAATGTGATTGATATGTGTTTACTTTTCTTTGATAATGAGACTCTCACTTAACAAATTTGGTATGTTAAGTGAAAGCCCAAATGTGATGTGATTTGAAAAAAAATGAGATTCTTACTTAACCAATTTGATATATTAAGTAGGAATCAAATGTGTATTGAAAATGAGACTCTCACTTAACAACTTTGGTATATTAAGTGAAAGTCAAATGTGATTGATATATATTTGAAAATGGGACTCCCACTTAAAAATTTGGTATGTTAAGTGGAGGTCAAATGTGACATGAAAATGAGACCCTCACTTAACAAATTTGGTGTGTTAAGTGGGGAGTCAAATATGTCATGAAGATGAGATTCTAACTTAACAAATTTGGTATGTTATGTGGAAATCAAATATGATTTATGAAAATAAGACTCTCACATAACAAATTTGGTGTGTTAAGTGGAAATCAAATATGATTTATGAAAATAAGACTCTCACTTAGCAAGTTTGATATGTTAAGTGAAAGTCAAATGTGTCATGAAAATGAGATTCTCACTTAACAACTTTGGTATGTTAAGTGAAATAAAACATGGTATGAATTTGGGATTTTCACTTGACAACTTTGATATGTTAAGTGAAAAATATGTTATGAATTTGAGATTCTCACTTAACAACTTTGGTATGTTAAGTGGGAATCAAACATGACATGAAAATAAGATTCTCACTTAACAACTTTGATATGTTAAGTGGGGATAAAATGTGACATGAAAATAAGATTCTCACTTAACAACTTTGATATGTTAAGTGGGAATCAAATGTGACATGAAAATAAGATTCTCACTTAATAATTTTGACATGTTAAGTGGGAATCAAATGCACATGAAAATAAGATTCTCACCTATCAACTTTGATATGTTGAGTGGGAATCAAATGTATATGAAATGAGATTCTCACTTAACAACTTTGATATGTTAAGTGGGAATCAAATGTATATAAAAATGAGATTCTCACTTAACAACTTTGACATGTTAAGTGGGAATCAAATGAGTATGAAAATGAGATTCTCACTTAACAACCTTGATATGTTAAGTGGGAATCAAATGTATATGAAAATGAGATTCTCACTTAACAACTTTGATATGTTAAGTGGAAATCAAATGCATATGAAAGTGAGATTCTCACTTAACAACTTTGATATGTTAAGTGGGAATCAAATGTATTTGATGTGCTATCTTTCTTTTTGGAAAGAGAGGGGAATTCCTTGTTTGATAAATGTGGCATGTCAAATAAGATTCCAAAATATATTTTGTGATCTTGAAAGAGGGAAATTTATTTAACAAATTTCAAGTATGATAAATAGATTTCAATGATATGCTTTGATGTCATGTATGTGATTTCTTGATTTTGAAAAGAGAAACTTCAACTCTAGCATATGTGAAATATGTTGAATGGAGTTTCAATTTTATGTTATGATTTGAAAATAAAATCTTCATTCAACAAATTTGAGTATGTTGAATGAAGGTGGCTATTTTCAAAAATGTGCTTTTGGAAAGTGTCATTTTGTGAAAGAATTTATTTTCATAAATTTATGATGAACCTCCTCACCAAGATAGTGGTAAGGAGGTTCTAAAATTTTATTATCTCTCCCATCATTGATAAAATTTATTTTTTTACCTATTTGGGAGCCTAATAGGGGTTTCAAGACCTACAAGGGAGAGGTCCTAAAAGCTAAAGGATGTTGGCTAACTTTGCTTACAAATGAAATAAGTTAAGTGCCAACGGTAGGAAAGATAGTCTCAGACTCACATAAAATTCAAGTCCACTATCGATGCTTGGAGATAACAATCGTCTACTAGAGATGGAGAGAGAACCATCCCTAGCAGAGTCATTAAAAAAATTTGTGATGTTTATTTTTGGTTTTATGAGTGTGTGTATAGGGGGGGGGCCACGTAGATCTGAGGATGTGCTTATTGAAGTGATCGTGTATGATATTGAGGAATAATGTACTATCTTGAAAGATAGAAATCACTACCCTACCATGGACCTGATCACTTAATAAGGACTCCTAAGGCATGATGAGTCTTCAAATATACTAGAGATTTTTCTCATACTTTACATGGATGAATAAAGTAGGGTTTATTTAAATCGAGTTCTAAAGTTCCTTATGGGGGAAAGCCCCATAATTAATTACATCTTAAGAAAAGTGAATCCTTAAGAATACTCTCAATTAAAGTAGGTGATTATTATCTACAAAAAAATTCAAAGATAGGATTATCAATAAATTGGTTATATTTAAAAAATCAAGTGGGATGGATCAAATGGAGAGACTTATTATTGAAGCCAAAGGAGATGAGTAGGGAGTGCTCATGATACTAGGATGCCTAGTGAGCACTCCAATCTATCGTATGGTTGGGCTTTATATTTTTGAAATGGAAGAGATTTCATAAGTTTGAGTTAACATTTCATTAGAAAGTTAGGACTTATATTCTAACAATACAAGATTGTTAGGATGCCTAAGAGGTGAGGATTTATGCTAGTAGCCCCATAAGAAAATGACAACCTCAGATCCTAAATCTAGGGAGCTTTGGTGAGGGCTAAAATATGACCTAAATTTAAGGCAAAAATGGGTATATTGTTTATATCCATAAGAGAGAGTAAACTACCCGATTGCTGGACTTATAACCGCATGGAGTTGAAGCCAGCTAACTCCTCCTACACTATAAATCCATGTAGACAAGTCTTATACTTTGCAAGATGGTTAGGTTGTTATTATTTTGAAAAGAAACTAAGTCCTTAAACCCACTCCCTAAAATACTAGAGCATAAGTGGTATGAATAATGACTTAGTCTAATGCAAATTTTATCAAATTTTATTTAATTTTGGACTCTTTATTTTGACACAGGCTATAGGATTTTATATGCCTAAATATATGATGAAGTTGATTATGGGCTAAATCAAAAGAGAAAGATGTGTTTTTCCATCATAGGCTCTCAAAGGTTAAGCACTTACTATCTGGTGAAGATGGAAGCCCTCTCTTAGCAAGAGTAAAATAAAATGGCATGGATGATATTAAGCATACAACATCTAGCTAAGGGGTTGCTAAATCTTTTATTATCTTGATTTAATGCATAGGCTTTTATGTGAGGTTATGAGTTGCTTTAGAAAATTTAGTTATGAGTTATTAGTTTGGGTAGAAAAATTAATTTTTATCCTAAGAGCCTAATCGCATCCAGGCCATAAAATAATCACCAATCATAACTTCGTTCAGTTGCGTATTGCTATGCTTTTCATGTAAAATAAAATAGACATCAAATAATTTTATAAAGCTAACAAAAGAATAAGAGGTCAAAGCTCGGTACCACCGTTTAACCTGAAAACAAAATGGGTAGCCGATCTCTACCCTTATATAACCCAGATTACAAGAGAATAGTTACAAATTATAAAATAATAAGTGCTATGGGGGATCTTTAGCTATTCATGTTCCCTTTGTTTCTTTATTTGATTTGCTTCATTTGATTTGGTAAGTTTTTAGGCATCACATGGCACCCCAGGATTAAACCTTCTAGCCAATGTTCATCCTTAACACCCATAACACTTAACCAAATTCTTAATAAACAATTACATTAGAAGAATGGAAAAGTAGATCTAACTACACCTACAAAATAAGTGTTAGCTAAACACACCATACAACCCAAGCAATTATATGAATAATTTGGACTTAGCACCCCACACATGGGTAACCAAGCCCACCTATCCGAACTTGGGTCATGCTTAGGGGCTAAGTAACCTACATAGCAAGAGCATTTATATTTTATTACAACAGCCCCTTAAGCACAACCCCCTATAGAAAACATGATTAGTCTAATATCAGTCTAACATCCAGACTACACCCTAACATCCAGTCTACAATAGTACATCATAAAGCATACATCAAACCATGCACTGCCCTAACATAAGGATAGAAATGGTGACTTAAACTAATGTGTGTGCATTAAGGCTTTTGTGGTATGTCCTAACTAGGCTTTAGAGTTGTAATTTGCTAAGTGTCACAACAACAACAACAATAACAACAAGCCTTAATCCCACTAGGTAGGGTCGACTACATGAATCCTTCATCTCCATTGTGTCCTATTATGTGTCAAATTCTCATTTAAATCAAGTATACTAAGATAATTTTTTATACATCTTAACCAAGTCTTTTTAGGTATACCTCTACCTTTCTTAACATAAGGCAAATATAATGTATCTACTCTCCTAATTGGGTCATCGGACGGTCGACACTTTATGTGGCCAAACCATCTAAGGCGACTCTCCCTAATCTTATCTACCACTGAAGCTACTCCAACTTTTTCCCAACTATACTCATTTTGCAATCTATCTCTAAGACTAAAGCCACTCATCCACCTAAGCATCCTCATCTTTGTAACACATAACTTAGTCTTATGCTTCTCTTTTATTGGCCAACATTCGCACCATAAGTCATTGCGGGTCTTACTACCATCTTATAAAATTTTCCTTAAGTTTAAGTGGAACTTTTCTATCACATAATAGGCTAGATGCATTCCTCCACTTCAACCATCCAACTTGAATTCTACTAATAACATCTCCATCTTTTTCGCCATCATTTTGAACAATAGAGCCTAAATATCTGAAACACTCACTCTAATTAATGACTTGTTCACCTAATGTCACAACACTACCACTATAACTTCTACAACTAAAATTACACTCCATATATTCAGTTTTAGATCTACTTAAATGAAAACCTTTAGACTCTAGAGTTGACCTTCATAATTCAAGTTTTTGTTGGACTCCCTCTCTAGTCTTATCAACAAGAAGAATGTCATCGCCAAAAGCATACACCAAGGTACATCTTCTTATAAATGCCTAGTAAGAACATCCATAACTAAAGTAAAAATATAAGGGCTTAAAGCTGATCCTTGATGTAATCCAACTGAAATAGAAAAATATTTTGTCAATCCTCCTTGTGTTTGGACACAAGTAACAGATCTAGTATACATATCCTTAATGACTTGATTATAACCAATATTAACTCCTTTATGTTCTAGAACTCTCCAAAGAACATCTCTTGAAACTTTATCATAAATTTCTTTAAATTAATAAATATCATATGTAGATCCTCCTTACTTTCTCTATGCTTCTCCATCAAACCCCTTAACAAATGTATAGAATCCATAGTAGATCTACCTGGCATGAAACCAAACTGATTGTGAGAAACTTTTGTATCACATCGTAGCCTATGCTCAATTACTCTCTCCCATAATTTTAATGTATGGCACATTAACTTAATTTTTCTATCATTTGCACACTCTTGTGCATCACCTTTATTCTTAAATATAGGAACCAACAAACTCTTTCTCCACTCATCTGGCATCTTTTTAGTCTTTAAAATGACATTAAAAAATTTGTAAGCCAAGAAATTCCTTGATCTCCTAAACATTTTCACACTTCTATTGGAATATTATCTGGTCCTACTGCTTTTCGCATTTCATTTTCTTTAAAGCTTCACTAACTTCAGATTTACTAATATGACGATAAAAATGAAATTCTCTATTTTTGTTTAGAGAATTAAGGTTGCTAAAATCAATCGTACTTTCAGATCCTTCATTGAAAAGTTTATCAAAATACCTCATCCACTTATTTTCAATAACCTTTTCTAAAAAAGGTATTTTATTATTTTCATCCTTAATACACTTGAACTATGTCTTTACTTCTCCCATATCTTTGGTTGGCTAACTTATACATACATCTTTCACCTTTTGGTATCTAATCTATTGTATAAATCATTAAAAGCTAATTTTTTTGCATCATATATCGATTTCTTAGAATCTTTACAGGCCACTTTATATCTTTCCCAATTCTCCGAGTTTTTGCATCTAAACCAAGTTTTATAACAATACTTCTTATTTTTATCTTTTCTTGCACACTCGACTCCAACAACTATTCTTATTAAAGGAAGCTTTTCTTTTTGATTCTCCAAACACATCTTTAGCAACTTGCTTAATTTCACTTGCTATTTTTTCCCACATAATGTTAGCTTCCTCATGAACATCCCAAATTCTAATCTCTTGTAGCTTGCTCTTAAAATTATTTTTATTTGTGTTCTTTAAGTGTCCCCATCTAATTCTAGGACACTAATTTGGTTTATTTTTTCTCTTACAACCTTTCATCTTAAAATCTAAAACTAACAATCGATGTTGGGTACTTAAATTTTCACTTGGAATGACCTTACAATCTTTACAATCTAAACTATCTATTTTTCTTATCAGAAAATAATAAATATGTGTTTTACTAGATCCATTTTTATAAGTAATAATATGTTCATCACTTTTCTTAAATAAAGTGTTAGCAACTATAAAATCATAAGCTAAAGCAAAATCTAATATATCCCTACCTTCTTCATTAGTCACTCCAAATCCATACCCACCATGAATACTTTAAAATTTTCTACCACTCTACCAACATGTCCATTTAAATCTCCTCCAATATATACTTTTTCTTCAAGAGATATCTTTTATATTAATCCCTCTAATTCATTCCAAAAATTTTCTTTTGTGCTTACCTCCAAACCTACTTGAGGAGCATAGACACTTATAACATTGATAATCTTAGTATCAATAATAATCTTTAAAACTAAAATTCTCCCATCTATTAATATTTATAACATTATCCTCAAACTTTTATCTATAATCACACCTGCCATTTCTAGTTTAGACTTTTACCGAATACCAAAGTTTAAAACCTAAACTATCAATCTCCTTGGCCTTCTCCCCAACCCATTTAGTTTCTTGAACACATAAAATATTTATCTTTCTATGAAAAATAATATCTATTAATTCCATTAATTTACCTATAAGATTACCTTCCAAGATCCTAACCTAATTCTAGTTTCATGGAGTAACTTCTTTGCCGCATCCGTCCATAATGTGGGAACCCTTGCTTATTTAACACGTTACGCAGGCCAATGCACGGGCTAGCATTTTTTTTTTGTATTCAAGCCATATAGTGCGCTTGGGGCCTAGCATTAACACAATGATTTAAAGGATTCATGTCATGATTATTTTGACAAGTTTTATGCTGACTGTCGACTACCTAATGCAACCCTCCACTTTTCACATCCAGACTTATAATTTGCTAAGTGTAGGATTTAATTTATAAAGGGTTGATTTCTCTTTAAGTGGTTTAATTGATTTGAAGATTTTACCTAATGTTTTCTTTTATTTCATTTGGCCTACACTTAATGAATAAGTGTTATAAAGAGAAGAAAGAGAGAGAACCTCTCTTTCATCCCTACCTTAAGTCCTTTCTAAAGCAAGTTAATCAATTCTCTTTAGTGAATGGCTTATTGCATGTTTTGATTAGTCCTAAGTTTAGGTTCACTTTAAATAAACTCATTCAATAAGAAATACATCTTAAGGTTAAGTAGAATCATTTACTATCACATAACACATGTTTATTCATTTCTTTCCATCATGTATATCATGCACATGATTAAATCCTAAGCATAGCTATAAATGCAATTTGTTTCTTAGCACAATTAAATGATGAATGTGAGTAAATGTGTTTTGAATTAATATTTCATTTGATTGAATGATTTTGTCATATTAATTTAAAGCTCTATCTAATTTCTTATGCAAAAGCATAAGGAAAGAACCTTAAATCACATGACTAATAAACTCAACCGAATAAATAAAGTATGAACACATGTCTTTTTAATAAAAAAAGAGGATTCTCATTCATTAGCTAAGTACACATCCACATGTATAAAAGTTTTAAGTGAGTACATCGCCATTATTCTGCACCAAGGGAATGAGGTAGGAACCTCCTTGAGGCTACTTAAAGCCGTGCATCCTTAAGATGTCCAGACTAATATATCGCTATTCTTAGATACATGTGGATGTCTAAACAACTACAAGAATAGAAAATCATGCAAAAATTGTAATTTTGGTTTGATTGATTTATTTTTGTATTAATGAATTAAAGGTCTATCTAAATTCTAATGTCCAAATGCATAAGGATGAAATCAAGCAGGAACGTCACCATTGTTCTACACCAAGGGAGCGAGGTAACAACCTCCTTAGGGGTACTTAAAGCCATGTGCCCCTGGGATGTCCAAACTAATATGCCACTAACATTCTTAATTATAAAAATTCAACACATGAATGTAAAGAAGATACTTTATTTCATACACTGGGGATTTATATTCACTTGTATTTCCTATGTATATATATATAACTAAATTTACAATAGATATGTATATTCAATAATTAGTAAGCATTTGAAAATATTTTTGAGTTTTAATAATGATAGTAGTCACACATATTTTTAATTTAAATCAACACATGCAAATTGACATAAAAAATCATTTTTATTTGATTAATTTGGAAGACATGAATGCATTGGTACACGTGGCATATAATATTTAGCATGATTGGAAGGAAATAAAACAAGCATGTGATTTCATTCAAATCAATCTAAACCCTAAGGACAATCAAACTAAATAAGATTATTTAAAATAAACCAAAGCTCATTAATGTCATTTCATTTTCATGTTCGAGTTGATTTAAGGAAATGAAAGAGGTTTTCTAATCTTAATCCCATTCCCCATGTGTGAGTTAATTTGATTTAATGAAGAATATTTAGGTTGATTTTTATGTCTTAATTAGGTTAGGGTGTGAATTAAGTCAACTAATTAACCTTTACCTACATCACCTTAAGTTAGTTAACTAATTAATAATGAGCCAATATGATATGCAACCACTTGAAAAGTAAATTTGTAATGCTCCTAAGAAATGAAAGGGGCCTAATGCAATTGGGTCATGATTAATAATTAATTATGCTTAAGGGATCTCACTTAACTACTTTTATGATCTTCTTGCACATGTAAGCTAACCATAATTTCATTAACTCTCTCTTTAGGTTATTGAACACCCAAAGAGCTACCCAAGATTGATTAAGGGTGATTAGATGTGAATGAATGGATTATAAATTAAGTTAATTAAGCTTATTAATCCATTTGATTAAGCATGTTCAATTAATGAAATAAAATTAACTTAAAAAGAGATCAATAAAGAGGCTTTAATCTCAATCCCTAAGTCCTATATTTGATCACTTAAACTTTGATTTTATCTTGAAGATTTAATTAATTAATTAAGCACTTAATTACCTCATTAATCATTAATTTATTTGATTCCAAAAAGTAAGGAAAACTTAGGAAAAAGATCCCAATCACATTCCTTAAGCTCCCATATTGTTCAATAGAGGTAATTAGGCTTATATAATTAATTAAGTCACTATTCATTCATTAATTATCACTAATTAGATTAAGAAAGTGATTAAGGCTTAATCAATTGATTTCCCTAATTAAGCAACTAATAAAATCCCAAAAACATAGGAAGGTAGGGGTCATCCCCCTAAACATCCACAAAATTTGAAATTAATTAGGTGATTAATTAAGGAGTAATTAAGCTAATTAAAATTTAATTAAACCTTAATTAAGCCAAAATCACTATTCAAAATTAATTAATAATAATTTTCCTAGATTTTACTCTGAAATATCTTTAAAATGAGCCCGAGCTTGGATTTTTTTATTTTTCTAGGATGAGTTATGAATTTAGGAATGTCAGCCTTAAAAATAAATTATTTAAGCCTAATTAAAGCCTTAATCCCATCCAGCCACATGGAGGTACGATGCACTCCGTGGCATGTGATTGACTATTTAAGTTATCACATCCGGACTTATTTGGCGACGATTCAATTCACGATTTAAGAAAGGAATCAAGAGATCTAATACGGGATTAGATCATGACCGTCCATTCCAATCACATGGGATGGACGATCCATGATCCATCCCATTCGTGAGCGATGAAAGGTGGATGTCGTCCGTCTTTCCTATTCTGTCTGAGCTCTATCATGCTTAAATTGCCTCTAAATTGTTCCCACACCTTTGGAGAGGGGAGGCGCACACATCTAATGGACAAAATCCAATGACATTCGAATTTGCTTCACAAAAGACCAAACAATTTTTCATACAAGGAGCAATTTTGCAAAATTACCTCATCAGAGCTAATGTCTGGCGGTAGGATCGACGTAGCTCCACCTAGTTGAGTGAGGCCTTATTGAGAAGCTTGGGGTTTGATTCGGTGTAGAGCTCTCGGTCAACCAATCCATGTGTGTAAAGGCTTTGGCTCTGATCAAACTCCGATCTCCGGTGGTTAGGAAGGCTTGTAGATGGTTCGGTTGGCTTCAATGGAGTGTGAGGATGGTATGGGTGCAAGGAATTTTTGTTTGATTAAGTAGAGGAGGAGCATTGCTCGGGAAGGGGTGTCCTATTTTTGGCTTTGCTCGAGAAGGAGAAATGCCAATTGAGGGAGCTCGGGGAGGCTCTCTGGGATTTCAAAAATAGCTTAGGGACTCACATAAAGCAATTGGTGAAGATTATCATTCAAATTGAGGGGGTATACCCCTCAATTGCACTTGATGGACGGACAGGATGGGCTAGCTTGTTTTGGCCAGCAGGCCACCATCAGGGCACCAGAGAGGTCGTGTTTAACACCACATGGCTCAACTTGAGTGGAGGGAGCTATGGGAGGAGGAATCTCTAAGGCTGGTGTGCAAATTTCTCTTTTGGTTTGTCCATGGGGTTCTCGGTTTGGCTTAAGTGAGGAGGAGTTGAATTCCTATTGGTCCTTGGCCGACCTAGGGTGGGTTAGGTAGAGCCTCATTTGAGTGCTTGGAGTGATGTAGAACATCAGGAGGATCCAAAAATTATAGCTCAAGGTCCATTTACAAGATCTTAAGCTAAAGCCCAAGAAAATTTAAGAAGAAGGCAGCCCATTAGCCTAAGACCCATTTATGATTTCATCTTTTTTTATTTATGTAATTTTAATTTTCTTCTAAAAACCCTATGTTTGAAATTTTGCATTTAAAAATTCAAAGCATGACATGTGAGGTGGTTGAATCCACATAAAATAATAGCATGTGAAATGGGTGGATGGCATGAAATAATGAGGCAATTTAATGTTTCACATTAATGTGGCCACCCACCTTTCCCTCTATGTTTTAAATTCTTTTCTTTTGAAAGATGCCTGTAATGACTATAAATAGCCCCTCTTACTAGAATAAAAGAGATCTTTTGGCAATTATAAATTATTAAGTTATTCTTGTGGTTTGAGAGCTTGGTGGACAAACCTTAGAAATCCGGTGGGCGAGCTAGTTATCCAATATATCTTCTTCCCTCACCTCCAATACCCACGTTCTCTCAATCTCATCAAAAGAAAGAATGCCCACCTCCATCATGGAGACTGACATGGTGATGGGGAAGTCAACTTTGCTTATTAGTGTAAAGATCCAATGGAAAAAACCCAATCCTTGCTTCCTTCTTTCAAACCAAACCTCAAATTCAAATCAATTCCAAAATCAAATCCAACAATCATGTGATTGAAACCCATGATTAAATTCAAACTCCAAATCCCTTCCTAAGCCTTTTGATTTTATCTGATGGACTTAGCCTTAACCAAATTCAAATCAAACCCAATCCAATTGATTTTTTCAATTATCAAATTTAATCTCCAATCAAATTTCAAACTCCAAATGATTGAAACCCAAATCAATTCAAATACCCAATTTTACCCCTTTAGCCAAATTCTTGAACTTGGCTAAATGATACCTAAACAAATTCAAAATTCATGGATTTCTTCAGGATTCAATCATTCATACAATCATTGACCCAAATATAAACATAAACAATCATTGCCAAACTAAATCCAAGTCAAACCCAAGTTAACCCTTTTGACTTAAAATTATCATATGAACCAAAATCCATTTGGCTTCAAACCACTTGCAATTAGATTTTATATTTTATCCTAAACAAATGTGAGTTCAACTAAACTTGAATCAAGCCATGATTAAGCCAATCAACCCATTTAGGCTCACTTGACCTAAAGTGACCTAAAGGACTTTTTTGAGCTAAGTTCTAATCCAACCCAAATTGGATTGAATTAAGCCTATCCAAACCTCACAACATGATCAACAATCATCCTAGGTTAATTAATTGCCTTGATTTGGGTCAAACCAAGTAAACCTAGCCCATTGACCAAGTCAACATTTAGCCCAAATGAAACCCAAAATAGCCAAAATCTATCATATGCTAAATTGATTGAAACTATTGATTCAAACCAACTCATAATCAATGATTGAACATGACTAAACCTTCACTTGAGCCAAACCAAGCCTAATTAGCCATTTGACCCAAGTTGACCCAAATTGGCTGAAAAAGACAAAAGGGGTCAAATCATGATTTAATCTAAATTGATTGCAACCAATGGCTCAAGTTCATTCTGAATCACTTGTTGAACTTGACCAAGTTGGCAAATTAGTCATTTTTACCTAACTTAGCCCAAATTGACCTTAAGGGGCAATTTAGCCAAAATCCAAATTGAATCCAAATTAAACCAAACCAAGGCCTACAATCATTTTCAATTAGCCAATTGAACTTGCCTCAACACCTAACCCAACCAAATTTGGTCAAATTAGTCAACTTGACCCATTTGACCTATATGAACTCAAATGAACCATAATCAAATCCAAAGCAAATTGAACCAAACCAATGATTGGTCATGTGAACTTGACCCAACCCTTGGTTTGACCCAATCAGACTAATTGGCCAACTTGACCTAACCTAACCCAATTTGACATAAATAGGTCAAATCAAGCTAAATCAAATCAAATAAACTCCAAACCACTTGAAATTTAGGCTAACCCACTTTTGACCCTTTTTAAATCTACCCAAATTAAACCCATAGCCAAATGACCATTTTGCCCTTAGGTTTAGGGCATCCCATGAGATGAAACACAGGCACATTAGATCATTTTCTCCCTTGCCACTTGACACCCAACTATAGGTCCACTTAGGCACCTTGGACCATGGCTGACTTGACCCAACAGTGGTTGGGTGGGCCAAGATCCATAGGGAGGTGAAATCACACCCCATCCCCATTGGAGCTTTTCAAACTACAAAGGTCAAGCACTTCCTCCCTTGGCAGCCACCTCCACACCCTCACCCAACCAAACCAAGCCACATCACACACCCAAGGACCTCCATTAGCCTCTGATGTGGCCAATTGATCAAGGAAAATCCAAATCGCGTGAGTTCATCCAAGGAACCAGGGGTATACCCCCTCATTCTCACTCAAACCTAGAGACACACATCAATTCAACCCTAACAGCCAAGGAGAGGAATCCTAGATCCATTTCCAAGCTTTCCCAAGCTCCCCAAAATCCATATTCTCAGTTTTACGCAAAATCGAAACACGGGAGGCCACCTACGATTCCCATTTTCTCAAATCTCCATCAAAGTGTAATTAACTTTGCACACACCTTCCTTGGAGCTAAATGAAAGAATGAATCTTATCCCAAGCATCCCAATGGCCAGGGGAAGAGTTGATCAAGCCCACCACCTACTGGATTGGTCTTCGAGCAAACTACACCAAATCAAAGCTCAGGCTCAAGCTTCATTTCTACCAAACGCTTCCTCAATCATTGGAATATCATAAGCTCCGTGAGGTGCCATTAAAACCAATCCTTGAATAAAAAATAGGTTGGTCTTTGTGAAAGAAATTTTCATGTCATGTTTTCCACCATTGGATTTGATTGTTGTGCTTCCCAGGTGTGTGATCATTTTCATCTCCATCAGCTCGTGAGCTGATTGGATCGATGGATGGTAACCATTTCTCGATGCTCTGGAGGAGATAAATCATGGACCATCCATCCTGCGTGATTGAAATGGACGGTCCTAATCAAATCACGCTTCTAATTAATCCCTCAAAACCATGGGTTTGATCATGATGTCCATCTTAGATGACGGTCCATGAGATATTGTGTGCACCATCATTTGAGTTAAGCACCGATGTGACAACTTAAATAGCAAATCATCGTACCACATGTAAGCATGCTACGCCATCATGCGTCTGATGATTAAGGCTCTAATTAGAGCTAATTAATTACTTTTTAATCATGAAACTTTTTAAATTTATAACTAATTTTAGAAAAATCTAAAAAATACAAACTCAAGCTCATTTTAAAGATATTTCATAGTAGAAAATCAGGAAAATTATTATTAATTGATTTTGAATAGTAAATTTGGCTTAATTAAGGTTTAATTTAAAATATAATTAGCTTAATTACTCTCTAATTAACCATCAAATTAATCTCAAACTTTTTGTGCATGATTAGGGGATGACCTCTGCCTCTCCTATTTTTTTGAAATTTTATTGGTTGCTTAATTAGGAAAACCCTTGGATTAATCCTTAATCACTCTCTTAATGTAATTAATGTTAATTAAGCAAATGAACAATAAATTAATCAATCAATCAAGCCTATTAACCTCTGTTAATGATGATGAAGTTTAGGGAAATAGATTGGGACTTCCTCTTCCAATCTTTTCTTTAACTCTTCTCTAATCTGTCTTAAGTAATTAATTAATTAATACCCCTTAATTAATTAATTAATCAAAATCCAAATCATACCTGAACCTTAATCAATTAATTGAAAGGATTTAGGGATTAAGACTTAGGCTCCTTTCTTTGTCTCTTTCTAAGCCCATCTCACTTTAGTTGGTTGGGTTAATTTAATTAATTAATTAATGAACTTAATTAATTCAATTGAATCTATCAACCTCTAACCTAATCTTGGGTAGCTCTTTGGGTGTTCAATAACCCACAAGGGGAGATAATGAAATTATGGTTAGCTCACATGGTTGAGAAAACCATAAAAATAGTTAAGTGAGATCCCTTAAGCTTAATTAACTATTAATCATGAGCCAATTGTATTAAGCCCTTTTCATTTCTTAGGAGCATTGCAAATTTACTTTCCATGTGGTTGCATAGCATGTTGGCTCATTATTAATTAGTTAATTAATTTAAGGTGATGTATGTGAGGGTTAATTAATCCATTTAATTCATACCCTAACCTAATTAAATCATAAAATTAGCTTAATTATTTCTTCCTTGAACCAAAATTAACTCACACATGGGGAATGGGATTAGGACCAACAAACTTCTTTCACTTCTCTTAACTCAAATCAAACAAAAAGATGAAATAACATTAAAGAACTTCAATTTATTTTAAATAGCCTTATTTTGTATGATTGTCCTTAGAAATTAATTGGATTTGAATGAAATTACATACTTGTGTTGTTTTATTTCTTCCCAATCATGTTAAATATTGCTTGCCATATGTAATCATGCATTCATTTCTTTTAAAATTAACTAAACAAAATGATTTCTTTTATGTCAAATTGCATTTTGATTTAAATTAAATAGGTGTGGCTATTATGACTATTAAATCAAAAAATTATTATTTTTAAAAAAGCCCATAAGTCAATTATAATATATGGAGTGAGGCTAATTATAAGTATTTATAAGTTTTCATGTGTTGATAATATAATATATGCATTATGAAGTTCTCTTTCCTTACCTTATATGGATTTGCATGGGATTCACAAATGTATAGTTCATTTGAAAAGATCACAACATTTGCTTAAATCTACTCCTATGTATTTTCATGTTAAGACTTAAGAAGAATTTCATCACATATGTAAATCATATAATAAAATCAAATGTAATTTCGTTTGATGTGGCCCATGAATAAGAATCACAAATCAAATAAATCAAACATAACTTTTGCATGGGTTTTCCTATCCTTATAGGTGCTCATACAGCAGCATGTATGAAAGAAAAGTGGTAATTTAGTCTGGACACCCCGGGGCTGTGAGATTTTAAGTAGCCCTATGTAGGTCTCATGCCTTACGCCCCTGGTGTAGAAAATAATGGTGATGTACTCACTTAAAACTTTTATACATGTGAATGTGTATTTAGCTAATGGATGAAAACCTCTCTTTTCTATCAAAAAGGTATGCATTCATAATTCAATCAAAAATAAAATATTTGAATTCCAAATACCCTTCTTTGCATTCATCATCTAAGTATGCTAAAAATATAAATTGCATGCATAGATATGCTTAGGATTTATTCATATGCATGATATACATGATGGAAAGAAATGAATGAATATGTGTTATGTGATAGTAATTCATTCTAATTAATCTTGAGATGTCTTATTGAATAAGGTCATTTAGAATGAACCTAAACTTAAGATTGATTAAAACATATAATAAGTCATTCTCTAAAGAAAATTAATTAATTGCTTTAGAAGTCACTTAAGGTTGGGATGAAAGAAAGATTCCCTCTTTCTTCTCTTTATAACACTTAGTTGTTAAGTGTAGGCCATATGAAAAAAAAGAAAATATTAAGTAAAATCTTAAAATCACTTAAATCACTTAAAGAGAAATCAACCCCTTATAAATTAAATCCTCCATACTTAGCCAAATTACAACTCCAAAGCCTAGTTAGGATATACCGCATAAGCTTTAATGCATACACATTAGACTAAGTCACCACTTCTAGCTTTATGTTAAGGCAGTGTATGGTTTAGTGTATGCTTTTTTTATGATGTACTATTGTAGACTGAATGTTAGGGTGTATGTGCATAGCCTGGATAGACAATATTAAATTATGCTTCAGAGGGGTTGTGCTAAAGGGGCTGTTAAATAAAAATATAAATGCTTTTTCCTATGTAGGTTGCTTAGCCCCTAAGCATAACCCCAAGTATAGGACTTGGTTACCATGTGGGTGCTAAGTACAAATTATTCATATAATTGCTTGGGATGTATGGTCTTTTAGCTAACATTTATTTTGTAGGTGTAGCTAGATTTTTTTCTTTTAATGTGATTTTGCATTAGAATTAAGATGAATGTTATGAGGGATTAGGATAAGCATTGGTTATAAGACCAAGTCTTATGTACCATGTGATGCCTTTTGAGTAACCACATTTGAATCAAGCCAAAAGAAAGAAAGAAATGGAGCAAATCAAATGAAGAATGGAGAATAGAGAAATGAAGAGTTGAAGAATGAATAATAAGACCCCCATAATATTCATCATTTATAATTATTCTTTTGTAATCTAGGTTGTATAAGGGTAGGGCTCAGCTACCCACATTTCTTTTCGAGTTGCATGGCAGTACACGACTGCACCGACCTTTTATTCTTTTATGATAGCTTTACAAAATTGTTTGATATTTTGTTTAGCTTGTGCATTAGAAAAAGTATACCTTTTCATAGTTTATTTATGATTGGTGATTGTTGTATGACCTGGATGCGATAAGGCTCCTAGGATAAAAGTTCATTTTCTATCCCACTAATAAACTCATAATTAAACTTTTAAAATAACTAATAACCTCACCTAAAGCTTAGGTATTAAATCAAGACAATAAAATATTTAGCAACCCCTTACAGATGTTGTATGTTTAACAACATGCATATCATATTATTTCACTTGTGATTAGAGGGCTTCCATCTGCCAAATAGAAAAGGCATAACCTTTGAGAGCCTATGATGGAAGAACACCTCTTTCCCTTTTATTTGGCCCATAATTAACTTTTCATGCATTTACATACAAAAATCCCATAGCCCTGTCAAAATAAAATGTCCAAAATCAAATAAAATTTGATAAAATTTTGCATTAGATTTACATCATTATTCATTCTCATCATGCTCCTATCTCTTAGGGAGTGGGTTTAAGGACTTAGTTTCTTTTCTAAATAATAATAAACTAACCATCTTGCAAAAGAATATACTTGCCTACATAGATTTGAAGCATAGGGGGAGTTAGCTGGCTGCCACTCCAGGTGGTTATAAGTCTAGCAATCATGTGGTTTATTCTCTCCTATGGAGTAAACTATATACCTATTTTTTTTCTTAGATTTAAGTCATGCTTTGGCACTTTCCAAAGCTCCCTAGGTTTTGGATATGAGGTTGATGCTTCTCTTTGGGACTACAAGCATAAACCCTCACCTCTTAGTCATTTTCATAACCTTGTATTGTGGAATTATAAGTCCTAGATTTCTAATAAAATTTCAACTCAAATAAATAAATCTCTTCAACTTCAAAAAATATAAAGCCCAATCATAGATAGATTGGAGTGCTCACTAAGCTTCTATTATCATGCACCCTACTCATCTCCTTTAGTTTCAATAATAACTCTTCCCTTTTGATTTCTCCCACTTGATTTTTCTAAAACACATTTATTGATAGTCCCATCTTTAATTCTTTGGAGACAATAATCACTTTGAGAGTATTCTTAAGGGATTCCATTAGAAACTTTTAGAACATTGTTTAAATAAACCCTACTTTATTCATCCATGTAAAGTAGGAAAAAAATCTCTAGTATATTTGAAGACTCATCCATTATAGGGCAGTGTGGAGAAAAATTCACACACACATTATGGAGATCGCCTTCAAATCTATTGGTAGAAAGAGAGGAAAAATTACATATGTGGAAATTCTCCTTGGTAAGATGCCACAAATCCACAGATATACTTATTCACGTGATCAAATACGTCATCAAGGTATAGTGTACTATCTCAAAAGATAGAAGTCACTACCCTTTAATGGAACTAATCACCTCAATAAGGACTCCTAAGGATGATGGGTCTGCATGTGTACCAGAGATTCTTCCTTTACTTTACATGGAAAAGTAAAGCAGAGTTTATTTTAAACTGGGTTCATTAAGTTCCCTATAAAGGCAAGCCCCCATAGTTACACATCCTAATGACAGATCCCTTAGGAAAACTCTTGATTAAGGTAAATGATCATTATCTTTGAAGATTTTAATAGGGAAGGACTATCAATCAATTGGTTTATATTTGAAGATCAAATGAGATTGATCAAAAGAGGGAGTTATTATTGAAGCCAAAATGGGAATAAGTAGGAGATGCTCACGATGCTAGGAAACCTAGCGAGCATCTCAAACTATCTAATAGTTGGGCTTTACATTTTAGAAATTGATTTAGTATATTTGAGTTGTATTTTCCATTAGAATTTTAGGACTTAAGATTCCTTAACACAAGATTAAGAAAATGCCTAAGAGGTGAGGAATTATGCTTATGGCCCGCAAAGGGGAGAAGCAATCTCAAAATCTAAATCTAGGGTGCTTCGGTGAGGGCCAAAAGCATAACCTAAATCTAAGGCAAAAATGGGTAATTGGTTTGCCTCTCAAAAGAAGGACAAACCACCTGATAGTTTGGACTTACAACTACTTGGTGGTGGCCGCCAACTAACTCATCCTATGATTTTAAATACATGTATGTAAGTCTTTATGCTTATGCAACATAGTTAGGCTATTTTTATTTAGAAAGAGACTAAGTCCTTAAACTCACTCCCTAAAGGGACTAGATCATGTAAAGGGACATGCTTCAAATGACCTAAATCTAATGCAATTCAAATTTAATTTTATTTTATTTTTGGACAATCAATTTTGACTCATGCTAATAGGATTTTTATGACTAATGCATGAGAAATTATATTATTGGCCAAAATCAACGTGAAGGTAAGAGGTGAGTTTCCACCACAACCCTCAAAGGTCGGGTTTCTCTGTAAAGGTGGAAGCCTCCAATCAAGAGTGAAATAAGATGCATTTGCATGATATTATAAAGAAATGCTCATCCAGCTAAGGGGTTGCTAATTCTTTTATCTTGATTTTAATCCTAAGCTTTAAGTGAGGTTATGAGTTGTTTAGTTTTAATTTCAATTATTAAATTGGGTAAAAGATTTATTTTTCCCTAAGAGCCTAATCCACATCTAGGTCATACATAAAGCAAGGAAGAAACTAGGAAAAGCATGCCACTTAATTTAAAAGCTAAATAAATCATCAATCAATTTATAAAGCTAATCAAAAAAAGAATAAATGGTCATTTATGGTTGGGCACCACCGCACAAACCCAAATATATCAAAGATGGGTAGCCAAGCTCTACCCTTATACAACCCGGATTACAAATGAATTGAATTACAATTTAAGCAAAGGAATTCATTATTCTGGGGGGTCTTCAAGCTTTATTCTTCTTTCTTCTTTCTTTCCTTTCTTTTCTTATTTTCTTCTTCTTCTTTTTGGTTCCTTGAAGGTTGGATGGTAGATGCTCAAGGCTTCACATGGTGCATAAGATAGGATCTTATGACCAATGCTCATCCTAATCCCATAACAAATCATTCCAAAATCTTTAATATAAAAATTTTTACATGAAAATAGAAAGTATAAATCTAACTAACACCTACAAAATAAAGGTTAGTCAAATCACACCACATAAATCCCAAGCATGTATATTGGACTTATCACCCCACACATGGGTGACTAAGTCCACATGGCCTATGGATTATGCTTAGGGTATAAGCATGTGCAAGCAAGAAGCATTTATATTTTTATTTATGATTGCGCCCCTTTAGCACAATCCTCTGCATAAAAGAATAGTTAGACTAAGCACGTCCTACCATTCATTCTATAAGCATACACCCTAACATCCAGTCTAAAATATTCATCACAAATAAAATATAACATCAAACCATGCACCACCTAACCTAAAGCTAGAAGTGGTGACTTAGGCTAATGTGTGCTTTGAAGGTTTGTGTGGTATGCTAAGCTTACGACTTTAGGTTCAAGTTTTCTAAGTGTGAAGGACATGTTCAACATAGAGGAGGGTTTCATTTAAGTTGTTTAAGTGTTTTGGGTCATTTTTATTTCATGTTTTAATTTGGTTTAAGTGAAACCTATAATTAATTACTAAGTTATGAAGAGAGGGAATGAGAAGAGAACTTCTCTTTCCTTTCCTAATTCTTAAGTAATTTCTAAGGTAAGTTCACATTTTAGTTTCATTTATGTGAATGTTTTGATTACATCTTTTAATCAATCCTAATTTTAGACAAACTCTAAACAAACCCATTCAAAAAGAAAGGCATTTTAAGATTAAATAAAATGAATCAAAATTCACATAACACACATTTCTTTTCCCAACATATATAACATGCATATGGATGGACCCTAAGCATATCTATACATGAAAATGAGAATATTTAAAACACTTTATGATGCATGCTAAGCAATCCATTTAAGAAAATTTAGAATTTGAACATGCATGACTTTTCTTAAGTAGAAAAAGGTTTTCCTTATCCAAAATTTCACATGTATGCATGAAAGTAAGAAAGACATAATTGAGTATAGCGCCATTGTTAACCAGAGGTGTAAGGTACAAGACCTACTTAGGGCTACTTAAAGCCTCACAACCTCAGGATTGTCCAGACTAATATACCACTTTCCTTAAGTACTAACATGCATATAAAAGAAATGAAATGAAAAAGGAATCTACAAAAGTTGTTTAATAGTTTCATTTTTATTTATGCAATTAATTCATACAAGTATAGGAAATCCTTCTTAGATGATTGAATAGGGATGAATAGGGTATAGAATTAAGTAAGTGCTGGGTTCTTTTCAAATGAACCATACACCTTACCAACTCCTATTCAAAACTATGCTAACATAAGAAAGGAAGGAAAGGCTACACTAAACATTACTTTATAATCTATCACATGCAAACTTATAATTAAAGTATAAGAATAGCACACTTTCAGATTTGATGTTTCATTTTATAAGTGTTGAAAATACTATGGATTTAGTAGTGATAATAGCCACTCATATTTTACTTTAGCCAATACATGCACATTTGACATAAAGTAAACAATTTCATTTTAAAATTTTGAAACATGAACTTATGAATGCATGAATCACATGACATACAACTTAACATGTTGGGAAAGATCTAAAGCAATGTAATCATGCAAATAGACTCACTTTACCTAAATCCTAAAGACATTCTTAAAGGATAGGAAAATTTAGAATAAATCAAAGTGAATTTCAAAATGATTTTGTTTAGTTTGAAATTTGATTTAATTTTGAAAAGGTGAGATGAGTTTGTTGTTCCTAACTCATTCTCACATGTGTTTTATATTTTTGTTTAATTTTAGATAATTAAATCCATTTTTAAGCATTGATTAAGTTAAGGTATGAATTAAGTGGCTAAATTCTCCCTTACCTACACCACCTTAGAAAAATTAACTAAGTAATTATGTGCCAATGAGAAGACATAAAACCCACAAGGTATTTAAATTTGCAATGCACCTAATAATGAAAAGGCCTAATGCAATTTGGCTCATAATCAAAAGTTAATTAAGCTAAGGGGTTTAGCTCAAGTACTTTAAAACACCCTTTCATACTTATGAAAGGGTTTTAATTTCCTTAATTAGACTTAGGTTATTAAACACCTAAGCATATATCCAAGGTAGATTAATTAAGTTCTAGAACTTTTTAGAATTTTTAGAAATTCTTTAAAGGGATAATTAATGAATTAACCCTTAATTAAGATGAGATTAAGGAAAGAAAATATGGGAAATGCCAAAATTATTCCATAAAACCCATACTCACTGGATCTAACCTTAATAAAACTCAATCATAGGGTAAATCCAGTAATAATAACTTAATTACCCTTAATTACATGAAAGGGATAATTAGGGAATGAGCTAGCATATTCCCTAATTAAGGCCTCAATAAATCTCAAGAAAATTTAGGGAGGCAGAGGTCATCCCATAAAATGAACCCTAGAAATTTGAGATCAATTGATGACTTAATTAGGAAATAATTAGCTAAGTAAAATTCCCAAAGAAACCCAAATTCAGAGAAAAGGGGAATTCAAAATCCATTGAAAATATTTTTAAAATATTCTAGATGAAATTAGCTATCCATAGCATTTTTCCTTTTATTTTTCTATTTTTATTAAATGCATTATGATTTTTGAAGATTTCTAAATTAATTAGGAATTAATTAAAATTCCTAACTAATCCCCTAATAGGCCACGCTGACGTGCATGGCGAGCCAATTTTACACGCCATGAACCATCCACTTAAACATCAAACGCGGGCGGAAGCGGATCGCAGTCGTCGATCAAAGATCAGACGGCTGAGGATATACCCATAGTTTAAACTGAATAAGGGATATATAAAATGTGCCTAATAATCTCAGTCGTTCATCTAAAACACTTGGATGGACAGCTGTGATGAGCCAAGTTCTTCCGTGTGGATCACTGTGAAACCATCCATGATCCAAAGGGAGATTCGAGCTTGATCTAGCATAGATTCATTCAAGACTCAACCCACACCTTCTAGAGGGATAGAATGGCCAATCCAATAGTGGATTTCACATGCATGAAAATTTCTTTCACAAAGGACCAACACCTCTTAATCTAAGTGGTCAGAAAATCACTAACCTCACCGGAGGTGATCATCGATGCTCAGGATCGATGAGGTAGCTTCTTCTAGTGGAGATGAAGCCTTGTTGAAGTTCCTAGGTCTTGAGGTTGAGTGGATGAATGGATGGACGAACTCCTCTTCAATCCCTTTGCGACTTTGATTGAATTGAGCTCTCCCTTGCCTCTAGAACTTTAGAGAAAGCTTGGGCCAATTCGACTTTGCTCCTAGATCAAGTGTGCAAGAGGAATTGGAAGGAGATTAAGTGTAGAGAAAATTCACTATTGGATCGAGCTCCCCTATTTTGCACTATGCAAAACTGAAGAATGCAAGATTCAAATCCTCTCTAGGCACCTTGAGAAAGCTCTTTGATGATTACTAAGAGTTCCTAGGTTCCAATTGAGTGTGAGCTTGCCACTTTTATCCAATTGACCCTATAGAGTGGGTTGTTTAGGCTATTAGATCAATGCACATGGTTGATTTGACCAGAGGAGTGGAATGCTAATTCCCACGTGCATTAAATTGAGCTTAGGGGGGAGTTTGAAAATTGAATTTCAAGCCTAAGGGTCAAGTTTGGTCGATGGGCCAAATGGGTTGACCCAAACCCATTAGTTTGGTGCACCACTCATCACTATGTCCCCTTGAGCTTTTAAGAAAGCCTCAAGTGATTGTGATAGGTGTATGACCAAAATACCATGGCTAGCCAAAATTTGTTCTATGGCCTAGGGAAAACCATTTGATGGATTTGGCTCATGTTGACCATTTAGGTCAAAATGGGTCAACTTAGGTCAAGTTGACTTCAAGTATTTCAGACCAAGGGTTGGGTCAAGTTCATATGACCATTTGAAATATTTTGGTGCCTTTGGTTTGGTTCAAATTGGATTAGATTTGCTTTTTAGCACATATGACTCATTTAGGTCAAATGGGTCAAGTTGACCCATTTGACCCATTTGACTTATTTGGGTTAGGTCAAGGGTAGGTTTAGGTTTGGTTAGTCATATGGAGTGGATTGGTATCTTTATTTTCCAATCAATTTGGGTTAAGTTCAATTTTGGCTCAACATGACCCCTTTAGGTCATGTTGGGTCTAAGGTCAATTGGGCTAGGTTGGGTCTAGTTGGCCAATTGAGGCTTTGGTCAAGTTCCACAAGTGATTTGGGATGGACTTGACCCATTGGTTTCAATCAATTTGGCTTAGATCAAGTTTTGACACATTTTGGCCCTTTAGGTCAAAATGGGTCAACTTGGATCAAGTAGGCCAATTGGGCTAGGTTAGGCTCAAATGTTGGCTTGGTCAAGTTCAAACATAGGTCATGAGTGAACTTGGATCAATGGTTTCAATCAATTTGGCCTATGGTGGATTTTGGCTATGTTAGGTTTCATTTTAGGTTAAGTGTTGACTTGGTCAACCCTTAGGTTTGACTTAGTTTGACCCAATTTGATTGATTGATCATCCCATGATGATTGTTGATCATGATGAGAGGAAAATATGAGTTTGGTTCAATCCAATTTGGTTAGGATCAAAAGTTGGCTCATAAGGGTACTTTAGGTCACTTTGGATCAAGTGAGCCTAAGTGGGTCAAATGGCTTGGTTAAAGCTTGATTTGAAGTTGATTGATCTTGTATATGGACTTATGACTGAAATATAAATCCATTTACAAGAGGTTTGAAGTCAAATGGATTTTGATCCATTTGAAAATTTCACTTTCAAAGGAAGAATATGAAGGGGTCTTGAGTTTGATTTTTGATTTGGGTTTTGATTGAGTGATTGAGGTTTGGATTTATACATGAGCTCATGATTGTAAGATTGATTGAACCATGAGAGAAAATCAAGGGCTTGATTTGAAAGTGATTTGGCTAAGTTCAAGATTTTATTTGAAAGGCTTGATTTTGAGTTGATTTGAGGTATATTTCATTTATATGTGAATATAAATGAGAATATAAATTTATCATGAGAAAATTTTAAGAATTTGAAAGAGTTTACTCATGATTTGGGTTAAATCCATTAAAGGGAATTTAAAGGATTTAAGAAAATTTTAATTTGAATTTTAATTTTTGAATTGGATTTGATTGATTTATATTCATATTTCATTTATATATGAGAACATAAATGTGGATACAAATAAGTTTTGAGAAAATTACATGAGTTTGAAGAGTTTGATCAAATTTTAGGTTAAATCCATTAATGAAAATTAAAGGATTTAAGGGAATTTCAAGCATTTTAAATTTGGAATTTAATTTTTTGAGTTGGGTTTGAATGATTTATATTTATATTTAATTTATATATGAGAATATAAATGAGTATATGAATAAGTTTTGAGAAAATCCCATGAATTTGAATAGGTTTGATCAAGGTTTAGGATTGATTTTGGCTAAGTCCTTTAATGGAAAATTAATGGGACTTAAGAAAATTTTCATGAATTGATTTGGAATTTTGACTTTAGTTGGATTGATTTGAATTTATATTTCATTTATATATGTGAACATAAATTAGAATATAAATGAGTCATGAGAAAATCTCAAAGGTTTGAATAAGTTTTGATCATAATTATGGCTAAGTCCATAAGAAAGGGTTAAGGACTTAGGAAATTTGAACTTAGAATTTTGATGGATTTTGTCATGGGTTTCAATCATGGATCTCAACCATGGAATTGATTTGAGTTTGAGAAAATCAAATATAATTGATTTGGAATTTGACTTGGAAGATGGAAAGTGAGGAATGGTTTAGGCTAAGGGTAGGAGATTTTCCTAACACCCCTAAGGCATGACCTATTCCTATGGCTAACTCTTCTAAGTCTTCTAGGGCTAGGGGAGTGTCCACCTAATCACTAGATGTGTCTTAAGACTAAGGAACTCTTAAAGTCTAAGAGGAATCCTAAGCCTAAGATGGAGGTGTTGAGAGCTCATTCCAAAAATGAGGTCAACAATGGGCGCCCAATAGGTGGGTGTAACTGACCAGGAACACCACACGTATTGGTGTTAACTGAAATGATTAACAACACAAGCACTAACATAAACTATCTATCCCTAACCCAAGGAAAATAAAGAATCTAGAGCTTAGTGCAATGTGGCTTTACTTATGTCCAAGACATAAGAGAGAGAGAGAAAAAAATCCACTAAGGGATAGAGTGTGAACCTTCCACTAGGGAAGCAGGATCAAGTCATCCATAAGGAGATGAAAGGTTTGATTTGAAGGAGCCATGGAGGCTAAGACCTATCTCAGATTTACCAATCCAAAGGGGTAGTCTACTAAACACATAGTAGGACTAGCCAACCAAAGGGAAAATGTATTTTGGTATATAATGGCCAAGTTAGGAAGAAAGCACGGGGACTCACATCTTCCAAAAAAAAAAGGCCACTAGGGTGATCAATTGGCAAGGCAATAGATCAAACACGACCTAGGGCTGACTATTGAGTGAATGCCACTGGGGGACTTAGATCAACTCAAAGATAGTCAAGATTGATTATCATTTTTGGTTTATTTATTTATGATTATGATGGATTCCATATGTTTGTGATGAATTGCACTGGGTAGGGGTCATGGAAGCCTAGACCTAACTCATTTACCAATTCAAGGGAGTAGTCTACCAACCACAGGTAGAACTATCCAACCAAGGAGAAATGCCTTTTGGTACAATGGTCAAGTCTTAAGAAGAAAGCATGGGGACTCGCATCTTTTACAAGCAAGGAACCACTGGGGTGATCAATTGCTTTGGGCAACAAATCAAACCCGACCTAGGGCTGGCTATTGAGTGAATGCACTAGGGGACTTAAATCAACTCAAAGATAGTCAAGATTAATTTCATTTTTTAGATTCTATTTGTTTTAATGGATTCCATTAGTTTGCAATGGATCACACTAAGAAGGAGCTTATAGAAGTCTAGACCTATCTCAGATTTACTAAACCAAAGGGAGTAGCTTCCCGGCCAATGGGAGAACTACTTGACCAAAGGAGTGCCTTTCAGTTTACAATGATCAATTTAGGGGAAGAAAGCTCGAGGACTCACATATTACTAGAAAAGACCACTAGGTTGATCGATTGCTTTGGGCAATAAATCAAACCCGACCTAGGGCTGCCCATCGGTTTGTGACAATCATGCTAGAAAGAATGCATCATAGTCTTACATCTTTCCAAAGCGGAATGATTATCGGGGTAACCTGCTTGTGGAAAAATAGATTGAACATGACCAGGCATTCTGGTGAGTACGACCACAAGATGGGATGCTGCTTGGGAGAAGGGGCCCTTTGGGGCTTGAATCTAATCCACAAGTGAATTAATTTTGTTTGTTTATTGTTTATTTTATCGTGATACATTGGTTTCTTGAGGGATCAAGTGAGAAGGAGCTTATAACAGCTAGACTATCTCGATTTATTAAACTAGGAAAATATATGTGCATCAGTTGAACAAATTTTCCAACAACGGTGGCTAGGAAAGGGGAATCAATCAAAAGTAACAAGTAGTGTCTAAGCAGGTGGGTCTTGATCTAAATAGAGTGCCCACAGGGGATGGGGCTGGTAAACGCTTAATCCAACACCTTGGAGAGAATAACATGGCTAGTTATAAATTCAATAGGTATTCCATGTCCAACTCAAGGAGAAAGCACGGGGACTCATATCTGCCAAGAGTAGTGTACTCACCGGGTGAGTCATGTCGAGCAAACATCAACCAACTGGTGTTGATTTGCAATAACTAGGAAGAAAGCTGGGGACTCACATCTTCCCATATGACTTATTACTTGGGATAATCTTGACTCGGCAGTGCTATCCGATCTAAGGAGACTACTGAGTGAATGCCACTGGGGGACTTATATCAATTCAAAAGTAGTCAAAAGGAAAGGAGCCTCTAGGGGACTTATCCTAAACCTCAAATATACTTGACCTAGTTAGTGCATGATGGCTAGTTCAAAAAGAAAGTATGGGGACTCACATCTTCTTAAATAGATTCAACATTAGGTAGCTTACTAACTAGGTAGTGAAGCATACCTTACTAATAAGGCACTCTTTGGTTTGCAATGATCAAGTTAGGAAGAAAGCATGGGGACTCACATCCTTCAACAAATGACCACTAAGGTGACATACTAGCGAGGTAGTATGTAGACCTGACCTGGAGCATCTAATGAGTGAGTGCCATGAGGGCTTGGTCTCACATCATGTAGCTCAAGATAAAATATTTGTGTTTGTTGTTGTGCATGTGCTAAAAGAATAGGATGCCTCTGGGGGACTCTTACACCTACCTTGAAATACGCTAGGGAATTATGAAATGATGCCATGGATGGCAACAAGATTTCCCACTAAGAAAGGATGTCGCTTGGGTTCTCTCACACCTAACTTAGTTATGCTAATCAAAACAGGATGCCTCTCGGGTTCTCTTACACTTATTCTAAAAGCATCAGGAAATTGTGTTTGTATTGTGAAAGAGGGATAGGATGCCACAGGGGGACTCTTATACCTACCCTAAACATTGGTGGTTCACAAGAAAAAACAAAACAACACTTGAAGAAGAGATGATTTGATGAATGAATGATTTTTATTCTTTTATTAATGAATTATTTTCAAACAAGTTTTATTTCATGGGTAATATTTTTTTAGATAGAGCCCATTAATTAGAATCATCGTGTGTTCCCTTTTACAATCAAGAAGTCGATAAGATCCTCCTTGGTAGGCCTTCTCTATGACATAGGGGCCTTCCCAAGTGGGTTCAAACTTGCCTCCCATCTTTTGATGGGCAATAATTGGTCTCCTTTGGACTAACACAAGTTCTCTTACTCAGAAAGACCTAGGGCAGACCAGCTTGTTGTGAGCTTAAATCATTTTGGCCTTGTACAACTCGAGGTTCTGGCACTCCTGTAAGCGACTTTCCTCTAAACCTTCGAGCTCTTCTAACCATAACTTTGCATTCTGCTCTGTAGTGATCTTATTATCCAATGCTATCCTTAGTGACAAGAGTTGAACTTCTAAAGGAAGAATGGCTTTCAACCCATACACTAAGGAAAATGGGATAAATTGAGTTGGAGTTTAGTATGTGGTGTGATAGGCCCATAAGGCTTCAACCAACTGCTCATTCCACTTTTATTTGTTATCATCAAGAGTCTTCTTCAGTATCTGGATGAGAGTTTTGTTGAATGCTTCTGCTAAACCATTAGCTCTAGGGTAGTAGATGGTGGATTATCTCAATCTATACCGTACCTTCTCGTAAAGTTGTTGATCTTTGTGCTTTTGAATGCAGTACCATTATTGAATATAATTCATCGAGGCAAACCTATATACAATATGGTTCCTAAAAAATTGAAGTGCATGGTGAGCTATGACCTCTCTGAGTGGGATGGCTTCCGCCCACTTAGAAAAGTAGTCGGTGGCAGCTAAGAGGAATCGATGCCCCTTAGAAGAAGGAGGATCGATCACAATGAAGGTACCTCAACAATCAAATGGCCATGAAGCTAAAGTAGGGTGTAGAATGTTGGGTGGTTGGTGGAGGACCACACCGTGCACCTGACACTGATGGCATCTTCTAGCTACGTTGATGCAATCTCTGATCATAGAAGCCTAGTAGTATCCAAGTCTTCTGATCTTTGACTTCATCTTCGGACTGGACTGATGCGCCATAGACTTGAGTGTAGCTCGGTTACAATGCCATGGGATTTGTGTTTGTTTAAACAATGTAACCACATCTGGTCAAAGGACCGGCAATACAGGATGACATCAACAAGAGCATAGGAAAGAGCTCTTTATCTCACCTGATGGGCTTGTGATTTCTCTTGAGGTAGTTTATCGGTGTTCAAGTAATCTATGAACGGTTGCCTCTAATATGGCTCCTTGTCCATTGTGGAAACGACAACCTCCCCTTCAAGAGAAAGTCTCTCAATGAGTTCTGAATCAATAAAGGATAAGACTTGTCTATTTTGGACCCTTATTGAAATGGACTCATCTTCCGGACATGCCAACTCTTTGGCAAGTTTCTCTAAGGCATCTGCTATTGCATTCTCTGTTCGGGGAACCTTGTAGATGGTGACTTGGGAATGGGCCAACGCTTCATGGTATACTCATAGTAATGATGAAGCTTGGGTTTGAGAACTGGTAGGACCCAACTGGTTGATCACCAATTGAGAATCCCCAAAGATATTGATTCTCTTAACACTGATAATGATGGCTAACTCCAAACTGGCAATTAAAGCCTCGTACTAGACTTTATTATTGGTGCAGGGGTTGGAAAGATAGTATGAGAATCTCATCACTTCACAGTTTGGAGTTAGAGAACTATTCTTACCCCTACCTTTCTTGGGAGAATAGATTGTGGTGCTTCACCTTTGAGAAAAGAAGCAGCACCATCAAAATACATCTCCTATCAGTAGTTGTCGGCCTCCTCTAAGTTCATGATTTGTTCATCAGGGAGATCGCCACTAAGCGGAGAATCAGTAGGAAGTGGGTGTGCTGCTAAGAAATCTACTAGTGTCTATCCTTTTACCACACGGAGGGGTATAAAAGTGATATCAAACTGTGAGAGTATCATGGACCAACAAGTCATACATCTAAAAAGTGTTAGTCGTGTCATGAGGCATTAGTGGATTGGTTCTTGAGATCAAGTTCACCTTATGAGAAAGCATATAGTATCGTAGCCTCTGAGATGCAAAGATCAAAGCTAGGAAATGTTTCTCAATAGGTGGATATTTTACTTCAGCAAGGACCAAATGATGGTTGAGTTAGTAGAGATCACTTTCCTTCCCCTCGTTATTGGCTTTGGCCAATAGAGCATCAAGAGAGTCGTATAATACAACAGTGTAAAGGATCAACGGCCTGCCCAAGATAAGGGCTGCGAGAACTGGCGGCTTCACCAAGTATTCTTTGATGTCTTTGAATGTGTGCTAGCATTTGTCATCCCACATGAACTTAGCATCCTTTTTGATAAGTGCTGAGAAGGGTTTGCATCTCCCTGATAGGTTTGAGATAAAGCATCTTAGATACGCCAGCCATCTTTGAAAGGATCTAAGGAGTTAAACTCTTAAGAGGTGGCATTTCTAAGATAGCTTTGATCTTTTCAGGATCTATTTCTATTCTCCTGTGTAGAACAACAAATCCAAGAAATTTCCCTAAAGTGACTTTGAATGCACACTTCAGGGGATTCATTTTGAGGTTAAATTATCTTAACTATTCAAAGAGGTGGTCTTCTTTTTCTAAACTTTTGACTACTAGATCATCAATGTAGCACTCAACCTAATGATGGATGAGTTCATTGAAGATCTGAGTCATGGCCCATTAGATTGTAGCACCAGCATTTTTAAGGCCGAAAGGCATGACCCTATAACAGAAGATTTCAATCGGGGTTCAGAAAATAGTATTTCTTTCATCTTCAGGAGACATCTTGATTTGGTTATAGCTAGATGACCCATCCATGGAAGAAAAGATTGCATGAGATAAAGCAATGGCCACCATTAATTCTGGTATAGGAAGAGAAAACTCATCCTTAAGGCATGCCTTGTTTAAGTCCCTAAAATTGATGCATATGCCAATTTGGCCATTCATCTTCTTAACTGGGACGATACTAGCTAACCAGGTAGGATATTTTTCTTCCTTGATAAAACCAGCATCAATCAATTTCTTGACTTCAGAAATGACGTTGTTTAATTTCTAATCGCATGCGTGTAGGAGTTTGCTTAATAGTGGTAATGTTAAGGTCTATTGCTAGCTTATGGGATGCTATGTTAGGAGATAATCTAAGCATTTCTTCATAACTCCATGTGAAGCAGTCTTTAAACTCAATCAATAACCTAACTAAGTCATTGGTTTCTTCTTCATTTAGCAACAAATTAATGTATGTAGGGTGAGGATTTTCTTCTATCCTGAGGTTGATTTCTATGAGCTTGTCAATTGTTGAATGAATCTCCTCTTCAAATTTTTGTTGTGCCTCTTTGACTTGGAGATCATCTAGATCATCTGAAGTTTTTAAACACATATTCTCATAAGAGTTGGGGATGTGTGAGAAGAACATATCAGACTCCAAATGGTTGGTAATAACTAGAAAATAACCTTCATCAAGTGTGAAGAACTAAACCTTTCTATATAAGATTTTGAACACAAGGTGAGTAAATGTCAAAAGGTAATTCCATTAATTCTTTAAAAGTATCTTCCTCAAGTCCTACATCGAGCTCTAGACTTGAGGATGATGAACCCAAAAAGAACCTCTTCTATTTTGTGTCACTAGAAGACTTAGGGACTTCCTTAACTACTAAACCTTTAACTTTTTAAGATGTAAGTGAAGTAAAAGCTAAGGTTCCCAATTGATACCGAATAGTTTCACATAAACCAGATTGAATACTTTGATATGCTTGGAGTCCTGGTCTTCATCTCTGGCTAGATCAAAAGTCACGTCCAATGGAACCTGTTGAGAGGGGTTGGCCGGTATACTAATCACATTAGACTCATCCTCTGAGCTTGATTCCAAGTCTATGTGAATAGTAGGGGTACTCCTATGAACTAGAACATGACCTCTACTGGCTGAAGGCTAACTAGGGGGTCTCCCACCTCTGAAACTGCCTCTATTTTTGCCTCTGCCTCTACCTGGTGGGGGTTGAGCCATCCCACCGACATATCCATATGATGGAATGAACTGTGGTGTAATGTGATATGTGGATCCACTTCTTCTTCAATTCCCCTTTCTTGCTCACTTGGACTTTTCTCTTTCTTTTCATTTTCTTTTATCTTTTCTTTTATTTCTTTTTTTTTCTTTTATTTTTGCATTTGAGTCCAAGTTCACAAGAAAGGGTGTTTTGAGGAAGATAATGGGTCACATCCTCATAAATCTTAACCTCTCTAACTGAGAATGGCTTTTCATCTCCATTGACACGGTACTCAATTCCATCTTTTCTGAACTTGATGCATTGATGAAGGGAGGATGGAATGATCTTGTTCTGATGTATCCAAGGCCTACCAAGCAAAGTAGTGAAGTATTCAAATCAATGATGTAGAACTTGGCAGTCTTCCGATCCGATCTCCAAGGGTAACACTATGGAACCTAAAAAGCTCACCTTGATCATTGAATCCTCTCAACATCATCCTATCTCCTCGGAGTAGAGATGTCAATCTTCAAATAGGCAGAGTCTTTAGACTCATAATGTTTATGATGCACAATCCATGAGAACCCGGCGAGTCTAAACTCCATGGATTGTAATGTATGGGGGCGGTTGTGCTCCAAGTCTTCTAGTAGATGGTCTTCATTTGTGAAGGTGATCCCTTAGGCTTCTTTTATATAGTGTGTTTCCTCACCTATGGCGATCAGCTGAGCTAAGCATATTTCAAAATCAATGAGAGCCTTGATTAGTGATTCCCTCATCTCTTTGGATAAGACAAGGGCATCATATATGCTTAGTTTAGATGGAAACTTTCTTAAATGTGAAAGGATGTTGTAGTCCACCTTGGTGGTCTTCCATAAGCATATCCAAGGGTGGAGCATCTTGTGGAAGGCCTTCTCAATCATCATTACCAATGACTTGTTCCCCTCTATATAGAGGTGCTACCCTAGGAGGTAGAATATTGCCACTATGGAGGTTAACTTCGGTAATCTCTGGATGCAAGGTGGGGGCAAGTTCTACTTGCACTTTAGGCTCACCTACAGCTTCTCCTATGGGACTCTCAGAATCATATGATTCCAAGTCTATCTCAAGAGGTGAACTTGTAGTATTCAGAGTTAGAAAATCTAACTCTAAATCAAAAAGTGGAAGATCAAAATTGTTATAGTTAATTAGACTTGAAGAGTTATCGTTAGGAATAGAAGAAGATAACTCATCAGAAGAGACATAGATGTAATTCAAATCAGCTTTATTCTTCAATTTCTTGGAAGTATTTGGAGGTACAAAGTAGAATTCAAGTAGAGTGAGTGGAGTAAGGGATTTGATGCCCTTATCCGCTGATACAAGAGTTCTACTAGTAGAAGAAATAGAAGAACTAGAAATGTACAAGTCACGGTGTGGAAGCTAGCTAAAGGGAGTCGGACATGGTGGTGGCTATGATAAAGGGCTATCATGGGGGTATGCACTTCTCTTTCTTGAGCTCCCACTTTCCTAGAGTTGGCATTGGAAACTTGCAAACCTTCCTTGGTGTTAGAGGTTTGAGCTGACATAGGCACCTGCAAGGAAAGCTTCTTGATCTTATGAATTATTTTCTTAGAGGTTTTAGATAGAGAAATGTCCCAACCTTCTTTGGTTTTGGTAGGATCACTTGTATCCCCAAGGATTATCCTAATGGAACTGGAAGGTTGTTCCATAAGGTATTCTTTTGGGATAACAACAGCACTAGTCTTGAAACTGTATTCAAGCCAATCCTTGAATGTAAAGCAATCCTCCAAAATGTGGCCTAACATACGGTGGTAAGGGAAAAAGTTTGGATCATGACTTTTACCAACTTTCTCCAGTCTCCTAGGCTCGGGTAGCTAAAAATCAGGTTTCTTTAAGAGATTCTTAAGATTTTCTTGATTACCTCCCTCTTAAAAGAATAAGGTTTGTTTAACTTATCTAATAGAGTAGGTGGACCATAGCTACCTGGCGGTGGATATGCATGCCATTGCTGCTGGTGGTATGGTTGAGGCAGTGGCTGTGTTGGTCATGGAGGCTAAGGTGGAGGCCAGTATGGCTGCCTCGGTGGTGGCAAAGAAGGTGGAGGTTACTAAGGTTGTAGTATCTTGGGCTAATCTCTAGCTGGCTGCTTTCCCTTGTCAACCATTACTACTGCTCCAGGTTTCTTCTCATATACCTTTTGGGATTTGCTTTGGAAAATGATCTAGAAAAGGTGATTGTTTGGCCTCTCCTTGTAGACTAGTGCCTTATCGATTAGCTTCTCAAATGTCTTTATGGTGAAGCTCTTAAGCATGAAGGCAATAGGGCCATGGATATTCTTCAAGAGAATCTCAATGGCATGTTGTTCAGACAGCTATGGTTCACACTTCATACTTAGGTTACGTCATCAAAGAATATATAAAACAAGTGACTCACCGGAGTGTTGTTGGGCTACAATGAGATCACCTACAGTAACCCTTTGCTAAGCTCTAGCAAATCTCTTGATGAAGAGTTGCTCTAACTTAGCAAATATCTTCATTGAACCATTGAGCAGTTCAACATACCAATCAAAAGTGATACCCACAAGGCTCTTGACAAAGAGTCTAAAGCGTCGCGTCATTGCACTGTTGCAATAATTGACCCAAAAATGAGCTATATGCTACCTCAAGTTCCCACTGCCATTGAAACTCTTGAAAGAAGAAGGCACGAAACCCTTAGGATATTGGATAGCATCGAACTTCTCTTGGTAGGGTCTACCTTTGGAATTGATGATCCTCCCTAAGCTTGAGCCAAGGCTTCCTTCACCTGCTGCTTAACCATGAATTTCAGATCTTTTTCATGTATGGAGGAACTTTCCACTACCTTCCTATACAGACTAGTGCTACCTTGCTCAACGGGAGGTGGAGTCTTAACTGGATCTAAGACATACACTAGCTCAGGCTAACTGATATCGACTGTACTAGGATAAACTGGAAGGGCTTGCTTCTGAAGCACTGACACTACTCCTAGCAAGTCCTGTAATTGTTGTGTCATCTTATCAATCTGCTCGTCTTTCTGCTTTAACTAAAGTTAGAGGTGATGGGCTGCTTCTGCAGTGTCTCTTTGATCAATCTCATCACCTTCCATGGCCTGTTGCTCCCTAAGAAGAGAACCTCTAGTATCGACCATGCATACGCCAACTAAATCTCCCATTAAGTCATATTCATTGGGATCGAAGCTGACTCTTTCTTCATCAGACCATGCGTACCTAAGATCTCATTTTTCTCCATAAAATAGTGTGCAACAATCTCATCTAAGGATTGATCTAACTCTGCTGGTACAAAAAGCTTGGGCTGACCGGTGTGATCACAATCATGCACTAAGAGGCACCGGACCTCACCTGAAGTTGGGGAGTCAATCCTATGCATACTGTACTCACTAGAAGAATGATAATCCCAACTAATACTGGCTATAATATGGGTAACAATCCTGGGATGATCATCTACCAATTAAGCCACTAAACTATCATTTGGAATATCCCTGATAACCATCTCTGCATCCTGCTGAATGGGTGGAGTTGGTGAAGGATGACCACGATATGCGGGGTCGCTCCTTCGCACCACCACTAGGGGCGTCAGTAGGAGAGCTCGGCCCTACCACAATGGGTGGTGTAGGAGGAGTAGGATCCTTTGGTCATAGCCGGATCACCAACGGGGTATATTTCTCCCCATATGCGACCTTCATGGCCTTGGATGGAGTGGGTGATCTTTGGCATGGTGATGTGGAGTAGAGTGGTGGGGTGGAGACACCACTCTCTATGGGAGCTACCCTCCTGATGGGTGGTCCCCATGAGGAGGATACTATCGGTATGGTCGTGGGTAGCACATGTGGAATGTCAACCAAAGCGGCGGTGACTAGCTGAACCTCTCACTCTCGGTAATGTATGATGTATAGACCTCAGCCCTCTCACGGCTACCTCCTCACTATGGGGATAATCATCGTCAAATTGGGTACTCCGGCATCTGTATGCTTATTACGGCGTATAATAGAGTGGCGTCACGACCTCCTACTTCGTGGGAAACTATTGGATGTAGATGCACCCGGAGGAGGTGATGAGCGATCCTCTAACATCCTCTCTCTCGATCCACGAGAGAGGATGGCGGTTCTCCATAACTAGTGGTGATGTGGCCATGGAAAACTCATCCATGGCTGACCTGGCAGCTGCCTCAAGCTCTCTGGCTATCCTAGTATGGAGCCATTTGACCATATGATTCTTGTTCCTATGCGAGTAGGATGAGAGGAGTGTGAGCTAGACCCATACTCAAATGTAGGGGAGGCAAGCCCTGAAACCATGGGAGCCTTACCCTTGGAGGGTATAGATTATAGGGTGCTAGTATGCACCGGGGAAACATGTGCAACTCGAGGATGAACTTCCACTAGAATTGGAACTGTATGTATTGAAATAATTGAAGTCTGTTGTACTACCATAGCTTTCCTCTTCAGTGAGGAGATCTCTAAATCAGAGGGTAAGTCTACCCTAACTGACCGACACCTTTTCACGCTAATTGTTGTGAGGGAATGCCCTCACAAGTGATCTGCCCCTCAAATCCATGGCCAAAGTGGATCAAATGGGTATGATCCAAATGAGGGAAATCAGGCTGATCCAAGGCTAGATCCATGCAGGTGAGAATGTAAAGACAAATTTTGGGAACCTATTTGAAACTAAAATTGTACTTGCACTGAAAAGAATCTACAATGAGAAATGAACTTGCATCAATTTTCTGTCTCCATTGATTTTGAATTTTTTTTGAATTCGGTCACTTCTTATAAGCAAAGTGGAAAGTCCCAATAGTCTCGAAGCAGTCCCATGTGAGAATGACGTCGAGAGGTAGTCAAAATTTTTAGTGAACAAAATGTGTAAGAACTTAGAATTAACATGATTAAAATGAACATTCGAGCCTTATGCATATAATAAAAATGAATTAAAACTAAAATTATAAAATGAAGATTTAAAATTATAATAAATATCATATCAAATGAATCGATCATAAAAAGATCAAATTGATCAAAATTGAGTGACAAAATATTTAATGACCCTGTTACAAACAAATGTCAAATTTGAATTGAATTTATAAGAGACTTAAATTTAGGCACACAAGTAGAAGCTCCTCACTATTGCTAGAACTATCAAGACATACGATTGAGCTATAATGGAGATGGCTCTTATGACACAACTATTTAAACCGTGAGATTCCTATGAGATCTACATGGATAAACATCATGTTAAATGCAATAAGACAATAATGGTTTAAGCTTTGATATGCAACTAGATCCACACCTTATTAATGTAAGCGGATAGAAGGCATTTACTTTGAAACTTTAAAGAGATACTTCCTGTGAACTTTAATGATGAAGTCTTGATACGAATAACTAAATCCAACTAGTTTTAAAACTTGCATGAGTTTCACAAAATGATTATATAGTTTAAGTATTATATGTTGAAAGTCGTGCAAGCCATGTTAAGAAGCATGCAAGTGAATAATGCAAATGCACAAAAATACATACATATATGTCACATAAGCGCATAATAAACAGTGCAATTGCATGGTATTAGTGCCTTGAAAAATGTACTAATGCATAATGTGGTCAAACCAAAAATTAATGTGTGCTATTATGCGGTAATGTTAATGCACTAAAATTTATGCAAACATATAATGGAAGTGCACTAAAAATCATGTATTAAAATTTAAACCTACATCAGCCCCAATATATGTGCTAAGCACCAAAACTTTGATTAGAGGATGCTATGCAGATTGAGTATAAAACTAATTTAGATTATTTGATGTTAAAAGGAATTTAAATGCATCATGCAATTGCATCAAAATTCGTGCTTACTTAATGCAAGTATACTGAAAGTTGTGCAATCAATTTAAAATTACCTTCAAGTATCTCAACACATATACTAAGTGTTTAACTCTAGTATCTAAGGATGTTGTGCAGGTTAACAAAAAATAAACATAGATTATTTGTATGTGCTCTGACATGCATATCAAATGCTCAATTATATGAAATGAGAATGTTGCATAAGCTATAACTAAACCCTAAACATGCAAATATTTTTAATTATCATCCATCATTTTCAAATATATATATATAATCTTATATTCAAAGCTAAACCTAGACTGACTGATCATGCATATCACCGAACGGGCTACTTCACTTGCCTTGGGGAAGTCATAAGTCTCACTTAACCAATTTGAACCTCCTCCTCACGAAGATAGGAGTTAATGACGCTGGTTGGAAATCAAATGCTCACTCTTTAAAAGAAATTTTTTGTCTTTATATTTGCATATGACCATCAATGATACAATAATAACAAGCCTTTATCTCACTTTATGGGATCGGCTATACGACCATCAATGATACTGATAAAAAAAGTCATATTTAAAATGCAAGCCCTTGACCGTAATATCAAAAAGTATAATTACATGTGTTAACCATAGGCCCAATCATCTATGTTTATAATAGAGTTGACATGGTTTGTAATATAAGCAATCTTCTAAAAAAAATTAAGTCACACAAATCATAAACTTGATCTTTTAAAAGAAAATAAGTAGAATCAACAAGGTCTATACCTCAATGATGATAGCGTTGAATGAATATCATAATTGGAGGAGATATTATCATCAAGTTATATTTTAAAATTCAATGCTAAATTAATCTAAATTCAAATTTAACAAAATATGAAAACACAAAAGTACTAAATTTAAAATATTCAAATGAAACTTATCATTTAAATTTAAAGCTAAAACCCATCCACCCACCCATAATTATTTATCTGGGATGATAAAAAAAACTCTAACTCACAAAAAAATCAATGTTAAGTTAAGTGTATATCTATTTTTATTTCTAATAAATCTCACACCAATAAGGGCATGGCTCACATCCTCTATCAACATGATCTTTTGGTTCTAAATGGTATCACATAAATTGTAGTTATAACCCAAACCCTCTGCTAGATGGTTTGACCATTAAATGGCTCCACTAAATTATGATCACAATTGTAGGCCATATGTTTTCTAATGGCTTTGTCCCCTGAATTGTGAACTATAGAGTGCACATAATAAGGCAAAAAGCCCTATGTTAGCTAAAATGGACATAAAATTATGTGCTTATATAAGCATCGACCCAAGTCTACAAGATCTTCTTGGATGAAGTAACTGATGGCTACTAACAAGGATACTTTAATAAAGTTGAGTTGACTACCTCCTCTAAATAAATAAGCTAGGGACCATTACAACCAAAGATGACAAAACCAAGGGATCTTGATTGGGTGCATCAGCATTTCCCAAACTATATGTTTTAAGTCAATAATGATGAATTTCAAACTTTGTTCATCGCTACTACACACTATGCAATTAGCAATCCAATGATTATCTTTAATTGAAAGTTCTCTCTCATCATTCCAGAGAGGTAATTAACTATAGGTGCTTGCACCAATAAGAAACATGGAATCAGATCTAAAGTCATAACAAAATAATGACAAAATCTCTTAATCGTGTCTTATCTATAATCACATCTACCTTTTAAAAAAATTTGACTGGCATATTCTAAACCCTCTTCATTGAGAGGTCAAGCATAATTTTTTGAAGCCCACAGTTGATGCTCTCCATTAGTGCTCTTTCTCAATACCTCCATCAACATCTCTATTAATGTTCTTTGTTGATGCCTTATTGAGACTTCCATCAAAGTCTTCGTTTGTACCCTCCATTGATACTATCAACATCATTCGTTGATTACTTCATCAGTATCTCTATCAATAACTCTATGATTTAGAATTAAAGCAAAAAGCTTTTCAAACTTATAAAAATTCCTACGTATAAATAAAATAGATTTTATGTAGAGGAAATGAGTAAACATGGATAATCTTCTATGTTGAAGAAAAGAGTGAGAAAGAGAAGTCAACAAATAGGCCTAAATGATATGCCTTAAGGCTTGGATGATGCCTTGGAATTTGTTTCAATAAAGAGAGATAAAAAAGGCTTGATGGTAGCCTTTTGATTAAGAAGTGGAGAGAGAGAGAGAGAGAAAATGATTGAGGTGGAATTTCAATTCATTGGCTTCAAGCTTGATTGTTATATCCTAAGGCCTCTTAGTTATACAATGCACAAGCCAGTTCATGTCTACCAATAATTCTAATTAATAGCACCAAGAGACTCTTATCCTAAATATCTTAATTATCATTTAAATCATGGATAATCAAAGCTTAAATCAAGAAAATATTTCCTTGGATAACATAGAAAAATGGCCATCCATGTACAAAAGAATGGAGAAAATTAACAATAGAATTTTAAATAGTTTCCTTAAATCAATCCACTTCAATTTCTCTATAATAACACCAAAAGACCCTTTTCCTAAATATCTTGACAAGCATTTAAATCATGAATAATCATAGCTTAAATCAAGAGAATATTTCATTGGATCTTTGATAACCACACTTTTAGAGTGAGCTCTAAACTTTCTCATCATAGATTTAGGACTCTTGTAGACACTAAGAACTCCTTAATCTTAAGACACTTCTAGTGATTAGGTGAACACTTAAACTAATCTTAGAGACTTACAAGAGTTAGCCATAGGAATAGGTTGTGCCTTAGAGAGTTAGGAGGATTTGCCTACCATATGGCCTTAAACCCAATCCTTGCTTTCCTTCTCAAACCAAACCTCATATTCCAAATCCAAATCCCTTCCTAAGCCCTTTGATTTTATCTTATGGACTTAGCCTTAACCAAATTCAAATCAACCCCAATTCAATTGATTTTCTCAATTATCAAATCTCAAATCCAACTTCAAATGATCGAAACCCAAAATCAAATTCAAATTCTAAAATCCTTTCCTAAGCCATACGAACCACCTTCATATGCTTAACCAAAAACCTCCTTCAAACCAAATCAAATTTAGTTGATTTCTTTATAAATCAATCATTCCTTCATTTATATTCACAAGTATAAATGAAATCTAAATTCAAACCATTCAAATCAAATCAAACTAAATCAAACCAAATCAAGACATTTCTTAAGCCATATGGACCTACCTCCATAAGCTTAACCAAATCTCAATCCAAAGAAACCCAAACACAATTGATTTCTTTATACATCAATCATTCCTTCAGTTATATTCATAAATATAAATGAAGCCCATCCTCTAATGATAAAAAATAAATCAAACCAAATCAATTCTCTACTTAATCCCTTTTGACCTACATCCCTCAACTTGGTCAAATTTGCTTCCAGATTACTCCAAACCCAAGATTTTCATATGAACCATTTATATCTTCATTTATATTCATAAATATAAATGAAATATAAATCCAAGTGGCCAAGACCAAACCTAAATAAAATCAAATTCCTAATTTTAGTCTTTTTAGCCAAATTCTTGAACTTGGCTAAATGACACCCAAATCAACTAAAAACTCATGGATTTGTTTATGATTCAATCATCCCTTCAATCATTGTTCAAAATATAAACACAAACTATAATTATCAAACCAAATCCAAGTCAAACCAAGTCAGCCACCCTTTTGACTTGAAATTATCACATGAACCAAAATTCATTTGACTTCAAACCACTTGTAATTGGATTTATATTTTCCATCCTAAATCCATATATAAGTTCAATTAAACTTGAATCAAGCCATGATCAAGCCAATTGACCCATTTAGGTCCACTTAACCCAAAGTGACCTAAAAGACTTTTTTGAGCCAAGTTTTAATCCAACCAAAATTGGATTGAACCAAGCCCATCAAACCCCATAGCATGATCAACAATCATCATAGGGTGACCAACTACCTTGAATTGGGTCAAACCAAGTCAACTTAGTCCTTTGACCAAGTCAACCCTCAGCCCAAATGAAACCCAAACTAGCCAAAACCCATCATATACCAAACTGATTGAAACCATTGATTCAAACCAATTCATAATCAATGATTGAACATGATAAAACCCTCATTTGAGATAAACCAAGCCCAATTGGTCATTTGACCTAAGTTGACCCAAATTGGCCTAAAAAGCCAAAATGGGTCAAATCATGATTTGATCCAAATTGATTGCAACCAATGGCTCAAGTTCATTCCAAATCACTTATTGAACTTGACCAAAACCATGATTGAGCCCAATTTGACCAATTGGTCAACTTGACCCAACCTAACCCAAATTGACCTAAAGGGTCAAATTGGCCAAAATCAAATTAATTCTAAATTAAACCAAACCAAAGCCTACAATCATTTTCAATTAACCAATTGAACATGAACTAACACTTAATTAACTTGATTTGGTCAAATTGGTCAAAATGATTAACTTAGCCCATTTGACCTATTTGAATCCAAATGAGTTAAAATCAAACCTAAGACAAATTAATCAAAACCACTTGAACCAAAACTCTTCAAAACATCATTTGAACCTAATCCAAGTCTTGGTTTGACCCAATTTAACCAATTGGTAAACCCAACCCACCATAACCCAAATGAGCCTATTTTGACCATATGAAGCCAAATCACCCAAAACCAACCTATGGGATCCTAGGCTAGTCTAACCCGACCAAACTAGTCCTAACTCATTACCAAACTAGTCCAAATCCATAATGGGCCCCACCCAAGCAATGAGCCATTGGACAAACCCTCTTTCCATTAGATCTTCACACTGACAATCAAAGTTGACTTCCCCATTACCATGGCATCCTCCGAGCACTCAAGTGAGGCTCAACCTGACCCACCTAGGTCAACCAAGGACCAATGGGAGTTCAATCCACTCAAGCCAAACCGAACACCCCATGGTCAAAGCAAATGAGATATTTACACACCAGCCTTAGAGACTCCTCCCATAGCTCCCTCCACTCAAGTCAAGCCACGTGGAGTTGGACATGACATCTTTGGTGCCCTGACGGTGGCCTGCAAATCAAGCCAACCCATCCCGTCCATCCTTCACACACATTTTTGGCCAATACTCCCCCAATTTGAGTGGGAATTGAGACATTCAGAATTGTGTGAGTTCGAAAAGAGATTTCAAAACTCCTCAGAGCCATTCCAAGCCTTCGAAGCCTCCCTCAATCAGATTTGCTCTCTGTGTGCAAAAATGAAAATAGATCAACCTTCCTTCAATCAATACTTCCTCTCCATTCAATCAAACCTAAATTCCTTTTACCCACACCATCACTGCACCTACTTGAAGTCGAACGAACCATTTCCCAAGCTTCCAAGCTACTAGAGATAGGAGTTCGACCAAGACTGATTGTCAAATACGAGGAGTTTGGCCTTGGGAGAAATCCACCTTAAATCAAAGCTCATGCGGCTCAACAGGTCTTCGTTTCCACCAAACGAAGCTTCCTCATTGGAACTGCCGGTCATAGGCTATGGTGAGGTAATTTCCCAAAACTGGCATTATATGGAAATTGGTTGCTCCTTTTTGAAGAGAATTTTCATTTGAACCCATCCTAGCCATTGGACCCATGTGGATCCTTCACGTGAAGGTGTGGGTTGAGTTTAGAGTGGATTCAAGCTGAGCTCGAATCGAGTGATTCATGGCAGACGAGCTCCATCATCTGTCGCTCATAGGAGATAGAACATGAGCTATCCATTCCGCGTGATTGGAACGAACGGCTCTGATTAGATAATGTGTTAGATCCTCTCTTTTCTCCCCTTTACTGTGGGATCTGATCGTGGCCGTCTGATCTTAGATTAGATGGTCCACAGAAAAGTGCATCCACCGCCATCCGAGTTAGCATGACGATGTGGCAACTTAAATAACCAATCCTGTCTCGCCATGTGGAAAGCGCATTGCGACAGCTGTCACATGGCCCAACGGGATTAAGGCTTTAATTAGGCTTAAATAATATATTTTAAAGCCTGAAACTTCTAAAAATCATAACTAATCCTAGAAAAATCCAAAAATACAAATGAGGTCTCATTTTGAAGATATTTCAGCATAGAATATTGGAAAAGCATTATTAATTAATTTTGAATAATTAAAGTTTAGTTGAAAATTTAATTACCTTAATTACTCCTTAATTAATCTCAAATTTTCTATGGATGTTTGGGGATGACCTCTGCCTCTCCTATTTTTTTGGGATTTTATTGTTGCTTAATTCAAAAAATTAATTAAGCCTTAATCACTCTCTTAATTTAATTAGTGATAATTAGTGAATAAATAGTAACTTAATTAATTATATATGCCTAATTACTTATGTTCAACAGTGGGAGCTTAGGGAATGTGATTGGGATATTTTTCCTAATTCATTTTCTAAGTTTTCTTTACTTTTTGAGATTAAATTAATTAATGATTAATGAAGTAATTAATTGCTTAATTAATTAATTAATTAATCTCCAAGATAAAATCATAGCATAAGTGATCAAATGTAGGACTTAGGCATTAAGATTAAGGCCTCTTTTTTGATCTCTTTCATTGAGTTAATTTCATTTCATTAATTGAACATGCTTAATGCTTAACCAAATGGATTAATGAGCTTGATTAATTTAATCAAAAATCTACTTCACATCTAATTACCTTTAATCAATTTTGGGTAGCCCCTTTAGATGTTTAATAGTCTAAAAGAATTTAATGGAATTATGGTTAGCTTACATGTGTAAGAAAACTATAAGAGTAATTAATTAAATCCCTTAAGCCTAATTGCATTAGGCCCCTTTCATTTCTTAGAGCATTGCTAATTTACTTTTCATGTGGTTGTATATTTTATTGGCTCATTATTAATTAGTTAATTAACTTAAGATGACATAGGTAAGGGTTATTTAATTGACTTAATTCATACCCTACCCAAATTAAGACATAAAATCAACTTAATTTCTCTTCATTAAACTAAATTAACTCACACATGGGGATGAGATTAGGATTAGCAAACCTCTTTCACATTTCTTAAATCAAATCAAATATGAAAGTGAAATGACATTAAGAATTTTGGTTTGTTTTAAATAATCTTATTTAATATGATTGTCTTTAGGGCTTAGTTGTAATTGAATGAAATCACATGCTTGTGTTTCTTTATTTCTTTCCAATCAAGCTAAATGTTGAATGCCACTTGTATTCATGCATTCATGTCTTTCAAATTAATCAAATAAAAATGATTTCCTTTATGTTAATTTTCATGTGTTGGCTTAATTAAAAATATGTGTGGCTAGTATCATTATTAAATCTCAAATATATTTTCAAAAGTCTATTAATGAATGAATATACATATATATTGTAACTTTAGTTATATATACATAGGAAATGCAAGTGAATATAAGTTTAGTGTATGAAGTAAAGTTTCTCTTTTATATTCATGTGTTAATTTGTATAAGTAAGATGTTAGTGGGTATATTAGTCTGGACATCCTAGGGATGCACGGCTTTGAGTAGCCCTATGGAGGTTCCTACCTCATTCCCTTGGTGTAGAACAATGGCGACATACCTGCTGGCTTTCATTCTTATGCATTTTAACATCAGAATTTAGAAATAACTTTAATTCATTTACACAAAATAAATCAATCAAATCAAAATACAATTTTTTGCATGGTTCTCTATTCTTGAAGTTGTTTATACATCCATATGTATTTAAGGATATTGAGTATATTAGTCTGGACATTCCAGGGATGCACAACTTTAAGTAGTCCCAAGGAGGTTCCTACCTCATTCCGTTGGTGCAGAACAATGGCAACGTACTTGCTTAAAACTTTTATACATGTGAATGTGTACTTAGCTAATGAATGAAAACCCACTCTTTTACTTTTAAAAAGACATGCATTCATACTTTGTTTAATTGGTTGAGTTGATCAGTCATGTGATTTAAGGTTCTTTCCTTATGCTTTTGCATAAGAATTTAGATAGAGCTTTAAATTAATATAACAAAAATCATTCAACCAAATGAAATATTAATTCCAAATGCATTTGTTTACATTCACCATATAAGTGTTCTAAGATGAATTACATGTATAGCTATTCTTAGGATTTATTCATATGCATGATATACATGATGAAAAGAAATGAGAAAAAATATGTGTTATGTGATAGTAATTTATTCCAACTAATCTTAAGATTCCTTTTTTATTGAATGAGTTTGTTTAAAGTGAACCTAAACTTAGGACTAATTAAAATATATAATAAATCATTCACTAAAGAAAATTGATTAATTAATTTGCTTTAGATGTGACTTAAGGTAGGGATAAAAGAGAGTGATCCTCTCTTTATTTCTGTTCATAACACTTAGTGGTTGAGTGTAGGTCAAATGAAATAAAAGAAAATATTAAGTAAAATTTGCAAATCAATTAAACCATTTAAAGTGAAACAACCCTTTATAATTAAACGCCCTTCATACTTAGAGAATGATAACTCTAAAGCCTAGCTAAGACATACCCCCCAAGCTTTAACACACACATTAGATTAAGTCATCACTTAGCTTTATGTTAGGATGGTGCATGGTTTGATTTATATTTTATTTTGTGATATAATATTGTAGACTAGATGTTATGTCATGATTAGCCTAATCATATTTTTTGTAGGAGATTATGCTTAAGGGGGGGATTAAAATAAATATAAATGCTCTCTTTTGTAGGTTGCTTAACCCGTATAATCATAATAGGGGCAGTGGACTTGGTTACCCATGTAATGGCTAAGTCCAAATTATTCATATAACTGCTTGGGTTGTATGGTGTGTTTTGCTAACACTTATTTTGTAGGTGTAGTTAGATTTACTTTTCCATTCTTTTAATGTAACTGTGCATTAGAAATTTGGTTAAGTGTTATGGGAGTTAAGGATGAATATTGGCTAGACAGTTTGATCCTGGGGTGCTATGTGATGCCTAGAAGCCTACGAAATCAAATGGAAGAAATCAAATGAAGGAATGGAGGGAGTATGAATACTTGAAGATCCCCCATAACACTTATCAATTTTTAACCTAGAATTATTCTTTAATATACCAGGTTGTATAAGGGTAGAGCTCAGCTACCCATTTCTTTTTCAGTTTGTACAGAGGCACCCGGCCGCACCAACCTATTATTCATTCACATTGAGGTTATAAATTCAAATCCATATTCCAAATCAATTCCAAACTCCAAATAATTGAAACCCATAACTAAATTCAAATACCAAAATATTTTTCTAAGTCAAATGAACTACCTTCATATGCTTAGAAAACTCCGATTTCAGTTACGTATTGCTGGTTGATTTCATATAAATCAATCATTCCTTCATTTATATTCACAAATATAAATTAAATTAAAATTCAAACCATTCAAATCAAATCAAAATAAATCAAACTAAATCAAGACCCTTCTTATGCCATATGGACCCACCTCCATATGCTTAACCAAATCTTGATCCAAACAACCCAATCTCAATTGATTTCTTTATAAATCAACCATTCCTTCATTTATATTCAAAAATATAAATGAAACCCACCCTCCAATGACCAAAAATAAACCAAACTAAATCAATTCCCAAGTTAAGCCCTTTTGACCAACAATCCTCAACTTGGTCAAATTTGCTTCCAAATCACTCCAAACTCAAGTGATTTTCTCATAACCCAATTATATCTTCATTTATATTCACAAGTATAAATAAAATATAAATTCAAATGACCAAAACCAAACCAAATAAAATTAAATTTTCAACTTTAGCCTTTTTACTAAATGATACTCAAATCAACTCAAAACCCATGATTTTCTTATGATTTAATCATTTCTACAATCATTGATCCAAATATAGACATGGACCATAATTATTAAACCAAACCCAAGTCAACCCAAGTCAAGCCAAGTCAACCCAAGTCAAGACCTATGTTTATTTTGGATTCATTTCATTGAGGGAGGACACCATGCAAATCAGAGGGTATACTTATTGAGGTGATCGGGTACGCCATTGAGGAATAGTATACTATTTCGAAAGATAGGAGTCACTACTTGTTGACCTCATTTTTAGAATGAGCTCTCAACACCTCCATCTTAGGCTTAGGATTCCTCTTAGACTTTAAGAGTTTCTTAGTCTTAATACACATCTAGCAATTAGGTGGACACTCCCCTAGCCCTAGAAGATCTAGAAGAGTTAGCCATAGGAATAGGTCATGCCTTAGGGGTGTTGGGAAAATCTCTCACCCTTAGCCTTAACCATTCCTCACTTTTCTTCTTTCAAGTCAAATTCCAAATCAATTCTATTTGATTTTCTCAAACTTAAATCAATTTCATGATTCAATTCCATGATTGAGATCCATGATTGAAACCCATGACCAAATTCCATCAAAAATTCTAAGTTCAAATTTCCTAAGTCCTTAACCCTTTCTTAAGGACTTAGATGATAAAAACTTATTCAAACCTTTGAGATTTTCTCATGAATCATTTATATTCACATATATAAATAAAATATCAAACAATCCAACTAAACTTAAAATTCCAAATCAATTCATGAAAATTTTCTTAAGTCTCTTTAATTTTTCATTAAAGGACTTAGCCAAAATCAATCATAAACCTTGATCAAACCTATTCAAATTCATGGGATTTTCTTAAAACTATTTATATCCTTATTTATATTCTCATATATAAATAAAATATAAATATAAATCATTCAAATCCAACTCAAAAATTAAATTCCAAATTTAAAATGCTTGAAATTCCCTTAAATCTCTTAATTTTTCATTAATGGATTTAACCTAAACATTGATCAAACCTCTTCAAACTCATGGGAATTTCTCAAAACTTATTTGAATTCTCATTTATGTTCTCATACATAAATGAAATATGAATATAAATCAATCAAATCCAATTCAAAAATTAAAATTCAAATTAAAAATTCTCTTAAATCCTTTAAATTCCCTTTAATGGATTTAACCCAAATCATGATTAAACTCTTTCAAATTCTTGAAATTTTCTCATGATCAATTTATATTATCATTTATACTAACATATATAAATGAAATATAAATACAATCATTTAAAACCAACTCTAAAAATCAAACGTAAATCCACTCAAAATCAAATCTATGCCTTTCAAGTCAAAATCTCTAACTTAGCCAAATCACTTTCAAATCAAGCCAAATCCTTGATTTTCTCTCATGGTTCAATCAATCCTACAATCATGAGCTCATGTATAAATCCAAACCTCAATCACTCAATCAAAATCCAAATCAAAAATCAAACCCAAGACCCATTCATATTCTTCCTTTGAATATGAAATTTTCAAATGGATCAAAATCTATTTGACTTCAAACCTCTTGTAAATGGATTTATATTTCAATCATAAGTCCATATACAAGATTAATCAACTTCAAATCAAGCTTTGACCAAGTCATTTGATCCACTTAGGCTCACTTGACCCAAAGTGACCTAAAGTACCCTTATGAGCCAACTTTTGATCCTAACCAAATTGGATTGAACCAAACTCATATTTGCCTCTCATCATGATCAACAATCATCATGGGATGTTCAATCAATTAAATTGGGTCAAACCAAGTCAAATCTAAGGGTTGACCAAGTCAACACTTAACCTAAAATGAAACCTAACATAGCCAAAATCTATCATAGGCCAAATTGATTGAAACCATTGATCCAAGTTCACTTATGACCTATGTTTGAACTTGACCAAGCCAACATTTGAGCCTAACCTAGCCCAATTGGCCCACTTGACCCAAGTTGACCCATTTTGACCTAAAGGGCCAAAATGTGTCAAAACTTGATCTAATTGATTGATGAAACCAATGGTCAAGACCATCCCAAATCACTTGTGGAACTTGACCAAAGCCTCAATTGGCCAACTAGACCCAACCTAGCTCAATTGACCTTAGACCAACATGACCTAAAGGGGTCATGTTGAGCCAAATTGAACTTAACCCAAATTGATTGAAACAAAGATACCAATCCACTCCATATGACTAACCAAACCTAAACCTACCCTTGACCAAATAGGTCAAATGGGTCAAATGGTCAACTTACCCATTTGACTTAAATGAGTCATATGAGCCAAAACCAAATCTAATCCAAATTGAACCAAACCAAAGGCATCAAAACATTTCAAATGGTCATATGAACATGACCCAACCCTTGGTTTGACCCAATTTGACCATTCGGTCAACTTGAACCAAGTTGACCCATTTTGACCTAAATTATTCAACATGAGCCAAACCCTATCAAATGGATTCCAAATCCAATGAAACTTGGCCAAACCCATTTTCTCAACATACCAAACATACCCAAATTGAAAAAAAATAGCAAAATGATCATTTTACCCCTAGGCCATAGAATAAATTTTGGCTAGCCCTTGGGTGTTTTGGTCATACACTCAACACAATCACTTGAGGCTTTTCTAAAAGCTCAATGGGACCTAGTGATGAGTGGTGCACCTAACCCAATGGGTTTGGGTCAACCCATTTGTCCCATAGAGCAAACCCGACCCTTAGGCTTGAAATTCAATTTTCAAACTCCCCCTAAGCTCATTTTGATGCACATGGTAGTTAGCATTCCACTCCTCTGGCCAAATCGACCATGTGCATTGATCTAAAAGCCTAAACAGCCCACTCCCTTGGATCAAAATGATAAGCTCATTATCGATCATCCAATTGCCATAGGGGGAGATATACTATCCCTAATTCACTAAAATTTTCATTCACAGGCACTCGATTGGAACCTAGGAACTCTTAGCAGTCATCAGAGAGCTTTCCTAAGGTCCCTAGAAGGATTTGAATCTTGCATTCTACGATTTTGCACAGTGCAAAATAGGGGAGCTCGATCCAATAGTGAATTTTCTCTACACTTAATATCTTTCTAATTCCTCTTGCACACTTGATCTAGGAGCTAAATTGGCAAGCTTTCTCACGAAGTTCTAAAGGCAAGAGCTCAATTCAATCAAAGATGCAAAAGGGATTGAAGAGGAGTTGGTCCATCCATTCATCCACTCAACCTCAAGACCTAGGAACTTCAATAGGGATTCATCTCTACTAGACGAAGCTACCTCATTGATCCCAAGCCCCGGTGATCACCTCTGATGAGATTAGTGATTTTTCTACCACTTAGATTAATAGGTGTTGGTCCTTTGTGAAATCCACCATTGGATTGGCGTTCTATCCCTCTAGATGGTGTGGGTTGAGTCTTGAATGAATCTATGCTATATCAGGCTCAAATCTCCCCTTGGATCATGGACGATTCACTGTGATCCTCAGGGTATAACTTGGCTCATCTCGATCCATCCGCATTTTAGATGGATGGCGAGATTATTAGCATGTTTTTATCCTTATTGATTTAAACTATGGTATATCCTCGGTAGTCTTCTTTGATCGACATTAGGATAAAAGTGTGTGCGTCGTCATGCCCTTTGATGTTTAAGTGGATGCTCCCTCGACATGTGTAAAGCATGGCCACCGCCACTCATGCTATGAGCACGTATTGGATTGTTAGGGATTTTAATTAATTCCTAATTAATTCAAAAATCTTTAAAAAATCATAACTCCTTCAATAAAAATCAGAACAATAAAAGGAAAAATGCTATGGATAGATAATTTTATCTAAAATATTTTAAAATATTTTCAATGGATTTTGAATTCCCCTTTTCTGTGAATTTAGGTTTCTTTAGGAATTTTAATTAGCTAGTTATTCCCTAATTAAGTCATCAATTGATCTCAAATTTCTAGGGTTCATTTTAGGGGATGACCTCTACCTCCCTAATTTTCTTGAGATTTATTAAGCCTTAATTGGAGAAATTGCTAGCTCATTTCCTAATTACCCCTTTCATGTAATTAAGGGTAATTAAGGTATGATTAGTGGTTTTCCTTATGATTGAGTTTGATTAAGGTAGATCTAGTGAGTTGAGATTTTATGGAATAATTTTGGGGTATTTCCCTAAGCTATTCCCTAAACCTCCTTTTATTTTCTTAATCCCTCTTAATTAAGGGTTAATTCATTAATTATCCCTTTAAACAATTTTCAAAAATTCTAAAAAGTTCTAGAACTTAATTAATCTACCTTTGGTAGATGCTTAGATGTTTAATATCTTAAGTCTAATTAAGAAATTAAAACCCCTTTCATAAGTATGAAAGGGTGCTTTAAAAGTACTTAAGCTAAACCCCTTAGCTTAATTAACTTTTGTTTATCAGCCAAATTGCATTAGGCCTTTTAATTATTAGGTGCATTACAAATTTAAATACCTTGTGGGTTTTATGTCACCTCATTGGCTCATAATTACTTAGTTAATTTTTCTAAGGTGGTGTAGGTAAGGGTTAATTAAGCCACTTAATTCATACCTTAACCTAATCAATGCTTTAAAATGGATTTAATTATCTAAAAATTAAACAAAAATATAAAACACATGTGGGAATGGGTTAGGAACAACAAACTCATCTCACCTTTTCAAAATTAAATTAAATTTCAAATAAACAAAATTATTTTGAAATTCACTTTGATTTATTCTAAATTTTCTTATCCTCTAATAATATCTTTAGGATTTAGGTAAAGTGAATTTGTTTGCATGATTACATTGCTTTAGATCTTTCCCAACATGTTAAGTTGTATGTCATGTGATTCATGCATTCATAAGTTCATGTTTCAAAATTTTAAAATGAAATTGTTTACTTTATGTCAAATGTGCATGTGTTGGCTAAAGTAAAATATGAGTGGCTATTATCACTGCTAAATCCAAAGTATTTTCAAAACTTATAAATGAAACATCAAATCTGAAAATGTGCTACTCTTATACTTTAATTATAAGCTTGCATGTGATAGATTATAAAGTAATGTTTAGTGTAGCCTTTCCTTCTTTCTTATGTTAGCATAGTTTTGAATAGGAGTTGGTAAGGTGTAGGGTTCATTTGAAAAGAACCCAACACTTACTTAATTCTATATCCTATTCATCCCTATGACATCATCTCAGAAGGATTGCTTATACTTGCATGAATAAATTCATAAACAAAAATGAAACAATTAAACAACTTTTGCATATTCCATTTTCATTTCATTTCTTTTATATGCATGTTAGTACTTAAGAAAAGTGGTATATTAGTCTGGACAACCCTGAGGTTGTGAGGCTTTAAGTAGCTTAGAGTAGGTCTTGTACCTTATACCTCTAGTTAACAATGTCACTGTACTCACTTATGCCTTTCTTACTTTCATGCATGTATGTGAAATTTTGGATAAGGAAAACCTTTTCTACTTAAGAAAAGTCATGCATGTTCAACTTCTAAATTTTCTTAAATGGATTACTTAGCATGTATCATAAAGTGTGTTAACTATTCTCATTTGTATGTATAGATATGCTTATGGTCCATACATATAAATGTTATATATGTTGAGAAAGAATTGAAGTAATGTGTGTTATGTGAATTTTGATTCATTTTATTTAATCTTAAAATGCCTTTCTTTTCGAATGGGTTTGTTTAGAGTTTGTCTAAACTTAGGATTGATTAAAATATGTAATCAAAGCATTCAACTAAATGAAACTAAATTGTGAGCTTACCTTAGAAATTACTTAAGGATTAGGGAAGGAAAGATAAGTTCTTTTCTTTTTCCCTCTCTTCATAACTTAGTAATTAATTATAGGTTTCACTTAAACCAAATTAAAGCATGAAATAAAAATAACCCAAAATAATTAAACAACTTAAATGAAACCCTCCTCTAAGTTGAACATGTCCTTCACACTTAGAAAACTTGAACCTAAAGTCCTAAGCTAAGCATACCACCCAAACCTTCAAAGCACATATTAGAAGTCACCACTTCTAGCTTTCACGATTGGGTGCATGGTTTGATGTTATGTTTTATTTTTTGATAAATATTTTATCTTGTTTGTTATGCTCATAGAATGAATACTAGGTGCTTAGTCTAACTATTCTTTTAGATTGTGCTAAAGGCTATCATAAATAATAAAATATAAATGCTTCTTGCTTGCGGTGCTTATACCCTTAAGCATAATCCATAAGCTAGGTGGACTTAGTCATCCATGTGTGGGGTGATAAGTCCAATATACATGCTTGAAACTTGTGTGGTATGATTTGACTAACCTTTATTTTACAGGTGTTAGTTAGATTTATACTTTCCCTTTTCATGTAAAAATTTATATATTTAGGATTTTTGAATGATTTATTATGAGAATTAAGATGAGCATTGGTCATAAGATCTTATCTTAGGCACCATGTGAAGCCTTGGAGCATCTACCATCCAACCTTCCAAAGGAGGAACCAAAAGAAGAAGAAGAAAAGAAGAAAAGAAAAGAAAGAAAGAAGAAAGAAGAAAAAAGAATAAAGCTTGAAGACCCCCATAACAATGAATTCCTTTACTTAAATTATAATTCAATTCATTTGTAATTCGGGTTATATAAGGGTAGAGCTCGGTTATCCATATTTGATATTTTTGAGTTTGTGCAGTGGTACTTCACCACAAATGGCCATTTATTCTTTTTGTTGTTAGGTTTATAAATTGATTGATGATTTGTTTAGCTTTTGCATTAAGTGGCATGCTTTTCATAGTTTCTTCCTTGCTTTATGTATGGCCTGGATGTGGATTAGGCTCTTAGGAAAAAATAAATCTTTTACCCAACTCAACAATTTAAATTAAAATTAAATAACTCATAGCCTCACCTAAAGCTTAGGATTAAAATCAAGATAAAAGAATTAGCAACCTCTTAGTTCGATGAGCATTTCTTTATAATATCATGCATAAATGCATCTTATTTCACTCTTGATTGGAGGGCTTCCACCTTTGCCAAAGAAACCGGCTTGACCTTTGAGGGTCATGGTGGAAACTCACCTCCTACCTTATCGTTGATTTTGGCCAATAATCTAATTTCTTATGCATTAGTCATAAAAATCTTATTAGCTTGAGTCAAAATTGATTGTCCAAAAATAAAAATAAAATGAAATTTGAATTGCATTAGATTTAGGTCATTTGAAACATGTCCCTTTACATGATCTAGTATCTTTAGGGAGTGAGTTTAAGGACTTAGTCTCTTTCTAAATAAAAAATAACTATCTTGCAAAATCATAAAGACTACATGCTTTTAAAATTGTAGGAGGAGTTGGTTGGTGGCCACCCCAAGCGGTTGTAAGTCCAAGCATGGTTTGTCCTCTCTTATGGAGGCAAACTAATTACTCATTTTGCCTTGTTATGCTTTCATCCCTCCGAAGCTCCCTAGATTTAGATTAGAGCTTCTCCCCTGGGTCATAAGCATAATTCCTCACCTCTTAGGCATTTCCTTAATCTTGTGTTAAGAAATCTTAATTCTAATAAAAACAATACAAATATAAATCAATTTCTAAAATGTAAAGCCAACTATTGGATAGTTTGAGATGCTCACTAGGTTTCCAGCATCGAGCATCTCTACTTATTCTTTTTTTAATAACTCCTTCTTTTGATCAATCCCATTTGATCTTTAAATACAAACCAATCGATTGATAGTCCTTTTCTATTGAAATATTTATAGACAATGATCATTTACCTTAATCGAGAGTTTTCCTAAGGATCATGTGATGTAATTAATAGGGCTTGCCCCTGACATGAACTGGTTTAAAATAAATCATGCTTTACTTTTTCATGTAAAGTAGGAGAAGAATCTTTGGTACATATGCATAACCATCATCCTTATGAGTCCTTATTAAGGTGATTGGTTCCATTAAAGGGTAGTGACTTATGTCTTTCGACATAACACTAATAATATCGATCACCTAAATAAGTACATCTGCGGATCTACATGGCATCTTACCAAGATGAATTTTCACAAATATAATTGTGCCTCTCTTTCAACCAACAGATTTGAAGGTGATCTCTATAATGTGTGTGGGAATTTTTCTCCACAAATTTTTCTGGCGACTCTGCTGGATGGTTCCTCTCTCCATCTTTGGTAAATGATCATTGCCTTTGAGTATCGATAGTGGGTTTGTACTTTGGTATGAATCCAAGACTATCTTTCTTTCTTTGACACTTAGCTCATTTCATTGTTGAGTTAAGTTAGCCAACATCTTTAGGTTTTAAGACCAGATTCCTTGTTGGTCTTAAAACCCCCTTTGGGTTCTCCAATGGGTAAAATGAAAAGATTTAAAATAAAAAGAAACATCTCTAAAAAAAACTTCCTCCTTATCATCTTCATGATAAGGAAAGGTTCATCCTAAAAATAATAAATCTTCCATAAAGAACTTTGCTTTTTCAAAAGTACCCTTTTCAAAAAATGCATTTAATAAAATATTATCCACAGAATTTTTCACCCTCATTTAACAATTCATATAATTGTTACATGTAGGGATTTTAAAAAATTAAACTAATAACATTTTCCAAAAGCATAAATGAATATCTTCTTTGAATTTACTTTGATGAAGATTTCATTTTCAAAACAAAATGAACAATCATGTTTTCCAAAAATCACAATCACAATCATAAAACTTTTCAAAAAGCACACATGAATTCTTCTATTCAATACATTCACACTTATTGAATGGAAAGTTCATTTAAACAAAATCAAAATTTTCAAAAAGCACACATGAATTCTTCTAATCAATACATTCACACTTATTGAATGGAAAGTTCATTTGTAAACAAAATCAAAATTTTCAAAAAAACACACATGAATACCTTCATTTAATATTCCATGTTTATTAAATGAAGATTTCATCTCCAGCTAAAAATAAAATATCATTTTAGGAAATCCCACTTAAGCATACCTCACATATGTTTTAAGTTGGAATTCCTCAACTTCAAAAAGCAACAATCACACACTAAATAAAAATATCATATTTCCAAAATAAAATGGATCTCCATTCTACATACTTAAATTTGTTGAATAGAGGTCCTCTTTCCAAAAAAAAAAATCAAAATCAAAATCAACAATCATATTTCCAAATTTTCTAAACACATTTGGAACCTTACTTAACATACCCAAGTTTGTTAAGTGAGGTCTCCATATCCCAAAATTCAAAAAAATTTCAAAATTTGGAACTTCATTTAACATACTTAAATTAAGTAAAGTTTCCAAATCCAAAATTCAAAATTCCAAAAATTTTCAAAACACATTTGGAACTTCATTTAACATACCCAAATTTGTTAAGTGAAGTCTCCAAATTTAAAATCCAGCAAAAATTTTTCAAACTCACATTTGGAATTTAATTTAGCATAATCAAATTTATTAAGTAAAGTTTCCAAATCCAAAATCAAAATTTCAAAAATTTTTAAAACACATTTGGAACTTCATTTAACATACCCAAATTTGTTAAGTAAAGTTTCCAAATCCAAAAATTCAAAAAAATTTTCAAAATACATTTGGAACTTCATTTAACATACTTAAATTTGTAAAGAAAAGTTCCCAATTCCAAAATTCAAAATTCCAAAAATTTTCTAAACACATTTGGAACTTCATTTAACATGCCCAATTTTGTTAAGTGAAGTATCCAAATTTAAAATCCAATAAAAATTTTTCAAACTCAGATTTGGAATTTCATTTAGCATAATCAAATTTGTTAAGTAAAGTTTCCAAATCCAAAATCAAATTTTCAAAAATTTCAAAACACATTTGGAACTTCATTTAACATACCCAAATTTGTTAAGTAAAGTTTCCAAATGCAAAAATTCAAAAAAATTTCAAACACATTTGGAACTTCATTTAACATACTTAAATTTGTTAAGTAAAGTTTCTAAATCCAAAGTCAAAATTTCAAAAAATTTGAAAACATTTGGAACCTTACTTAACATACCCAAATTTGTTAAGTGAACTCTCCAAATCCAAAAATTTCAAAAATTTTCAAACAATATTTCGAACTTCATTTAACGTACCTAAATTTGTTAAGTAAAGTTTCCAAATAAAAATTTCAAAACTTTTCAAAACATATTTGTGAGTATTATTATATAAATATTTTGGCTTTTTTCCTATTTTTAATTATTTTTTAATATCTCTGCTCTCACGCACACTTAGAGAGAGAGAGAGAGAGAGAGCTCTCTTCTAAAGAAAAATAATGAGGAAGAAAAAAGAGGTTGTTATTGAGCTCAAGTAGAGGTCGGGAAGCTGGTCGTTAGCTCGGGTAGCGGTTAGTTGAGAGGTGTGTTGAGCTAGGCTAGAGATGGGGAGAGGAGTGGTTGTGTTTGACTCAGGTAAGTGCTAAGATTGTGGAAGATGGAGAGCATAGGGAAGAGATGAAAAGATGGGAGGAGGAGATTGGCTTGTTGTTGGGCCAATAAGGAGAGAGAAAGAGAGAGAGAGAGAGAGAAGTGAGAGGCACAGGATAACATGGGAGTGATAATGAGTGTGGGGAGGTTGATGATGGCCTAGTAGATGGGAGAGGGTGACGGGATTCTATGGTGGAGTTGGAGGGAGTAGATTTGAATTTTTCTCTTTTTTGTTTTACTAGGTGAGATGCAACGGAAGGAATGAGAAATGAGTACGAGATGGTGGTTGAAGCAAAAATTATAGGATTTTGATACGAGGTTTAGCAAACTTTGATTATATATATGTGTGTGTGTGTGTGTGTGTGTGCGTGCGCGCGCACGTGAATAGTCATTTAAATAATTATTTACTACTTCAATTTGACTTAATTTAATTAATTAAATAATAGTGATACTTTTATGATAATAAATTTCTTATTTCATCTATTTATTTAAAATCCATCATTACATATCTTGAAATGCATACAAATATTTCCTGCATAGATAATTTTACATTTTGCATTGCCGCCTCATTCCATGCAATATAGGTGTCCTTCTTAAGCAGATTTGATGTTCCCGATGTAATAATGTAGTATGTTTTGTTATTGGCGGTCATGTGGGCAACTTTAACTATGATGGAAGGGATTTTAGCTCAATTTATGTAATGTTGCATCCATTGGTCGCCATTTGCAATATACTTGTTTAGATTGATTGTGAGTGGTTTCATTAAGAAGATTTAGATGTTTTGATGGCATCAACGTAATTTGTTTTGCAGATGGAGTCCGTTTGGATGATGTCAAGGCTCTCCGACTTGGTGAAGATGTACCTATGGCTCATTTCCTCCGTCATGCAATCATTAGACAATGCAACAAGCCTCTTTTAGTCAATTTCATTATTCAAAATGCATTAATGTAGTTTGTTTTGTAATTGTGGGACTTATCATTCAATATTTATGATGATTGACTCAATTTAGTTTTGATTTACATGACATTGTGTTTATTGTTCATCAATTTCTTCATATTTGCTCGATTCAATATTTGGAATCAATAGGGAGGTCAATATCAACCGAGGTAAGGTATTGATGAAAGTATCCACGAAGGGGCATTAACAAGCCTTTGATGAGAGTACAAATGAGATTGTGTTGATAGAATCATTGACGTAGCAAAAATGTTTTTGAGGTATTACTAGAGTAGATATGAGATCACACAACATTATGAATATTAGATGAGTTGTGCAGCATGCAAGAGTCATCATTGAGGCCAAAATTAGGTTGGTATGGTCTTAGAAGAACTCGGCATTAGTGTTGGAAAGGTTATGTATGGTAACATGGATATGGCAGTAGAGGAAAATGTGGATGATGTAGAGAATGCTGGTGATAGTGGTATTGTGCACTGTGGATATTATAACAAAGTGTTGTGAGGATGTCTTGCCACAAGGACAAGCATTTTAGCTTAGAGTTGGAGGAGAATTGAGGAGGTACATCAAAGGGACTTATGCGCATTGGAGAGGAAGTGCATAAATATCCACTGGGTTGTACGTTGTTAGGGAGCAACAAGCAATACAAAGATTGTGGAACAAGTGTGGTTGTTGAAATATGATTCCATGATCAAACGAAGTGTGAGGAGAGTAAAAGAGGGAGTCAATAGTGTCATCAAATCACTAAACAATGCAACCATAGCTTTTAGAGGGAGGGACACTTTGCAAGGTTTAAAATACAAAATTAAGAATTAAGGCATTTTTCTTTAATAAGATAAGGTGTTAGCCTTATAAGATCGAAGCCCATGTCTCAAACAAGAAAAAAATATAAAATAAAAAATATGTTTTTTAATAGAAGTAGTTAAAAGTAGTAAAAAAAATCAACAAGAATATAAAAGTATGTATTAGAAAACTAAAAAAACATATTAAGAACATAAAATGTTTAAAAAAATAGCAACAGTATATTAAGGTAACATATTGCAACCCTCTCCAAAATCATGCAATACCCTTTCAATTACACGTAGTCATAGATCTCCTTGCTTACAATTGATTGCTTGCTTAAATTCTTAACTCTCCCTACTCATAGCCTTTTCCCTCATTATTGCAATTTATATAGCTTATATGTTCCCTATTCGCTTATCCTTCTTTCTCACTCGACTCTCCCAATTCTAAACAAAAAATTAAATAGAGATATAAATTAAGTTATTTGTAGCATATAACAACATTTTTTATTTTTATTATGTATTAATTTGTGGAACTTTTTTAAATGCATCGAGACATAAAGACTCAAGGTGTACGCCTTAAACAAAACAAAGCACGTGCCTCACTTATAAAGGTGTAAGCCCCAAGGCAATTTCTGAGTACCTCATGGTGAGGCATGTGCCTTAAAATATTTTTTTAAACCATGACACTTGGGCAAGGGTGAGAGGGGTGAGGGTGTCAAGACTATATAGTTCCTTTCATGTTCAAGAAGGGGATGTCAAATGGTGGCTCAATAATTGTCAAAGGAGTTTATTATATTTTGAGGATGGATTAGTGGCTTGTTCTAATAGTAAGTTTGGTAATGGATACACCATGCTCAATGCTCTATCTGACAATGAAAAGTTTAGTTGCAAATAAGGCTACCTACATGGAATTCATTGGAAGTTATCATGCAAAGATCATGAGAGGTATATTCACTTTATAGAAATCAAAGATTTATAAGTGACAATAGTGAGAGTTATTCACAATGAGGTCTTATTGACCTCACTTTCAGTGAGGACTCAATCATCTTATCTTAGGTCGAAGAGTCTTCTAGACACTAAGATCTTCTTAGTCACAGGACACTTCTAGTGGCTAAGTGAATACTAAAACCAAGCCTAAAGACTTAGGAAGGTTTACCCTAAGCTTAAGCTATATTTTAGGATTAAGGGAACTTACCTATCGTATAGCCTAGACTAAGATCTATGCTATCCCCTTAACCAAAACCAAACCTCAAACAAATCTAACCAATCTCAGTTGAATCCTATTTCATATCCAAGCTCCATATCAAAATGATTTAAATGTAAATCCATCTTAACCATATGATTCAATCCTATGACTTAACCTAAAGCCCATTCAATTAAACCAAAATTCAATTACTTTTCACAAAAGCACTCTAAGCCTTCAAATCATCAATTAAAATTCTTCCAAAATCTACAGTTAATCCAAACAAACCAAATCAATCCAATTAACCAAAATTAGCCCATTTAAATTCAAAGTGTCTAAATGAGCCAAAATCCAAATTAAACCCAAATTAATTGCAATCAAAGCCATTAATCAATCCTAAATCAATCATCAAACTCAATTCAACTCAATTCAACCCAAACTAACTAAATTGACCCATTAGGTTCACTTGACCCAAAGTGACCTAAAGGACCCTTTTGTGTCAAACTCCAATCAAACCCAAATTGCATTTAACCCATCCAAAACCTCCTACAATGATTGTTGATGACTCTTGATTGTCCAATTGCAATCAATTGGGCCAAACCAAGTCAATTTGACCATTTGATCAAATTGACCCAATTAGCCTATACGAGCCAAATTGAACCAAACTCCATTCTAAATCAATTTGATTGCAACCCATGATTCCAATCAATCATAAACCAACCCTTGAACATGACTTGCCACCAATTGAGTCAAACCAAGTCCAATTGGCCTCTTGACCCAAGTTGACCAATTTGACCTAAAAGACCAAATTGGGCCAAATCAAATCCTACATCAAATTGATTGAAACCAATGGCTCAAATCCATCACAAATTGATTATTGAACATGATCAAACCCTTGGTTGAACCTAATTTTACCAAGTCAACCCAATTGATCCATTTAGCCCAAATTGACCTATAGGGTCAAATTGGTCTAAATCATTCCTAAATCTAAATTAATTGAAATCAAAATCTACAATCATCTTAAAATGTTCAATTGAACCTAAACCAACATCTAACCCAAACCAATTTGATCAATTTGACCAATTTGGTTAACTTAGCCCATTTGACCCATATGAACCCATATGAGTCAAATTCAAATCTAATCAAAATCGAATCAACCCAATTGAACCAAAACATCCCAAATCATCATTTAAACTTGTCTCAACCCATGATTTGACTTAATTTGACCAATTGATCAACCTAACCCAACCTAACCCAATTTTCCCTACATGGGTCAAATTGAGCCAAACTCACTTAAACCAAGCCCAAACCTACTCAAACTTGGCATGACTATGGTGTTTATTTTTGGATTGTGTCATGTGTGTGTGGGGGGGGGACACTACATAGATCTGAGGGTGTACTTATTGAGGTGATCAGGTATGACATCATGGAATAGTGTGCTATCTTAAAAGATAGAAATCACTATCCTATAATAGACCTAATCACCTAATAAAAACTCCTAAGGCATGATGAGTCTTCAAATATACCAGAGAAGTTTCCACTACTTTACATGGATGAATAAAGTAGGGTTTATTTAAATTGGGTTCTAAAGTTTCTTATAGGGGCAAGCCCCCAAAGTTAATTACATCCTAAGAAAGATGAGTTTCTTAGGAATATTCTCAATTAAAGTAGAAAATTATTATCTCCAAAGATAGGACTATCAATAAATTGGCTATGTTTAGAAAATCAAGTGGGATAGATCAAAAGGAGAGACTTATTATCGAAGCCAAAGGAGATGAGTAGGGAATGCTCATGATACTAGGACAACCTAATGAGCATTTCACTCTATCTATGGTTAGCTTTATATGTTTGAAATTGAGGGGAAATTATATGTTTGAGTTGAAATTTTATTAGAAAGCTAGGACTAATAATCCCACAATATAAGATTATGAAAATGCCTAAGAGGTGAGAATTTATGCTTATATCCCAAGGGGAAATAGCAATCTCAAGTGAAAATGGGTATATTATTTACCTCCATAAGAGAGAGTAAACCACTCGACTGCTAGACTTATAATCGCTTAGAGTAGTAGCTAGCTAACTCCTCCTACATTTTAAAACTATGTAATCAGGTCATATATTTTATAAGATGGTTAGGATGTTATTATTTAGAAAGAAACTAAAGTCCTTAAAACCACTCCCTAAGAAACTAGAGCATGAGTGGTATGAATAATGACTTAGTCTAATGCAAATTTTATCAAATTTTATTTGATTTTTGACTCTTTATTTTGACAAAGGCCATAGGATTTTTATATGCCTAAATGTAGGATGAAATAGGTTTATTGGCTAAATCAGAGAGAAATAGGTGTTTTCTACCACATGGGGGACCCTCAAAGTTCAAGTCTTCCCCTATCGTGCAAGGATGGAACCCTCTCTTAGCAAGAATGAAATAAGATGATATGCATGATATTAAGCATACAACATCCAACTAAGGGGTTTCTAAATCTTTTAATTATCTTGATTTAATACCTAGGCTTTAAATGAGGTTATGAGTTATTTAGAAAATTAGATTATGAGTTATGGTTGGGGTAAAAAGCTTATTTTTATCTAAGAGCCTAAGTGGATCGAGGCCACACATTAAATCATCATACATGAAAAAACTAGGAAAATACATGCCATTTCTATTGTACAATTGTAAACAAAACATCAATCAATTTATAAACTCAACGTGAAAGAATAAAAGGTCGGTGCGGTCGGGTACCGTCGTATAACCTGAAAAGAGAAATAGGTAGCCAAGCTCTATCCTTATACATCCCGATATATGAAAGAATAATTATAAATTTTTTAAATAAATGCTATGGGGGATCTTCATTCTTCATATCTTCATATCTTCATGTCTTTGCTCCATCTCTCATTTGGATTTGCTTGCTTCAAAGGCATCACGAGGCCTCCCAGGACAAAGCCTTCTAGCCACCACTCATCCTAATCCCCCATAATACTAATCCTAATTTTTAATGCATAATTACATTAAAAATAGGAAAAGTAAATCTAACTACACCTACAAGATAAGTGATAGCTAAACACATCATGCAACCCAAGCAATTATATGTATAATTTAGACTTAGCACCTTGTATGGGTAACCAAGTCCACCTATCCTAATATAGATTATGCTTAGGGGTTAAACAACCTACAAAATAGAGCATTTATATTTATTTTAAGCACCTTAAACATAATCTCCTACAAAAAAATATGATTAAGCTAATCTCGGCTTAACATCCAGTTTACAAGGCATACACCCTAACATCCAATCTACAACAATACATCATAAAATAAAATATACATCAAATCATGCACCTCCCTAACATAAAGCTAAAAGTGGTGACTTGATTCTAATGTGTGTGTTAAGGCTTGTGTGGTATGTCCTAACTAGGATTTAGAGTTAAGATTTTCTAAATATGAAAGACATTTAATTTGAAGGATGGTTTCACTTTAAGTGGTTAATTGATTCATCAATTTTTATTTAATATTTTCTTTTATTTCATCTTGACTTACACTTAACAACTAAATGTTATAAAGAGAAGAAAAGAGAGGATGACTCTCATTCATCCCTACCCTAACCCACATCCAAAGCCAATTAACTAATCAATTCTCTTCAGCGAATGGTTTATTACATATTTTTATTTAATCCTAGGTTTAGGTTTACTTTAAATAATCCCATTCAATAAGAAAGACATCTTAAGATTAATTGGACTTAATTACTATCACATAACACATGTTTGTTAATTTCTTTCCATCATATATAGCATGCATATAATTAAATCTTAAACATATATACATACATTATATTTTTGACACACTTAAATGATGAATGTAAGCAAATATACTTGGAATTGATGTTTCATTTGGTTGAATTATTTAAAGTTCTATCAATATACAAAAGTATAAAAAAAGAACTCTAAATCATATGACAAATCAACCCAACCACTTAAACAAAATATGAATGCATGTCTTTTTAATAAAAAAATGGGATTTCATTCATTTGCTAATTACACATTCAAATGTATAAAAGTTTTAAGCCAGTACGATGCCATTATTCTACACCAGGGGAGTGAGGTAGGAGCCTCCTTGTGGCTACTTAAAGTCGCATCCTCGGGATGTTCAAACTAATATACTCACTATTCTTAAATACATATGGTTGTATAAGCAACTATAAGAATAGAAAATAATGCACCACTTGAAAAAAAATATGAATGCATATAGTTTTAATAAAAAATGGGGTTTTCATTCATTAGCTAAATACACATTCAAATGTATAAAAGTTTTAAGCAAGTACGACGCCATTATTCTGCACTAGGAGAGTGAGGTAGGAACCTCCTTAAGGCTACTTAAAGCTGTGCATCCTAGGGATATCCAGACTAATATACCTACTATTCTTAAATACATATGGATATATAAGCAACTGTAAGAATAGAAAACCATGCAAAAATTGTATTTGATTTGATTGACTTATTTTGTGTGAATGAATTAAAGTTCTATCTAAATTCTAATGTTAAGATGGATAAGAATGAGATCAAACAAGTACTTCACCATTGTTCTACACTAGGGAGTGAGGTAGGAAACTCCTTAGGGCTAATTAAAGTCATCCTCAGAATGTTTAGACTAATATACCCATTAACATTCAAACTTATACAAATCCACATATGAATGTAAGAAAGAGACCTCATTTCATACAATATGTTTATATCCACATGCATCTCTTATGTATATGTAACTAAAGTCATAATATATATATTATTATTCATTAATAAGCTTTTGAAAATATATTTGAGATTTAATAGTGATAATAGTCCCACATATTTCTAATTAAGTCAACATATGCAAATTGACATAAAGGAAATCATATTCATTTAATTAATTTGAAAGAAATGAATGCATGACTACAAGTGGCATACAACATTTTAACATGATTAGAAAGAAATAAAGAAACACAAGCATGTAATTTCATTCAATCCAATTATGTCCTAAGGACAATCATATTAAACAAGTTCATTTAAAATAAATCAAAGTTTCTTAAAACCATTTTTTATCTTTATGTTTGATTGATTTAAGAAATGTGGAAGAGGTTTGCTAATTCTAATCCCATTCCCCCATGTGTGAGTTAATTTGGTTTAATGAAAAGCAATAGGTTGATTTTATGTCTTAATTAGGCTAAGGTATGAATTAAAGCAATTAATTAACCCTTACCTACATCACTTTAAGTTAATTAACTAATTAATGATGAGCCAACATGAGATGCAATCACATGAAAAGTAAATTAGCAATGCTCCTAAGAAATGAAAGGGGCCTAATGCAATTGGCTCATAATTAATAGTTAATTAAGCTTAAGGGACTCACTTAATTACTTTTATGATTTTCTCACACATGTGAGAACCATAATTTCATTAACTCTCTCTTTAGGATATTGAACGCCCAAAGAGTTACCTAAGAGTTAATTAGGAAAGGTAGGTTTGATCAAGTTAATTAAGTTCATTAACTATCTAATTAAATCCTAATTAATCTTAATCAACAATATGAAATGGACTTAGGGAAAGAGACAAGGAAAGAAGCCTAAGTCACAATCCCTAAATCTTTTCAAATTGTTAATTAAAGTTCATATATAATTTGGGTTTTGATTGTTTAATAAATTAATTAATTAATAAGTCTTAATTAATTAATTTTAAAGAGGGAATAGAGAGGACTTAAGGAAAAGATTGGAAGAGGGGTCCCAACCCATTTCTATAAGTTTCTCCACTGTTAATAGAGGCTAATGAGTTTAATTAATTAATTAATTCACTGCTTATTTGATTAATTATCACTAATTAAGCTAAAAGAGTCATTAAGGCTTAATCAATTAATTTCTCTAATTAACTATACACTAAATTCCAAGAAAAATAGGGATGCAGAGGTCATCTCCCTAAACATCTCTTAAAAGTTTGAAATTAATTAGATAATTAATTAAAGAGCAATTAAGCTAATTAAATTTTTAATTAAATCTTAATTAAGCTAAAATTACTATTCAAAATTAATTAATAATAATTTTTTGAGATTCTCCTCTAAAATACCTTTAAAATGAGCACTCATTTAAATTTTTTGGATTTTTCTAGGATTAGTTATGATTTTTAGAAGTTTCAGCCTTAAAAAATAATTAAAATAGCTCTAATTAAACTTTAATCCTGTCGGCACCACATGACTGTTGATGCGGCACGTGCTTTCCACATGGCGTGATGAGATAGGCTATTTAAGTAGTCATGTCAGGACGCTGACTCGGATTATGCGGATGTGCTTTCCCATGGACCGTCCGATTTGGACGGCCACGATTATATGTGGTTCTGAAGGAAAAATCAAAGGATTCTACACGATTTGATCATGGTCGTCCATTCCGATAATGCAGAATGGACGGCCCATGATCCATCTCCTTCGCAAGTAGCGAAAGACAGACACCGTCTATCTTTCCCCATTTGATCCGAGCTGAGCTCAGATTGGGTCAAAATGATCCCACACCATCAAGAGGAGGATATAAATACTTCCAACGGTAAAAAATGGATGACATACAAATTTCCTTCAAAAGGACCAACCACTTTTTCCTAAACTGATGATTTTGAGGAATTACCTCAACGGAGCTAAAGTCAAGTGATGGGATCGACCGAGGTAGCTTCATTTGGTAGAAATGAAATCCTGTCGAGCCACACTAGCTTCAATTTGAGGTGGTTTGCTATGGACAAAGCTCCTCATATTTGGCTTTCAGTCTTGATCGAGCTCCTATCTCCTGGCTTGGAAGCTTGGGAAATGATTTGGTTGGCTTCGATTAGGTGTATTGAAGGTGTGTGTAAGTTTAATTGGAGTTTGGTTGAGAGATGGATGGGTTTGAATCAAGGGAGGTCTCCCCTATTTTAGTTTCACACGCAGAGGGCAATGGCCGATCGAGGGAGGTTTGGGGTGCTCTAGGAAGCTCTCTAAGATTTTGAAATCACTCAAAGAACTCACCTATTGTGAATCATGCTCAAACCTGCTCGAATTGAGGGAGTATACCCCTCAATTGTGTGTGATGGATGGACGGGATTCATCCCTAAACTTTCATTGATTTGTTGCCATCGAGGCATCAGAGGTGTCACCGTGAGCTCCATGTGGCACGCCAGGGCTGAAGGAAGTTGTGGCAGGAAACTCAAGGCAACATATGGGAAGATTATGTTGGCTTGGTCCTTTGGGTGCTCGGGTTTGGCTTGGGGGGGGAGGAGGTGAACTCCCCTTGGTCCATGGCTAATCTTAGCTATTCTAGGGAGGGCTAAGAAGGCTAGCCATACCCCATTTGGCACTTGGATGGTTGCCCAAGTGATGGGAGAGGGGACTTGGCTTTTCATGGAAAGAATCCAATGTGGGAAGGTTTGTCCAATGGATAATTCCCTTGGGTTGAGTCCCACTTAGATTTGGGTTGGTTTGGGAATGATCTAGAGCTGGTGTGGGTCGGGTTTGGCTAGCCATTAGGGTCACATGGGTTGGTTTGAGATGGTTTGGTTTCATTTGGTCAAATGGGTTCATATGGGTTCATGTTGAGTTGACCAATGGGTCAAATTGGGTCAAACCAAGGCTTGGGTTAGTTTTAAATGATGATTTCAAGAGTTTTGGTTCAAGTGGTTTTGATTAATTTGGTTTAGGTTTGATTTTGGCTCATTTGGATTCAAATTGGTCAAATGGACTATGTTGACTAATTTGACCAAATTGGGTTGGGTTAGTTGTTGGTTCATGTTCAATTGGTTAATTGAAAATGATTTTAGGCTTTGGTTTGGTTTAATTTGGAATTAATTTGGATTTTGGGCAATTTGACCTTTTAGGATAATTTGGGCTAGGTTGGGTCAAGTTGACCAATTGGTCAAATTAGGCTCAATTGTGACTTTAATCAACTTTAATAAGTGATTTGGAATGAACTTGAGCCATTGGTTATAATCAATTTTGATCAAATCATGATTTGACCTATTTAGGTATTTTAGCCAATTTGGGTCAACTTAGGTCAAATGGTCAATTGGATTTGGTTTGGCTCAATTAAGAGTTTGGTCATGTTCAATCATTGATTATGATATGGTTTGAATAAATGGTTTCAATCAATTTGTATATGGTGGGTTTTGGCTAGTTTAGGTTTCATTTGGGTTAAAGGTTGACTTGGTCAAATGACTAAGTTCACATGGTTTGACCCAATTCAAGATAGTTATCACCCTAGAATGATTGTTGATCATGATATGAGGTTTGGATGAGCTTAGTTCAATCCAATTTGGGTTCAATTAGGACTTGGCTCAAAAAGGGTCTTTAGGTCACTTTGGGTTAAGTGGACCTAAATGGGTTAATTGGTTTGATTTTGGCTTGATTCAAGTTTAGTTGAACTCACATATGGGTTTAGAATGAAAATATAAATCCAATTGCAATTGGTTTGGAGTCAACTGGATTTTGGTTCATATGACAATTTCAAGTCAAAAGGGGTCACCATGGGCTTAACTTGGGTTGACTTGGATTTGGTTTGATAATTGTAATTTATATTTATATTTGGGTAGATGATTGAAGGAATGATTGATCCATGAAGAAAACCATGGGTTTTGAATTGATTTGGGTATGATTTAGCCAAGTTCAAGAATTTGGCTAAAAAGGCTAAAATTAGAAAATTGATTTGATTTGGGTTTGATTTTGGCTATTTTGATTTATATTTCATTTTATTTGTGAATATAAATGAAGATACAAATGGGTTATGAGAAAATCACTTGAGTTTGGAGTGATTTGGAAGCAAATTTGACCAAGTTTAGGGATGTAGGTCAAAAGGGCTTAAGTAGGGAATTGATTTAGTTTGATTTGATTTGAATGGTTTGAATTTAGATTTCATTTATATTTGTGAATATAAATGACGGACAAATTGACTTATAAAGAAATCAATTGAGTTTGGATTTATTTGAGTTGAGATTTGATTAAGCTTATGGAGGTAGGTCCATATGGCTTAAGAAAGGTCTTAATTTGATTTGATTTAGTTTGATTTGATTTGAATGGATTAAATTTAGATTAGATTTATATTTGTAAATATAAATGAAGGAATGATTGATTTATAAAGTAATCAACCAAGTTTGATTTGGTTCAAATGGGATTTTGGCTAAGCATATGAAGGTGCTTCATATAGCTTAGAAAGGGAATTTGGTATTTGAATTTTATTATGGGTTTCAATCATTTGATTTGAAATTGGGGTTGATTTGAATTTGGTTAAGGCTAAGTCCATAAGATAAAATCAAAAGGCTTAGGAAGGTTTTGGAATTTGAATTTGATTTTGGTCTTGGGTTTCAATAATTGATTTGAAATTTGTATTTGAATTTCAGATTTGGTTTGAGGAATGAACATGGGTTGGGTTTGAGGCAATAGGGTAGGCAAGTCTTCCTAAATCCCTAAGGCATGACCTATTCTCATGTAATCCTTCTAAGTCTCTAGGCTTAGTTTAAGTGTTCACCTAACCACTAGAGGAGTCTTAAGACTAAGGAGCTCTTAGTTTCTACAAGATTCCTAGATGATGAGGAAGTTGAGAGCTCACTCCAAAAGTGAGGTCAATAATGACCCATCCTTAGGTCAGCCCAAATCAAATCCAACCCAAACCAAACTTGAATTAACCTATTATCCATTGGGTAAATCACTCCAAATGGGACAAAACCACTTTTGGGTGGTCTTACCTACGCCCTTTGCATTTGGAAGCCTCCCTTAGCTTAATTTGAACCCCTGGACCACCTCGACCCAAAGCTAGTTGGGTTAGCCATGGTCAAGGGAGGTAACCTAACCCATCTCTTCTCATTGGCTCACTTAGGGAAGCAAAGACACTCCACCTTAGCCACCTTCCACCTCCTTTCTCAAGAGAGCCACCGACCACTCCCCATCCCGCCTCCTCAGGACATCCAATGGCAAAATAAAATAATCCCAATCGTGTTTTGAGGGGAGGAGATTAAACTTCTCCCCATCTCATTCCAAGACACAACCAAGCATTCAGAGAGCTTGAGAGTGAGGAGACGAGCATCCTGAGTACATCCCCGAGTTCCCCTGAGCTTCCTATCACTAAAAACACCAAACCCTAATAGGATAGAGCCCCCACTCTATCTAGCCTCCCTATACACCACTAAACTCAAATTAACTTTACCCAAACTTTTACCAAGCTCTGATGATCAAGAATGAATCAATTCCCGATCTATTTAAGCATTGGGACCACTCCTAAGCCAACTTCAATGAGGATTCTAGAGATGTTTGGTCTACTGAGCCAACGACGGGGAGGCAACCTACAAGCTTCTCAATAGGGATTTGTCACTTCAAGACAACACAACCTCAGATAGATGCCGTCTGAAAGTGTCCATCTTTTGTCACTTAGGGAGATGAAGGATCGTCCATCATCCATTCCGCATGATTGGGATAGATGCTCGTGATTTAATACAATTAGATTATTCGATTTAATCCTATAGGAACTATGGGACACCGGCCCCGATTCTAGATCGGACGGGAATGAAAAACCGGCCGTCACTCAAGACAGTGTTGACCTCATTTTTGGATGAGGTTAACTTCATTCATAATCTTATTAATCAGGTCCCCTAATATTAGATTAGAAGTTCTCTAAGTTGGCACTTGGGATACTATGCTTAGTGGTTAGGTAAATAAACAAGAATAAAATAACAAATCGAATCAAACTTCAAAACTTGAAACTAAAATCAAATTTGAAATCGAACCAAACTCAATATGCTAGAGTGAAAAGGTAGGTCGCCGATTAAATCCTTCAAGGACTTGTCCTAACTCAATCAGATGAGATGAACCTAGATTAAATCCAAATTTAATGAAACTTAACATAAATCTAAATCAAACATATTGGAATTAAAATCTAAATTCAATTAAGCCTAGGTTGAAGTAATTAGATTAATTAACTGAATTAATCTTTTTAAGCTCAAAAGCACCTAAGTACAAATAAATTCAAATTAAATTAAAATTAAACCAAATTAAATTGAACTAAAAGCATAGAATCAATGCATAAACATAAATAAACACAAAAATAAATTCAGAAGAAGTTTAAAGTGGCCAAAGTGGGTCCCACTAAGTCAAAAGTTCAACTTATAAAAAATGGTCAAACTCATTATAATCCACATTAATTGTAATAAATTTTATTTGAAATCCAAATTGGGCCTAAATTACTCACTTGAGGCGTCTTGTCCATTTTAACCCATTTAGGCTAAATTGGGTCAAATCTAAATTGATTCAAATTAAGTAAGATTAATTAACCCAAATCACTTCAAATAATCTATCAAATGTGATTAAAGGCAAATCTAAATATAAACTAATAAATTGAATCACATAAATTAAATTAACCAATTTTGGTCAAAGTTGGTCAAACATTGGTCAAATCCAAAATTAAGCCAAACTAAATGAAATTGATTAAATGAAATCACCATAAATGATTATTCAAATATAATTGAAGATTAATCCAAGCCCAACATGATTAATTGAGTCATGAAACTCAATTTGACCCATTTTAGTCAAAGTGGGTTAAAATGGGTTCAAACCATTACAAAACTAAACCAACTCAAAATGAATCAACCTAAAAAGATTAAATGGCCAATTTGACATGATTAATACCTTAAGTTCATGCCAATAAACCCACATAAGTCATTAAACTCAACCTAAATCATTTGGTCAACTCATGTTGACCCAAAGTCAAAATCAAAGACATAATGTCCAAATTGGACTATGACAAGACAATCTACAACCTAACCCTCATGTGTGAATTGGTATCTCAACCTTGATGGTTGAAGGAAAGGTCAAGTGGAAGGAAGAATCAAATGCAAACAAGAAAAGTTGAAGCAAGCTTCCAAACTCCCCATTCCCATCACTTCTCCTTCTCCCCACTTGATACCACCTCCCAAAACTTTGGCCCAAATACCTATGGTGCCACCACCAATGTGGAACGCACCAACAATAAAAAGGGAAGATGAGTCTTCCTCTCCCACTCTGAACATTCTCTACACACTCACAATCATCTAAGGAGAGAAATCGAGCCTTTCCCCATCTTCCCCAACCCCAAATCGGCCAAAATACGCTGAAGTCTGGTGAGAGGCGGTGGTAGTTGATGTCCCTGGCAATCAAAGAGGAGGCACAAGTGCATATTCATTCCAAAGCATCATCTCATATCCATGAACGTGTTCAAATCAACTTGACCGCCAGACATTAGCTCCGGTGAGATAATTTCTTTGATCTATAGCCGACCTCTAGGTCTCCATGGTTTATGAAGTGAGATTTCTCAAAATTAGGATCAGCCCTTAGAACCTCATTGCTCTTTTGATTTACAACCTAAACATACTAAAAACATGAATTTTTGGTGAGAAATGCTAGAAAATAATGAGCACGACAATGGTGTTTACCTTTCGCTTGCTTGTTCACCGGCCCCACTGAGAAGAAACACGTTGTCATTGATCCTATTTAAATAGGATGTGATTAGAAGGGATTATGTCATGGCCCATTAGACCGTGAGATCAAATCTAGGCCCAATCAAGATAAAGGTCAAATTGAACCCACATTTTTCCCGCTCAATCCATGCTAGCAATAACATGGCCCAATGAGCCATCAAAATGCATAACGCATGATCCAGTTAGTGCCATGTGGCACTGACTATGTTAAATAGAAAAATCCAACATTTCTAAATTTTAAACAAATGCTTAAAATTGACCCAAAACTTTAAAAAATCATAGAAATTAAAATACTCATTGATAAATTACAAATAAAGGCTCATTGGATTCATCATTTCGATAAGAATCTAAAAAACCCAAAACCCTCAATTGTTATTGGGTATTGTGAGTTTAATGTAGGTTTCCTAAGTCAAAAGGTCAACTTTATCATAAGCTTTCTCTAAATCAATAAATATCAGATCCTCCTCCTTACTTTCTATTTTCTCCATCAAACCTCTTAACAAATGTATATCATCCATAGTAGATCTACCTATGAAACCAAACTAATTGTGAGAAACTTGTATCACATCATTTCAAAAATTATTCTCTCTCCATAATTTTAATACATTAACTTAATTCTTCTATTTTCACACTCTTGTGCATCACCTTATTCTTAAAATATAAACCAACAAACTCTTTCTCCACTCATCATCTTTTTAGTCTTTAAAATAACTAAAAGATTTGTAATATAAGAAATTCTTTGATCTCCCAAACATCTTCACACTTCTATTAATATCATCGTCTTGCTTTATATTTCATTTTCTTTAAAGCTTCTAACTTCAGACTATTAATGATAATAAAAAAAAAGCTCTCTATTTTTTTTATATAATTTTAAATTAATTATATTTTCATATCTTCATTGAAAAGTTTATCAAATATACATCCAATCTATTTTAATATCCTTTCTAAGAAAAGCACTTTATTAATTTCATCATTAATACTCTTCATTTGATAGATCTTATTTTCTTTTTCAAATAAAGTATCATCTTACCTCTTGAAAATATAAAATAATTGTATACAAAAACATAACCATAATAAATTTTTCTACCATTTTACCACATCAAAAAAATTTTTAATTTTCCATTTATAAAATATACAAAAATAAAATTAAATAAAATATAATATCAATCTTCCAATAAATAATAAAGTCTTACCACCCAACATGTCTAAATCTCCTTAATATCTTTAAAACATTTTATCTAAATACTTTATAACATTATCAATAATTTTTTCTATAATCAAAGTATACATCTAAAACTACTATCAAACCTTAATTTGACCATTTATTAAACACTAAACATAAAATATTTATCTTTCTATGATCCATAATATCTATTAATTCCATTAATTTACCTGTAAGTACCTATAATCCAAGTTCCTAACCTAATTGATTCTTCTTTGCCCATATTCGCCCAATATGGGAGCCCTTGCTTATTTAACATCGCACCCGGCACCGATGCAGTTCTGCACATTTTTTTCATGTATTTACAGCATTCACTTCTGGGACCTAGCATTAACACAATATTTTAAAGGAATCATGTCATGATTATTTAGACAAGTTTTATGATGGTTGTCGATTGCCTATCACAACCCTCCACTTTTCACATCCAGACTTGGGACCGCAAAAGTAGTGTGGCCAATCTACTGTCGAACTGTAAAACTATAATAAAATAAACCCTATTCTACCTCTCCATCTAGTTCATGGGAAGAATCTCTGGTGCATCGAAGACCCATCAGCCTTAGGATTCCTTATTAAGTAATCAAATCAATTGTAAGACAATATGTTTATCTTTCAAGACAATATATATATCCCTTAATGATGTATTTTATTATCTAAATGAGGACCCCCAAGATCTGCGCAGTGTTCCAAATAAAATTCCCACATGCCACATCAGATCGTTTATGTGGCCAATCCCACAACGCCACATGAAAAGTGCTGCCATGTCAGCTCCCGCGTGACACTGACAGGATTAAAGATTAATTATGATTTAAAATATGCTTAATTACTCATAAACTTCATAAAATCATAAGTAATTGTAGAAAAAAATCCAAAAAATACAAATAAACCCATTTTGGAAAGGTTAAATAAAGAAAATTTAATAAAAATAATTCCATTAATTTTTGAATAGTGAACAAAGCTTAATTAGGATTTGAATGTTTCTTTAAGTAGCTTAATTAAGTCTTAATTACTTAGGCAATTAATCCAAACTTAGGTTGCTGATTCCTTGGGATGTCCTCTGCCTCCCATATTTTTCTTGGGATTAATTGGTTAGGTAATTAGGGGAATTTGAAATCTTAAGATTAATCACCCTCCTTAATCAAATTAACCTTAATTAAAATTATTAAGTATTAAAATTTCAATGATTAATAATAAATAGTTACTATTAACAGTGAGATTGGTCAGTATAAATGATTAGGGCCTCTTCCTTAGTCATTTGCCTAATTATCTCTCCAAGGAGGGTTTAATTAACTTATGATTTAATTAAAGATTAATTAAGCAATTGATAATAAAATTAATTAAATTAAAATGATAATCACTTCGGATAATTTAATTTCAAATCATGGGTTCCTTTTTATGTATTTAATAAGATAAATTCCCTTTAAGGAATATGATTAACCCATGGGTGTGAGAAAATAATAAAAGTACTTAATTAGATTTCTTAATCTAATTAATGCTTAAGCATGAGCCTATTGCATTAGGTCCTTTAGAAGCATTCCAATTTTAATTTTTCATTTGTATTTCATTTGAGGTCATGAATAAGTGATTAATTAAATTAAAGAAGCATATAAAAGAGTAATTAAATGAATTATTTAATGGTTACAACTTAATTAATTCATAAAATTCATCTAATTACTTCTCTTTAAATATACTAAATCTTCAACATGGAATGGGACAAAAATAGCAAGTGTTTCCTCTTCTTTAATTTCAATTCAATTCTAATATCAAATTTAATAAACTTCTTTAATTTTTCATAAGTGATTTTATTTAATGTGATTGTCCTTAGGAATTAATATAGTTGAATGAATTATGTGGTTATGTTTAATTATTTCTTTTAAATCAATATAAATTTTGTATGTCATGTGATATCATGCATTCAAATTTTTAAACTCAAATCATCAAGTGATATTTACTTATATCAAGTTGCATGTGTTGACTTAATTTTATTATATGTGTGGCTATTATCACTAATAGATTTCAAAATAATTTTTCAAAATTATAAATTGATAATAAAAATTTAGAGTGACATTAGCTATGAATATATATATATATATATATATATATATATATATATATATATATATATATATATATATATATATATATATATATATATATATATATATATAGGATCAAGTGCTTATAAAGTATATGTTGTGTGTTGCTTTCTTTCTTACATTCATGTGGGTTTACAGTTTGAATGATAATAACAAAGTCTAGACATCCTGAACAGGCTTTAAGTATCAAGTGTATTTATACTAAAATTTGGATAGAGCTTTACTTTACATTTATAAATAATTCAATCAAAATATGATCTTTTGCATGATTTTCCTTTCTATGGTTGTGTATACATTTATATGTATTTAAGAATAGCAAGTATATAGTCTAGACATCTCGATAATACGAGGCTTTAAGTATCCCTAGGGAAGTTATTTGATTACCTCACTTCTCTGATTTAACAACGACACATGCTTGCTTAAAACTTTTATACAAGTGTATGTACTTAGCTAAGAAATGAAAGTCCCCTTTTTTATTAAAATATGTGCATTCATAATCATTTAAATGTGCTAAAAATATATTACTTGTATAGATATATTAAGCCTTAAATCATATGCAAGTTATGGGTGATGAAAAGGAATAGTTCAACATGTTCTACGTGATGGTAGTTCAATTATATTAATCTTAAGATATCTTTCATGTTGAATAGAATTCTTAAGATTAACCTAAACTTCAGACTAATAAAATATATAATAAATTATTCACTAAAAGAAATCAAGTCATAATAATATGCTTTAAAAAAAACTTTTACTTAGGGTAGGGATGAAGAAAGTTAAGCCTTCTTCTTCTCTTCATATTGCATAGATGTTAAGTGAATATCAAGTGAAATGAAAGATAATATAAGTTAAATTTTCATAAATTTGCAAAATGACTTAAAAGTGAAATCATCCTTTTATATCAAATTAAATAATTCCAATCTTATAAAAATTACAATTCTAATGCCTAGCTAGGACATACCACACTAAGCCTAAATACCACATTAGAATGCTAAGTCACCACTCCTAGCTTTATGTTAGGACGGTGTATATATTAAAGTTATATTTTTTCTTGTGATATAATATTTTAGACTAGTTATTAGGAATGTAGATCGTAGACTATATGTTAGGCCGTTGATAATCTAATGTTATTTTCTGCAGGAGATTGTGCTTAAGGGGCTGCTGTAAAAATGAATATAAATGTTTTGCTTGCAGGTTACTTATGCCCTTAAACATAGTCTATTTTAGGACAGCTTGGTTACCCATGTGTAGGGTGCCAAGTCCAAATTATAAAACATAACTGCTTGGGTTTGTATGTATGTTTAGCTAACATTTATTTTGCAAGTGCAGTTAGATTTACTTTCCATAAAATATAATTTGCAATAGAAATTAGGATAAGTTCCATGGAGATTAGGATGAGCAATGTCTAGAAGGCTTAGTCCTGAGGTGCCCTGTGATGCCTCGAAGCAAATCAAACCAAATGAAGAAATAAAGAAAGAAGAAATGAAGAATGAAGATCCCCATAGCATATATTCAATTATAAATTGTAATATTATTTTGTAATCCGAGATGTATAAGGGTAGAGCTTGGCTACCCAACTTTTCTCTTTTCCCTAGTGTACAATGGTACTTAGCCGCACCTGCCTTTTATTCTTTTATAGAATCTATTCATATTTGATTGATGTTATGTTTAGATTGTGCAATAAAACAACATGATCTTCATAGTTTCTTCAACTTGATGTTGGAATGTGTGGCTTGGATGTGGTAGACTCTTAGAAAAAAATTAATTTTTCTACCCAATTAACAACTCAAAATTAAATCTTAAAATAACTTTCAATCTCACTTTAAAGCCTAGGATGTAATCAAGATAATTAAAAGATTTAGTACCCCCTTAGCTGAATGTTGAATGTCTCACATCATGCATGACATCTTATATCACTCTTGAACAAATGAGGGCCTCCATTCTTCCACTTTAAGGATCGCTTGACCTATGAGAGCACCCCCTTATGGTGGAGATTCACCCTCTTTCTCTCTTGATTTGACCAATAACTTAATTTCATCATGTATTTAGGTCTCCCAAAGCCTTTGTTCAAAATATTGTGTCAAAATAATATAAAATTTAAAAAAAATTTGCATTTAGACAAAGTCATATGCTAATGCCAAACATGATTTAGTCTCTTAAGGAGTGAGTTTAAGTTTTTTAAATTAAATAATGCCATCTTGCATCTTACACTTATAAGTACCTACATGGATTTAAAGCGTAGGAGGTGTTAGCTGATGACCACTTCAAGCGGTTTTAAGTCCAGAAGAGTCAGATAGGTCAACCCTCCCTTGTGGAGGTAGACTTTTATGTCCAATTTTTTGCTTAGATTTAGGTTGTGCTTTAGCTTATGCTAAAGCTTCATAGATTCAAGATCTGAGGTTGTTTGTTTTCTGAGCATTTCCATAATCTTGTGTTGATGGACTATAAGCCCTAATTTTCTAATAAAATTTCAACTCAAACAAAACAAATATATAAAGACTCACCATATGATTGATTGGAGTGCTCACTAGGCTACCTAGTATCATGAGCATTTCTTACTTATCTTTCTTAGGAATCTAAAAATAAGTCATTCCAATTGAACGATCTCACTTGATTTTCCAAAATACCCAATCCTTTGATAGTTTAGTCTTGAAATCTTTAGAGATAATTGATTGACAACTTTAATCAAAGTTTTCTTAGGGAATCTTTATTCCTTAGGATGTAATTAACTATGGAGGCTTGTCTCTATAGGTAATTAAAGAACCCAGCATTAAATAAACCCTGCTTTACTTTTTCATATAAAGTAGGAGAAAGATCTCTGGTATATATGAAGACCCATCATGCCTTTAGAGCCCTTATTAGGTGATCAAGTTCATTGTAGGGTGTTGTTTCCATCTTTCAAGATGGTACATCATACCTTGATGTCATATCCAATCACTTCAATAAGTAGGCCCTAAGATCTGCATAGTGTCCACATGATCTCCAAATTTAAAACACCATAGGTCTATATACTAAAAAGCAACAACAATGAATTTTTTTTTGAGAATTATAGCATGGTGATAAGTTGTAGAGGTGAGCATGTGATTTACAATGCTAAAGAGTTAGGCGCCAGTAGATTCGATTAGAGGCAACAATGATAGTGATACTAATGTTGAAATTACAGATGCAATGTGATGATAGAATGAAAGCAAAGAACTTTGAACCTTTCTTTAAATCAGAGCATGTGCATATAAAATATAAGGTGGGCAAGGTTGATTGCATAATAGTTTTAATAGGAGAGATTGATATGAGCTACATGTAAAGTGGATTTCAAAAGTGTGCAGGTCAAGCAATTAGTAGTTCAGAGCTATAATTGCTCGAAGGGTGGGAGCAACATTGAATTGGAGGAGGTGAGAAGTTTGACCAACCACGTGTTATTTGGTGGTAGAAGAAAGATCAACGAGCTATAGTGGATGTAACTTATGGTTAAATTGTTGGTGCAATGAGAGGGGAGGATGCAAAAGGGTTGTGATCAGAAAGAATTTCATGACAAGTTGCAAGTCGAATTTAGAGGAGCTATTGCAAAAAAAAATGATTTGAAGGGGTTGATAACATGTTTAAAGGCATGAATATGAGAGAATTATAACTTAATAGAATTATGTGTTGTACAAACATATAAATTTCTAAATATAGACAAAACAAGAGAACAAAATAAGAGGAATACATATATATATATAATATATATATATATATATATATATATACATATATATATACATATATATATATACACCACACAATTCATGTAATACATATATACACACATAGATGTTTACATAAATAATCCCTAAATTTTAATGTCACAAAATAACTATTCACATACATATATGTAAAAATTGAAATACACCTTTTCATGCATAAAAAAGTATATCAAAACTTAGATGTTAGATATGTAAATTCATAAGAATTGTGTAGTATGTATGTAAATCTTCTTGAATGAGAGAAAATTATATTCATTTTATAAATGATTTTGGATATATATATATATATATATATATATTTATTTATTTATTTATTTATTTATTTATTTATATATCCAAAATCTTTTCTCTGCTAATTTTGATTAGTTTTGGAATTCCTTCAGAGCAATTTTCTTAATGGTACTATGATGACATTTTTATCAGATGGTTTTCTTTGATAAAACCATCCGTGGTATATTTTGTGTTGTGTACGCATGATAAGATGTGGTCTAATTTGCAGTATTATGTCACAGCATAATTGTGCTATTTTTAATGCAAATGCTGGGAAATTAGGATTTTTCATTTGAAAAGACATTTTATCTCAATGTTCTTTTTAAATATGTGAGCAAGTTGGTTGGGATACAAATCGGCATCATGCAACTATGCCTTTGAGAACTGGCTTGAGAAGGTGCAAGGTTCTGCTAGAAAAATATATAGCGATGTAGCTTTTCATCAAGACTCCAATCATATTCAGCCACATGGCTTAATTTCTTAAATTTATATTAAAAATAATATAAAAAATTATTTAGAGCCACCTTTCTCACTTTCATTGGTGTCCGGATGAATAAGGACTCAGCATGTAATATTTTTTTTCGTTGGGGGACAAAGAGTTGAGTCCATAGGTGGGTGTATTTTTTCAATCCATTTTAGGACATAATTTAATTTATATTTGATGTTCTTATCCTTTCCTAGATTTTAAATTAAAGTTGGAGGTAGGTTGTTGGAATTTAGGAAAGTTGATTCTTTCAAAGTATAATGAGATATTCATTGTGATTCAAGAAAGTTAGTCCAGACGTTTGCATTTTCAGAAAGTTTTTTTTCTCATAATGTTTGCAACTAATTAGAATTTTGATTTTTTGACCTCCATATATGCCACATGAATCGAATCAAACTTATGAGATGAATTTGATCGACTTCGGATGCTTCAAAGCACAAATCAGAGTTGAGATGCACCAAACATCACCAAAATCTATCTAAATGATCTCCGATCAATGAATGGACTTTGCCATTGTATTCAGAACATCAAAATTGATCAAAATATAAATATTATACAATCTAACAATCAATCGAGCAAGCGATTGAGCTATCAATGCGCCTACATGCATATCGCAGTCAGAAGGTGCCGACTTAAACCAAACAACATCCGTTCATAAAATTGATTGCATTGATAGTTTTGAAATATCAAAATCTATCAAGTGAGGTTATCCGCACTCAATTTGGATAAGTCTACATGAAAATTGAGCGGTCAGAAATGATAACATGCATTTTGTGCTGAAATTGATCTAATTTGATGTCGATTTGAATCAAATAACTTTCGATAGTAAAATGAACTACGTCGTTGTGTTCGGAACATCAAATAACCTTAAATCAACATATATATTAATCCTATATTGAGGTTAGTAAAGTTCATTTTAAAGTTGATTAAATTATAAAAAATATTATTAAAATGCCTAATAACCTAAATCCCTTAAAATCGCCCATAATTTCCCTCTTCACACACGACCCAAGCTCCCTTCTGTTTGCACACTCCCAAACATTTGTTCTCCCCTCTGCATAGAAGTTGCTCCACATTCATTCAATTTCTCCCTTAGATCGCATGATTCAAGCACGATCTCCTCCGCTTTCCTCAATGGCTAATGCAGACGCCTCTCAACTGTTTCCTCCTTCCTCATCCTAAAGAAATGAGACTCTTTTGTGCCTCATTTTTCCCTCTCGACGCAGAGTAAGTTCTCTCTCTCACCCTTTCGATTTTCCTCCTTTCGACCTCCCTTCCTCTCTTTCCATTTTCTTCCGTCCACTTGAGTAATTAAAACCCTAGTCATTTCTTTCCTTCCCTCATTTTCCCCAATCGAAATCTCCTCTAGCCAAATTCCTTCCTTAATCGAAATTCATAAATTCTCCATACCCTTTGTACCCTCCTAGCCAATAGTCCCTTTCACTCTCTCTTCTCTGTTTCGATCCTTCTCCTTTCTTCTTTTTCTATATCGAGCCACAAACCAATTAATTTCAGCAATAGGAATTTAAAAACCAAAAAATCAAATCGATTAAATGCAAAATTTGAAACTTGAATATTAAGAATAGTGAACTTCCTATTGCAAGTTCATTATTGTATAATTGGACATGTGAGAATGTGGAAATATATATATATATATATATATATATATATATATATATATATATATATATATATATATATATATATATATATATATATATATATATATATATATATATGGTGTTATGTGTGTGTGTATATATATATATATATATATATGTTATATATATATATATATATATATATATATATATATATAAGCATATGTATACTTGTGTCTTCTTGAGTTTTTAATTATAGGATAATACAAGATGTAGACTAAAATTTAGAACTTAGATTAATTTAAATGGAAATCTTTTAAAATTGAAATCAAATAAAAAGGAAGGGAAAAGAACATATAATGAATACAAAGGTAAAACATCAAATCAAAGAGAAAAAGTAAGTAAAAGCACTTACAAGATTTATCTAAGTAAAGTTGAAAGCCCACCCAAAATTTGAACTAAAAAATCATCCCCTCTCTTTCAAGTACTCCAAGTCCTCAAACAAGTGGAATGAAATGGAAGGCCCCCTCTTAGCCTTATTTGTAGGAATTGGAGGAAACAATGTGGAACCCATCCTTATCTAAATTTAATAATTAGGTGTGATGTTGGGGTTTGATAGATGATACTAAACTCACAAGCTTTAATTGTAATCCTTGGTGGTTTAAATTAAAGTGGTAAAATGGGTTCTATTTTCTTTAAATTTCTTAAAACTAAAGAAGCTTTAGTTGAAACTTGTAGAGGCTGATAACAAACTTATAAGAGACTTATAATAAATTTGAAGTCCAGTTATTTACTACATATGAAGTCTGATGTGGAGTTAGGGATATTGGAGTTGATGTTTGTTTATATGAATAGAGCCTCTTATTGGATACTCAAAGTATTAAATTCACAAACAAGTAATCATAAAAATAATTGAACAATTGAAAATCAGGCCTGAAATCAAAAGAAGTATGAATCTTTATTGAACATCAAATCAAAGCATAAGAGAGCCTCTTGGAATTAAGACAAATATACTCAAATAAATTGAAGAAAATTAAAGAATTCATCAGAGATTTTCATGACATCGAATGATTTCTAATAAGCATAAGCAATGAATCCTTGGAAAATGTTTGAAGTATATTCGCCACCTTATTAAATTCTCGAATTAGTTCAAGAGAAATTGAGTATAGTTGTTGATGAATCTAAGAATTGTCATAAATAGTCTATTGAATATTCAAAGACTAATCAACTTGGAATAAAAGAAAGTAATTCAATATTAATTAAGATAAGATATTAGATCAATTTATAACACCTTCTATGCCACCGGATTCACAACACATCTGCAAAGAAGGTATTAATTAAGGCATTCTTAAATACACCCGCATGGGCTCCGACATTATGTTGAATGCTAAATTTAGTGTCTGAGGATCCTGCATGGGTTGTTTCTTGGTTTGATCTTAGGACTGGGTCCGGGTTAACAAAACCTAAAAATCTAGTTATTATAAGAATTTCAACTTATTAAAATATCTTAGAAGTTTATTTTGGCATGTGATAGTAGATATGATCCTCTATTAGGAGCTAAATAGAGTTGATAGGATCTAAAGTTCTCAAATATATTCAATTCAATCAATTAACTATCCTGATGATAGCTGTGTTGAATGGTGATTTCAATCGGAGGGGATACTTCCATCAAAATATGATTATAATTTCAAATCAAATTAACTTAAATCAAGCATCAATCTAAAAATTGCTTAAATGAAATTCAATCATTAAAAACTTAAAGCAAAACTCAATCTATCCATCTTTCACAATTGTTTATCAGATGTGATAAATTAAGGAAAACTCTAGCTCACGAAAGAGTCAAAGTCAAATCAAATGTTCTACTATGTTCACTCTCAATCAATCTCATGCTAGTAAGGATGTGGCCCTGTCCTCCTGACCAGTGGTGGTTTGCCAAGAGCTCCATGATGATGCGCTATGGCCGTAGTCCCATGATCGAAAGTGGTTTGGCCAAGAAGGTCCATATTATGATCAAGACCATAGCCCGTATGCTCCCCAATGGCTCTACCCTTTGAGGTGTGAATCATAATGTATACTTGATAGGGAAAAAATTCCTCTGTCGGCTAAGGTTGACTTAACATTGTCTCCTTAAATAAACACCACCCCAAGTCTATAAGGATTTCTTGGACGACGTAACCCATGTGTTACTGATAAGGATCCTTTAGTTAGGTTGGGTTGACTACCTCCTCTGACTAAGTAGACTAGGGACCACGATAGCCTGGGATGATGAAACCATGGGATCTAGATGGGCGCATCATCGTTCCTCCAACCATCCACTTTAAGCTAATACTGATGAATTTCATAAATTCTAAATCCTAAATTTCAAAACTCCACATGTTGCTACTATACACTATGCATTCAACGATCTAACAAATTTTAATCAAAGTTCTCTCAATTGAGAGAGGTAATTAACTATAGCCTATAAGAAACCCGGAACCATCTAAAGTCCTCACAAAATAAAGGCAAAATCTGGTAGTCTTATCTACTATTCCATCTATTTCCTCAAAATAACACATTAAAATTGCATTCTCTTCAATATGTTGAGAGGTTGGTGGCAAATTTTTGGAGCCCACATGATTATTTTGTTATAAATAGATATCAATGAAATTCATACTTTAAGTTTTAAAAATTTAAATTCAATATCTCTCTTCTTCTCTCCTCACCATCCCTCTCTCTCCTCTCATCTCTACAATCAACTATAAGAGCATGTCAACCCTACGTTTCTCTCCCTTCCTCTTTATTTGTGTAGACTTTCAAAATTAAAAGCATCCAATTGTCAAAAATATGTACAAAAAATACATTGATTGATTGGACTACAAATTGCAATTATTTGGTGAGGATCGGTGGGGAGAAGAACAGAAATGGAAGAAATCAATTTAAGAGTTTGTCCATAATTCACTATCATTCTTGCATCCAATACTTTGGGATCATTCTTGATTATTTGACTCTTTAGCTTTAAATCAATCAACAATCTTATAGTCCGATTATACTGAGTTCCAATAAGAAAGACATCAGGTCATTGCTGCTTTGTACTTGATGTTACAATTTTTATGCATCAAAGTTGAATCATGACAAGCTTTCCTATGTTTCAAACTAACAATTTGTTGGGAGATAAAGATTAAATGCGAAAAATCAATTCAAGTATTTAAGAGCATATACGAAACAAATGAAACCAAAGTAAAAGCAATAACAGAGGAACACCAAATTTAACATAGAACAATCTAAAAAATGTGAAAAAATCACAAAGTTACACCACCAAGAAATCCACCATGAAAGAAAATTGAGAAAAAAATGTACAAATTACTTTGCATTCAAGTCACATCACTTCAATCACTTTAGGTCATTTCATTTTACTCTCACTCACAAAAGAATAGAAAAAAGTCATGAAAAAATTGCATAAAATAGCCTAAATACCATGTCTCCCTTCTTGTAGCATTGTGGTGCCATGATCCTAGCGCTTAAGCATTGGTATCGTTGTTATCCAGGCTTTTCTACTCAGGTTCAAGTGTGTGGCATTGCCTCTTATAGTGCCGAGGTGTAGGCTTCTTTATTTTTCTAGTACAAATCTGCAGATCCTGCCATTGTGCCCTGTCCTTCTATCATCGAGATAATGCCTCCTTTGTCTTTTTGAAGTCAAGTCCTCCTGTTTTAGCGTCGAGATACTACACATCAGGAAAAATTTATCTCGGGGGGTTCCTCCACCCCCAATCAGGGGGAACTCTACTCCCTGTGACCCCTCAATGAGCTCATCACTATGTTTGACCCGGCGAAAGACAAGTTTGAGTTGACAATACATCTCAGGTTACTTGATAAAATCATGCTCTACAAAATAACATAATTCTGCTTGTATAAGTTAGGGATGACTTCAAGTGATCCTCTTTTTCTTCCAATTTAGTGAATTAACTAAAGAACATTTAGTTTTAATAGAAACTTATTGGCGTTATATTTATCATGTTAAGTTTTTTTTTTTTCACATATACTAATATGATATACATTTTGGAAGTATCTTTGTGAGAGTGGCATATCTTAATTTGGGTTGTTTGTATCATCAAATTTTATAGTTTATGACCAATGGATGGATGTGGTCAGAAATGTGATATCATATATGCTAAATTCGCTTATTTATTTTAAAGTTATTCTCAGTCATTTTGCATTAGGTTATCCTGATGTAATTTTTTTACCAATAAATCTAAAAATTGAATTGAGTAAAAGAAGGGACAAGAGAATAACAGTGAAAGGAGCTCAATACATTTTCATTGATACATATTTTTTTGTAATTGGGGAAGTATTTATGCATAGAAGGATACATTATGACACTTCAAATATATATTGATCACTCACTTAATCTAAATTATACATTATTACCACTTACATTAATTACTAACCATCAACAACCTCTTATTCCAATCATATTGTTGCTTGAAGTATTGGTTACAGGTAGTATTGCTTTAATGGTACCAGTTTTAAAGTAGTTTCACTTCAGTAATTTCAATGGGAGTTGTAACAAGCGGAGCTTAGCTAAGCTCGAAAACATTGTAATTTGCAAGAAATCTCTCTTTTAAATTCACTCAGTATGTGATTCCACTACTTTCTAAAGTTGATCAGACATTCTTGCACTATTCATATCTTTCATTCAGGTAAGGGTGATATTGTATTTTGTTTGGGTGAGCTGATCTCATCTCAAATTTGGAAGTTTTGATGAGCCAAGTTTGAGTTAAGTCGAGATCAAATCGGAGTCAACTACTGATTAATTTCAGCAAAGCCTATTATTTTTAGTATATATATATATATAATGTTTTGAGTAAATACACATGTAAATGAATATTTTTGTATTAATTGAGTTTATATGAGTTGCCAAGCTAATTTTGGGTGAGCCATTTTTTAGTCGAAGTGACTTGGTATTGATTTTGAGTTAATTAAAATTCAAGAGATTAAGAGCAAACTTCTGAAAAATAATTTCTAATCTTGCTTAAGCGAGTTGGATATGGATGAAATTTCTTAAAATCATATCATGGTTGCAACACCCAATTGGTCACTTTGATTGCTATTCCTGCATAACTGCAAGTCCAATTCATTTTTAACTAGTCTTTAAGGATTCTTCATGTATTACTTTCTTAAAAGGAATGATATGACTTTGGGTTCTTATTAGCCTCATCCTTTTTGGAGGCTGATCTAAATTGTTAAAGGAAAAGTCTTGATGGTTGGAATCCTTATCCTTTTCCATTTTAGATTGGAAAGATTTGAATGGTTATTACTTATAGCAGCATGTGCTCTTTTGACATTACACATTTTGATAGTTATTCTTGGAAATTTAAACTTTTAAAATTCATGAGATATGTGCATTAATTTTTAGTCATGCTTCATTCTTGGTCAACATTTGAAATAATGTTCATCAAAGACTAATGTATATTTCTGATGTCACATAGTTTGTGGTTTTGGGTGAACTTAATGAGGAACATAATGAGTATTCTTACATGTATGAGAAGTTTCCATTCAATCAAGTAAGAAATTAAAGCATATGCTTTGAATCTCAAAGTACTTAAATAATTGACATTTTTTGAAATTAGTTTTAGGATCAATTGAATTTTTAATTTGATATGTTTTCAGACAAAATGATAATCTCATCAAGATGATTTCAACCACATCAAAATAATTTAAATTTGAATGCATTTGGGATTGAACTAGTCAAATTGACTTGAACAAATTATGATTTGAATCGAACCACATCCACTTTTCCCTCTCTCTCCTTTAAGCATAAGTTTAATGTTTGTAGTGTTAACTGTCTTGTAGAGGTAGGGTTAGAAATGAGCTAAGCTGAGCAAGAATGTGTTCAAGCTTGACTTGTTTATGATATTCAAACTCGGGCATGAGCCAAGCTTCTATATTAATGTTGAGCTTGGCTCATTTATCATTCAAGCTGTTTGAGCTTGGTTTGTGTCCATATTAGGATAAACAAACTATTATTGTGTAGCTCATTTATCAAAATAAAAATAATCTTATTGAGCATATTAATGAGTAGTTTTATTGAGCTACTTATTTTCTAATCAAATGAGCCTTATTTAGTAGATTAAAGAGCAATATTATCGATATATTTGTTTTTGAAGCAAATGAATTTTACCGAGCAAATTAATGAGTAGTAATGTCAAACTACTTATTTTCTAACCAAGCGAGCCTTAAACTTTTAACAATTTTAGTTTAAAAAAAATTACAAATAATTACAAAAAAAAAATTTAAATAAATATTTTTAATTAATTAATACTTTAATAAAGTAATATCCATTATTAAAATTTTTTTGAATTAATAATTTAATTTATATTTATTTAAATGAGCTTCTTTATGAGAATATTCACGAGTTTGTTCATGAATGTTAAATGGTACTATTTATTAAGCTTCTTAACGAGTTTATTCAAAATATTAAATGATATTATTTATTAAACTTTTTAATAAGCTTCTTCACAAGCTTTAAATAATAATGTTCATGCTCATAAAAGAATCGAGTTGAGAGTTGTTCAAACTTATTCACTTAACGACTGAGTATTTATAAATGTGTTCAACCTTGTTCTATTAATTGATCGAATGATAAAAAAAATGAGCTCTAATTGAGTCGAGACATGAGTAGCTTGTCAAACGTTCAATTTATTTGTAGCCCTAATTGAGGGGATGGTTGACTAGCCTTATGATAGCATCTCATTATAAGCAATCATTTTATAATGTTTGATGTCCTAGTTTTTGCTCAATTTTAAATAGTTCATCCACATGCACCTCTATAAACCTTTACTTTGCTAGGTGCTTGCAGCATTGGATTGCTATTGGGAAGACAAACATTTTGATATGAAAATACATTTTATCATTGACAGCCTCGAATTTGAATCTTTTATTTTTCAAGAATTAATTTCAGCATCCATAGGTTTTAATTCCCGAATCATTTATGACATTGGGTTTTCTTAATAAGAAACACTTTAGTATCAAAATTGTTTCCTATCATCATTATTGTTTAATGACTCTAATTTTACTCCCCAAAACTTTTTGGAATTATTTTGGATAATCTAGATACATTGAGTTCATAATACCAAGAGCTTTGAAATAGTATATTCAATTCATTGATTAGAGACTTCCACAATGATTGATGCTAATGTTGACCATTGTTCAACTTAAGGGTGCGATCATTATCACTCCCCCTACCCCCGTCCCCATCCCCCATGCAGTACTTACAATAGTAGAAGGCATGACATGGAGAACTCATTTAACATATAATATAAGAGCTTCCATTTTATAAGATTGAGACTGACAGTTCAAAATACTCAAACTTAATTCCAAATTTGAATCTACATCATTATAACCACACCTAACATCACTATCAAACCTACTACCATTATTATATTTGTCACTTTATCATACCTATCATAATTATCATTCATACTACTATGAAATCTCTACATGGCCATAACATAAGAATAACCTAATACATATAAGACCAAATATAACATGATATAAAATATAAAATCCAAATAATACCCAACCTATATTATAACATAAGAGCTCAATATTAATTTAATATATAAATTTAAATTCTATAATGATGATGATGATACCCTACATCATTAGATCAATCAACTACTTAACTCTAAAATGTCTTATTTTTTGTCTGGAAGAAACATTTACACATAAATACATTGTTGAGCAGCAACCCTAACATAAAATTATTTACATGTGAAGTAAAAACAACATTAATGTGAAGAAACTATACCTTCATACTCTGATAAAATATAAGCAAGATATAAAATGATCAATTATGAGTGTCATTATTCATTAGTATCTATTATGCTATGATATTACATGTTGTATCAACATTCTTGGCATGTTCATGTTATTATAACTATGTTATACTTAATTTGTTAATAAAAATTATGCATATTTTTATATAAAGTCATGTCATATGTGAGAATCAAAATCATATTACTTCATGTAGTTTAAATGTAACATGAAATAGTATTCACATTTAATATTGAAATATGAAATAGCATATGAATTATCTTTGGGTGCATCACAGTTGTTTAATCATAATCATCATCCTAATGCATATTAGCTACTTTCCTTAGAAATAGAGCATCATATCATTAATATCCATTTGAACACCCTCACTAAAAAGAGAGGATCAATTCACTTGCATCACCATCTCTAAAAAGTGATGTTAATCATATATATGTTCATTAGCATTGTATCATCATACCAATGCTTTTTTTTTGGTCAAGAGAGTTCATGCACTTGCACTCTCTTAATCATTCAAGGCATTTTGATAAATTTCTGCATACCCTTAAATAAGAGAAGAAAGTCTCTAATTATGGATACACAAATAGATTTTCATTCTACACATAGAACATCTGTTCATAGATGATTTAAGGCAAGAGAGTTCATTCACTTGCACTCTCTTACATTCAAGGCATTTTGATAAATTTATGCATTCCCTTAAATAAGAGAAGCAAGTCTCTAATTCTATACACGAATAGCTTTTCATTCCACACACATAGAACATCTGTTCATAGATGATTTATGTCTAAGGATACAATTTTATCATGTCAAAAGGTCATACAAAGTTGAGCATAATCTTGGGTGATAAATAATTATCAATTTTGCTAGCAGTGCAATATTTTATGTACTACATGTAAATGTTTTATATATATGATATGAAAAGATCATCAAATATGAATTATATATTTAAAAATCATTCAAAAAAATAAAAAAAAATAAAAATTTATGTGAAGCCATTATCAATTCATTGCACACTATGCAGCAATAAAGACAAACACTGGATTTGCAATGACATAAACTTAAGAACAAATCAATGAAGACTTTATGTACATTCAAATCATTTTTCATTAATATCACCATTTCAAATGATAAAATTGTAAATGAGGATAAAAATAAATTTTATATTGTGTAATCATATTTACATCAAAATAATTAGTCTATCTTTGACCTCTTTTATTAAATAAACTTCATATCTTTTTATCTCTCTCTCTCTCTCTCTCTCTCTCTCTCTCTCTCTCTCTCTCTCTCTCTCTCTCTCTCTCTCTCTCTCTCTCTCTCTCTCTCTCTCTCTTCACACATTTGTTCTTATAAACTATCATGACTAGGCTCATAACTCCCAAACAAAAGTAATGTTCTTCATCTTTCTTTATAATCTCATTTTAAGCAATAAATTATACAACTACCATTTTCTCCCATAGTACAAATAAAAATAAAGGAAATAGTCATAGTTAATTTAAAATACCAAAATACACTATATCTTTATAAAGTGAAGGCATAATTAAGCTATTTAACTAGATATGATAATTTTCATTAAATGTTCTCTTTAGTATATTTCACACAATCTAAAGAAATTTCATTTTGAAATACACTGCTGTGGGTGTTACAAATATTTTCTTTTTTGAAAAAAAATTCAAATAATAGCTTTCTGATAGTCACCACACTCTAACAGCTTTGGTTCTCAAAAGCAGCTTTTCACCATAAAAGTTTCTGAAAAATGGCCAAAAGGCAAGTAGCCAAACTCATATGTGATTACTTTTTGGCTGCTTTTTGAAAAACAAAGTAGCCAGAAAGCTTTCTCAAACACATTCTCAATATATCTTTTACATCTAAGAGAAGGGCTATATTAGTCGCTTGTGTAGTGGTGTAAAAAGGCTCATTGTTCATTATTGGCTTGATAAATTGTTAAAGCTTGATTAATTTTTACACATATATTTAGTAATTCAAATACAAACAAATCCTTATTTGATCCAACTTGATAATAGCTTAATTATGCTTATATATACATACAAAAAAGCATATCTTTATATGTGTGCATATATGCTTTTGTTTTTAGGTGTATTTATGTACATATAGATGTATATATTAACTTTATTCATATTTTTATTTCTATTTGTGTGGAACATATACATATATGTGATAACATGTATGTTTTATAATTTGTATATGACATTAAAATAGACTATATTCCTGAATAACTTATGTTTGACTTGGTAAGTGAAGATGTTGTACAAAAAAATTTTAGCTTATTTGCTTAAGGAGTTAAACCTTTTTGAGCTTGCTCATGCCTAACTCACTTAACACCCTTTATTTTCTTGTAGTTATTCACCATCTCCAAATTGCTTAATCATTCCCTCCATTTAAGAGGAGGGTTGTCCCCACCTTTGATAAATTCACTTAATATTAGCTTGCCACTCTTCACTTTTTATTTAGGGGAAGAGCTATCCTAATTGCCAATATCATTACTTATTTAGTACACCTCTTCATTTAGAAAAAATGCAGTCATGAATTTCTATAATTATGTTACTTTCTTTAGGTGTTTGATCAATGTTTCCATAGTGATGATTTGATATTTGAGAGGAGTATGCAACCTCCATAAGAAATGGTGTAACCAAATGATTGATCAACTTTGAGAGTTTTGTATGACCTACCACTAAATTAAAATTATTATAATGAATTTTGCATGTTGAGCAAGAAGTGGCATGACTTGTATGATTGAAAATGAGATAACATATTCATTTTAACTTCGGAATCTTAACTTGATCATCGATTTCATTTATTTTTGTAAGCTTTCTATAATTATATTGATATTTAGTTGAGTTTTAGGTCATAACATATATTTTGTGTATATATTTAGATTTAAATTAATGTGCATGTATGCATGTGTATATGCATATATGCATAAATCTAAATATGTATGATGTGTCGATGTACTAAATTGTACTAAATTTTTTTAATGGAGATTAACTAAAATTAATGAAGATCAAATAATGTCAACCTATATCATAATTAACTTGAGATTAGATTAAATGATTTCAATTTGATCTTTCATTAGGATTATACTGACTTGGGATGAGATAGTTAACAATCTATATGCAAGAGAAGGGAGCTTTTGAGGTTATTTAATATAGTGAAGTTTTGACATATTATTTATTAGAGCCTTATCATAATTTCTTAAGAATTAGGCCTTGTCTTCATCAGATGATATAGACATTATGGGCTCCAAAAATTTGCCATCAACCTCTTGATGAAGAGAGTATGATTTATGTCGGTTAAATTTTCAGAAGGCAGATGAGACAAAAGATAAGACATTACCGAGAGATTTCATCCTCATTATGTGAGGACTTTAGATTTGGTTCTAGGTTTCTTATAAGTGCAAGCACCTATAGTTAATTACCCCTCCTAATGCTGAGAGAGAACTTTTTATTAAGGCTAGTTATTAGATTGCTAAATGCATAGCATATAGTAGCAGCATCTGGAGTTTCAAATTTAATCTTCTAAAATTCATCATATTAAATTAAAGTGGATGGTTGGGAGAATGATGATGTGCTCAATCAAGATCTCATGATTCCGTCATCCCGGCCAGTCGTGGTCCCTAGTCTACTTAGTCAGAGGAGGTAGTCAACCCAACCTAACCAAAGGATTCTTGTTAGCAATCATGGGTTACATCGTCCAAGGGAACCTTAGCTGATAGAGGGCTTTTGTTCTATTAAGTGCACCCTATGATTCACATCTCAAGGGAAAAAAGCCAATGGGGAGTATACGGGCTACAGTCATGACCATAATATAATGGTGTCATTTAGCAACCTCCCAATCAGAGGACTCTGGTAGTAACCACATCATATGTGGAGCCTACTGGCCAAGCCACATGGACAGAGGACACGGGCCACATCCTTACTACATGAGATTGATTGAGAGTGTACATAGTAGAACACCTGACTTGATATTGGCTCTTTTGTGAGCTAAAGTTTTCTTAATTTATCTCCTCCGACAAATAGTTGTGAAAAGTGGATGGATTAAGTTTTATTTTAGGATATAAATAATGAATTTTATTTAACCATTTAGAACTTAATAATTTATCTAATTTTATATTTTTATTGATACTTGATTTTGATTAATTCAATTTGAACTTGCAAGCACATTTTGATGATGATTATCCCCTCTAGTTGAAATCTCTATTCAACACATCCATCATCAGGGTATATAAGTCTGCTTAATCATTTACCTTATTATTTGATTCTGTTAACTCTATTAATTTAATCATAGAGGATCATATTTAGATTTATACTTTGAGAATTTTGAATTTGAGATTATCGAATATAAATATCTTGGATATTTTGATAATAATGACTCCTCTGGTTGATATTTTCAATCAACTCAGTCATTATCGGGGAGTTAGAAAATAAATGTTATACTGTCATATGACAAAATTAGCTTCTCAGAGATTTTTTTTGGTGGGAAAGCTACAATAACATCATTAGATTTTTTTTAACCCGACCCGGTTGTAGACCAAATTGGGAATCAATCCACGCAGCATCCTCAAACACTAAGTTTAAGCACTTATACTATGTCAAGTCCCATGTGCATGAAATAGACTTAATTGCATGAGTTTGGTGTGTTTAGATTATGTGATTATACAAATTGTAGTACAATTGCATAATATGTCTTCACACTTTCAATAATAGGTAATCAAGTCAACTTCACTTTAATTCTTAATTGAATTATATTTTATTTGAATTATATCTCTAAACTCTTTATAAGATTATTGATATTGTATTAGCAGAGGGGTTGAGAATAATCAATCATTTTACTTTGGTAGGAGCTGTCAACTTCTGATTTTTTTTTAATTCTATAAGGAAGGAGACTTTGTTATTTTTTTAACCTCTAGCTTAAGGATTGATAATTTATGATCATTAATTGAATTTTCAAATTACTTGAGATTCTCATAAGTGAATCAACAATTATACTTGATTACTTCTTAGCCTTTAAGGAATTTACACAAACCTCAAGGCCCTATGATTTAATTTAGAATAGTTCCTAAATCTATGTAATCCCCATAATTATTCAAAATTCACAAAATTGTGCAAATATTAACCACTCAATACCATATAAAGCCACCTCTTGGATATTCAAAATGATAGCCTTTCCTTTGCATGTGCACTTGGGTGATTCATTAGTTTTAGTGTTAGGTTTATCCATCAAACATCACCCTGTATTTATATATTACTTAAGGTCGACAATTTTTGTCTTTATGTAATTTGAATATTGTTGGTAGACCTCTATGAGTCACCTATCTTCAACTATAAATATGAGGTTGATTCAGTTCATTTTATTTAGATCTATTCAATTTTATTGAGTTATCTGAAGGTTCTGAGTGTAGTCAAGTCTTATGATTTTGCAAGATGGCTAGGTTGCTATTATTTAGAAAAAAAAGCTAAAGTCCTTAAACCATTCCCTAGGAGACGAGAGCATGAGTGGTATGAATAATGACTTAGTCTAATGCAAATCTAATCAAGTTTTATTTGATTTTTTTTAATCTTTATTTTGACACAGACAATAAAATTTTTTTTTATATGCCTAAATGCATGGTGAAGTTAATTATGGGCTAAATCAAAAGAGAGAGATGTGTTTTTCCACCATCGGCTCTTAAAGGTTAAGCCCATTTCTATCTGGAAAAGATGGAAACTGTCTCTTAGCAAGAGTGGAACAAAATGATATGTTGACATCTTGCTAAATATTTTATTATCTTGATTAGTTATGATTATGGGGTGGAAAAAGTTTGATTAAAAGCCTAATCACATCCAGGCCATACAACAATCACCAATCATAAATACACTTTGAAGAGATCATGTGTTTTCTAATACACAAGCTAAACAAATCATCAAACAATTTATATATCTATCATAAAAGAATAAGATGCCATTGGTGGTGTTGCCAGGTAGGTGCTACCCTTATATACAGTATAATGAAAGAATAATTGTAATTTAATTATAATAAATGAATGGGAGCTATGGGGGATCTTCAAATCTTCAAAGATCCTTCTTTCCTTCATTTCCTTCTTCCATTTAGTTGGGCAAGCTCCATAGAATCACATGGTACATAAGACTTGGTCTTGTAACCAATGTTTAGCCTATGCCCCCATAGCACTTATCTTAATTCCTAATGCACATGCAAAATAGGAAAATGTAAATCTAACTACACCTACGAAACAAGTATTAGCTAAACACGCCATACAACCCAAGTAGTTATATAAATAATTTGGACTTAGTACCCTGCACATGGGTAACCAAGTCCACCTATCTTAATGTAGATTATGCTTAGGAGTTAAGCAACTTGCACAGCAAAAATATTTATATTTATTTTAAGCATCCTTAAGCATAATCTTCTACAAAAAATATGATTATGGTAATCACGACCTGACATCCAGTCTACGCACATACACCCTAACATCCAGTCTACATTACATGATAAAATAAAACATGCATCAAACCATACACCGCCCTAACATAAAGCTAGAAGTGGTGACTTAATCTAATGTGTGTGTTAAGGCTCGTGTGGTATGTCCTAGCTAGGCTTTAGAATTAAGATTTTCTAAGTATGAAAGATATTTAATCATAAAAGGTGGTTTCACTTTAAGTGGTTTAATTGATTTATAAATTTTACTTAATGTTTTCTTTTATTTTATTTGACCTATACAAAATAACTAAGTGTTATGAAGAGAAAGAAAGAGAGGATCACTCCCTTTTATCCCTATCTTAAGTCACATCTAAAGAAAATTTATTAATCAATTCCCTTTAGTGAATGGCTTATTACATGTTTTATTTAATCCTAAGTTTAGGTTCACTTTAAATAAACTCATTCAATAAGAAGTGGCATCTTAAGGTTAGTTGGAATGAATTACTATTACATAACACATATTTATTCATTTCTTTCCATCATTTATATCATGCATATGATTAGAGCCTAAGCATAGCTATACATGTAATTTGTATCTTAGCACACTTAAATGATGAATGTGAGTAGATGTGTTTGGAATTGACATCTCATTTGATTGAATGATTTTGTCATATTAATTTAAAGCTCTATCTAAATTCTTATGTGAGCATAAGGAAAGAACCTTGAATTACATGACTACTCAACTCAACCAAATAAACAAAGTGTGAATGCATGCATTTTTAATAGAAAAGAGGGTTTTCATTCATTAGGTAAGTACACATCCACATGTATAAAAGTTTTAAGTGAGTACATCACCATTATTCTACAATAAGAGAATAAGGTAGGAACTTCATTGGGGCAACTTAAACTCATGCGTCCCTGGAATGTCCAAACTAATATACTGCTATTCTTAGATACATATAGATGTATAAACAACTACAAGAATATAAAACCATGCAAAAATTATATTTTGATTGATTAATTTATTTTGTGTAAATGAATTAAAAATCTATCTAAATTCTAATGTCCAATTGCATAAGAATGATATCAAGCAGGTACGTTGCCATTATTCTACACCAAGGGAATGAGTTAGGAACCTCCTTAGGGCTACTTAAAGTCGTGCATCATTGGGATGTCTAGACTAATATACCGCTAACATTCTTACTTATGCAAATCAACAAATGAATGTGAGGAAGAGACTTGATTTCATACACTAGATTTATATTCACTTGTATGTCCTATGTATATATAACTAAATTTATAACATATATGTATATTCATTCATTTATAAACTTTTGAAAATATATTTGAGATTTAATAGTGATACTAGCCACACATATTTTTAATTTAAATCAACACATGCAATTTGACATAAAGGAAATCATTTTATTTAATTAATTTTTAAAAGAGATGGATGCATGAATCATATGTCATATAACATTTAACATGATTGGGAGGAAATAAAATAACACAAGCATTTCATTCAATCCAACTAAGTCCTAAGGAAAATCAAACTAAATAAGATTATTTAAAACAAACCAAAGTTATTTAATGTCATTTCATTTCATGTTAGATTTGATTTAAGAAAAGTGAATGAGGTTTACTAATCCTAATCTCATTCCCCATGTATCAGTTAATTTGGTTTAATGAAGAATAATTAGTTTGATTTTATGTCTTAATTAGGTTAGGGTATGAATTAAGTCAATTAATTAATCCTTACATACATCACCTTAAGTTAATTAACTAATTAATAGTGAGCCAATATGATATGCAACCAATGAAAAGTAAATTTGCAATGCTCCTAAGAAATGAAAGGGACCAAAGGCAGTTGACTCATGATTAATAATTAATTAAGCTTAAGGGATCTCACTTAATTACTTTTATAATTTTTTCACACATGTGAGTTAACCATAATTTCATTAGATTTCTCTTTAGGCTATTGAACACCCAAAGAGCTACCCAAGATTGACTAAAGGTGATTAGATGTGAAGTGGATTTTAGATTGAGTTAATTAAGTTTATTAATCCATTTGGTTTAACATTAAACATTTTTAATTAATGAAATGGAATTAACTTAAGGAAAGAGATCAAGAAAGAGGTCTTAATCTCAATCCCTAACACCCATATTTGATTACTTAAGCTCTGATTTTATCTTGAGGATTAATTAATTAATTAAGAAATTATTTACCTCACTAATCATTAATTAATCAAAATTCAAAAAAAGAAGAAAACTTAGGAAATGAATTTGGAAAAATATCCCAATCACATTTCCAAAGCTCCCTTACTTTTCAACAGATGTCATTAGGCTTAAATGATTAATTAAGTCATTGTTCATTCACTAATTATTACTAATTAAATTAAGATAGTGATTAAGTCTTAATCAATGGATTTCTCTAATTAGGCAACCAATAAAATCCAAAAAAAAAATAGAGGCAGAGGTCATCCCCAAACATCCACAAAAAATTTGAGATTAATTGGGTGATTAATTAAGGAGTAATTAAGCTAATTAAATTTCTAATTAAACCTTAATTAACCCAAAATCACTATCCAAAATCATTTAATAATAATTTTTCTAGATTCTACTCTGAAATATCTTTAAAATGAGCCCAAGTTTGTACTTTTGGATCTTTCTAGGATTAGTTATGATTTTAAGAGATTTCAGGCTTAAAAATGAATTAATTAGGTTTAATTAAAGCCTTAATCTCATTGAGCCACGTGGTGGCTGATGTAACACACTTTCCACATTGTGCGACAGGATTTGGCTATTTAAGTTATCAAATCTGAAGGCTGACTCGGATGGCAGCGGATGTGCTAACTCTATGGACCATCCGATCTAAGATCAGGTGGTCACGATCAAATCCACAATTTAGGAAGAGAATCAAGGGATCTAACACGAAATATAATCAAAGCTATTCGTTCCAATCATGTGGAATGGACAACTCATGATCTATTCCATTCATGAGCGGCGAAAGACGGATGTCGTCCATCTTTCCTCGTTCGATCTGAGCTTACCTGAGCTCAGATTGCCTCCAAATTCATCCCACACCTTCAGGGAGGGGAGGAGCACACATCCAATGGCTAAAAATAAATGACGCGTTAATTTACTTCACAAAATACCAAGCAATTTTTCTATACAAGGATCAATTTGTAAAATTACCTCACCGAAGCTACTGTCCGACGGTGGGTCGACGGAGATAGCTTCTCTTAGTTGAGGTGAGGCTCTGTTGAGAAGTTTTGAGCTTGATTTGGGGTAGAGTGCTCGGTTGACCAATCCACGTGTGTGAAGGCCTGGCTCGATTGAAGTCCAATCTCTAGTGCTCGGGAAGGCTTGGATATGGCTTGGTTGGCTTTGATGAAGTACAAGGATGGTGTGGGTTCAAGGAATTTGAAGTTTGATTTAGTGGAGGGGGAGTATTGTTCAGAAGAGTGGTGTCCTATTTTGACTTTGCTCAAGGAGGAGCAATGTCGATCGAGGAAGGTTTGGGATGCACTAGGAAGCTCTAAGTGATTTTTTGAAATTATCTTAGGAAGTCTTACAAAGCAATTCATATCGAATTCTGCTCGAATTGAGGGGGTATACCCCTCAATTTTCCATGATGTATGGACAGGATTGATCCCACAAAATTTGTTGATTGGCTATCATCGAGTCATTGGAGGAGTCACCAGCCAGCTCAACGTGGCACGCATGAGTGGACAAAGTGGTGGCAGGAGTCTTAAGGCTTGATATGGGGAGTTTATGTGGGATTGATCTTCCTTGCATCCATTGGGTTTGGCCATGAGGGGGAATGGCTTGGCTTGTTTCCCTTGGTTTTTTCTAGATGCTAGGATGGCATAGGTTGGGCTAGGAAGCTTAGGCTTGCCTTATTTGGCAAGTGGAGGGTTGCCATGGGGGAGGCAAAGTGGACTTTACCACTTATGGCAAGAATCTAATGCAAAGAGAGGGTGTCCATTGGTTAATCCCATTGGGATGGGCCCCACATGGATTTATGTTGGCTTGGGGCTAACCTAAGGTTCATTTGGGTCAGGTTAGGTCAGCCACCAAGGTTCTAAAAAGTGGTTTTGGGTGATTGGCTTCATATGGTCAAAATATGCTCATTTGGGTTAGGTTGGGTTGGGTTGACCAATTAGTCAAATAGGGTCAAACCAAGAGTTAGGTTAGGTTCATATGATGATTTGAGATATTTTGGTTCAATTAGTTTTGAATAATTTGGCTTAGTTTGAATTTGACTCATTTGGATTTAAAAGGGTCAAATGGGTCAAGTTGACCGATTTCACCAATTTGACCAAATTGGGCTGGGTTAGGTGTTAAGTCAAGTTCAATTGGTTGATTGAAAGTAATTTTAGGCTTTGTTTGGTTTGATTTAGATTTTGGCCAATTTGACCCTTCTTTAGGTCAATTTGGGCTAGGTTGGGTCAAGTTGACCAATTGGTCAAATTGGGTTCAATCATGGCTTTGGTCAAGTTCAATAAGTGATTTGGAATGAACTTGTGCCATTGGTTGTAATCAATTTGGATCAAATCATGATTTGACTCATTTTGGCTTTTTAGGCCAATTTGGGTCAACTTAGGTCAAATGGCCAATTGGACTTAGTTTGGCTCAATTGATGGCATGGTCATGTTCGACCATTGATTATGAGTGGGTTTGAGTCAATGGTTTCAATCAATTTGGTATATTATGGATTTTGGCTACTTTGCATTTTATTTAGGTTAAGTGTTGACTTGGTCAAAGGGCTAGGTCGACTTGGTTTGACCCAATTCAAGATAATTGATTAACCTAGGATGATTGTTGATCATGATATGGAGTTTAAATGAGCTTAGTTCAATCCAATTTGGGTTGAATTAGAACTTGGCTCAAAAAGGTCTTTTTGGTCACTTTGGGTCAAGTGGACCTAAATGGGTCAATTGGCTTGATCATGGCTTGATTTAAGTTTAATTGAACTCACATATAGACATGATGGAAATATAAATCCAATTGCAAGTGGTTTGAAGTCAAATGAATATTGGTTCGTATGATAATTTCAAGTTAAAAGGGGTCAACATAGGCTTGACTTAGGTTGCTTTGGGTTTGGTTTAGTAATTGTTGTTTGTGTTTATATTTGGAACAATAATTGAAGAGTGATTGAATCATGAAGAAATTCATGGGCTTTGAGTTGATTTGGATATCTTTTAGCCAAGTTCAAGAATTTAGCTAAAATGGTTAAATTTGGAAATTTGATTTGATTTAGGTTTGGTTCTGGCCATTTGGACTTATATTTTATTTATATTTGTAAATATAAATGAAGATGTAAATGGTTTATGAGAAAATCACTTGAGTTTGCAGTGATTTGAAAGCAAATTTGACCAAATTGAGGATGTAGGTCAAAAGGGCTTAAGTTCAGAAATGATTTGGTTTGATTTAGTTTGATTTGACTTGAATGGTTTGAATTTAGATTTCATTTATATTTCTAAATATAAATAAAGTAATGATTGATTTATAAAGAAATCAATTAAATTTCATTTATTTTGAAGGAAGTTTTGGCTAAGCATATGAAGGTGGTTCATATTGCTTATGAAGGGATTTTGGAGTTTGAATTTAAACATGGGTTTCAATCATTTGATTTGGGGTTGGATTTGATTTATGATTGGATTTGAGTTTGAGGCTTTGTTTGGAAGAAGGAAGCAAGGAATGGGTTTAAGGCTATAGGGTAGGCAAGTCTTCTAAATCCGTAAGGCATAACCTTTTCCTATGGCTAACTCTTCTAAGTCTCTAGGCCTAGGTTAAGTGTTCATCAAATCAATAGAAGTGTCTTAAGATTAAGAAACTTTTTGTATCTATGAAAGTCTTAGATCTATAATGAGGAAGTTGAGAGCTCACTCCAAAAGTGAGGTCAACATCAAGCATCTAACATTTTGATCTTTTAGATTATAAAAAGAAAGGGAGATTTACATACATACCACACAAATCTTATGTATTCACTTATCTAACACCTAAAGTTCAATATTTACTTATCTAACACTTTCTTATTCTTTAAAAGGTGTATTTCACTTTTAAAAAGTGAGTGATGATGACACTTTTGATGTGATATTGAAGATTTGAGTGTTATATACATAAAAAATTAAAATTTAGGTGTTAGATATGTAAATATATAAGAATTGTGTGGTATGTATGTAAATTCCACAAAAAGAAATCTAAAACTTTATTTCATTTTCAATAAAATAGCCCTTTTGATGATAGGAGATAAGCAAGGTTTATCTTGCTTAAAAAAAAAAAAGAATGCAGCCCTAAACCTTGTTGAATTTGGATATTTTTCTTTCCCCTTTATTTTTTTTTTTCATTTTTTTTACTGTAGATGGAGTTTGATTGTGAATGGGAGTTATTGGCAAAGTTAACTTGTATAGACTCTAAGATAGAGCAAGCTACTTAGTCTAACTATTAGGAATGAGATGGGAGGAAGTTGACACTTCAGATGGATGAGAAATGAAAGCAAGGAAGGGATCTAAAGGTGAGAACGTGAGAAATTAAAGGTTCAGCCTATAAGAGGCGACTAGATAGAAAGAAAGAGGAAGAGTGAAGCTTAGGATATATTAGGTGACAAATGAGTAAGTATAAGATAAATAGGAGAGATCAAGGGAAGAAGGCAGAGGCGTGGAGATAGAAAGAGAGAGAGACTACAGGCTTGATCTGTTATGTTGTGAGAGATTTTGGAGAAGAGAAACAAAAGTTGGGTAGCAACCTATTCGGCCTATAGCAGAGATGGAGCAGAAGGAGGGAATGAGGAGGGTTTGGCTGGCTTTCGATTGGCGTGTAGCAGGAAAAGAGCGAGAGAGAGAGAGAGAAATTCCACTTTGTCTAGCCTATAGTAGAGATGAAAAGAGAGTGAGGGAGAGAGGTGGCTCCCATCAAGATATTTGAATAAAATGAGATTCAAGGGGCTGCCTTCATGCCTCAATTAAAAATTTACTTATCTTTTTCATTTCATGTGCTAAGGCATGGGTCATGAGGCTTGGTGGCTTTCCATTGGCTGGAGGGGGCGGCAAAGAGATGGGCACAAGTGAGGTTTGACAAATGCATATGCACGGAGTTATGGAGGTAATGTTTTATATACTCCATGTATAGAAGTGCTGGGATGAGGAGTAATTGACTATAAAGTTAAGTAGATGTCTTAATATATATATTAAGATTAATACTATGTAAGAATTATATAATTAATTCTTAAGTGTGGCCCACATTAACTATTATTCAGTTTACTATTTAATAATTAATTATGTACTTAAATCTCATTGGTCAAGAGAGAGTTTGATCAATCATTTATGTATCGTTTATCAAATAAAGTGCCTCTTCATAGAGAAACTACCAGTCCTCTTCCTACCTTTGTGTAAGTGTCTCTCCATTGAGATTATTACATGAAGAATATTTGGGTGAAGGAAGAGAAACCATAGTTTCACAAATCAAAAGAACTCATGACAAATCAAGGTATGTGATTTATTTCTTGATTGAATTTTTGTGAAAATCATTTTGTTCAAGATCATGGGTTTATGAGTTTATACTATTATGTTGTTTGTATGAGTAAGAAAGAAATGTTTGAGAATCGATTCAAATTTCTAGTGGTATCAGAGCCAAGTTTAAGAACTTATGATTTCTCATTAAAAATTGATTCATCTTTTGATTGCTGAAATTTAATTCCACATATTCTAGTAGCTCATTCTTGTTATAATCCTTGATCAACGCTTTTCAAGTTAAGTATGTTCTTTTCACTATTTATTATTTTCAATGTATTTAACGTAATCATTAAATTTTCTTGGCTTTACGTTTTACTGTAATGAAATCTTCTCATTTTATTTGGAGAAATGTTTTAGTTCTAAAGCCATTTTTTAACTTCGAAAGTGAGCCCATTAAGGCATATATAAATTAAATGATATCTGAAAATCTGAACACATTAAAATTTATGTAGAATATATCTTTAATGCTATAAATTTTATTTATTTCAGATTTTATGTATATAAATAAATCTAAAAATTTTATTTATTTCAGATTTTCTACATATAAATAAATCTGAAAATTTTATTTATTTCATATTTTTTGTATACAAATAAATTTGAAAATTATGTTTTGATTTATACGAAGTATATATATAAACAAATTTGAATGTAATTTTCATTTATGTTGTTGAAAAGAATTTATGTAATTATGTTAAGAAAATTGCATAACCATTAAATTTGAATTTGTTCATGTATGACACTATATACATATTAGTGGTTTTCTTTATGTATTTCATTCAATTGAAATAATTATTATTATCATTATTTAATTTGATATTTACAACATAATTTGTTAATCACCAAAGTGGTTGAATTAGAAAGAATTTGTAAATATCAAATTAAATTTATTTAATACTCATGAGCATGTGATGCTAATAAAGAAATGACATAATGAACTTTTATAAATTTATCATTGAGTTCAATGATTATAAATTATTTAAGGATCAAAGGTTGATTAGTTTTGTAATCATGAACATAATTATGGTTAATTAATATACTTGACTCGATGTGTTTAGCATATCCAAAGATAGCAAACATATTTAATTAAAATATGTATAATTGCCAATTATGTGAAATTGATATTAAGCATCAATTATGTTTATTATTGTATATTGTAGTATCACCCAAAGGAAACTTCAATATGCATTATGTGATTATGTGAATGTTATCTAAATCTATTTTATGTGTTTGTATTTATAACTCAACATTAATATGTGAGCATTTAATATTTTGCATCATCTACTTTTGTTACTCTTCATTCACAAGCTTCATCTATTATAAAGTTTAATGGGCTTAATTTTAATGAATGGAGTGAACAAATTCAGTACCATTTAGGTGTTTTGATCTTGATTTAGCACTTCTTAATGATAAGCCTGCTACTATTATTGCTACTAGTAGCAATGAACAAAATTCTTTCTATGATACTTGGAAAAGATCAAATAGACTTAGCTTAATGTTTATGCGAATGACTGTAGCAGAAATCATTAAGCCAACAATTCCCAAAATTGATAATGCAAAGGAATTTATAAAGTATGTGAAAGATTTATCTCAGTTTGAGTCTGCTGATAAGTCACGTGCTAGGACATTAATGGGTATGTTGACCACCATGAAGTTTGATGGTTCACGTACCATGCATGAGCATATCACTGAAATAACAAATATTACAGCAAGATTAAGTACCATGTGAATGAATGTGAGTGAAAGTTTTCTTGTACAATTTATTGTTAATTCTTTGCCTCTTGAATATGGTCCATTCCAATAAACTATAATATTATTAAAGATAAATGGAATGTGGTTGAATTATAAAGTATGCTTATTCAAAACAAAATAAGAGAATTCACTCAGTTAATCTCATGGGACAACCATTAAAAGAAAAAACTTATAAGAGGAATGCTAAGAGCAATAAAGGACACTTGAAGGCTAATGTGTCATCTGCTCAAATACAAAAGAAGGTACATAAGTATGATAGATGTTATTTCTATCACAAGCATGGACACTCTCAGAAAGATTGCGGCGTAAAAACTTGGTTTGAAAAGAAAGGTAAGCCAAGTGCTTTTGTATGTTTCGAATCAAATTTGACAGAAGTTCCTTATAATACTTGGTGGATTGATTCTGGTTGTACCACACATATTTTAAATGTGATGCAGATTCCTTACAATCCAAACCATAAAGCCAAATGAAAAGTTTATCTTCATGGGTAATCGAGTCAAAGCTCCAATTGAAGCCATTGGAACATATCACTTAATTTTAGATACTGGACATTATTTAGATCTTTTTTAAACTCTTTATGTTCCATCTATTTCTAAAAATTTAGTTTCATTATTTAAACTCGATACAGGTGGATCTTATTTTAAGTTTGGAAATGGATGTTTCAGTTTATTTAAGCATAATCATTTTATTGGCTCTGGTGTTCTTTGTGATGGTTTATATAAATTAAAGCTTGATAATTTATTTGTTGAAACTTTATTGACCTTAATATTAATATTGGAATGAAAGCGTGATTTGGTTGATGAAAGATCGGCTTATTTGTGGCATAAATATTTGGGTCTATATCAAAAGAAAGAATACAAAGATTAGTAAAGAATGAAATTCTTCCTGATTTAGATTTTACTGATCTTGGTATTTGTGTGGATTGTACTAAAGGTAAATCTACAAAACACACAATTAAGAAAGTAGTCATAAGAAGCACATAACTTTTAGAGATTATACACACTGATGTTTGTGGACCTTTTGATGTTCCAACTTTTGGTAGAAAAAAGTATTTTATCATCTTTATTGATGATTTTTCATGTTATGGCTATGTCGATTTGTTCCATGAAAAATCTCAGTCAATAAATGCCTTGGAGATATTTATTAATGAGGTTGAGAGACAATTAGATAAAAATTGAAAATTATAAGATCTAATAGAGGTGGTGAATATTATGGAAGGCATGATGAATCTGGACAATGCCCTAGTCCATTTGCTAAATTTCTAGAAAAGTATGGCATTTGTGCTCAATATATAATGCCAGGAACACCACAATAAAATGGTGTTACAAAAAGGTGTAATCATACTTTAATGGATATGGTTAGGAGTATGTTAAGTTATTCTACTTTACCCTTATCATTGTGGATGTATGCTTTAAAAACTGTTGTATATTTATTAAACAGGGTTTCTAGTAAGGCAGTTTCAAAAACTCCTTTTGAACTGTGGACAGGAAGGAAGCCTAGTTTAAAACACCTTCATGTTTGGGGTTGCACATAATTAAGAATTTATAATCCACATGAAAAGAAACTATATTCAAGAACAATCAGTGGACATTTTATTGATTATGTAGAAAATTCTAAAGGGTATAGATTTTATTATCCTAATCATAGTATAAAAATTATTGAAACTGGAAATGCTAAGTTCATTGAAAATAGTGATAATGGGAGAGTGAACTGAATATGGAAATTGAAGAAGCTAAGGTAAAAATTATTTTATCAATTACTTCTTCTAAAGTTATTATTCCTACAATTGTTGAATAATTTGATAATTTACAAGAATAACAAATGATTGACCATACACCACATAATGAAGTTATCACCAATGAACCTATAATTGATGAACCACAAGAAATAGCATTAAGACGTTCTCAAAGAGAAAGAAAATCTACTATTTTGAATGATTATCTTGTTTATTTACAAGAGTCAGAATTTGACTTAAGAATTGATAATGATCCAGTTTCATTTATACAGGCCATTGAAAGTATTAATTTTGAAAAGTGGTTAGATGCTATGAAAGAAGAGTTAAAATTGATGGATCACAATAATATATGGGTTCTTGTTGAATTTCCTGAAGGTTCTAAAAGAGTTGGATGTAAATGGGTCTTTAAGACCAAACATGACTCTAATGGAAATATAGAATGATATAAAGCCAGACTTGTTGCCAAAGGTTTTACTCAGAAAGATGGTATTGACTATAAAGAGGCTTTTTTTCCTGTTTTCAAAAATGACTCATTAAGAATTATTATGGCATTAGTGGCTCATTATGATTTGGAGCAACATCAAATGGATGTGAAAACTGCCTTTCTAAATGGATATTAGGAAGAAGTCTATATGAATCAACCTGAATGTTTTTCAATTAAAGGAAAAGAACATATGGTGTGTAAACTTAAGAAATCAATATATGGACTTAAACAAGCTTCTCGACAATGGTATCTTAAGTTCAATGATACTATTACTACCTTTAGATTTAAAAAAAAATTGTTGATCAATGTATATATCTAAAGGTCAGTGGGAGTAAGTTTATATGTTTGATTTTATATGTTGATGATATCTTGCTTGCAACTAATGATCATGGATTAATGTATAAGACCAAGAAATTTCTCTCAAAAAACTTTAAAATGAAATATATGGGTGAGACATCCTATGTGATAGGAATTGAAATATTTTGTGATAGATCACAAGGATTATTAGGATTATCCCAGAAACATATATCAATAAAGTTTTAGAGAGGTTTCAAATGGAAAAGTGTTATACAAGTGTTGTTCCAATTCAGAAAGGGGAAAAATTCAGTCTTATGCAATGCCCAAAGAATGAATTAGAACATAAGCAAATGGAACAAATTCCTATGCATCTATTATTGGAAGTCTAATGTATGGTCAGACTTGTACGATACCAGATATCAGTTTTGTTGTGGGAATGTTGGGTAGATATCAAAGTAATCCAGAAATTAATCATTAAAAAGCTGCAAAGAAAGTTTTGTGATATTTGCAAGGAATGAAAGAACATATGCTCACTTATAGGAGATCTAATCATCTTGAGGTGATTAGATATTTAGATTCAAATTTTATTGGATGTGTGGATACTAGAAAGTCTACATTTGGTTATTTATTCCTACTAGCTGGAGGAGCTATCTCATGGAGAAGTGGGAAGCAGCCCGTCATTGTTCCATCCACTATGGAAGCTGAGTTTATGGCATATTTTGAAGCTACAATTCATGGGTTATGGTTGCAAAATTTCATTTCAAGACTTGGAGTTATCGACAGTATTGCCAAGTTATTAAAAATTTATTCTGATGATGTCACATCAATCTTCTTTTCAAAGAACGATAAGTATTCAAAGGGTGCTAAACATATGGAATTGAAATACTTTCCCGTTAAAGAAGAAGTTCAGAAACAGAGTGTCATTTGAGTACATTAGCACTAATCTTATGATTGTTGATCATTTAACTAAAGGATTGCAGCCTAAACTATTTAATGAACATAATGAAAAGATGGACATTATTGAAAAGAATTATTGAATTCATTATGCCCTTTATGTATTTAACTCTCTGAGCTCTTTATTGAACTATTTTTGACATATTATTGCATCTTGTTTCATTATGTTTGAATGTATATATATGAAAGAATTATTTAAATGTTAACAAGATTTGCCTTTTATAAAGACATTAATGTTGGACCATTATGATTTTCTCTCATTATAGATCATATTAAGTGTAAAATTAATATTATGATACATTGAATGAAATATGTCACACTAATGATGTATAACTATCATGATCCCTATTAATTTTTACTTAATAATGAATTCTTATTTGACAAAATTAAGAAAATTATTTGACATATCATGCGCATTATGTTTATGTATATAATTATTAAATATTTAAATTGAATAATATTATATGTGCCAAGTGGGAGAATGTAAGAATTATATAATTAATTCTTAAGTGTGGCCCACATTAATTATTATTCAGTTTACCATTTAATAATTAATTATGTACTTATATCTCATTGGTCAAGAGAGAGTTTGATCGATGGTTTATGGACTGTTGATCAAATAAGTGTCTCTTCATAGAGAAATTACAGATCCTCTTCCTACCCTTTAATGTGTAAGTGTCTCTCCATTAAGATTATTACATGAAGAATATTTGGGTGAATGAAGAGAAACCATAGTTCCACAAATCAAAAGAACTCATGACAAATCAAGGTATGTGATTTATTTCTTAATTGAAGTTTTGTGAAAATTATTTTGTTCAAGATCTTGGGTTTGAGTTTATACAATTATGTTGTATGTATGAGTAAGAAAGAAATGTTTAATGAATAGATTCAAATTTCTAACATACTAATCTTAATATATAATGATTACATATTTCATATCTTTATATAAATCAATATTTTGTTAATATAAATTCATTCTTATCTTTATTTAATTTATTTTGAAATTAAATCAAATTATATATGTATAGATATAATTATTAATGATATGATGTTAGAACTAATGTATAATGGTAATAGATATAATTTATATTTAAGAGATTATGTTTAATTTGTATAAATTTGATTTTTTTTTCATTATATATATATATATATATAAGCTCCAAAAATTCATCACCAACCTCTCAATTAAAAGAGTAGATTAAATGTCAATCAAACTTTCTGAAGGCAGATGGAATAGTAGATAAGACACTACATAAAGATTTTGCCCTCATTTTGTGAAGACTTTAGATCTGGTTCTAGGTTTCTTATAGGCATAAGCACATATAATTAATTACCTCTCTCAATGTTATAAGAGAACTTTAGATTAATGTTAGTCGTTAAATCACTGAATACATAACATATAGTAGCAGTATGTGGAGTATAAAATTGTGAAGTTATGAATTTATCATTCTAACTTAAAGTGGATGGTTAAATGATGACTTGTCTGATAAAGATCCCATGGTTTTGTCATTTTGAGCTGTCGTAGTCCTTACTCTACTTAGTTAAAGGAGGTAGTCGACCTAACCTGGTCGAAGGATCCGTGCTAGCAGCCATGGGCTGCGTCATCCAAGGGAACCTTGTAGACCTGGGGTGGCATTTATCTAAGGAGACAAGCTTAAGTCAACCTTAACTGATAGAGAATTTTTTACCTTATCAGGTGCACCCTATGATTCATCTCAAGGGATAGAGCCATTAGGGAACATATGGGCTACAGTCGTGATCATAATATAATGGTACAACCACCTGATTAGATGACTCTGATCATAATCGCATCATGTGTGTAGCCTACTGTCCAAATCGCATGGACAGAGAACACATGTCATGTCCTTACTGATATGAGATTATTTGAGTGTGAATATGGATATGTACTTGGCTTGACATTGGCTCTTTTATGAGCTAGAGTTTTCTTAATTTGTCATCTCTAATAAACATTAGTGAAAAGTGGATAGATTCAATTTTACTTTAAGTCTGTAAAGATTGAATTTCATTTAGATATTTATAGCCGAATGGCATATTATATTTTGCATTTGGATTAATATTTAATTTAAGTTAATTTGATCTAAAATTATAATCACATTTTGATGAAGGTATCCCCTCCGATTGAAATCTCCATTCAACATAACCATCATCGCGGTATTGATCATTCATTTTGTTATTCTTGATCCTATCAACTCTATCAATTTAATAATAGAGGATCATATCAAGATTTATATTTCAAGAATTTTAAATTTGAGATTATTGGATATAAATATCTTAAATATTTTGATAAAGATGATCACTTTATTGATGAAGGTATCCCCTCCGGTTGATATCTTCAATCAACTCAGCCATTATTAGGGAGCTAGGAAATGATCACTTTACTGTCATATGATAAAAATTAGCTTCTCAGAGATCTTCTCAAGCAAAAAAAAAGTTATAATAACATCATTATATTTTGTTAACTTTGGACCCAGGTTAATGAGAATCAAGCGCGTCGTACCTAAATTTAAATATTTAATATTATGTCGGGGCCCATGTGGGTTCTTCAATTCAAGTGTTCATATAAACTCTTAAATAATTTGGTGTATTTTGATACCAACGATCTGATATGAATTTGAAGCACCTGAATTCAATTAGAAGTTTGTCTTATGATGCATTGCATATGAAATATAAATTCATTTTGATATTCATATGAATTTTGAGAAAATCCAAATTAAGTTTAACAAACACCTCATGAAGTATATAAGATTTATTTGGAACTTAAGCTAACACATTCCGTATGGTAGCATAGATGAGTTGCAGATTCGACGACATTAGGCATTTCAGCTCCTTTTCAATCAATTGAAATAATAATTGTTTGCTTTTGCCTTTAATTTTGAATTCATTGGATTCTTAAACTTAAATAGGACCCCGCTCATGTTTTATGCAGAGCTTGCAAAGTCATGAATCTCATTTAAATTCTTTAGGCCATTTTTGATTCATCCAGTATGTCACATAGAATAATTACTGACTATTGAAATGCTTTATACATATTTGTTAACAATCTAATTTATATTACTTTTGCTTGTATATATGACATCAAGTTGATGGGCATTTAGGTTTATTATAACTCCAATTTATTCAGTGTTTTTCCTCATTTGTAGTCGAATTATTACATCTTATTTGAATATACTTGAGCGAATTTATATTCTCTTTAATTCTTTCAATTAAAGACGTAATATTGTTCAAATACTCATTAGAATGTCACATTCGTTCTTATAAAACATTGAGATTCTTTGAGTTCATTGGAAGACCTCTTTCTTAATACTATTTTTTTTTTTTCATTTTAGTTAATAAGTTAGCATTTCATTGTATCTCGGATTTTTGTGCACTATCATTTTATGTATAAAAGCCATATATATAAGATAGTTTGATTATTCTTTGAAAAGTCATATCTATGTTCATAAGCAATCATTAGATTCATTAGCAGTTCTATGAAGGCTTATCTGAGCTTTGTTCTTAGTAAAAGATGGGTCTCTAAGTCTACTGGAAGTTTCATTCATGCTCATTCAGACATCATCGAGTTTCATACAAGTCTTTGCATATCATACCAAAGCCTTCTGTGGATATTACTTGTGTTTAGTAATGAGCTTTCAAATTCTTTACATATACCATACAGGTTTTACTTATGCTTAATTTTACTTCATTGTCCATTTCGTTTAGCCTATAAAATATCACAAATATTTGTTGGAGGTTTTCACTTGTATACTTTAGTGACCATTCAAACTTATTATAAATCTCATTAGAGTTCCTCTAGGATTTTACCAATTTATCCAATAAGGTTGTAGCAGAGTCCAATTGTACATTTAATAGTCTTTGTTATACCCATTGGCTATCCGATCATGTTCTTGTTTTGTAGGTGACTTCCCAAGTCCTTTGTGATCTAGCTTTGCTTGCAAGCTTTTTTAAAGATGGTATTTCAAGTTTATTATACAATAATTTCTTTATAAGTTTCATTTGAATTCTATTATTCTCATATGCAAGCTATTGGGTCACATGTCAATTCAATTTGACCTCTCGGTGTCATCCATAGAATACTCTCACCACACCATAAAGAGAGTATATGAGTGGTATAAACCATGATCTAAGTTTTCTTCTTCCCTACCAAACTACAGAAAGTGTGTATAGGTTACCTGCTGTAAAAAAGAAATCATATAATTTTCTCCGTCATGCATGAGTGTCACCTCGTTTTTTTGTGCTACAAGAAGCTGAGGTTCCTCATCATGCTCGCAACCAATTGAGATTTTTAGAAGCAATCAAGTTAAAAAAAATTATACCTTCACATAAGGGTTGATAGCGACAAATTTGTATAATTTCACCAAAATTACCACTCAAAATAACTTCTTTTCTTTTTTTCTCTAAGAGAAAGAGTACATAAAGAGATGTTTAGCAAATAAAGAGAGGGGATTCGAGATGAACTTAACTCAAACTATACTAGCAACAATATCATCCACATTAAATCATAAGAAAGCATAAATCCTTACTCTCCATGTTCCTACCACACAACCAGAGTTGAAACTTTGCATTCTATATAACTTTTGATCCAATTTTTATTATTCCTACAATTGTTTGAAAAATTAGAATTAGGACATTGGAGGAATTTAAAACACACAAAACAAAATTATAAGTTCAAATCCTACTGATTATAAGACCCATCAACTATGTTTTATCTTAATGTTGGGATTGGAGAGGTTGGTAGAGTTATGGTTAGATGGAGGATGTCCTTTAAATTTTTATAGCACAATGAGGAGCGAATCTAAAGCCAGATGAATCTAGAATCTAGGTACGGTTAGGGAGGATTTGAATGGAGCTGTTGTTGTCGATGGAAATCTTGGCTATTGCATGACCGAGAGCTGCGACGATAAGAAATGAGAGAGGAAGGGGGCTAATAGGGTAGGATATGGGAAGAGAGGGAGAGATGTGGAGGGTGGCTCATGGGAATAGTAGGAAGAGAAAAGAAAATGGGGTAGGTCAAGCAAGATGGAAGGGTCAAAGAGGAGATGAGGTTTGGGTCATTACTACTCGAACGGACAAACAGGAGTGAGTGAGAGAGGGAGGCTAAATGCTCATTTGGTGCATGCGGCCAGCCTTTGACTTACCGTCCAAGAGAAAACAAGAGCAGAATGGAGACGAAAAGGATGAAGGACCATTCAGCCTTCGATCGCAAGAGAGGAAGAGGGGGACTCGAGAGGAATTCTATGTGGAGCGTGAGAGAGGGCATCGGGCTGTGAATAGAAGAGTTAGGGTTAGGTATTAGCGGTATTTATAAAGCCTATATTTATTTAAATGAAAATCAACCCTAATTTTGATTTTTATGATGATATTTTTATATAGTTAATATATATGTCAAATTTGGTTATTCTGATATTCTAAATGCAATGGTGCAATCCATTTCATGATTAGAGTTTGTTCGGTTCAAGTCAGCACTAAATCGGGTTAATTTCAATTCAAAATTATGTCTCGTCGCATCTAATCGCTCGATACTCGCACTGACTCACATTGATGGCTCGATCCCTTGATTGGTCAATCCAGATTGTGCAAGATATATAATTTGATCAATTTAAATGTTATGAATGCGATGACGGCAAAGTTCGTTCATCGATCGGAGATCATTTGGACCAATTTCAGTAATGTACAGTGTATCTCAACTTCGATTTGCATGGTATTGCATTCAAAGCCTACCAAATTTTCTCCATAAATCCAATCCGACTCATGGATCATGTGTTGAGGTTAACAAATGACCCCCAATAAATATGATTCATGCATGGAGTGAGTCATGTTTGTTTAAATTGGTTGACCCTTTGAGTTGGTCATGGATCTTGAATCATTTTTCTTTAATTTTAATAGTTTATAGAGCTTTGATGAAATTTATCATTAGTATGATGCATTACGTTTGGATGAGCTAAATAATAGGATTGATCGATTTGTCTTGATTGACTTGTTGGATGGATAAGAGCTTCTTCCACCACCTCCTCTCTACTTCAATGGGTTTACTGAAGATCTATTTCTTTTGTGTTATTATAGATTTGAATTTCTTCTGACCCTAGCTTCATGCTTGATCTAGTTTGATGGAGGAATTGATTTGTTTGCTTTGAGTTTTGAAATTCCTTCTGTCCTAGCTTTAAGCTTGAGGGACTTGATGAAAGATTGACCTAATTTGTCCATATTGACTTATCAAGAAGTGTATGTATGTCTTTAGTTCTATGTTTGCTGCTTTGAAAGATTCATTAAAGGGTACATACAGATGACCTAGCCTTCCGGCTTATATTATGTCTATAATGTTGAGTTATTAATCCAACAATGAGCGCTCCAATGGCTGAATAACCACAAGATCTCTTTAATTAATTGGCTTTGTATGAACTATGAAACTGCTTCCTTGGTCCTGTACTTTATTCTTTGGCAGACTTGGTGAGCAAATTGGCTTTGATCCATATTTTTTGCTTGATCGGATCATTTAAAAATATATTAAAATATCACTTTGCAGGCAATATAGAGATTGATTTGAGGTGCTCTGAATTGAGAGTTGTCTCTCATATTATTTTGGTCTATCGATCAAGTAAAAAGATTTCTTGGATTATGGTTGATTGTTGTTACTAAGCTAGATTTGGTTTGAGAATAACTAGCTATCATCATTGGACTGACGAGTATGAGATCTTTCATTGTGGCCTTTTCTTATGGCTTGTTGACTGATGAGAGCGTCAGCGATTTAGCCATTGTGGGCTTGTTGAGTTCGACCTTTAGAACCTACTCGAGTCTTCGACTTAAGTTGTGATTGCTAGGCGGTTTGGCCATCAAACTAATAAACAGAGGCTCTTTCACTGAGACCTTTTCTTATGACTTGTTGAGTGAGGAGAGCATCAGCAACTCATCCATTTATGAGCTTATGAGTTTGACCTTTAGAACCACTGAGTCCTAGCTTGAATATGTAGAGGTTGATGCTTTTCCAACTTAGTTGATTGAAGCTTCCAGAATTGCGAGTTCTTCTAACTTGATCTTCAAAATTTGATGAATCTTGGAGAGAAACTTTTGAATTTAGGACTATCTTTTTATGCATGGAAGTTGATTCTTTTAGTTCTTACAAAAGCCAGCAACTTTAACAAAATAGATATAGATATATTCAAGGATCATGACATAAATCTCAATCTCAACCTAAATATGCAAGAAGACCTCCTATTTCATAAGAGAAGATTGAACAACCTTTATCATAAAAGTTTTTAAAAAAATGCTCTCTGTCAGAGGATTACAGACTAGTTCTAAGATAGATTATAAAGCTTGATTTCCTTTAATATGAAATAGATGTGATATATTTTCAACCATAATATGTATCTATCTAAAGATCGTGGCTTAAAGCATGATATCAACTAAAATAAATGTATAAAAATGCCTCATGTTTAACAGGGGGATTACAAATTAGTTCAAGAATATATCACAGGGCTTAAACTTCTTCAATATAAATAAACATAAATTATGATTATCATATATATTTATCTAAGGATCTCGACTTGAAGCTCAATGTTGACTTAGATAAATATATAAAAATACCCTATCTAACAAGAGGATTGCAGACTTTCACAATAACTTAAAAATGTGTTCTCATTTTTTTAGAGAATTTTCAAGTGACATTACATGCATATTTAACATGAAGGCCTTACTAGTATAAAGTCATTTAAGTATAGATATAATTATTCCAGTCAGGTGTGATATTTCTTGAGATAGCGACTATTGATTGGTGGCATTGATCGTTGATCGTTTGTGTCAATAAGCTCTTCTTCATACACCTTCTCTATGATGCAAGGACCTTCTCAGTTGGCTTTGAATTTACCACCAATCTTACGATGAGGGGGATGATTGGCATTCTTAATACTATAGAGCCATTGGTGACAGCCACCCGATCAGAGGACTCTGATCATAACCACGGACAGAGGACACTCCTTACTGACATGAGATTATTTTAGTGTGAATATAGATGCATACTTGACCTGACATTAGCTCTTTTGTAAGCAAGAGTTTTCTTAATTTGTCACCTCTGACAAACAGTAGCGGAAGGTGAATAGGTTCAATTTTACTTTAAGTCTTTAAAGATTGAATTTCATTTAAACATTTATAGCATAATGACATATTAGATTTTTCATTTGGATTTATACTTAATTTAAGTTAATTTGATCTCAAATTGTAATCACATTTTGATGAAAGTATCCCCTCTGATTGAAATCTCCATTCAACACAGTCATCATTGAGGTATTGATCATTTATTTGTTATTCTCAAGCTTGTCGACTATTAATTTAATAATAGAGGATCAAATCTAGATTTATATTTTGAAAATTTTGAATTTGAGATTATTGGATATAAATATTTTAAATATTTTGATAATGATGACCCCTCCGGTTGATATTTTCAATCAACTCAACCATTATTGGGCAGCTAGGAGATGATCACTTTATTATCATATGACAAAATTAGCTTCTCAAATATCTTCTCAAGCGAAAAAAAATTATAATAATATCATTATGTTAAATTTAAATATTTAATATTGTTAGGGCCCATACGGGTTCTTCAATTCAAGTATTCATATAAACTCTCAAATAATTTAGTGTATTTTGATACAAATGATTTGATATGAATTCTAAAGCACTTGAATTCAATTAAAAGTTTGTCTTATGATGCATTTCATATGAAATATAAATTCATTTGGATATTCATATGAATTTCGAGAAAATCCAAATTGAGTTTAACAAACACATCATGAAGTACATAAGGTTTATTTGGAACTTAAGCTAATGCATTCTGTCTGCTAGCATAGATGAGTTGCAGATTCGGTAGCATTTGGCGTTAGGCATTTTAGCTCCTGTTCAATCAATTGAAATAATACTTGTTTGCTTTTGCTTTTAGTTTTGAATTCATTATATTCTCAAACTTAAATAGGACCCCACTCATGTTTGATGACAAACTTGCAAAGTCATCATGAATCTCATTTAAATTCTTTAGGCCATTTTTGATTTATCTAGTTTGTCACATAGTATAACTAGTGACTATTGAAAAGCTTTATACATATTTATTGACAAGTTAACTTATATTACTTTTGCATGTATATGAGACATCAAGTTGATGGGCCTTTAGGTTTATTGTAACTCCAATTTATTCAGTGTTTTTCCTCATTTGTAGCTGAATTATTACATCTTATTTGAATATACTTGAGTGAATTTATATTCTCTTCAATTCTTTCAATTAAAGATGTAATATTGTTCAAATATCCATTAGAATGTCACATTCATACTCTAGCGAACATTGAGATTCTTTGAGTTCATTGGAAGACCGCTTTGTGAATCCCTTTCTTTTTGTGTTTCATTTTAGTTAAGAAGTTAACATTTCATTGTATGTCGGATTTTTTTGAAGTATCATTTATGTCTAAAAGCCATATATATATAAGATAGTTTGACCATTCTTTGAAAAGTCATATCTATGTTCGTAAGCAATCTTTGGATTCATTAGCAATTCTATGAAGGCTTATCTAAGCTTTGTTCTTATTAAAAGACTGGTCTCTAAGCCTACTGGAAGTTTCATTCATGCTTATTCAGATGTCATCGAGTTTCATACAAGTCTTTGTATATCATACCAAAGTCTTTGTGGATATTACTTGTGTTTAATAATGAGATTTCAAATCCTTTACATGTACCATATAGGTTCTACTTATGCTTAATTTCATTCTTCATTGTCCATTTCGTACAGCCTGTAAAACAACACAAATATTTGTTAGAGATTTTCACTTGCATACTTTAGCGAGCATTCAAACTTATTATAAATCTTATTCGAGTTTGTTGACCTTCATGCATGCGTCATAAGTTAAGTCGAGCTCACATGAAGAATTCAACAAGCTTCAATGTGCAAATCGGAGCTGAAATATAATATATATCACCAAAATCAGTCGAGATCTCCAATCAATGAACGGACTTCACCATCGCGTTCAAAACATCAAAATTGATTAAAATATGCATATTTCACAATTCAATGGTCAACCAATCAAGAAGAAGATGTCGATGCTCATACACGCATATCGAGGTCAAGAAGCCGGGATGATGCCCAAACGATCTCGGTTCACAAAATTGATCACACCGTTAATGTTGAAACATCAAAACCTATCAAATGAGACTATTTGCGCTCAATTATGATGAGTCTACGAGAATGTCGAGCGGTCGGAAGTGATAGCATTCAAATCGGAGCTGAAATTGACACGATTTGATGCCGACTTGAACCAAACAGACTCCAATCACGAAACAGACTGTGTCGTTGTGTCTAGAAAAATAGAATAACTTAATATTGACATATATATTGCCCATATGATAATATCAATATGAAAATTAAAATTAGAGCTAATTAAACAATTAAATAAAAAAACCCATATAAATACTCCATTTTATCCCAAACCCATTCACTTCACCCACCCAAAACTCCGCCTATCCCACTCAGCTCTTCTCCTGTCACCACACCAGCGACTCGGTGCCCATCCTCGTTGCCTCCCAGCGCAGCCGCATGACTTGAGCATCGCGAGCGTCCCATCCCATCATTCGTAGGTGAGTAGCATGTCCCGCCTCTCGCATCCGCCATGTGCATGTCGCATGCAGCCTGCCCATTTTTTGGCGTCGTGGTGCACCTTGCGCCTCGCCAGCCAGCAGGTAAGGCGCCGGAGCAGTGGTACCCCGTGCCCTGTGCCCCGCTCACCCGGTGCGCTCAATTTTATGTTGAAATATAAGTACTCACATCTTTCTTGACACGGTGAGAAAAGTTGTGATTTCTTGTTGAGTATATAAGTACCCGTACATACCTTTCATGGTATGACACGAAAATCTGTGTTTCGTGTAGGTACCTTAGAGCCTCATACATGTCTTTCTTGGCATTGTGGGATGGTGCATTCAGGCAGTAATTTATACCACCCATACATTTTTCTTGGTATGGTGGGCAGGCCCAGCATACTCGAGGCAACCCCTACATGGGGATGACATCGGGATGCTGCCAAAATACTGTCAAACTTCACACCGACAATGGGGCTTAAACAATTTAACATGAATTCAACCATAATTATAAAATTATTATTTAAACTAACATTGCAGGTGTATAAGTATCCGTACACGTCTTTTTTGGCATGGCTGAAAAATGTGTTTACGCAAGTACCTTAGAGCCATATACATGTCTTTCTTGGCATGGTGAGAATGTGCATTCGGCCGTGGTATTTATATCACACATACATGCCTTTTTTGGCATGGTGGGCAGGCCCAGCATACCTAAAGTAGTTCCCTACATGGGGATGACGTTGGATGTTGTCGAAATGCTGTCAAACTTCTACACTGACATGAGACATAAACATCTTAATAAAAATTCTACTACAAAGCTAAAATTAATGTTTTAACTTAACATTACAAGTATATAAGTACTTGTACACGTCCTTTCTTGGCATGAAAATCTGTATTATATGCAGGTGCTTCAGAGACTCATACATGCATTTCTTGGCATTGTGGGATGATGTATTGGTTGTGGTGTTTACACCACTCATATATTTCTTGGCGTGGTGGGTAGGCCCAGCCCCCCTTTGTAGCTCTTTATGTGGTGATGACACCGAGAGGTTGCTGAAATGCTATCAAAATTTTATTTAAAATTTTAAACTTGCAATATAACTCAATTAAAATAAGGAATATCATTCAAATCTCTTAAACTTAAATCAATATTAAATTAAATAACCCGCGTGAGCCCCGATAATACGTTGAACGCTTAAACTTAATGTCTGAAGATGTTGTGCGAGTTGATTCACGGTTGGGTCTTAGGATTGGGTCTGGGTTAATGAAACCTAAAAATCCAATAATAATATTATAAGAATATCAACTTATTAAAATATTTGAGAAGCTAATTTTGTCATATGATAGTAGATCTGATCCCCTATTATTAAATCAATAGAGTCAACAGGATCTGAAATAATAAACCACCCCGATGATGACTGTGTTGAATAGAGATTTCAACTATAGGGGATACAATCATCAACATATGTTCAAAATTTTAAGTCAAGTTAATATAAGTTAAATATCAAACAAAATGAAAAATTTTTGATGAATTATTAAACTCAAAATTATTAAATGAAATCTAATCTCTAAAAAATTTAAAACAAAATTTAATCCACCTTCCGCAATTATTTATCGTGGGTGACAAAATTAAGAAAACTAGCTCATGAAGCGATATCAATACAACTATATTTACTCTCAATCAATCTTATGTTAGTAAGGATGTGACCCGTATCCTCTGACCGAGTGGTTTAGCCAGTACGCTTCACATATGATGCGATTACGACCAGAGTCCTCTGATCGGGTGGTTGCCGCTAAATGACACCATTATATCACGGTCATGACTGTAGCCCGTATGTTCCCCAATGGCTCTGCCCTTTGAGTTGTGAACCATAGGGTATACTTGATAAGAAAAAAAAATCATCGGTAGGTAGACTTAAGTCTCCTTAAATCATCCCCAGGTCTAGGATTTCTTGGAAGGCGACTCATGGCTTGACAAGGATCTTTCTATCAGGTTGGGTCGACTACCTCTGACTAAGTAGACTAAGGACCACGATAGCCTGGGATGATGAAACCATGGGATTTTGATCGGGCACGTCATCATTCCCCCAACCACCGCTTTAAGTTGAAATGATGAATTTTATAAATCTAAATTCTAAAACTCCACATGCTACTACTAAATGATATGCATTTAGCGATCTAATGACTAGCCTTAATCAAAAGTCCTCTCTCACCATTGAGAGGAGTAATTAACTATAACTGCTTGCGCCTATAGGAAACCTAGAACCAGATCTAAAGTCCTCACAAAATGAGAGAAATTTCTGGGTAATGTCTTATCTACTATTCCATCTACCTTCTAAAAATTTTACCGATATTTAATTATACTCTCTTAATCGAGAGGTCAATGGCAAATTTTCGAAGCCCACAAAGTTCTTCTGGGATTTCACCAATTTATCCAATGAGGGCTGTAGCGGAGTCCAATTGTACATTTAATAGTTCTAGTTATACTCATTGGCTATCCGATCATGTTCTTGTTTATAAGTGACTTCCCAAGTCCTTTGTGATCCAGCTTTGCCTTCAAGCTTTGTTCAAAGATGGTCTTTCAAGTTTATTATAAAATATTTTCCTTATAAGTTTCATTTGAATTCTATTGTTGCTCATATGCAAGCTATTGGGTCACATGTCAATCCAAATTTATCTCGATCATCCACGTGGGGCTACATGAGTCCAGCTCACTACTACAAAGAGCGTGTATGAGTAGTACAAATCACGACCTAAGTTTTCTTCTTTCTTACCACGCTACAAAGAGAGTGTATAGATTACTGCAGAAAATATAATTTTTTCTCTGTGTTTTGCCAAATTTTCCTCTCCGTGCTATAAAGAGTATGTACGAGTTCCGCTCGTCGTGCCGAACGTGCCTCAATTGAAATTTTTAAGCATTCAAGTTTGAAAAAAAAATTTATACCTTCACGTAAGGGTTGATAGCGGCAAATTTGTATAATTTCACTGAAATTATCACTCAAAATAACTCTTCTTTTTTTTTTGTGAGAGAAAGAGTATAGGAAGAGAAGTTTAGGAAATAAAGAGAGGGGATTCGAGCTAAACTTGACTCAAACTATACTAGGCAACAAGATCATCTACATTAAATCATAAGAAAGCAGATATTCTAACTCTCCATCTTCCTACCACATAGCTAGAGTGAAAACTTTGCATTCCATATAACTTTTGAACCAACTTTTATTATTCCTACAGCGTGATAATTGTTTGGAATATTGGAATTAGGACATGGGAAGAATTTAAAACACACAAAACAAAATTATAACTTCAAATCCTACTGATTACAACTGAGTTTTACCTTAATGTTGGGATTGGAGAGGTATGGTAGATTTTCAGTTAGATGGTGGATGGCCTTTGGTTTCTATAGCACAATGAGGAGTGAATCTGAAGCGAGACAAAGCCAGAATCCAGGCACGGATAGGGAGGAGTTGAATGGAGCAACTGTTGTCGATGGAAGTCTCAGCTACTGTATGTTCGAGAGCTACGATGGCAAGAAATGAGAGAGGAAGGGGGCTAATAGGGTAGGAAATGAGAAGAGAGAGGGAGAGATCTGGATGGTGGCTCGTGGGAGCAGTAGGAAAAGAAAAAAAAATGGGGTAGGTTAAACAGGATGGAGGCGTCGGAGGGGAGCTGGGGTTTGGGTCGTTCGGCTACCACTTGATCGGACGAACAGGAGTGAGAGTGAAAAGGGAGGCTGAATGCTCGTTCGGTGCGTGCGTTCGGCCTTCAGCTTTCCGTCCAAGAGAAAACGAGAGCGGGAGGGAGACGGGAAGGATGAAGGCCCGTTCGACCTTCGATCGCAAGAGAGGAAGAGGGCTCGGGATGCTCGACCAGAGGAATTCCAGTGCGGGACGTGACCGGGGTATCGGGCAGTGAATAGAAGAGTTAGAGTTAGGCATTAGGGAGGGGTATTTATAAAGCCTATGTTTATTTAAATAAAAATTAATCCTAATTTTGATTTTTATCACGATATTATTATACATTTAATATATATAATGATTTTAGATTATTTTGATATTCCGAACACAACGCACAATCCGTTTCACGATCGAAGTTTGTTAGGTTTGTCGGCCGAATGAATTGATTTACGTTATTTGCTTATCGTCTCTTAGATCGATACTGCAGACTCATCCAAATTACATACTCATTTGATAGGTTTTATATTTCTAACACAATCAATTTCATGAGAAGCGGAGATCGTTTTGTCGTTCGATATGTCGTTGGCCATTAACGATTCTCGATTGACGTGGTTATGCGAGATGTATATTCGATTTTGATATTCTAAGCGTGATGAAGTCATTCATTCGATTAGAGATCGTTTGGACCGTTTATATATTTACTTTTTGTGTCTTTATTGTATTCAAAGTTCGTCGAATTTGCTCCATAAATTCAATCCAACTCGTGGATCATGTGTAGTGGTCAACAGACATGAGTGATATATGTTTTCCACATCAAGTTTAGAGGCACAAACTATTGAAATGATAACAAACTATTTGTTAAATCGGGTGAGGGTATTGGTTTAGTGCTACATCAAATAGGTGCAGTGAAATATCATGAAAATAATTCAGTCATGGGTTTAATCTTTTGGCTTGGAAGAATATTTGATAAGTGGTGTTACTAATTCAGCTTCTGCCAAATTATATAACTAATTCAGCTTCTGCCAAATATATATATATATATATATATATATATATATATATACATTAAGACGTGGCAGGGTTGATATTTCAATCAAGATTTAGTGATTCATAGAATCTGTCTCAATTTCATCATGAATAGTTTATATTGTGGTCTAGCAAGATTTAAGAGTGCAGGATTCTCATGATGGTTCAATGTGGCTGAACTTGCACTTTATATATGTTATTTCAAAAAAAAAAAAAAAAAAGGACTTAAGCATGATAGTTAGCTATTCCAAAAAAAAGCTTGGGGAGTACATAGAAAGCTCTCACATAGATGAGAAAGCCAAAGTCATTAGAGCATGTATTTCATTTTTATTCAAATATGTGAAAAATATATTTATGTATAAATACCTAGCGATCAATCTTCACATATAAATTTAAATTTTTAAGTAAAAAAGGGGCTAAATTACTAATAATTTTCTCATTCTAGACTCTCTTGATTCATGCCCCCTTGCCCTGTTATGATCGCCTCTGTTTGCATTAAAGAGTTGCTTCAAGCATGCAGATTAAGAATACTGAGGGGGTCGCACGACAAATCCAATGCTCTGGTGAAGGTAGCCTTCCAATTTATTTTTTGGGCAAATAAGCGCTCGAATTAACCATTAAGCATCTTAACCTTTTGTTTTAATTTTCTATGCCATATACGGAAATTTTTTTAAATTAAGTATAGTTAGTATATTAATTAATTAATTAAATATCAATAAAAAAAATTTAAGAATAGGTATAGTCGCCCAATTAGTGGGCGACTGGCCACCACGTCAACTCCGACGTGGTGTGGCTTTCGATAGTCGGGTCGTCCATGGGGTGCCACACTATTAGGCGTCGAGACCCGATCGACCTAATACCGGTTTGTTTCAACATGATTCGCGCGATTCCGCACTCGAGCTCGGCCACATCCCGTCACCGCCGTTCTTGCATCGAACTTCACCCGTCGGCGATCTCCAACCCTTGCATTGTGCCGTCTCCCTCGGTGTATTGAAATAAACTTGTTTTTCTGACGGCCGTGTTTGGCGTTTGACACTTTCCTCTCTCATATAGCGGGTTTGGAAGCCAACATTAGCTTCCTGATCCGTGGCTCCATTTTGTTCGAGGAAGTTTCCTGTGGCGGATTCGACTTGTTTTGCGTACATCCCCGTTGTTATTTGTAAACTTATGGTAAATCCCTATTTCTATCATTTTATAAAGTAATAGAGTATGTATGGTAGGAATTTTAGTAGTATTTTTAAACTTTTGTTTGGAATTTGAATTGTATGTTCGCATAGGCGTTGCGATTCAGGTGCTAAATAGCTATGTAGTTTGTTTGGCAAGAATGAACAAATAATTTGTTTCGCTGATCCTTTTCTATGGAGGCGAACTAAGTATCGATGGCGATTCGGTCAAGTTACGTGGAGGTCAAAATTGTCGGTTAAAGTCCACACCTGCGAATTGAAGCAATTATGAGAATCTTGCACATTGATCCAGGCGGCCTGATCACTCTCGTCATTATCCGATGGGTGGCGGTATAGCGCGTAATATCTTATGATGGCGCGAGTTACACTTGACAAAGCTTCCGTCGGATGTTGGTGTTGTATGTCAGTGGAAGATGTTAATATTGCATAACATTGGTGATTTTAGTAGTAAGGTCAATAGATATACCCACTAACTTACAGATTTATCGCGCACACCTCAGGGGATACAACGCTTTGATGAGTTGATTCAGGTATATAATGGTCAACATTTATCTAATTATAATAATTAATTATGATAATTTGGTGCTCAACTTATAAGTTATGTGGCGATGGCGATGTTGTCGGATGAACCGTATGTGCCTCGAGTCTTTGCGGTTGAAGATGAGTATTAGACTATTAGTAGTGGCTCAGTGAGTGAGCGGATATTAGTGATGATGATTTGTTTTCGAGTTAGAAACTCGTGCTTGAGAATATAGTCATAATCTGTTGAAAAATCACTCATTTTGTAATATTGACAATGAGAGTCATATGTTGTCCACAAACAAGTATGTCCAGATGTGTCAAACTACGAGAGAGTGGGACAATGATGTTTACTTTGACGGCCCATCCGAAGAAATTGCCCTAACAGATGAAATTGAAATTCCAAATGACTTTGTTGAAGGTATGTGTTTTGCAAGTAAACGGAGTCTGCAATTTGCTGTTAGGGATTTCGACGGTTGAACCATCTCATGTGATTGCTGCATTGGGATTTCGATGGTTGAACCATCTCATGTGTGTCCGCGATCTACACTCTTCAGATAAGCGGCATACATAAATGAATTTCATACTACGGTCGTTCGATTGGCCATCTCTCAGTGTAGAGCATGGATTAGTCGCGTTGCAGCAACCTAACTTTCGTAGAAGGTCGGTCAATGGATGAAAAATATAATGGATAAAATGTTAGCGTAGCAAAACTTGTAGCATATGCAAAGCGAGGTCACTACGGTCATGTACCCTAATATTCGGTACATTTTCTTTTACTTATCTTTGTTAGATTTTACACATAGGATAATGCTTATCTTTCTATTTTCGGTTGTACTACTCTATTTAGATTTTATAATATTAACATTATTATAATTGCACTTCTTTTTCTGATAGGTACAATGGCAGAGGAGCACCGCCTTGTAGATGTCTGGCGTAGTCATGCTAGGCCACCACCATTGGACACCTGGCGAGGTTTATCCTAGCATTGCCTCCTGCATGGGCATCAAGCGCTCACCCCGATCTATAAGTGATTTTTTATTTTTATTTCGTTCGCTCTTACTTTTATTTCGGTTAGTGACATTATTATTTTATTTTTTTTTGCAGAGCACCGTACTTGAGGCCACATCACATTTACTTATGATGAAGGAGTGGCACATCACGTGCAGATGATTCATCCGTGGGCTAGAGTAGGTGGGTGCACGCATGTAGGTATTTTCATCCTAGATCATCATTTGCTGCCTGCGTTGGTTGAGAGATGGTCTACGCAGACCAATATCTTCCACCTTGTTGTAAGTAAGATGACTGTGACACTCCAGGATGTGGTGATGATCCTGGGACTACGGGTTGATGGGCTATCAAAGTTGTGATTGGCGATGGAAAGAAGGACACGGCGATTGTTGCGATGATTTGTTGGGGACGACACCTTACGCGATGTGATATCATAATCCGATCGGTCGCGGTCGGTAGACATTCGAGATGGGTCGACGTGAACATGCATGAGGTGTCTCGTGGACTTTCTGAGTCATACGTCGAACGCGGAGTTCTTAGTCACTTGTGTGCTTATATTTTATTTTGATGGTACTTCTTTTGCGCCACTTGAGGTCCACTTTACCACTCTGGATGACCTTGATTCCTTTAGCATGATGTCTATAGGTGGAGCGGTTTTAACTCATATATAGGGGTCAGTGTAGGCCCATAAGCCAACATGGTAGTTGCCTCCCACATGTTTCATATCACCTTTGGTCTGGTCTTGATTGAGAGGTATGTGTTGTTAATTGCACTTTCAAATTATCACGACTTATATATATATATATATATATATATATATATATATATATATATATATATATATATTATATATATATATATATATATATATATATATATATATATATATATATATATATATATATATATATATATATATATATATATATATATATTATTATTACATATACATATATATGTGTGTGTGTAGTGGTATTGTATTGTGTGTGTGTGTGTGTGTGTGTGTGCGTGTGTGTGTGTGTGTGTGTGTTTAAACTATTGCGGTGCAGATGGAATGAGAAGTATGTTCACACCAATGGTGAATGTCAAGGTACGTGAAATGAGCTAGATGGCTACAAAACACGACAGATCTCAGATAACACTTTAGTTCAAATATATACATAATGCATTATGTTTTAACATAATTTTTTCTATATATGCGGTGATGAGGCATGCAGTGGCGGAGATCACATCTATCAGAACATGCTCGAGCTTTGACATATGGTTGCAGTCCCTCTTATCGGTGGAAGAGGGTTGAGTGGCATTACTTAGAGAATAAATGTCTTGATTGCCTTATTCCAGTAGATGTAGCCCCGGTTGACCCAGTTTCAAAAGGGTTCGATGGTGGGATAAAGCGGATGTCGGCGGGTTGATTACCAGTCACACATTCTTTGCTTGGGAGAGGCGGAGGATTGCCTGAGAGGGCCTAGATGAGGATGTTGAAAAGACAATAGCGTGTTGGTTCAGATGGTGGGCTTCTATTCTTGGCTACAGATCCTCCGACCACTTACTACGCCAGAGCACCAGTGGAGTGTATTTATGTAAGTCCTGATATAAGTATTCATTTGAATTCAATATTTATGTAAGTGTTAATTTTACATACTATTTTTTGTGTAGGCGGAGCATATCACGGTGACTCGGGACATCTTTCGACCATGCCCGGTTGGATGATCACTACAGGAATGTGTTGATGCGGTGATATCGAGACACGGATGGCGTGTACATATTGGTGACACATATTCGGATTTACTACGAGGGTGCCTGGCAGCGTGGCCATCTACTTGTGATCCAGGTCCTTCATTATCTTGATCCGGTCCTTACATATCGACTACATATGAGTTGCACCTATCTTCCAGTCATAGGATGATATGACACACTTCGAGGATCTTGTAGAGGGCCACCATCCATGATCGTCCATCCCTGCACGACCGTACACACACAGGAGTGGTGCGATTCCAGAGCGGAGGCATTAGATGTTTAGGACAGTATACTTTTATGTCCGTACTACGTTTTATTTATCTGTTTCATTACAAACTTGAGAGTCATGTACCGCGTTAAATTTGGTTATGTCATAATGAACTTCTTATTATTTATCATTTAAAATGAATTTGTTAACTTCATATGATTGTCATCCATTAAACTATTACCAACTTGATGCAGTCACGAACTATTTCAAGTTTAAACTGTACTTTTTTTCTTTGTTTTCAAAGTAGGTTTATTACTCTCTACTTTTTAGAAGAACAAAAATTGAAGGATTAAGATTTGTTTGATGAGTATGGAACTCTATGTATACGTCATGGTTCTCTTCATAGCCTAAATGGCTTTATCTCACATAAATCACACCTAAAAAAATTAACGATCTTGGTAGCAATTAATTAGTCTCAGCTCATGACACCACATCGTCTACGTGGCGTGTGTCAACTAATTGGCTATATTTATTAAATTTTTTTAATAATACTTAATTACCTAATTAAGCTTCTAATGATCTTTAGTTTAAAAAAATTGCCACGATATATTTGGTCGACCGTTGAAAAAGCCTCCTTATTTTGGAGTTCATTAGGGTAGATAGCAGGAGCTTGAGCGAAACGAGAACTCTTGTTAGGTGTTACTCGTTTGAAATTTATTTTGTTCATGTTCTTTTTGAAATGGCTCAATTTTATGTTCTCATTTGAAAATCATTTTGTTAGGTGTTGAAATTAGCTGAAATACAATAATGAAAAATCTATATGAGGATTCAGGCTGATTTTTGCATAATAAAAGTTAACCACCGTATATGCTTGTGTTTATGATAAGTAAATGTGTTGTATGTATATAAAATAATAATAATAATAATAATAATAAATAATAATAAATAATAGCAATAAAATAATAATAATAATAGTAATAAACAATAGTAATAAAATAATAATAATAATAATAATAAATAATAGTAATAAAAATAATAATAATAAAATAACAATAATAGTAATAAAATAATAATAATAATAATAATAGTAATAAAATAATAATAATAATAATAATATTAATAATAATAAATAATAATAATAATAATAATATAATATAATTTTTTATTTTAATTTAAATTGAGTCGACACGATCGAACGAATGATTGTTATTGTTCGTTTATATATCGAGCAAATATTTGTTTTATTTGTTTAGTTTAGCGCGTGAAGCATCAAGCGAAATGTTGACAACAAACTTTTTTGACAGCCCTACCATAGATGCTACGATAAATCGCCATCTTTTTCTGAACAAATGCGTTATTTAGGTCGAGTTAAACCATAACAGAATTTCTCACAGCTTCACTTCTGTAATTCATTAAACCCCTTTTTTTAAACTATTCAGTCCTACCGACTTTTGCTGGCCAGCATTTATTTTCTAGAAATATGAGTGCTTAGCCGATTTTTTCAGACCTTCATTCAGAATTATGCTTTCATTTGGCTTTTAATTGGCTACGACTCATTTATCTTTTAGTAACGAAGACGCATCCTCAAACAAGTATTTCTTATATTTGGTCCACTATGGACTAAGAGCCACTAAACTGGTCAGCTCTGGCAACTACGCTGAAATATTCATATATATATATATATATATATATATATATATATATAGAATTGGTCAGGTTGTTTGGCATTTTAATATATATATTAAAATGCCAAACAACCTTGACCAATTCTACCTATTCAGCTCCAATCCATAAGGCAAGCAACTCTCAAAATTATAGCATCGAACAAGTTCAATTGCCAAGGAAAGATCGAAAAAGATAACTTTTTTTTTTGGCCAGAAAGCCATGAAGTCACCTTCCCTCTCAAATTTCTCCTTAACACTTTTGGTATTTTTCTTCTGCAACATGCTTCTCATCATCAACAAAAACAGAGACTCCAAGCCAATGCTTTCAGAAAAACCCGAGACAGCTTTTGAACCCATGAGCTTCGTGGCTTGGAGGCTCTCTGCCATACTCATGGCTTACCTCTCCTCCATGGTTTACCATGGAATTCACCCTTCTCTTGAAAACCTTCTCAACAGAATGCACAAATCATGGAAGCAAACAGCGATTACGATGCTGTACATTGAGCTCATCAACACCGCCTCGGTCTCCCTTCTGCTCACTATCTTCTGCTGCGAAGGCGGCCAAGGGATTTGCCTCAGAGAGCGGCGGTGATTGCCGGTGCCTTGTATTTGATATCTTGGCTTGGGCCGGTTCTCTTCATGCATTCTGATGCGGCTTACAAGATTAGTCTGATTGTTTCTGTAGAAGAGGAAGGGTGTACAGGAGAGAAGGCATTGGAGAGGGCAGGGGATATTGTTGAAGGAGAGGAAGGTTGTTGGCTATGTTCTTATGTTCGTGACTGTTATGGTTGAGCAAGCCGTGCGTAAGGTTTTCAGATTAGGGTCTGCGGCAAGCTTGGCGCAGCTGCTGGCGATGTTCTTCACGTATTTTGTGTATACTTCGTTCTACTATGAATGTAAGAAGAAGAACAGGGTTGAGTGCGGGAAAGTTTTGTGATTTTTGATGGATTTTGAGGCTTGGTGTTAAGTTTGAAGGTTAGTGGAAGTGTGATTATTGGGTTATTTGTATGAACAGCACTGGTTTTTAGCCTTTTTTTTTTCTTCGGAAAAAGATAGTTTTTTTTTTTCTAAATAATTTAGATTTAGTTTCTGATCGATCCAATTGAGTGTTTTTTTTCTGCCTTTTGCTTCTGCTTTTCTTTGTTTCTCCCTTGCATCATCACGTTGTTGTGGATATCGCCAGCGCAGATACACAACTGGTGTGGTGTCGTTGAGGTTGAGGTAAAATATTGTCGAAGATAATTTCCTAATCTTCTTCCACTGAATATGATTCAATGATTTATACTCTCTCAATATGTAGTTTAATCTCACTGTGCAAAATGATAATAATTTTTAAATTTTACAAGTAGTTATAATTTTTTGAGATACCTAATGATCTTATTACAGTTTTCGGAAAAGCCTGATAATGTTATTAAGATTTATCATGAAATTTGGTATATTTGTTTAGATTTGTATGAAATGTTGGTGTAACATTAAATCATAATTGTTGACAAACTCCATTAGATCATGAAGGTTGTTATGCATTGGAATATTCCTGGTGATAGAGAAAATTTATCATTTTAGCATTGAATAAAAATAGCACACACATGGAAACAAGATATAGTAGAACATAGAAGGAATAAAGTTTTTATGTAAAAAATTTGGGAAGGTATGTGGGGCTTGATTAGAGCTGCAAACGAACCCGGCCGGGCGAGCCTGTTTGAGTTCAAGCTCGTTTGTCGATATTGAGCTCGAGCTCGCTCGCTCGGTCAACACAGATGGTGTTCGAGCTCGAGCTCATTTAAAGAAATTGTGTTGAGCTCGCGAAGTTTGTTCCCGAACTTCTAAGCCTTAATCGAGTATGTCGAGCCTTAAGCCTTATTATTGTTTATGAACAAGCCTTAATCGAGCCATTATCGAGCTTAATCAAGCCTTATACAAGTTATTAAGCCTTAATCGAGCTATTATCGAGCTCATTAACGAGCTTATTAGAACTTTAAATGAATCTTGAGAACATGCGGCGAACAATAATTTGTTCAACCTTGTTCATTTAACAATCGAGTATTTACAAAAGTGTTCAAGCTCATTCGATTAATTAAATGAACGAACGTAAATGAGCTCTAATCGAGCCGAGTCACGAGTAGCTTGTTGAACGCTCGGTTCTTTTGCACCCCTAAGCTTGATCCAATCGAAATAATTCTACCAGTGCAAGTCAATAATATAAATAATATATTTCTTTATAATTAGATAAGACATTATATAATGTAGATGTGAATTATGGATAGTGGCTATCATAATGTAAGTAGAAAAATTATGAGTTGTTGAAGCTATTAGTAAGAGACAGATAATAGTCTATTTGATGTTCTCCTTATAAAAGAAGATCGCTAATCATAAAGACAACTATCATTCTTGGTGGCGATAACGACTATCACCCTTTTAGTGATGGTGGATATTAGTTATAGTAGTTTAAACATAATGATAGAAATTGTCATTTATATCAACTATGAGTGTTAACTTCATTAATGATGACAAAATGATATATAATAGTATTGGTGATGGTGATGAACATAGTGTTGTTGTTGATAATAGGTTCTATTTTAAACGACAAGCATTATTATCGACAATGAGTATTATTGATGGCAAATTGTTATTATATAGAGCTTGATTATGTCGATCAATCATAGATGTATTGTTGACTCAGAGCCCTAAACTTCATTGGTATAGCTCGGCGGTGAGCTTGTTGTGGGTTCATGGGGACAACATGCCCCCAAAAATTTTTTTTGGTGCATCTACAATACCTCGGTTCTATGGCATGGAGGCCTTGGCTTCAGAGACATAGAAGATAACACCTTGGCGCTAGGATGATAGTTTCATAGTGCCAAAATCTATGAATTTCCACCAAAAAGATAGTGAAGCTAGTGCCTTGGCACTACAGTAGATGGGGCCACAACACTAAAACCTAATTACTTAATTCACAAGACAAAGAAGACAATGCCTTGGCATTACAACAACAGTGTTGTGGTGCTAGAGCTCATCCAGAAGAACCAGAACGATAGCAACAACAATGCCTAGGCACCGCAGCGCTACGAAGCGGTGAGTCCATCTTATAGTAGTTCTTCTATAATTTTTTTTTTTTTGAGTTTTTCACTGTTCTTTTGTGCAAGTGAGTGAAGAGTGAGTGTCTTAGAGTGACTAAAGTGAGGAGAGGCTTGAGTAAAATTTAATTTGTACTATTCTACTTAGATTTTATTCATAGTGGATTTCTTGGTATGTTGTGACTTAGTGGCTTTTCCCGTTCTCAGGGTTTTTTACATTAAGTTTGGTGTCTTTTGTGTTTTCTTATTTTATTCACTTTTGTTCAAAATTTTGCTCTAGATTTTTTGAATCAGTTTCTACAATTTATCTCCCAACATGTTGATAACATGGTTTTAACTTGTTGGAGATAGAAGAGCATCAGAGTTGTTGACAATGATAGATGTTAGCCTTGGTGATAACAACGGGAGTTAATATTGACTTTATTAATGGGTGTTGGCTTTGTTGGTGATGATGAACATTGAGATTATGCACGATAATGAATATCATCATTGGTGGCTATAGTGAGCGTTAATGTTGTTAGTGATGACAAACATTAAGCTTGTTGGAAAGGGCGGGCTTAGGGTTGTTGATAATGATGGACATTGGCATTCTTGTTAATAAGAACCATCAATCTTATTGGCAACAATGGACAATAATGTAGTTGATGATGATAAACATCATATTTGGTGGTAACAGTGGGCATCAACATTATTGTAAATGTCATATATTAATCTTATTAGTGACAAAAACTATCAACATTAGTGTTCATGTTAGGCAACACATCTCCAATAATGGCTCTTAGATAAGAATCAAGTTAATCTTCAACTGTACACCTTTATGTTCTCTAGAAAGCAACACATACAAATACATATAGTGATGATTAAAAAGCCCAATAGAAAATTATTACTCTTGCTTTATCATACAAATAGACATTATTGGATACCCAAGATTCTTTTTTCATTCAATCATGTTAAGCCATAATATTCTTCCTGGTGCTCATTGGTTACTTTTTTATAGAAATAGAACAAATAATATGATATATTGGCCATTTTAAATAATCATATAGCAACAACTTGTATAGGATAATTTACAAGTTATTCAATACATAAAATTTTCATACACAGTTTTGATATGAACTAAGTCATGTAAAATTACAAACACATTAAATATTTATTATTATTATCATTATTATTACTAACACATTAAAAGAGTTCATCATGCTAAATAATTATGTTCCAACAAGTTTAAATCGGCTAATTCACAAAATTATTACTTACACTATGAGTGTCATGTTATAAGTACCAAAATTTGTCAATGCATCTATTGACCTCCACATATGTGTCATAAATCAAGATAAGCTCACAAATCGAATTTGACAGACTTCAGAGATTATAGTGCATAAATTGAGGCTCAAAATGTACTAGACGTCACTGAAAATAGTCAAAACAATCTCTGATTGACGAACGGACTTCGCCTTCATGTTCAGAACGTCAAAATTGATCAGAATATAAATATTGCAAAATCTAACGAGAAATTATTTAAGCGCTCGAGCAATCAATATGTCGACGCGTATATCAGTCATGAAAATGACGCGGCGATTCGACCACACGTTAGCTTTGAAATGTGAAATCTATCAAATGAGACTCAATTCAATTGGAAGAGTTTGTGCAAATATCGTGATTTGAAGTGACATCTGAAATCGGTGAAATGGATGTCACCAAAGTCAATTCAAATGACCTCCGATCAATGAACGGACTTCTCCATCGCGTTCAGAACTTCAAAATTGGTCAGGATATAAATATTGCATGACTTGATGAGCAAATGATCAAGCTGAGTCATAGGTGCATCTCGAGATCGGGCGGCCGACCAAGTAAAATAACATTCGTTCACAAATTGAGCATGTCATTCTTCAAAATATATCAAACAAGGCTGTACTCAATTAATTTTGTGCAAAATTGAAGCGATCGAAAGTGGCGATCGCGCATTTTGAAATTGACTCAATTTGACGGCTTAAATGACCTCGATCACAAAGCATTGCATTCGTTGGAACAATGAAATTACCCTAAATCAATATATATATTGACTATATGCATTTATTGATGCAAAATTCACATTAAAAATATTTAATAATTTTAAATTTATTTAAAAATCCCCAAATTATCCAATTTCCCCTATTTTCAGTTTTCTGAAAAATAAAAAAAAAAAAAAAAAAAACCTGAAAAAATCACCCCCCATTTCCTCATTCTTCCACTCTCCCTCGCTCTCTCTCCACCATCAAGCGGACCGTTACGTGAAACCAAAACGTTTCTTGATGGGGACGCCGGAGTCATCGCACGAGCCATGCCCTGACCGCATTCTTGACGACATCGGCGGTGCTTTCGGTATGGGCGCTGTCGGAGGCTCCGCTTTTCATTTCCTCAAGGGCATCTACAATTCCCCCAACGGCGATCGTCTCGCTGGCGGTGCTCAGGCCGTCCGTATGAATGCCCCTCGCATCGACGGCAGCTTTGTCGTCTGGGGCGGTCTTCTCCATTTTCGACTGCACCATGGTCTACGCCCGCTAGAAGGAGCACCCGTGGAACTCCATCATCGCTGGCGCCGCCACTGGAAGTTTCCTCCAAATACGACAGGGACCAGGTCCAGCTGCCCAATCCGCTCTCCTTCAACGGCGATAAAAAAAAAGAAAAAGAAAGCCCATTCTCAGTTTTCTGGCCAAGAACCGCAAGCATGAAACCTACGTAACCCTTCTACGTCTCTCTCTCCCCCTCATTCGTTGAAATCGGCAGAGGAAGGAGCCGTTGCTATTCCTTTCTCTATAACTTCCCATCAGGTCTTCTCCGTTTCACCTCTACCGATCTCGTTGCGATCACCAGTAGTTTTTGTAGAGATCCTTTGATCTAGAGCCGGCTGATTGATCCGCTTTTTTATTATTATTATTGAGGGGAGTCGCATTTAGAAAGTCAGGGAGGACGACAGCGTGCTGTTCGGTTCTGAAGAGGGGACAAAAGTACAGTTGATCTTAGCCATAAGGCCGAGAGGGGACAGAAGTGACAATAGCGGATATTCAGCTTGGTGCTTACAATTTTAGATCCCATGGAATTAAAGTAGCAAAATCCCACAAGCATGACTGGCTCATTCTATTACTTCTAATCATTACAGATATCATACTGAATGTCATAGAACCCTATCACCGCTTTGTGGGAGAATATATGATGACAGATCTTAGATATCCAATGAAGAGCAACACAGTGCCATTTTGGGCCGTCCCTTTGATAGCAGTCAATTTACCGATTTTTATCATCCTCGGTATATACTTCAAAAAGAGAAATGTCTATGATCTGCACAATGCAATATTAGGTCTCCTGTTTTCTGTGCTTATTACTGGGTCCTAACTGATGCAATCAAGGATGCTGTTGGTAGACCTCGACCGGATTTCTTTTGGCGATGTTTTCCAGATGGCATTGCTAAATATGATAACTTTACTACAAGTGTTATATGCCATGGAGAGAAAATCGTTATCAAGGAAGGCCACAAGAGTTTTCCTAGCGGACATTCTTCATATTTGAACATCTCGTTATGATCATCAGGATATAACGTGATTACAAAAAATACCGTCATTTTCGTGGTGATGGGACCTCCAAATCATCAGATGTGACAACCCCTATACCAACATGCTGTCGAAATTTGGACTATATGCATATATATTTGCTTTTATGCAGGTGATTGAAGGTCTCGTTATGCTTCATCAGGTAGCAGTGATTGAAGAGGTGTTTTAAAACCGTCGTTCATCGGGATGTGACGGGTAGGCCAAAATACCCTGCGATGATAACGTCGGAGGCTGCCGAAATTTCTAATTTTGACTTAGAAAAAAGAGGGATAATTATATATTGCGTATATGTCTTCTTTAAGGTATGAAGGCGCCGTTGTCTCATGATGAAAAAAAAAAGGTGGTGGTATGAAAACCCACTCCTCAAGCGTCTGTAAAATACTAAAACCCCACTATCTGAGGATGACAGGAGGCTACTAAAATTTCTTCAAAATCTTTTGACTTAAAAAAAATGGGAGGGTAAAATGAGCTCACTTAGGAGCACTGAATAGGGAACTTGCAATTAATCTTAAACTAAAAAGCGCTAAACAAGGAAAAAGGGGGGAACCTTTAAAGCAAATTTTGGGAAGAATATAATATTTATTTAAAATCTAAGTAAAATTTAGGAGAAACTAATATTAAACTCACAAATTTTGGGGAGACTAATGCTAAACTCATAACAAATTTGCAATAAACTCAAAATCTAAGGATGAATCCAAATTGAGTTTAATAACTCTTATCTGATGAGGTGATTACTTATCTTCTAATAAGCGTAAGTGGGAAATTTAAAAAATATTGAAATCGACATAACTTATCAAAATTGATGTAAATTGAGCACAACTAAATTGAGAGAATTACAAAAACTCAATAAGTAAACACAATGCAAGTAATGTGTTAAACTATAATCTAAATCAAAACTTCTTCGAGATCCTTGTACAAGCGGAGATATGATATTAAATCAAAATCTACAAAAATCATATGACCCCCTTTAATAAAAAATTAATGAAATTTCATACTAATTATGATTTTCAAGAGCGATAATTTTATTAATTAATTAAATGAAGTAAATTCCTACATGGACATGAGATTTCTGCAAATTTTAATATTTGAAAAGATTGCTTGGGCTAAAATTGGAATTAAATAAAAATACAAAATCAATTTCATAATTCAAAAAAAAAAACTACCTAAATTCTTAAATACGCGACTTGAATAAATGAATTCGTCAGAATCTTTGCGGTTATTTCGATTTAGTCTTGTGGGGTCAGGGTTAACTAAAATTTATAATAAGAGTTTCAAATCGTGAAATGTAGAAAAATTGATTACGGTGATAGTAGATCTGTCTGTTAAGCGAGTTGATAGGATCTAAAACTCTTAAACATATTCAAATTAATCAATTTTTCAAATCAAATTAAATATCAATCTAAAAATATTCAAATAAAATTCTATCATCAAAGCTTCAAAACTCAATCCATATGTATGTCGGTGACAACTTCGCCAGCTCAGCCGATGTCAAATCAGTGTCTTCAATGTCAATCTCTTTGTCGGTGGGGCATAGCGGCTCTCTCAACGTGGCGGTAGGCTCCAGATGAAAGTTATGACAGTTGGTGGTCAGCTCCATTATATTACGATCAAGCTTCGTATGCTCCCGCCTTTAAATTGAGAATAGGGTATACTTGATAGGAAATAGTATGCTAAGGTGGACTTAAACTTATCTCACAAACACCATCCCAGTATGATTTCTTGGGCGGCGTAAGATGCGATGAGGATCCTTTTTGGATTACTCTCCTCCCATTAAGTAGACTAGGACCGGACAGGGATGAACCATGGGATCTAGATGGGCACATCATCATTCCCCAACCATCCGGTTTAAGCTATAATGATAAATTTCATAATCTAAATTTAAACTCCATATCTTCTACTATCTGCTATCATTAGCGATAATATTAGCCTTGTCGAAAGTTCTCTCTCACTTACTGGGAGGTAATTAACTATGGGGTCTTATGAAACAGGAACCATCTAAAGTTCTCACCAAATGAGGATGAAATATCTAGGTAGTCTTATCTTTATCCCATCTGTTCGAAAATTACACACTTTAAGCACTCTTTTTGAAGAGATGGTGACAATTTTGAGACTGACATCATATGTCCAATATGAAAGGATTATCATGCACGCATCATATGCCTCAAAATTATTTAAGAATTACATATAAAACTTAATATCATATCATATAGCACATAAAACTTCAACAATCTGTTGACTCAATTAGAAGAGTAGATGTATTAGATTTGACCTATGAGAAGAAAGGTAGATGTAGACCTAAGAAGACTTATTTAGCCTAAAAAATAATTTTATTTTATTAGAATTAAATGAGAATTTGACATATGACACAATGGAGAAGAGGGATTTATATAGCAGGCTCCACATAGTTGATAAAAGCCTCTTGTTGTTGTTGTTATCATATAGCAAATCATGGTACAATGTGTAAGACTAGATTTTTTTTTTTCTTTTTCGTTGAGAAGAAATTGAGTTTTTATTTCTTGTGAGGAAAATTATATATCTCAATGGTGATTCGATAACTTTTTTTTTCATATTTTTCACAGGAGCTGATAAATAAATTGTCAATGAAATATTATTTGTCCAAATTTTAACAAATAGTTAGTATGAACTCGTGAAAAAGAAAAAAAATTCACATCATCTCCAATGCCTTCAAACCGAACAGAGCATTAACTGATGATGAAAGAGTTAAGAAATAATAAGGGAAAAGCACTGAATACTTTTATTCAACATAACTATTCTCCACCAAGTTACATGAGGAACATAGTACAACATCCCTTCCTCCGACTCTCATCAATGTAGAATTTTACTTTCATGCATAATCTTCTTTCGGCATGCCAGTGTATCCGAAGCCCCCTTCCATGGCAAGCAACCCACTCCCATAGCTCTTCCACTCACAGTAGATCACAGTGTTGACCACATGAATTAGAACAGTCATAATCACAAGTATTACCACATAACCAAAACCAATCGCTAATCTAACAAACTTATTTGAAGAAGCATAAAGCTCTGAGAAAATGTAAGCTGTGCTGATGATGCCATAACCAATTGTTGTAACAAACACAACCATTATCCCAATCTGTCTCCTTCCCTCTGTGAGCTGCACAGACCTCTCAAATGCTGCTACACCACGGCAGCCTTCTTCCTTAACAGAGACCACTTTGCTCAATGAGCAAATCAGTGCTACATATATGCACACGATAATTGCAAGGATTGCTAGAAGAACACTGGCCGCAGTGTAACCAATGGAGCCTGTGGTGATCATTATAAAGATTACGGCAAGAATAGATATAAAGAAGCTTACTGATTTCAGTATGGTGGAGAAGACCTGTGTTAGCATAGGCCCTTCCCATGTCCTGCTTACGGAGAAGAGCTCTTGAGGTGTTTGCTTCTTCTCAGAGTTCGCCATGGAGATAAGATGGATGGTTGCAATTGTAATGAAAAAGGAGACGATGAAGGAAGCCACAAGGGAGATGGCTCCTATGGGGGTTATTTTTCCAAGGTCTTCTCTCATGGTAGAGCGTATGCTGACGTAGTAGAAACTTTCAGGATCAAAGATTGAGAGTAAAGCAGCAAATCCGTCTGTGACTTCAGTCCTGATAAGGGTGATGGATAGGCTGTTTAAGAGGAAAAAGAAAGTGGAAAATAGGAGGTTGATGAGCATGATAGGAAGGAGGGTTCTCCAATTGTTTGTGAAGTTGCTGATGCTTCCCATGAAGGCGCTTGACATCTTGGATATTTTAGACAAGGCCTTGATGATTTTCCTCTGCTTTAGAGCTCCTTAAAGCTTAAGAAGGGAAGCTTTATTATTATTATTTTTTTGGTTGATTTTTTTTTTTTTAATTTTTTTTGCTGCAAGGTTTATTGGTTGATTCAGAATGGTCTGATGGTGTGAAGACAAGAAAAACTTGTGGATGGTCTGATGAAGAAAATATCGGATATGGAATGACGACTGACGTGTAGAAAAGTCTTCTGAGGCGACTTTACCAAGGTGAATTCACTGCCTTGAAACTTACATCAGACAAAATACTCATTGAAAAATAATTTCTGTTAATTATTAATTTTGTTCAAATTATAATTTCTGTTACACTTTTATTATACAATGTTATAAAAAATATTTCAAGAAATAAAATAAATAAAATTTTCAAGCATGATTTAAATTATAATACAGAAAAAAATTTATTGAGAGTTTGATGAAAGAGTTGTTGTAAATGACTTGGTACACTATCAATGAATGGCTAGATGTTCAATAATTCAAGATTAATTTTTATTTGTTAATTTAAAAATAATCAAACAAGTTGAAACAAAATTCTTCAAGTTGACTAGCTTTCTTCATTTCCTTTATAAAAACTTTTTAATAATAAACTTATTAGTTTAAACTATTAGCATTTAAAGTATATTAGTTAAGTTCAATTAGTAATGCACCCTCCTAAGAAAAAATATCCTAGTCCCTAGAAGAGATGACAAGGCACTTTTGGCTAAATGAATGAATTAGGGTTTGTCCAGATAATTCATATAATTGAAGTGGTTCCAACAATTCCAAGAGGAGTTATAGTAGAAGCTTTAATATAGATATGACTTAAATGCCTTTCATTAAGAGAGGTGAATTCAATTACAATATTTGAAGATTCTATTATAGTAGTTGTCATAACTATTATCACTTATATGGATAGACTATGAATGGAAATGGAAAATTTTTTTAAATTAGGCTTAATTAAGAAATAATTTAGATAATTAGACATAAAAAAATTTAGGCCTATAATTTTGGCCGAAACTGACGGGCTGTTGCTCGATCCCCCAATTTTCTACTCTTGGCTCCCAACCCTACACCCATTCTGACATTGTGATTGCACCACCCAACCCGCCGCTGGAGATCCCCGCCGCCGCCGAAAACAGCCGCCTCTTTTAGTTCTTTGGCCGCTGATTTAGGTATTTTGAAACCTAAATGTATTTTTTTTGTTAAATCTTATTATATAAGGTTTCTGTATGATATGCCATTTTATTTTTAGTTTTAAGGTAGATTGTTATTTTGGTACTTTTATTTCATTAAATTTGTGTATTTTGAAAATGCATATTAGATTTAAGGTTTAGATTGAAACATTATTCTTTGGAGGTTATAATTATTCTTATTAGACATGCAATTATAGTTTAGTAGAAATATTGATATGAGATTTGCAAGATCAATTTATTGAGTTTAGGGTATGTTCCATCTAAGAATTATCGTCGTCGTCGGAGGCTCTCCCTTTGTTTTTTGGCCGCCGATTTAGGTATTTTTAAACCTAAATGTGTTTTTTTTTGTTAAATCTTGTTATATATTATTTTATTTTGTATGATATGCTTATTTATTTTTAGTTTTAAGATAGATTGTTATTTTGGTACCTTTATTTCATTAGATCTGTGTATTTGCAAATGCATATTAGATTTAGAGTTTAGGTTGAAGCATTATTATTTGGAGGTTATAATTATTCTTATTGGACATGTAACTATAGTTTAGTAGAAATATTGATATGAGGTTTGCAAAATAAATTTATTGAGTTTAGGGTATATTCTGTCTAAGATTTTTAATATTCAATTTTTATGGGTTGTTTAAGGATTTACATGTAATAAGTGTTGATTTAAATATACAATAACTCTAACACTTCACATACTCAATTTTTTCGAGTCAAATGCACAAAGTGTATGTCCCATTTAATTGAATTTTTTCGTTAACCATGTGTGAGTTAAATATGAGTTCATATACTGTCTGCATAGTTTTATACTATAGCGGTGAACTCACTATAAGTGAAGATTTTATTCCAACTATACCGGTGGAAAAATCATCATCTGAATCCCGGTGAACTTCTTACTGAGCGAATTATAAGATCATTAAAATTTGATCCAGCAAGGTTCCGCGCAAGTCTTATAAGTCGGTTTCTTATTAGTGCTGGATTTATTGCAACTCACATTACTGATGATGAAGTCTGTGAGTCTATAATCAATGTTGCATGCATGTAACCTATTATTATTTATGTTGAAGTTGAGGAAATCACATATGAAGAAAGAGAAGTAGATATTACTGAGGAGTGTCAGAGAGCTCTAGTTTTACACCAGCTTTGCAATTAACCACTCAAGCTGAAGCATATGACTCTGCACCAATAGAGTGCTATTTTGTTAGGACAAGTTCTGATTTTATAGTGACCCTCAAGATAATTACATCAATTCATTATCTTAGAAGATCGGGGATATATGCCTAGTGCAACAATGAGCGTGATGATGATGATGATGATAGTAATGCCGATAGGCCTACTTTAAGGGTTACAAAGCCATATTTTAGAGACGGAGACCTGATTAGACACTACTCAATCAGAACAAGTCATACTGAAGAGCACTTATTATCTAACAATGAGTACATGTGTAGTGCTCAAACATTTAGGGAATGGGATGATGAGCACACATTTGATGGCTCATCAAATGAATCAACTTTGGATCAAGGAAATTGCATTCCAGATGAACTGTTAGAAAGGTATATGCTTTCATGATAAGAGTCAGCTTCAGTTCACTCTTTAGGGATGGTCTATTCTAAACAATGTGAAGTTTGTGATATATGTTTCAAAGAAAATAAAGTTCACTACACTATGCATATATCATGGTCACCCAACTACATAGAAATTGAGTGGTGCATGGAGGATTGATAGTATTGGTTCATCTTATACATGTAGTCATTCAGCGCTCAATACTGGACACAGATAATGTACATCATAGTGTATCAATTATTTTATTCAACCTGCAGTTAGACATCAACTAGATTTAAATGCTAGAGAAATTATAGGCCATATGGAGTCCAAATTTAATATAAGAGTCATATATGAAGGCTTGAGATGTGCATTGTAGGGTAGTTAAGGTTATTTTTGATAGTTGAGAGGAATAATATCGATCCTTAGAGAAATTTATGGGCGATGTATGTTCAGTTATGCCACGATCAGTATAGCGAGTACACTCGACAGAATCAACTCGATTCCAATGACTTTTCTAATCATTCGAGCATTCAATTATAGGTTAGTAGTATTGTTGTCCAATTTTATGTCTTGATGGGACATTTCTCCTAGGTAAATATAGGGCGACTCTTCTTGGTGCAGTTGCGATTGATGCTAATAACAGTTTATTCCCACTAGCCTTTATAGTAGTTGAATCAGAATGTATTGAGTCATGGGTTTGGTTTTTACGGATACTCCAGGACTTAATCTCACTGGTCTCTACAAGAGGTGATTTGTGCATCATATATGATAGGCATTCAAGTCTTGTATGTGATTGTAGATAAATATTTCCTTAGGCTGCACATCTCTTTTGCCTCCAACATTTGAGAGAGAATTTCAAAAAAGTTATTTGGAAACTTGGTATAGGAGATATTGAGTTCATATGCTAGAAAATGTATGTTGCAGGTAATATTGATGATATCCGTATTTTCAAAAGATATATGACTGATATTAAGAACATAAAGTAAAAAGCTTACAATTGGCTGGTTTTAAGGGATGTGCAACAGTAGTCTTTAACTCATGATGGTGGCTACAGATATGGCATGATGACCACAAATGCAGCTGAATACTTTAATGGTGTTCTGAAGTGGGCACGTGGCTTGCCTATTCATGCACTAATTAGTGCAATATATTATAATATTATCTCCTTTTTCATGACTTGAGACAATAATAACTCTAGCCAACTAGCACGACTCCATATTTTCTCCACGTGCAAAAGTACTCTGCAGAGTAATAAATGTGAGGCAAGGAGATTTCTAGAGCTAATAAAGATATACACTGATGAGTACAAGTTTTTGATATGTCCAGCGAAACCTATAAGAGTGAGCTGTTATCAAATCATGACTACAGGTGTACATGTTGACGGCCCTAAGCTTATCACATTCCTTGCCCTCATATAATTTTTATGTTGGGACAATGACATCTGAGTCACGTTCAATATGTCTCTACTTACTACACTTTAGACTTTTACCATAACACGTACTAAGGGAAATTTCATGTCATCCCTGATCACGGTGAATGGCCAGAACACATCATCAATAGCAACTACTCAGAGTATCTTCCACCTATTATTAAAAAAATGTCGGTCGACCTAAGACAAACAAATTCAAAAATATAATGGACGAGAGTACTACAAGGAGTACTAGGATTTATAGTGTATGCAAAAATATTGGGCACAATAGGGCAACGTTTCCTCATAATCGGCACCACAAAATTTAATCTAAATCAGGGTCTTCTTATTTAGAGAGCATGTATTGACTATCCTAATTTATCATATATTATTGTTAATTCTATGTAATATGTTGTAGTAATACTTGTTATAGTTGTACTAGTTGCTGTGAGTCTGCGATGTACTACTTCTTGTTGTCTCGTGCCTCCTCTTTTTTTTTGGTTGTTGTAACCAATTGTTATTATATGTTATAAACTGTTGCTAGGATTGTTCTATAATATTTTATGTCTCCTATTTTTCTATTATATGTTGTAACCACTTTTTGGTGTCTCCTCTCTTTTTTTTTTGGTTGTTGTCTGTGACGTAATATCTTCTTGTTGTCTTATTTTGTGATGCCTCATGTACTTCTGCTGTGATCATTCTATAATGTTTCATGCTTGTTTACTGTGAGATTGTGAAATACTGTACCACACTATTGTACACATGTTTATTGTTGCTGTTTGAAAATGCTATTAGAAAGCAGTATACTACACATTACCATGCTGTTATATATTACAAGCTATTGCTAGTAAATGTTATGGTTTAGCACGTATTACTACTATGACTATTCTATACTGTTAATACTTGTATGTTGTTAGATTGTGTTATTACATTTATACTGGTGGCACTATTTATATGTGAATTGTTTTTACATATTCAATGCATAAATTATTTCCAGGAATAATGTTTGTTGAAGAAACAGTTCACCCCTCACACAGGAGGCGAAGACGAGGAGAGGAGAATGTTGTGGACTATGACCCTCCAACGGCAGAAGTTCACCCTAGTATTGCAGCATTTACGTGGTAGATATAGATGCATCCTAATTTTGTAAATTTTTTTCTCCATATGCTTTGTATATAGATTATCATATAATGTTGCATACTGATCAAGTTTGTTTATTGTGCAGGTTACAGTGCTTGAGGCTGCTTCTCATTTATTGATGTTCAGAGAATGACTAGTTAATTATCTTAGATTTATGAGTGCTATGCGAGCAACTGGACTTGATTGTGTTTCACAGATGCAGTACATTCACCTAGATCACCATTGCTTACAGCATTTGTTGAACGTTGGTCATCGCAAACAAATACATTCCACTTGCCCATTGGAGAGATGTCGATGACGTTGTAGGATATTGTTATAATCTTGGGTGTTCAGATAGATGACCCACATATTGTTGGCAGAAATGTAATTAGGGAAGGCAAGTGGTGGGCTTCATTGACAAATTATGGTGATGAGCTGATAGGAGCACACCTATAGCCACATATTGTGTATCATGATCCGGTCCAGCCACATATCATATCAGAATTCCATATGTTAGAGGATGTTGATACATTCAGGGAGTTCTCATTGGGATCTGTTGTGCTTGCTCATTTATATAGGGAGCTACATGAGATGACAAAGCCGAAGCGCACGAATATAACTAGATGTCTATATTTACTACAAGTATGGGCATAGAAGCACATTCATGTGGGTAGACTACATTACATATACCATACCCTACAGGTATATATGGCATGAGCGTGGGATGCCAGTGTAATGATGGGTTTGTCCGAGATGACACCAACCCACATTAGAATGTACAGAGACGAATTAGATGGGATGTTGCAGAGTCAAGTACATTGCATTATAAACTTGTTTGTTGAATTCATTATTAGATGTACACAGTAGACCTAATATTTCTTTCAAACTGTACAAGTGATATGGGAACCATATGGACATCAGATCCATGTACGTGTCGCGGATATATGCTTACAGGGTGATGAGATATGGCTGGCTTGAGTACCAATGATTACCTAAAAATGAGTTGAGTGGTACCTGTCTGATCATATTCTCACACAATTCGGCCTTCCACCTATGATTGATGTAGCACCAGTAGATCCCTTCTTTAAGCGAGTGGATGGTTGAGAAAAAATAGATGTTGATTGGATCAATTACCACTAGACTTACATTACACAGTGGAAGGCATGATTCAGTTATGGTGGTTGATTCATCCCAACAGGATGGGAAGTCGGCAATCAACCAATACATGAGATGATAATAGTCTTGGGCTTCACTCTACATGCTGAAGGCACCAACAATTCTCCCTGACACTTATTACCCTCGAGTGCCTAGAGAGCGATTGATGGTAAGGATGTTTTGACATAAAAATTATTGCTTTGTATAATGATCTGATCCTAACTAAATTTCTTTCAATGCAACGTGAGCATATCTTGAATATTGAGGATATATTCTAGCATTATTTTGGGAAATATGAGGATACAAAATTTGAATAATCTATCAACTAATACAAGGAGTTGTGTAGGAGCTACGATGCAATATGCATATCTCTGATAGTAGGTACATGGACACTGGCATTCCAGGTACTTCGTCAATAATACAGCAGCAATGGATGTTGGTCCATCTTCTATGCCAATTATCGGACCCTCTACATATACATTCACACAACCACATCTGTATTCATAATAGGAAGCTATGTGGACTCAGATGCACCCATGGCAGGCACCAATCCTTCCTAGATATGGATCTCTGTCATTCCATATGACACCCCTGTATGGAGTGTAGCATAGTTTCTCGCTCTCTACGCAGGCTTCAGCTGATGTACCTAGTGTTACATATCTGGGTTACTCACAAAAACCTGCCGAGTAGATTGAAGAGGTAGAGTAACATCAAAAATATCATCTATGAGACCGACCATGACGACCACTAGCCCATTACACTCTCAGTAGTAATGCAATTCCGTCACGCAGATATCGTCGATGATAGTCATCTGTACTATTATCTTTTGTAGACAGTTGACACAATTTGCTTGTAGCTGTACCTCATGTATTATGATTATTCATTTTGATTCACTATTGTATGTTTATTATTTGTTTATTCTTTGATGTGAGTTAATATTTGCTTCTTTGGAATGATTACTATTGTAGACTCATGTTATTTTATTTCTTGTCCATGCTAAAGCAATTCATAGGATAATATTAATAAGCTAGCTTAGTATATGTTTGGAAGGAAGATAAGAGAATTATCGTGTTTACCAACAAAACTAACATGAACAATTAGAAACAAAAAACTGTAGATACTTGGGTAGGAATCATCAAATGTTGTCAACATGAAAGTTATAGAAAATTTTATTACCTTTCCAACGATACTAGCATGCTAAAATCCGACATCGGATGAGCCCGATATAGCCAAAAAAATTGGGGGTGTCACAATATCTTTGTTTTTTCACCATGAAAATCCATACAAACGCAAAATCTGTGGCAACCTGGGTGAGAATCATCAAAGGTTGTCTACATAGAAGTTGTAGAAAATTTTATTACCTTTCCAACAAAATCAAATATACTAAAAAATAACACTGGATGAGCACGATAAGACCAAAAAACTGAGGCTGCCGCAATATCTTTATTTTTGTACCTTGAAAATCCATATAAACGCAAAAACTGTGACTACCCGGGTAAGAATCGTCGAAGGTTGTCAACATAAAAGTTGTAAAAATTTCATTACCTTTCCAATGATACCAAGCACACTAAAATCTAACACCGGATGAGCTCGATACAGCCAAAAATTGGGGTTGTCGCAATATTTTTTTTTTTTTTTTTTTTTGCACCGTGAAATCCATACAAACACAAAAAGGCTACCCGGGCGAGATTTGTCGAAGGTTTTCAACTTGAAAGTTGTAGAAATTTTCATCACTTTTCCAATGATGCCAAGTACGCTAAATTTTGATGCCGGATGAGTCTAATACAGCCAAAAAAGTGGACTACGGGTTTATTTTTTTTAAAAAATAATAATAAATTATAGCCAGTCGCCCGTTGAATGAGCTACTAGGCCTAAAATTTAAATTTTTTATGCCTAATTAACTAAATTAATTTTTAATTAGGCCTAATTTAAAATTTTAGCCAATGAAAATCCTATAATAATGTTATTATTATCACTACTATTATTATTAATTATATAATTAGTAGAATTTTAATTTACATAAAAGTTCTATGAAAACAATTTTTAAATTATGTTTGAGGTGATAAATGCTGATTTTTTTCTCGTACTCCCACTACATAGCTACTTTTTGAATTTTTTTTTTTGGTGAACATAGAAATTGAAGGGGTTTGATCATATAAAGAGAAGGAGAATATCAATATAAAAAAAAAGTGGAGTTCATCATGGTCAAAGCCTTGATAACCTATAATGCAATATTTTCTAATCATCTACTCAACAACTTATGAGCAGAAGTTTCATCTTATCTTTTATTATGAAGCTTTCGACAAGAGAATGAGTCATTATTTTACACAAAAATCTATTGTAATCTTGAACATGTTATATGAAGATTGTTGACAATATTTAGGAGAAAGGTATACAATTTGAAGTTCATGAGAAAGAAGATTCAAGACTTCTTAAAAAAAAAAAATAAAGAAGACATATTTATTAAAAAATATTCAAGTCATACTATTTGAATTAATCTTTCATTTGATTCAAAACAAAGATATGACCTTATTAATGGCCTCCAATCAAACACAAAATTTTGTCTAGTCAATTTTTAAAATGCCATGAATAAATATAAATGTTATTTGTCATATATTCAACAACGAGAAATCAACTATGCTATTAAAATAGAAGATTTAATAAGTTATCTTGATTTTAGTTGAGCCTATTCATTATGTTGTACAAAACTATTTGATACTAAATATATTAGGAAGATGCAATACTCAAAGTAAAAAATATAGTTATGTTGCAAAAATTTAAAAAAGTTGAATCATAAGTGTAGATTTTATAAAATTAAATTTAACCTATCCCAATGATAGATCCCAACTTTCTAGGATCAATATATTGGTCGACTCCATAGTTGAGTTTGAAAACTATGAGCTTCTTGTTGCCTTCATAGACTAATATTATCCGTCATAATATGTAAAGACAACTTTAATTACTGATGATAATTTATACTATTTCAATATCACATCATTTTGCATAAAAAATATAACTACAACTTATTAAAAGATGATAGATCATATTCTTAAAGAGTAAAAAGAAAAAATAAATTATATTAAATATTATGTTAATAGTTTGTTAGTAAAAGAATAAAACAATTGAACAATACATTAGATTTTTAAGAGATATTTTAATTATTAAAGAAATATAAGATGCATATTAACCCAATAAAGTGCACTTTGAGTGTTGGATTTGAAAAATTTTGGATTTTCTATTTACTCTTGAAAGTAATAAAATAAACCTTCAGAAATAAAAGCCATAAGAGGGATGCCTACTTCAAAGCTGCATGAAAACTTTTCAAATTTATTAGGAGAATAATATATTTAAGCCATTTTATTTTAAAATCTAGAGATAAATATTCACAATTCTTCCAAACTCATAAAATTACAAAATATTTTTAGTTAAAATAATGAATATAAATTCACTCAATTGAAAATAGTTCTATCCTCACCATTGTTACTGTTAATTCTTGGAATACATAAATTCACTTAGTCATGAGCTAATTTTACAAGATTAATTGACATAAGAATTGTGCATGATAAATTTGTGTAGCATATCTAGTAAATTATCTAATATAATTTGTTGGATTGGTGGAATTATATCTTTGAACATGCAAAATGTAATATTTTATTATATATGTTTTATATGTTTGGTTGGAAGGCTATGGACCATCCATACCATTTTACATTATTATCCTCGTAAGATGAAACATTGATTGGCTTATCTTAAATGATGGTATAGGTTGTGGGATCTTTAATTTGGAATATAGAAGACTAGTAACATGCATCTAAGTTTTGATATAAGGTGTATTTAATGTTTAATCTTATGTCTAATAGGATTAATTAATCTAGGCACTATATAATATGTTTACTTTGCTCTTGATCTCTTCTAAGAAAGAATGGCTAATAGGCACCATGAAGATTATGGTTTAATTTATGTGAATCAAAATGAATATTGGGAATTCGATAATATTTATAATCATATATGCTTTCTTGATTCAATATTGAATGAATTTTTCATGAATGTGATGAAACGATTATATCATTTTAATTCATTCACATGATATGATTCTATTTGAATATATCCATGAGTTCTAGTGACTAATCAAGCATGATTTATTAATGATGATATGAATATGAAAAGAATGACATGAGTTGATAACATTGCATGATTGATGAACATGTTTAATGACATTTTATTAATATATGATTAGCATTTTACCTATTCAATATTATGTGCAAGACTGTGTGAATATTGTTCCTTAAGATACATGACATTCAACATAAGAAAATATAACTATAACTTATTGAAGGATGATAAATCATATTCTTAAAAAGCAAAAAGAAAAATATATATTAAATATTATGTTAATAATTTCGTAGTAAAAGAATAAAACTAATGAACAAACATTAGATTTTAAGAGGTATTTGTAATATTAAAGAAGATGCATATTAACCTACTAAAGTGAACTTTAGGTGTATTGGATTTGAAAAAATTTGGATTTTCTATTACTCTTGAAGGCAATAAAATAAACCTTGATAAATAAAAGCCATAAGAGGGATGCCTACTTCAAAGCTGCACAGAAATTTTAAAATTTATTAGGAGAATAATATATTTAAGCCATTTTATTTTAAAATCTAGAGATAAATATTCACACTTCTTCCAAACTCATAAAATTATAAAATATTTTCAGTTAAAATGATGAATATGACTTTACTCTATTGAAAATATTTCTATCCTCACCATTGTTACTCAAATATACCTAGTCATGAGATAATTAGTGTTATTTCTTGGAGTAAACAAGGAATCATTGATTTTTATTATTATAAAAGAAGATGTGAAAAAATAATATCATATTTACTATTTTACTATATCATTAAAATTCTCCAAATAATTAAGATGTCATATTATAAAAAAATAGACAAGGGCTTTGATGATTTATGCACAATAACTTTGTTCTTATTTGTAGGTACATTCAATTCATGCCATTAGTGATTATATAATAAGAAAATTTCTTTCAAACCATATTAATTAGGGAGACTTTTATAGAGTTAATAGAGTTAAGATAATTTCAAATATCTTACATGCCAATGAATACTATCAAAGTATATATGTTAGTTGATTTGTTAATCAACTACATATTATTTGATTTAGAAAGAGAAACAATTACAAAGGATGACTTGCTTTGTACTCTTTTTATTTATAGTGTTGCTAGAGCCCAAAGAATTGGAGTTGGGATGAACTTAAAAGTTTAATATGAATTGTACTCATCCATATAGTAATTTTTTCCTTAAAATATAAAAAATTGATTATGGGACTATATTATACTCCTTCAAAATCTCTAAATATAAAGTTAGTCATCTCATTGCATGTTACCTTCATAATACATCTAAACTCATCTAAATGGTACCAATATTCAATATATTGGTTTAAGAAAGTGCACTTATTTATGATCTCTCTAGATCATTTAAGAAATGATAATCAACTTATCCATCTAAAAGTTATTTTACCATTCATTGGGCTGTCTTTATTATCTAAAATTGCAACCATTATTTCACTCTTTTTTATCCTTCAAGGTTAAGTCCTACCATATTAGCCTTTTATATTTTTTAGGATTATAATCCCATCATTTGGGATTTTCTTATCATTAGGATTACAAATTTGAAAATTTTATTATTCTTTATACCATAAGGTTGCAAGTCTCAACACGAAGTCAATCTTTATTTTTGAAGTTTGTTTGTTGAATAATAACTTCTTTATTCTTTAGGTTATAAGTTCATTTAGTGGAACTTTCTTAGGATATAAATCAAAGTCTTTGTCAAATTTTATGAAACTAATTGGAATATTTGGCCTCTTAGACTATTTTATTGATGAAAGCCTCAAACTTAGTCTTAACTCAACAAATAAACAAACATTTGGCCCTTTTTTTTTTGTCTTTTCATAGAATGTAAGCCCCAATTTTAAGCTAATTAAATTCATAACATTACTATAAGCCATTGTTGACCTCACTTTGGAGTGAGCTCTCAACTTCCTCATCATAGATCTTGGACTCTTGTAGACACTAAGAGTTCCTTAGTCTTAAGACACTTCTAGTTATTAGGTGAACACTTAACCTAACCCTAGAGACTTAGAAGAGTTAACCATAAACCCAATCCTTCCTTCCTTCTTTCAAACTAAACCTCAAATTCAAATCCAAATTCCAAAATCAAATCCAACTTCAAATGATTAAAACCCATGATTAAATTCAAACTCCAAATCCCTTCCTAAGCCTTTGATTTTATCTTATGGACTTAGCCTTAACCAAATTCAAATCAACCCTAATCCAATTGATTTTTCAACTATAATATTCAATTTCAAATCAAATCCAATCCAAATTCTAAATCAACTCCAAATGATTGAAATCCATGATTAAGTCCAAATTTCAAAATCTCTTCCTATGCCATATGAACCACCTTCATATGCTTAGTCAAAACTCCTTCAAACAAACTCAAACTTGGTTGATTTCTTTATAAATCAATCATTCCTTCATTTATATTGATAAATATAAATGAAATCCAGGTTCAAACCCTTCAAACCAAATCAAAATAAGTCAAACCAATTCAAAATCAAAGTTAGCCTTTATTGACCTACATCCATAAATTTGATCAAATTTGCTTCTAAATCACTCCAAACTCAAGTGATTTACTCATGAACCATTTATTCCTTCATTTATATTCACAAATATAATTGAAATATAAATCCAAATGACCAAAACCAAACCCAAATCAAATCAAATTCCTAATTTTAACCCTTTTAGCCAAATTCTTGAACTTGGCTAAATAATACCCAAACCAATTCAAAACTCATGGATTTCTTCATGATTCAATCATTCCTACAATTATTGACCCAAATATAAACATAAACCACCATTATCAAACCAAACCCATGTCAAGTCCATGTTGACTCTTTTGGCTTGAAATTGTCATATGAACCAAAACCTATTTGGCTCTAAATCACTTGCAGTTAGATTTATATTTCAATCCTAGGCTCATGTGTGAGTTCAACTAAACTTGAATCAAGGCTTGATCAAGCCAATTGACCCATCTAGGTCCACTTGACCCAAAGTGACCTAAGAGGCCCTTTTGAGCTAAGTTCTAATCCAACCCAAATTGGATTTAACCAACCCTACCTAAACCCTCAATCATGACCAACAATCATCCCAGGGTGATCAATTGCATTGAATTGGGTCAAACCAAGTCAAACCTAGCCTTTGACCAAGTCAACATTTAGCCCAAATGAAACCCAAACTAGCCAAAATCTACCATATGCCAAATTGATTAAAACCATTGACTCAAACCCATTCATAATCAATGATTGAGCATGACCAAACCATCAATTGAGTCAAACCAAGTCAATTGGCCATTTGACCTATGTTGAGCAAATTGGCCTAAAAGGCTAAAATAGGATCAAATCAAATTGATTGCAACCAATGGCTCAAGTTCATCCCAAATCACTTATTGAACTTGACCAAAGCCATAATTGAGCCCAAGTTGACCAATTGGTCAACTTGATCCAACCTAGCCCAAATTGACCTAAATGATCAAATTTGCCAAAATTAAAATTAAATTCAAATTAAACAAACCAAAGTCTACAATCATTTTTAATTGACCAATTGAACTTGACTCAACACTTAACCCAACTCTATTTGGTCAAATTGGTCAAATTGATCAACTTGACCAATTTGACCCTTTAAACTAAATTAGTCAAATCCAACCTAGGCCAAACCGAAACATCCCAAATCATCATATGAACCTAACCCAAGCCTTGGTTTGACCCAATTTGACCAATTGGTCAACATAACCCAACATAGCCCAAATTGAAACCATTTGACCAATCTAAGCCAAACCACTCAAATCCAATTTATGGAACCTTCTGGGCTGATCTAACTCAACTTAAACTCACCATAAGTCAGCCCAAGACCTCCCTAAAATCTAAGTGGGCCCCACCCAAGGGGATTAACCGTCAAACCATGGGATTTAAGCTTTAAAACCAATGAATCCAAGCCAAGTCAACTCTCTCATCCCCATGGAAACCCCTTAGCACTTAAGAGAACCTTCTCCTGACCCACCTAGCCCACCTGACCCACCCTAGGTTAGCCATGGACCTTTGGAAGGTGAGTTGACTCACCTTCAACTCAAACCGAGCACCCTAGGGATCCGAGCTTTGCAACCTTTGCATAATGGATCCATGGCAACCCCCCATCACTTCTCCCATCCCTGACATGCAACCTGAACTTGATGGAGACAAGTCTGGTGGGCGGATGATGACAAACTGGCACAAATCATGCACACCTTGTCATCCATCCATCATGAGCAATTGAGGGGTATACCCCCCTCAATTCAAGCGAAAAAGAGAGTCAATTGCATCAAGAGACTTCCTAAGGCAATTTTAAAACCTCTCTGAGTGATTCCAAGCATCCTCAAGCCCTCATCAATCAGCATTGTCCATTCCTGAGCAAAGTTAAAATAAGACATCACCCTTTCGAGCAAAACTCCCTCATTTTGTAATCAAACTCAAATTCCTCTTACCCACACCATTCTTGCTCCAAGCCAACCCAGACAACCTTCAAGCCTTCAGAGTGTTGGAGGTGCGACGATCAAAGGCATTCATCGTGGATTGATCGATCCACAAATTGAGCTCAAAGGTTCTCAATAGGGCCTCGCCTTAACTAGGCAAAGCTACCTTCGATGACCCACCACCAGATATTAGCTCCAATGAGGTAATTTTACAAACCAAGCCTTATATGCAAAAATGGGTTGATCTTTTTATAAAGTAAATTTGAATCTCTTGTGAATTTGACCATTGGATGTGTGTCTCCCTTCCCGAAGGTGTGGGATGAATTTGGAGGTAATCCGAGCTCAGGTGAGCTCAGATCAAATGGGGAAAGATGAATGATAGCCGTCTTTTACTGCTTGCGAACAAGATAGATCATGAGCCGTTCATTCTGCATGATCAGAACGAACAACTCTGATTAGATCCAACGTTAGATCCCCTATTTCCTTTCTTAAACCACGGATCTGATCATGGTCATCCGATCTTAGATCAGACGATCCACGGGAAAGTGCATCCATTGTCAGCTGAGTCAACACGTGGATGTGATAATTTAAATAATCAATCCTATCATGCCATGTGGAAAGCGCGTCGCTTAGCGCCGTGGCTCGATGGGATTAAAGCTTTAATTAGGCTATTTTAATTAATTTTTAAGGCTGAAACTTCCTAAATTCATAACTAATTATAGAAAAATCTAAAAAAAAATATAAACTTTGGCTCATTTCAAAGGTATATTAGTATAATCTAGGAAAATTATTATTAATTGATTTTGAATAGTAATTTTGGCTTAATTAAGATTTAATTAGAAATCTAATTAGCTTAATTATCCCTTAATTAAGCATCCAATTAATCTCAAATTTTCTATGGATGTTTAGGGTGATGACCTCTACCTTCCCTATTTTTCTGAGATTTTATTGGTTGCTTAATTAGGAAAATCAAATGATTAAGCCTTAATCACTATCTTAATTTAATTAGTGATAATTAGTGAATGAATAATGGTTAATTAATTATTTAAGCCTGATTACCTCTGTAGAACAGTAAGGGAATTTAGGGAGTGTAATTGGGATATTCTTCCTAATTCATTTCCTAGATTTCCTTCACTTTTTGGAATTAAATTAATTGATGATTAAATTAATTAATTAATTAATTAATTAATTAATTAATTAATTTCCAAGACAAAAATTAAAGCCTAATTGAGTGTTTGAAATGACTTAGGGATTAAGGTTTGAGGCTTTATCCTTGATCCCTCTTCTTAAATTAATTTCATCATCATAATTAAAATGTAATCAAAGAATTCACTCAACTAATTAATAAGCTTGATTTAACTCAATCTAAAATCCACTTCACACCTAAGCAACTTTTAATTGATCTTGGGTAGCTCTTTGGGTGTTCAATAACCCAAGGTGAGAGATAATGAAATTATAGTTATCTCACATGTGTGAGAAAATCATAAAAGTAGTTAAGTGAGATCCTTTAAGCCTAATTAACTATTAATCATAAGCCAATTGCATTAGACCTCTTTAATTTCTTAAGAGCATTACAAATTTACTTTTCATGTGGTTGCATATCTTATTGGCTTATTATTAATTAGTTAATTAACTTAAGCTGATATAGGTAAGGGTTAATTAATTCACTTAATTCATACCTTATAAAATCAACCTAAATATTATTCATTAAGCCAAATTAATTCACATATAGAGAATTGAATTAGGATTAGCAACCTCTCTCATATTTCCTAAATCAAATCAAACTCGAAGTAAAAAATGTCTTTAAAGAATTTTTGTTCATTTTAAATAGCCTTAATTAATATGATTGTCTTTAGGAATTAATTGGGATGAATGAGATCATGTGCTTCTATTCCTTTATTTCTTTCCAATCATGTTAAATATGGCTTTCCATGTAAAATCATGCATTCATTTCTTTTAAAATTAATTAAATAAAATGGTTTCTTCTATGTCAAATTGCATGTGTTGACTTAAATTAAAAATAAGTGTGGCTATTATTACTATTAAATCAAAAGCTATTTTCAAAAGCCCATAAATCAATTATAATATATGAAGTGATGTTAATTACAAGTATCTATGAGTTTGCATGTGTTGATAATATAAGGTATGTAATATGAAGTTCTCTTTCCTTACCTTACATGGATTTCATGGGATTCGAATGTATAGTTCATTTGAAAAGAACACAACATTTGTCTAGATCTATTCATATGTATCCCCATGTTCAACATAAGAATAGTTTCATATCACATATATAAATCATGTAATCAAATCAAATGTGACCTCTTGCATGGCTTCTCATTCTTGTGGTTCTTTTTTGTACATTCATATGTATATAAGAAAGTGGTATATTAGTATGGACACCTCGGGGCTGTGAGGCTTTAAGTAGCTCTAAGTAGGTCTTGTACCTTACACCCCTAGTGTAGAACAATGGCTTCGTACTCACTTAAAACTCTTATATATATGAATGTGTGATATAACCAATGAATAAGAAACATGAATCAAGTAAATCAAAAATACAATTTTTGCATGGTTTTTCCTATCCTTGTAGTTGTTTATGCATCTATATGTATCTAAGAAAAGTGGTATATTAGTCTGGACATCTCGGGGCTGCGAGGATTTAAGTAGTTCTAAATAGGTCTTGTGTCTCACCCCTGGTGTAGAACAACGGCGACGTACTCACTTAAAACTTTTATACATGTAAATGTGTACTTAGCTAATGGATGAGAAATCCTCTTTTCTATTAAAAAGACATGCATTCATAATTTAATCAAATGAAATATTTAAATTCCAAACATACTTCTTTGCATTCATCATTTAAGTGTGTTAAAACATATATTGTATGTATAGTTATGCCTAGGATTTAATCATATGCATGATGTACATGATGGAAAAAATGAATGAATATGTGTTGTATGATAGTAATTCATTCTAATTAATCTTAAGATACCTTTCTTATTGAATAAGGTCATTTAGAGTGAACCTAAACTTAGGGTTAATTAAAACATGTGATAAGCCATTCACTAAAGGGAATTGATCAACTTGGTTTAGAAGTGACTTAAGGTAGGGATGAAAGAGGGGTCTCCTCTCTTTCTTCTCTTTATAACACTTAGTTATTTTGTGTATGTCAAATGAAATAAAAGAAAATATTAAGTTAAATCTTCAAATCAATCAATTCACTTAAAGAGAAATTAACCCTTTATAAATTAAATCCTTCACACTTAGCAAAATTATAACTCTAAAGCCTAGTTAGGACATACCACATAAGCTTTGATGCACACACTTTAGACTAAGTCACCACTTCTAGCTTTACATTAGGGTAGTGTATGGTTTGATGCATGCTTGTTTTGTGATGTATTATTGTAGACTAAATGTTAGGGTGTATGTGCATAGTCTGGATGTTAGGCCATTATTAGCCTAATCATATTTTCTATAGGGGGTCATGCTTAAGGGGCCGCTATAATAAAATATAAATGCTTTTTGCTGTGCAGGTTGCTTATACCCCTAAGCATATCCCAAATTAGGACATATGGGCATAGTTACCCATGTGTGGGGTGCTAAGTTCAAATTATTCATATAATTACTTATTGTATGGTGTGTTTAGCTAACATTTATTTTATAAGTGTAGTTAGATTTACTTTTCTTTTTAAATATAATTTTATATTAGGATTAGGATAAGTGTTATGGGGGATTAGGATGAGAATTAGTTATAAGACCAAGTCTTATATACCATGTGATGCCTTTGGAGCAAGCACATCCAAATCAAGACAAAATGAAGAAAGAAATGGAGCAAATCAAAATGAAGAGTGAAGAATGGAGGATGAAGAATGAATATCCCCATAACACATTTATCATTTTATAATTATAATTATTCTATGTAATCCAGGTTGTATAAGGGTAGAGCTCAGCTACCCACATTTCTTTTTGGGTTGTACGGTGGCACCCAACTGCACCGACCTCTTATTCTTTTGCGATAGCTTTATAAAATTTTTTAATTTTTTGTTTAGCTTGTGGATCAAAAAAAGAATGCCTCTTCATAGTTTTTTTATGATTGGTGATTGTTGTATAGCCTGGATGTGATTAGACTCTTAGGATAAAAATTAATTTTTCTACCCAAACTAATAACTCATAACTAAATCTCTAAAATAACTCATAACCTTTTGTGAAAGCTTAGGCATTAAATCAAGATAATAAAATATTTAGCAACCTCTTAGCTGGATGATTGTATGTTTAATATCATGCATAACCATCTTATTCCACTCTTGTAATGAGAGGATTTCCATCTTTGTCAGATAGAAATGGGCTTAACCTGTAAGAGCCTATGATGGGGGAACACCTCTTTCTCTTTTGATTTGACCCATAATCAACTTCTCATGCATTTAAGCATATAAAATCATATAGCCTATGTCCAAATAAAGAGTCCCAAATTAAATAAAATTTGATAAGGATTCGTATTAGATTAAGTCATTATTCATACCACTCATGTTCTAGTCTCTTAGAGGAGTGAGTTTAAGGACTTAGTTTCTTTCCTAAATAAATAGCAGCCTAACCATCTTGCAAAGCACATGACTTGACCACATGATTTTAAAACATATAAGGAGTTAGCTGGCTGCCACTCCAGGCGATTATATGTCCAACAGTCGGGTGGTTTACCCTCTCTTGTGGAGATAAACCATATACAACTTTTGCCTTATATTTAAGTCATGCTTTGGCCCTCACCAAAGGTCCCTAGATTTAGGAATTGAGGTCATTATTTTCCTTCATGCTACTAGCATAAATTCTCACCTCTTAGGCATCCTGACAATCTTGTGTTGTTAGAGTATAAGTCTTAGCTCTCTAATAAAATTTCATCTTAAATATATAATTTCTCCTAAATCTCAAACATATAAAGCCCCATAGGATAGATTGAAATGCTCACTTGGCTTCCTTGTATCATGAACATTCCCTACTTATCTCCTTTGGCTTTGATAATAACTCTCTCCTTTTGATCCATCCCACTTGATTTTCTAAAATATAGCCAATTTGTTGATAATCCTATCTTTGAATTCTTTAGAGACAACAATCGCCTACTTTAATCAAGAGTATTCTTAAGGGATTCATTTTCCTTATGATGTAATTAACTATGAGGGCTTGCCCCCATGGGTAACTTTAGAGCCCGATTTAAATAAACTATACTTTATTCATCCATGTAAAGTAGGAAAAAAATCTTTGGTATAGTCGAAGACCCATGATGCCTTGGGAGTCCTTATTAGGTGATTAGGTCCATCGTAGGGTATTGACTTCTACCTTTTGAGATAGTATACTATTCCTTGATGTCATACTCGATCGCCTCAATAAGTCTATCCTCAGATCTGTGTGGTGTCCCCCTCACATATACACACACAACTAAAAAAATAAACACTACAACCATTAGCCTCTTTTGTCATTCTCAATGTATAAGCTTCAATCAAATTAAATAAGTCAAACAATGTGAATGAACACATTACATCATTCACAATAATTAATCCACCCTATCTTTGTGTTATAATTTCCATTCATCGATCTTTCTTTTCTAAATGATTATAGTTATAACCATAAGTTGCATATATCTGTAGAGTTTTGAGTATGTTTACCTATATAAGATTATAAGTTCCAATGATGGTTCTTATGGTTTAAACCCTAAATAGATTAATTTGAATAACATCAATTTAACACTACCATTTAAACTACTTTAGTAAAGATGTAAGTAGGTTGAGTTTACGACAATGATATAAACATTTACTTTTTGAAGTCTTCTATTATTTATGAATTTCTACCACCCAATATGATCATCTGTCTTACATATCATAATGCATGGCATTATTATCAAGTATTTGATTAAATTCACTATTACTTTTTTTTATGCTGGCCTTTTAAGGGGGGAGCCAAATTGGAAATGACATTAATGATATTTCTCTCAACTTTCTCATGAGAACCTGTAATCACATTAAAGTCTTATTCAATTACTAGTGCTTATAGTAGTACTAATTGACATTTTAACAATTTTGAAGCATTATCATGGGAATTTTTTGTAGCATTTGTTATTTTACTGACATTCATATTACTTAAATATAAGAAGATAATCTCAATTATTTTATGAAGATAAGCTTTCGCAATGCTTGAAGTGGATTACTTTTAAAAATGATGCTCACACAAACAAGGTTAATTATGATAAAAAATATAATAGTAATTTTAATTCTTTTTAATTAATTTTAATTTTAATTTAAGCACTTAACTCAACTTATGTAGTTTATTATTTAGGACAATTTAAACTCTAAATCAAGGTAAGCATCTTAAGGCTTAAAATTATGGCTAAATTTTAAATTAAGCCTAATTAAAATTAATTTAGTTAATTAGGCATTTAAAAAAAATTAATTTTAGGTCTAGTCGCTGAATGGGTGAGGCCTATATTTCTCAACTAACCTACTACCAATCTCCCCTTTTCTCCTTCGATTTTCGTCCTACAACCATCTCCCCACAGCGACTGCACCGCCTAACCCCACCGCAGGTCAGGGGGAAGCTTTCCACCGCCGCCAGAGATAGCCGCCTTTCCTAGTTTTTTGGCTGCCGATTTAGGTGTTTTGAACCCTAAATGCATTTTTTTTTGTTAGATCTCATTATATATTACTTTATTTTGTATGATAAGCTTATTTATTTATTTCTTTTGGGGTAAAATGGGATTTTAGTACTTTTATTTCATTAGATTTGTGTATTTTGTGAATGCATATTATATTTAGGGTTTATGTTAAAATATTATTATTTGGAGGTTATAATTATTCTTATTGAACATGTAATTTAGTTGTGTATAAATATTGATATGGGGTTTGCAAGATAAATTTTTTGAGTTTAGAGTATGTTCTATCTAAGAATCGTAGGTGCCATCAAAGACAACCACCTCCCTTTATTTTTTGGCGTGGATTTAGGTATTTTGAAACCTAAATGTATTTTTTGTTAGATCTTATTATATAGGGTTTCATTCTGTATGATATGCTTGTTTATTTTTATTTTTAGGGTAGATTGAGATTTTGGTTTTTTTTCATGAGATCTATGTATTTTGAAAATGCATATTAGATTTGATTTAGGGTTTAGGTTAAAACATTATTATTTGAAGGCTATAATTATTCTTATTGGACTTGTAATTTTAATTTAGTAGAAATATTGATGTGAGTTTGCAAGTTCAAATTATTTAGTTTAGGGTATGTTTTGCCTATGAATTTTTATATTCAATTTTCATGTGTCATTTAGGGTATCTTATGTTTAAGGATAAACACATAGTAACTACTAATTTAAAAATACAGTAACTGTAGCATTTCACATACTCTTCTATTTCAAGTCAAATGCATGAAGTGTACGTTCTCTTGAATTGAATTTTTTCTTTAACCATGTGAGATAAAGGATTCTCTGTATTGTACTAGTGTGCATTAAAAATGAGTTCATGTACACCTGCATAATTCTATATAATGGCAGTGAACTCACTATAAGTGAAGATTTTATTCTGAGATAGAACATACAAATCCCATGGCAGATTAATTTCATGGACTTACAGAAGCGAATTATGAGGTCATTGAAATTTGATACAACAAAGTTTCACGTTAGTCTTATAGGCCATTTTCCTATTACTGTTAGATTTATTACAAGTCATATTATTGATGATGAAGTCTGTGAGTCTATAATCAATGCATGCGTGTAGCCTATAATAATTTATGTTGAAGTTGAGGAACTGACGTACGAAGAAAGAGAGGTAGACAATTTTGAGGAGTGTTAGAGAGCTCACATTTGATGGTCCATCAAATGAATCAACTTTTGAACAAGAAAATTGTATTCTAGATGAACTGTTAGAAGATATGTGCTTTCATGATAAGAAGTAGCTTCAATTCACTCTTCAAGGATGGTCTATCTTAAGTAATGTTGAGTTTATGATATATGATTCAAATAAGATAAAGTTCATTATACTGTGCATATATCATGCTCACCCAACTACACCTTGTATGTCTATTACATGCAAGCTCAAGTAAGAGATTGGGTGGTGCATGGACACAGACAATGCACATCACAAATTTTCAATTATTACATTCAACTTGCAGTTAGGTGTCAGTTAGATTTAAATCCTAGAGAAATTATAGTCGTATGTTCTCTAAATTTAAGATAAGAGTGTCTTATTTGAAGGCATGGATACACACTGTAAGACGGTGAAGGTTATTTTTGGCAGTTGGGAGGAATCCTATCGATCCTTAAAGAAATTTATGGGCTATGTATATTCAGTTATGCTAGGATTAGTATACCGAGTACACTCGATAGAATCAAATCTATTCCAATAACTTTTTTGGTCATTCAAGCCTTCAATTATAGGTTGGTAGTATTTCCCCAGTTTTATATCTTGATGGGACATTTCTCATAGGTAAGTATAGGGAGACTCTTCTTAGTACAATTGAGATTGATAATAATAACAGTTTATTTTCACTGGCCTTTACAGTAGTTGAATTAGAATATATTGAGTCATGAGTTTAGTTTTTACAAACATTCCAGGACTTAATCTCACTGGTCTCTACAAGAGTGATATGTGCATCATATTTGATAGGCACACAGATCTTGTACGTGGTTATAGAGAAATATTTTCTTAGGCTGAGCATCAATTTTCATCTGACATTTGATGGAGAATTTCAAAAAAGCTAATTGGCAACTTTGTATAGGAGATGTTGAGTTCATATGTCAGAAATATATGTTGCAGGTAATATTGATGATATTCACATTTTTAAAAGATATATGACTGATATTAAGAACATCAAGCAGAAAGCTTTCGATTGACTGATTTCAAGGGATGTGGTCTTTAACTCATGATGGTGGCTACAGATATAGCATGATGACCATAAATGCAGTTGAATACTTTAATGGTTTATTGAAGTAGGCACATGGCTTGCCTATTTAGGCACTAATTAGTTCAATATACTATACTATTGTCTCCCTTTTATGAAATGCCTTGAAACAATAATTATTCTAGCCAACCAGTATGACTCCATATTTTCTTTATGTATCTCGCTACAGAGTAATGAATGTGGGCTAAGGATATTTTCAAAGCCAATAATGTTAAGCACTAATAACTATCAAGTTTTTGATATGTCTAGCAGAACTTATAAGATTGAGCTGTTACCAAATCATAATTATAGGTGTACATGTAGACAGCCCCAAGCTTATCACATTCCCTACCTCATGTAATTTATGTGTTGGGATAGTGACATTTGAGTCATGTGCAATATGTCTCTACCTACTACACTTTAGAGTTTTATAGTAACTCCTGCCACAGGGAATTCCATGCCATCCTTGATCCTAATGAGTGGTTGAAACACATCATAAATAGCAGCTACCCAGAGTACCTTCCACCAAATATTAAGAGAAAGGTCAATCGATCTAGGGCAAACATATTCAGAAATATAAAGGATGAGACTACTATAAGGAGTACGAGGATTTATAGTGTATGCAAAAATGTTGGGCACAACAGAGCAACGTGTCTTAGAATTTCGACTTCAACATAATTTAATCTAGATCAAAGTCTTTTATTTAGAGAGCTTGTACTATCTATCTTAATGTATCATGGGTTGTTATTAGTTGTGTGTAATCCGTTGCACTGTTACTTATTATACTTGTGGTAGTTTCTTGTTATTGTTTGTGATGTACTGCTTGTTGTTGTCTTGTGTCTCATCTTTTTTTGGTTGTTGTAACCACTTCTGCTATTATATATTATAAACTATTGCTAGAAAATATTCTGTGATGTCCCATGTACTATCACTGTTTAGATTATTTGTGATGACCTGCTACTTATTAGATTGTACTATTATTAGATTGTGTAAGTGCTAATGTTAGATTGTGTTAATACTTGTAATGTTGGTAGATTATTATTACTTGTATGTTGTTAGATTGTCTTTGCCACTATTTAGATTGACAATGTATGAAAGCATTATACTATTGTTAGATTGTTATTACTTGTATGTTGTTAGATTATGTTGTTGCCACTATTAGATTGTAGTTTAGTGTTGTTAGATTGTGTTGCTGCCACTGTTTAGATTGATAATGTATGAAAGCATTATATTGTTATTAGATTATTATTACTTGTATGTTGCTAGATTGTGTTGTCACAATTGTTTAGAGTGACAATGTAGGAAAGCGTTATACTATTGTTAGATTATTATTACTATATGATTGTACTATATGAAGAACAAGTTATGTTATTATATTGTAGTTTAGTGTTGTTAGATTATGCTAATAGTTATATTGTTGTTAGATTATTATTACTTATATGTTGTTAGACTGTGTTGTTGGTACTATTAGATTATGTATGAAAGCATTAAACCTGTCGGATTGTAGTTTAATGTTGTTAGATTATACTAATAATTGTATTATTGTTATATTGTTATTACTTGTATATTGTTAGATTGTGTTGTTGGTACTATTAGATTGTACTATATGAAAGTATTAAACTGTTGTTAGATTATAGTTTAGTGTTGTTAGATTGTGCTAATACTTGTACTATTGTTAGATTATTATTACTTGTATGTTGTTAGACTGTGATGTTGGTACTGTTAGAATGTAATTACATGTTTAATACATAAATTATTTCCAAGAATAATGTCTGTTGAAGAACCAGTTCGCCCCACATGTAGGAGGTGAAGATGAGGAGATGAGAATGTTGTGGACTACGACCCTCCACTAGCAGAAGTTCATCCTAGTATTGCAGCATTACGTTGTAGACATAGTAGCACATCCTGATTTGGTAAAAAAAAATTCTCTACATACTTCATACATGGATTATCATAAAATGTTGCATTCTAATCAATTTTTTTTTATTAGGTTATAGTACTTGAGGCTGCTTCTCATTTATTGATGTTGAGATGACCTGTTAATTATCTTAGATTGATGAGTGCTCTGCGAGCAACTGGACTGGATTGTGTTTCACAAATAAAATACATTTGTCTAGATTTCCACTTGCACACAACATTTGTTGAATGTTGGTCAGCGCTGAAAAATACATTCCACTTGCCTATTAGAGAGATGAGATTACGCTGCAAGATATGTTGTTATGAATTTTGGGTGTTCAGATAGATGACCCACCTATTATTGGTAGGATTGTTGTTGGGGTAGGAAAGTGATGGACTTCATGACTAAATTATTGTGTGAGCTGATAGGAGCACACCCAGAGCCACATATTGTCTATCATGATCGTCCAACCATATGTCACATCAAAATTTTGTATGGGATAGGCTCATGCACAGACTTGTTTGCCCCTATGATGGATGTGTTGGACATATTACAAGGATTCATATTTAGATCTCCCCGAGCTTCAGCTTATAATGCATGTCAGAGCATACATACTCTTTGTGATTGGTTGTTTCCTTATGCTAGACACATCGGGCTCTGAGGTTCACTTGCAATATCTGCCACTACTATATGATGTTGATACATTTAGGGAGTTCTCATTGAGTTCTACTGTGCTTGCTCATTTATACAGGGAGCTACATGAGGAGACGAAGTTGAAGCACATGAATATGGCTGGATGCCTACATTTACTGCAGGTATGGGTATGAGAGCACATTCATTTGGGTAGACCTACATTACATATATCATACCCTATGAATATAGATGCCCAGAGCATGAGATGTCGGTGGAATGAAGGGTTTGTCCAAGAGATGATATCATCCCACATCAGAATGTACAGAGATGAATTAGATGAGTTGTTATAGAGTTATGTATGCTACATTGTAATTTGTTGTTGAATTCATTATTGGATGTACACACTACCTAATATTTCTTTTAAACTACATAGGTGATATGGGAGCCCTATGGACATCAGATTCATGTACATGTCACGGATATATGTTTACAGGGTGATGAGATATGGCTGGCTAGAGTACCAATGATTAGCTGAAAATGAGTTGAGTGGCACTTGCCTGATCGTGTGCTCGGACAGTTCGGCCTTTCACCTATGATTAATGTAGCACCAGTAGATCCCTCCTTTAAGTGAGTGGATGGTCGAGGAAAAGTATATGTTGATTGGATTGATTACAACCAGACTTATATTACAGTGGGATAGCATATATGATTTAGTTATGGTGGTAGATTCATCCTAGCAGGATGGAGAGTTGATCAACCGATACATGAGATGGTATCGATCTTGGGCTTCACTCTACATGTTGAAGGCACAAACAATTCCCCTGAAAAACTTATTATTCTCGAGCGCCTGCAGAGTGATTAATGGTAAGCCTGATCCTGACATAAAAATTATTATTTTGTATAATGATGATCCTAACTAATTATTTTTAACACAACATGAGCACATCCTAAATACTGAGGATATATTCCAGCATTATTTAGAGAAAGATGAGGATACATAATTTCAACATTCTATCAACTAGTACGAGGAGTTATGCAGGGAGCTGCGGCATAATATGCATATCTCTAATAGTAAGTACAGGGACACTGACATTCCAAGTACTTCATCGTAAGTATAGCTAGATAGGTCGGCGATGGATGTTGGTCCATCTTCTACACCAGTGGTCAAACCATCTATATATATTCACACATCCACTGGAGTATTTATATTAGGAAGCTATGTGGACTTATATGCACCCATGGTGCACCAGGTCCCTCTACATATGGTCCTTCGTCATTCCATATGACACTCCCGTATGGAGTGTTCCATGATTTCTTACTCCCTCAGTTAATGTACCTAGTAAAACATCTACATGCAACAACCTAGAGGTTGAAGAGGAGGAGCAGCATCAAGAACATCATCTACGAGATTAGCCATGATGACCACCAATTGATTAAACTCCCGATAGTGATGCAATTTTGCCACGCAGGCATCATCGTCGATAGTCGTCTATACTATTATCTTTTGTAGATAGTTGACACCATTTACTTGTAGTTGCACCTCATGTATTATGGTTATTCATTGTGATTCACTATTGTATGCTTATTATTTATTTATTCTCTCATGTTGGTTATTATTTACTTCTATGAAATGATTACTATTGTAGACTCCTATTATGTTATTTTTGTCCATGCTAAAGCAATTCAGGATAATATTAATAATCTAACTTAGTATATGTTTGGAAGGAAGATAAGAGAATTTTTGGTCTTTCCAACATAATCAACAGAAACAATTACAACTAAATAAACTGCAATGACTCGGGCAAAATCATCGAAGGTTGTCAACATGAAAATTGTAGAAAATTTTATTACCTTTCCAATGATACCAAGCACGCTAAAATCCAATATCGATGAGCCCGATATAAGCAAAAAATGAGGGCTGCACCAATATCTATATTTTTGCACCGTGAAAATCCATATAAATGCAAAAACTGCGGTGACCGAGGGAAAATCAATGATGGTTGTGAATATGAAAGTTGTAGAAAATTTTATTACCTTTCCAACGATATTAAACACACTAAATTCTGACACTAGATGGGTTCAATACGGCCAAAAGGGGCTACAAGTTTTTTTTAAAAAATAAAATAAAATTATAGCTAATCGCCCGTTCAACGGGACTAGCGCTGACATGGCTACCACATTGGAGCCAGTCGTCATTGAATGAGCGACTAGGCCTAAAAGTAATTTTTTTAATACATGATTAACTAAATTAATTCTTAATTAGGCCTCATTTAAAAAATTAGCCTAAAATTAAAATATTTGACTTCAAGGGATCTTAAAATTGGGGTTTGCCTAAGCTAGCTCCAGCAAATAACCTCTAAATTCTTTAATTTGAGCTCATTTGTGTTGTAGGGTTTTATGTAGAACATGAAAAAAAATTTGCTATTAAGAAAGTTAAGAAACATTCTAGCAAATTTAGTTGGATTATCTTTTGTTGTTAACTTACTTTAAATCATACAATGAAATAAATATTTATATAGATATCTATAAATAAATGCTTAACATTATTAAGCATTTATAATTAGAATTGGGTAAAATTTAATTTAGAGCCATAAATAAAAATTAATTAATTGGCTTTCGAAGTTTAGTTGAGATCAATCGAGCTCGAGCCGATGAAATGTTCGAATAGAGCTCAAATCCATCGCGGTTCAAAATCCATGAGCGTTCAAATCAAATGAACCGCTCGAATGCAAAATGTCGCTCGAAAATGCAAAAGCTCGTCGTTAATTAATCAATTAATCGGACGGCGATGTTTCGCTCGCTAATGGGCAGCGATATAGAAGCCAGTAAAAGTAAATAAATTCATTCGGCTCGAAAATCGCTCGCTTACGATCTGTTTGAGCCCAAATTCGAGTCGACTTTCGAGCGAGCCACGATCTTCGAGCTAATTTCTCAGCCCTAGTAAAATTTTAAATTAGGCCTAATTAAAAAATTAATTAGTTAATTAGGCATGAAAAAAAATTTTAAATAGGCCTTGTCACCCATTTAATGGGAGCGGCTCGCGGACGTTCATACACGGCTGAATGGCGACCGAACTTAATTTATAAAATAAAATGGGAATTACTATTTTGCTTATCGACACATCTAGTTTTGAAATTGAGTGAGCTTAGTATCATTGGAATCATAACAAAATTTCTCAAGATTTTCATGTTGATCAAAAACTACGATTGTGCTGCAATGTGCAGCTTTTACAAATGCTCACAAAATAGCATTGAAATATTGAGTAGCGCTTTTTTGCTTGTATCGGACTCATCCAGTGTTGGAATAGATCGAGTTTGGTATCATTGGAGTTGTAACAAAATATCCATGACTTTCATGTTGACAAAAAATTGAGAATGTGGCTCGGTACACAATAGTTTTTGCAAATGATCGCAAAAATTGCAGTGCTGAGTTGAAATATTAGAGCAGCCACAGTTTTTTGCCCATATCACACTCATCTAGAGTAAGAATAGAGCAAGCTTGGTATCATTGGAGTCATAACAAAATTATCCATGACTTTTATGTTGACAAAAATCTATGATTGTGGCCTGGTACACAGAAGTTTTTGCAAATGCTTAAAAACTGTTGTGACGAGAAATATTCAAGAATCCATAGTTTTTTGCCTTTATCGGACTCATCGATGTCAGAATTGAGCAATCTTAGTATCGTTGGAAATATAACAAAATTATCCACGACTTTCATGTTGACAAAATCTATGATTGTGGCTAATATGTAGCAATTTTGCAAATACTTGTGCCTACGGAGATGAGCATTTCTTTTATTCTTAAGCATCTCTTATCAATAAACCTACTATGGGGTAGATTTTGCTAAGGAATAAAAATTAAACATTCCTCTTCTCAACTTGCCATCATTTTTTAAATTTACATCCACCCAAATAATGAAATCAAGCAAATTTATCACTCTTAAAATCAACCAAATGAACAGTATGAAGAATTTGTAATAACTCCTTCCAATAAAACGCTCTTAATAAAGTGCAATTAATAAACTCTTAAGAGACATGACATATCAGTAGGCATTTATCTCCCATTAATCTTATTGTTTGGAGAGGATCATTCAAATTAATTCCATTCATATAAGAAAAATCAATATGTCGGTAGTAGGAATGCAACCAATTTCCTATTAAAATATTTCAAACATGCATAACAAGCCAACTCAAACCAAGCTCTCAATTCTAATAAACTCCCTATCTAATCTTATCAACAAAGCAAATATCATGAATAACAAACATGCATCAAGGTACAACCTCTTGTAAATGTGTACTAAGAACATCCAGAACTAAAGCAAAAAGATATGAACTTAAAGTTGATTTTTGATGTAATCTAACCCAAATAAGAAAATACTTGAAAAATGAGTAACCATAATAAATGAGCTATAAATACAAATAAATGGTATCCACTGTCTAAAAAAGAGATAATAGTACAGACAGCTATCTTTAATGATGCCTACGTGGTGGAATCACTACAAGAGTGTAATGGGCGGTGGTCGCCATGCTCGATCTCGTAGATGATGCTCTGGATGTGGATCCTCCTCTTCAACCTACTCGGCAGGTTGTTACGAGGAACCAAGGTGTGTAACACTAGGTACATTAGCTGAAGCATACATAGGGAGCGAGAAACCATGGTACACTCCATATGGGGGTGTCATATGGAATGATGAAGGATCATATGAGGAGGGACTGGTGGCTGCCACGGGTGCATTTATGTTCATATAGCTTCCTAGTATGAATATTATGTTGGCTGTGTGGATGCATATGTAGTGGGCCCAACCACTGGTGTATAGGATGGAGTAACATCCATTGCCAGCCTATCTGGCTACACTAACAATGAAGTACCTGGAATGTCAGTGTCCCTATACCTACTATCAGAGCTATGCATATTACATTGTAGCTCCTGGAACAACTCCTCGTACTGGTTGATAGATTGCTGAAATTATGTATTGTCATCCTTCCCAAAATAACGTTGGAATATATCCTCGGTATTTAGGATGTGCTCACACATCGTTGAAAGAAATTTAGTTAGAATTGGATCACTATAGAAAACTATCATTTTTATATCAAATATGGGCTTACCATTATTCGCTCTCCGGTGCTTGAGGGTAATAAGTGTATAGGAGAATTGTTGGTGCCTTCATATGTAGAGTTTAGCCCAAGACTAATACCATCTCATGTATCGGTTAATCGCCAGCTCCCCTTCCTGTTGGGATGAATTTATCACCACAACTAAATCATGTCTGCTCTCCCACTGAGCAATGTATGTATGGTGATAAGTGATCCAATTCACATCTACTTTTTTTCGACCATCCACCCCCACGAAAGAAGAATCTACCTATGCTACATTAGTCATAGGTGGAAGGACAACTGCCTGATCATATGATCAAGCAGGTACCACTCAACTCATTTTCAACTAATCAATGGTACTCTAGCCAGCCATATCTCATCACCCTGCAAGCATATATATGCATCAATGCACATGGATTGATGTCTATATTGCTCAAATCACCTGCATAGTTTCAAATGAAATATTAGGTTTGTTGTGTACTTCCAATAGTAGATTCAATAAATAAATTTATAATGCAACATACCTGACTCTGCAACAGGCCATCTAAATCATCTCTGTAAGCTCTGATGTGGGCTAGTGTCATCTCTCGGACATACCCTTCATTCCATCGGCATCCTACACTCATACCATCTACATTTGTAAGGTATGATATATGCAATGTAGGTCTGCCTACATGAATGTGTTCCCATGCCCATACCTACAGTAAATGTAGACATTCAGCCATATTCATGCACTTTGACTTCGTCACCTCATGTAGCTCCTTGTACAAATGAGCAAGCATAGCTGATCCCAACGAGAATGCTCTAAATGCATCAACATCCTCTAGCAACAGTAGATATTGTAAGTGAACCTCGAGCCCAATGTGTTTGCATAAGGAAGCAACCAATAGCAAAGAGTATGTATGCTCTGACATACATAGTAAACTGAAGCTCAGGGAGATCTAAATAAGAATCCCTGTAATATGTCCAACGCAGCCATCATAGGGGCAAACAAGTTCGTGCATGCGCCTATCCCATATAAAATTCTAATGTGATATGTGGTTGGATCGGATCATGATAGATAATATGTAGCTCCGGATGTGCTCCTATCAGCTCATCAAAGCAATCTGGCCAAGATGTCCACCTCCAACAACAATCCTATCAACAATAGGCGGGCCAGCTATTTGAACACCAAGAATCATAGCCACATCATGCAGTATATTATCTCCGATGGGCAAGTGAAATATATTTGTCTGTGAAGATCGATGTTCCACTAAGGTTGTAAGCAAGTGGTGATCTAGGAGAATGTACTGTATCTATGAGACATAATCTAGTCCAGCTACTCACAAAGCACTCATAAATCTAGGATAATTAATCAGCCATTCTCTGAACATCAGTAAATGAGAAGCCTCAAGCATTGAAACCTGCATAGTCATAAAATATGCTCAGTATTCAATATTAATGGAATAATCTATATACAAAGATTGTACAAAGAAAGCATTACCAAATTAGGATGCACTGCTCTGTGCTTACCATGTAGCGTCGATATACTAAGGTGAACTTCAGCCGGTGGAGGGTCGTAGTCAACAACACTCTCCTCTGTTTGTCTTGTATAAGCCTTCTTGATACATCTTTACAAGATTTAGGTGTTAAACATATAATAATATGTAACAAAACAAAATTACACTACTTGCAGTATGAAACAAAATCACAATACCATTGTACAACATTATCTAATAGAAACAGTAAACATGAGGTAGGGTATACATATATGAAACAAGAACATAGTACTCTATAACAACATTTTAATGCTTTTCTATAGAAAAAAATTAATACTAGCACAAGTTCCTTAAATAATAGTGTCAAACTACGAAGTATCAATAATACAATCTAACAACGTAATAGTAAAGACAAAGTAATAGTAAAACTGGGCGACAATATTGTTAACCTGTAATCGAAGGCTTGAATGACCAGAACAGTCATTGGAATATATTGATTTTATCGAGTGCACTCAATATACCGATCTAGCATAGCTGAACATACAACACCTATGAATTTCTCTAAGGATCGATAAGATTTCTCCCAACTGTCAAATATTACCTTCACTGCCTTACAACGCGCATCCCAGAGCTTCATATAAGACACTCTTATATTAAATTTGGACTCGATACGGCCTATAATTTCTCTGGGATTTAAATCTAGTTGACGTCTAACTATATGTTGAATGAAATAACTGATAAACTATGATGTACATTATCTGAGTCCAACATTGAGCACTGAATGACTACATGTATGAGGTGTGCCAATACTGTTAATCCTCCACGCACCACCCAATCTCTTACTTGAGCTTGCATGTAAGCGCCACATACAAGGTGTAGTTGGGAGAGCATGTTGGTTGCACATTACAGTGAACTTTAGTTTATTTGAAGAATATATCACATATTCAACATTATTTATGATAAACCAACCTTGAACAGTAAAATACAGCTGCTTCTTATTATGGAAGCATACCTTCTAGTAGTTCATCTGGAATGCAATTTTCTTGTTCAAAAGTTAATTCATCTGACGACCCATCAAATGTAAGCTCATCATTCCATTCTCTAGTTGTTTGAGCAGTACACATATACACTTTGTTAGATAACAAGTGCTCTTCAGTATGACTTGTTCTAACTGAGTAGTCCTTAATTAGGTCTTTGTCTCTGAAAGATGGTTCTATGATCCTTAAAGTAGACTGCTCAGCATCACTATCATCCTCATCATCAGCATCATTGTAGTAGGCATAGTTTCATATCCATCATCTTTAGAAGATAGTGAATTTATCTGATCACCTTCAGGGTCACCCATTAAACCAAAACATATCCCAAAAAAATAAACATGTTATGTTGGCGCAGACCTGGATGCTTCCACTTGAGTAATTAGTTGAGAAGCTGGTGTGATGTACTCAATACTAATTGGAGCTTTCTAATACTTCTCAATATTGTCTATCTCTCTTTCTTCATTTGGCAGTTCCTTAACTTCAACATAAATTACTTTAGGCTACACATATGTTGTTATTGACCTTAATGTCTACTGCATAAGTTGAGTTGAGTTCACAAGCTAAATTTGATGGACTTCGAATATAATAGCATGCAAATCAGAGTTGAAATGCGTTGGCATCACTAAAATTAGTCAAAATGACCTCCGATCAATAAACAAATTTTATCATCACATTTAGAATATCAAAATTGATCAGAACATACATATTACAATTCGATGGTCGACTGATCAAGAAGAAAATCCATCGATGCAGATGCGCACATATCAAAGTTGGGAGGCTGTGACAATGCTCGAATGACATCCGTTCATGAAATTGATCATTCCGTTAGCATCAAAATATCGAAACTTATCAAATGAGACTGTCATTGCTCAATTCATATGCGCCTACATGGATTTTGAGCGATCGAAAGCGATGACACACATTTTTTGAACAAAAATTGATTCGATTATGCACCTTTTAATCAAACGCCTCATCATAAAAGATTAATCAATTAGAATGTGAATTTACCTAAAATGATACCCATACTATATGGTTTAATTTTGGAAAGATTCACAAGAATTTTGATGTGATATTACAAAAATCCAACATCCAATTTAATTAAACATATTTTGATTTAATTTTAATAATTAAATCATAATATGGTTAAATCAAAATTTTCATATGAATAGGGATTATTGATCAGATTAAATATTTTTCATAAATATTTCCCAATCACATTCAAAATTTTGAGGCTCTTCTTTTCTGGAAGGAATTCAAGAAAACGAGGATCCAATTTTCCCTCCCAAGGTAAAAACCCACAATCGGCATTCTTCCGATTGGATTTTCTCGAGCAACATAATTTTCGATCAACCCTGATTCATTTCGATTCCTCAATCCCGTGACTCTCCCATTTAGCCCTCTCTCATCTGTCTTCTTCTTTGTTAGGCAGTTCTCCATCAAGGGAGAAACTGACTCACCTGATGTTTTCACTCTTAATGTCATGTATAAAAGCCTAAATTCTCCTTCTCAGTTGATCAATTGGAAATCAAGCGGAGGTGACCCCTGTGGAAACTCTTGGAAAGGGATCTCGTGTTCAAGCTCATCTGTGATTGAGATCAACTTGTTAAGCAAGAACAACCTGGATGGTGATATTCCCTACCAACTTTCACCCAACACAAGTTCACATAAATCTTGCTGGGAACGCATTTACTGGTGGGGTACCATATTCAATTTCTAAAATGGCAGACCTTGAAACTCTTAATCTTGCCAATAATCAACTAAGCAGACAAGCATCAGATATGTCTGGAAAACTTTGAAGGTTCTATGAGTTGGATCTATCGTTCAACCGCTTCTCAAGAAACCTGCCTCAGAGTTTCAGATCCCTTAAAAAGCGCAAAACTTTGCATCTGCAGAACAATCAATTTATTGGTTCTATTGATATTCTCTCTTCTCTTCATCTTGATAACTTGAATATTCAGAACAACCAGCTCACTGGCTGGATTCCAGATGGATTTAAAAAGATGGGCAATCTCCAAGCTGGTGGAAATTTTTGATCATCTTCGCGAGCACTGCCACATTATCATATCTACAGCAACGATTATGATGACCGATTTTCTGGAGCCTCGAGGGAAAATCATCAGTTATAAATAGCTTAGCCATTGGTGGAGTAGTAGTGGCTATACTTTTTTATCATTGTGTTTTTATTGACCCTAATGAAGAAGAAGTCTGCAACTTCGTTGCACTATATTGATGAGTCCGATAGTTAAAGAAAATCATTTGCACCTCTAGTCAGCCATCATAAAGATTTTAAGTTTATGGGATCCTCAAGAGCAGCTAATATAAATATTTTACCAAGATCTACTTCTGTGGGTTTGTAGTTTCCACCTTCTGATCAGAGCAGCTCTTTCAGTGAAAATGAGTTCAAAATTAAATATAATTCTAAGCCTCCCACTTCTGAGAGGAATAGTTCAATTAGTGAAAATGATTTCAAAGTTAAATTTAATTACAAAAGAAGCACATAGCCAATTGATGCTAGCACTATGTCACTGGTAGATTTGCAAGCAGCCACAAGAGGGTTTAGTACTAGTCTTCTTGTTGGAAAGGAGTCCATTGGATGTGTTTACAAGGCCAAATGTGCTAATAGAAAGGTGATCAAAGATCTTACTAAGCTCAATAAGGCATAGTAGGTTTGAAGACCCCGCTATGCTCAATATGGTATAATGGGACAGCTCAGTTGATAATCATCATTATTGCTCATTACAAAGGCATAACATAAAGAGGCTTAAATATATGAAAATTATATATGTTTGCTATATGCAGGTGATCGAAGACCCCACTAATGCTCAATAGGGCTTAATGGGTACAAAGACTCGACTGTGGTGTCGTAAGACACCATCTGCTATGCTCAATAGAGCATACCAAGTAATCCAAAGCAGTTTTGATGTAGCCCCATGCATGCTTTTAATGGAATGTCAAAATTTTGAATAAATCTGGGACTTAAAAAAAAGGGAGGTTTGAATATGTAAAATTTGCATATATATTTGCTTTTACACTGGTGATTGAAGGCCCCATTATGCTCATCAAGGCGTAACGGGATTGAAATTCGGTCGAGATGCTTCAAAATACCAACCGTTACGCTCATCAAGACGTGATGGGCAGGCCAAAATTATTGCAATGTAGCCCCCTATGCGGGGATGATGCCAGAATACTACCAAAATATTGCCGAAATTTTATCCAAAATTCATACTTGAAAATAAAATTCAAGCTAAATAAATAGCGCTGCTTAAGCTCTCTAAAATAAATTGATATCGAATTGAATTTTGAATAATAAATGAGAATGAATTTGAAATGAATTTGAAGAATATATTTCAAATAAAGAAAGATGGACTGAAGTCAAACAAATTTATGAAGTTGAAGCAAAATAAATATTTTGATAATAAATATAAATTTAGCACTTCAATATCTCATTTCAATTAATTTAGAAGATGAAATAATTGAATATCTAATGAGAGCACATAAGATCTTCTTGGAATTGTAATGTAGTTTTCAAATCATAATTCACTCCAAATGAATTGGAGAAAATTAAATGAATTTCAAAAGAGATTTTCACTTAAAGCCGCAACTTGTTGGCAAGCATAACTAAAGCTCATTAAAGACTACAAAACAAATAATATTTAATAATTAAAATATTCAATAAGCAAGCTAATTGTAAGCATAATTATGATATTTTGGATTTCAATCTAAATCATTGCCATTGGATCTGCAATCCTTCATACAAGCAAACGAGGCGATAATAAATTAAATTCTGCATGAATGAAGGAGCTTCCTTCAATCCAAAAATTAGAAAATTCTTATTCTAATTATGATTTTCAAAATCAATGATTTTATTGATTAGATGAAATTATCTAAGCTAAAAAAAATACCGCATGGGCCCCGACAGTTATACTAAATACCTAAACTTTATGTATGAGGATGTTGTGTGAGTTTTTTTTTAAAAAAGGAAGAATGATGAAATCGATTCAATATTTTATGACTATATGCATGTAGGCTAATGAATGTTTCCATATTCTAATTCAAATTAATGAAAGAGATAAATATTCAACTCCATAAAATATGATCATAGTAGACCTAATCTTTATGCTTGAAATAGAGTTGACATGACCTACTAAATAATCAACTTCTAAATGAACTTAAATTACATTATATCATAAGACCCAATCCTCTATATTTGCAATAGAGTTGACAAGGTCTGTTATAATATCAATCTTCTAAAGAATTTAAATTACATATAAGTCATAGACTTAATCCTCTACTAGCAAATAAGTAGAGTTGACAAGGTCTACCCCGATGATGGCTGTATTGAATAGAGATTTTAATCAGAGGAATTACTATTATTTAGATTTTTAAATTATTGTATCTCAAATTTAAATTTATAAATGCAAGTTGTAGACCCAATCCTCTACTAACAAAATAGCAGAGTTGACAAGGTCTACCCCGATGATGGTTGTGTTAAATAGAGATTTCAGCAGGAGGATTACTATTATTCAAAATTTTAAATTATTGTATCTCAAATTCAAATTTATAAATGCAAGTTATAGACCCGATCCTCTATGAACAAAAAAGTAGAGTTGACAAGGTCTACCTTAATGATGGTTGCGTTCATTGAAAATCTCAATCGAAGGGGATATTATTATCAAGAGATACTTTAGTTCCAAACTAATTCATCATAAAACTAAATTTCAATTAAGTAAACATCTGAACTAAATAAAATTTATATTTAAATTCTTAAAGCAAATAATTCATCCACCCATCACCATCTTTGTTGGGGATGACAGATTAAGAAAACTCTAGCTCACAAAAGATCTAATGTCAAGTCAAATAAATCAATATATTCAAACTCAAATAATCTCATGCCAATAAGGACGTGGCATGTGTCCTTTGTCCACGTGGTTTGGCCAGTAGGCTCCACATATGATGCGGTTATGACCAGAGTGCTTTGATCGGGTGGTTACCGCCAAATGACACCATTATATTACGGTCATGACTGTAGCCCGTATGTTCTACAATGGTTCAGCCCTTTGAGTTATGAATCATAGGATATATTTGATAGGCACAAAGCCCTTTTGTCAGCTAAGGTGGACTTAAGCTTGTCTCCTTAAACAAACACCACCCTAAGTCTACAAGGATTATTTGGATGACGTAACCCATGGTTGCTGACAGGGATCATTCGGTCAAGTTGGGTCGACTACCTCCTCTGACTAAGTAGACTAGGAACCACGATAGCCCAGGATGACAGAGCCATGGGATCTAGATCGGAACATCATCATTCCACCAACTATATGCTTTAAGTTAAATAATGATAAATTTCATAAATTTAAAACTCCACATGCTTCTACTATACGCTACACATTTAACGATCTAATGACTAGCCTTAATCAAAAGTTCTATAACTTACGCCTATAGGAAACCTGGAACTAGATCTAAAGTCCTCACAAAATGAGGGCGAAATCTCTGGGTAGTGTCGTATCTACTATTCCATCTACCTTTTGAAAATTTCACTGACACATAAATCATATTCTCTTCAATGTGAGAGGTCAGTGTCGAATTTTCAGAGCCCACAGATTTTTGATGACTCCGCTAAGTACAAGTTTCTCTTTCCATCTTTGGCTAGTCAAATATGAGTTGTAGTAATAGTGGAGTACAATAAAAAATGAAATTAGAAGAAAAAAAAGAGAACCAATTATCAATGAAATTAAATTTAAGATAATTATGTCCTTATGACTAATCTGCTTGTTCTTTATATCAATAGATCTTTAGAACACATCATTCATCATGCAACTAAGTTGTGAAGCCAGCATTCATCTAGCTAATGCTATTATCAATACTAGGAATGCTGGACCAACCATTTAATTTGGTAGTGTAGACTTCCTAGTCATTGCTGCAAAGATCCTCTACCTAAAGTACTTGTGTATTATACACACAAACTTATGCAGGGGAGGAGAATGATCGGAATGGCCACTACTACTACTGAGGTTCCTCGAAAGAGAGCCTTTGTGTTTGAAAGATTGGGTTATTCTGAGATGCCAGTCATGAAAAAACCATCACTGGGTAGAAAGTTTTAGTCATACCTGTGAATGCAATCACTTTGACCCAAAAGATTATTGGAGGTGTCGATCAGAGATCTACGTCTAAGAGGAAGAAGATGATGTAAATGGATACTCCTTTCAAATAGGACAAAGAATATTGAGAGGCTTTTGACAGTAGCAAGAAGTATCTGTTGAATCAACCCATTCTCACAGCACTAATCCCAGGAAGACCTCTCCTTTTGTACACAATAGCATTGGAAGAATCTCTACATGCTTTGTTTACACAACACAATGACCATGAAAAGGAGAACGCTCTATAATACATTATTGAAGGATAATAGGAGAATAAATGCAATACTCTCTAATCACGAAGCATTGTTCGGCTCTGATTTTTGTTGTCCAAAAGCTTCATCATTACATAATATCTCATAAAATTACTCTCATCTCAAGGATCGATCCACTGAAGTTCTTGATGATAAGACTAGCATTGACATGTCACTTGGCATGATAGGTTATTCTTCTACTACAATTTGACATCACATATGTTCCCCAGAAAGTGGTGAAGGGGCAAATTATAGTAGATTTTCTTACCACACCATTTACAAGACTCCCATAAAATCTACTCCTTATGCACTAGTATTAGGGGCTAAAGCAGTTCTACCATTTGAAGTTGAACTACCTTTGCTATAATAGCCATCCAACATGATCTTACTAAGATCAAAATGTCTGTTTATAGTTGGGAAAAGCTTGATGCACTTGACAAAGTTAGGCTCAAAGCTCAGCAAAATTTAGAATTCTACCGAGCGAGGATGTCTAAAGCATTCGATCATACAGTGTGTTCTTGAACTTTTCAAGAAGGAGAATTGGTCCTGGTGTTGAGAATACCAATTATTCCTCATGATCATTACATGTGTAAGTTTTGCTTGAATATTCTCTCGTAACATAAGAATGCATTTCTGAAATAAAATAAATATCCCCCAATTAGATATGGTATTTTTTAAAATTTATAGTAAAATATTAGGCTTTCCCTTATAAGATAGGGGGCTCATTTTATATTTAGGTTAACATCACATCTAAGGCCAACATCCCCATATACATGTTCAAATTATGTATTCAAATTCACAAGTTTCAAAGTCTTATTAACCAAAAAGAGAAGTTTTCAAGTCTGCAAAATCAATGAATCAAGTTGAAAACACATCTTCCATCCATACATCAAATCTAATTCTTGAGTGGGTGCATAAGGTCAGACTCACCATGCCCAAATATGGTTGAATCGCTGATAGGTCTGCTTACTCATTATGCAACAAAGGTCATAGTAAGAGATCTCCCATCTGAGTAGCGATGATAAATCCCTCCAATAATTGCATAAGTTCAAGACTCAAGTGGGTGCATAAGGTCGAACTCAACATGCCTAAATATGGCCGAGTCACTGACAAGTTTGCTCACTCAATATGCCACAAAGGCCACAGTAAGGGATCCTCCTACTACGTTAGTTCAAATACGAGAGCATCCAAATCTCCAAATCCCTCAACTTGATGAGTTTAAGTGGCCCAGACTGGGAGATCATCCCTAATGGTCGTAAGGTCATTTTTCAAAATCCAACAAAAAGATTCTCACTCAAGATGAAACTAAGCTAAGTTTGGTATCAATATCAAATGAGAAATGTTAACTCCTTCTACTAGTCTATTAAAGTAGAAAATAAAGACCGAATGAAACTCTTCTTCAGTAAGTCCAATCAAGAAAAAAGCAAAGGATCGAAGAAGTCATCCCAATGTTCGTACAAAGCTAAAGCTTGAACTAAGGGAGTCATGTCATCAATATATCTATTACGCACAAAACATAGGACTGATGACTCTTTGTCATTAACCCAACACTAGCTTTGAGGGCTAGGTCACCAACAGACATCCTTCTATAAGCCCATAAAAGCAGAAAGCTGTGGCAGAATATAATTTCGTATCACATGATAAGTCTTTAAGATAATTCAAAAAATTCCTTTGCCAAATCCCTCAAGGCATAAAGCCAGGATAGAAGAAAATATGAACTACAAAATTTCGAGATTGAATCTTCAACAAGTCTATCAAAGCATAAAGCATAGGGCCAAAGATGTTCTCATCTCACCAATAAGTCATCAACTCCATCAAGTCCACTAAGGCACGAAGCGGGACCAAAAATACAAAATTTAAATTTCGAGATTGAATCTTCAACAAGTCCGACACAAAGTATAGGACTAAAGACATTCTAAATTCTCTCAACTGTTACTGCAAAGCCCCCCTATTTGATAGGGGGCATTTTTATAAATTTATCTAAGTCAACATGTGTTTCAAGCTAAGATCCTCAGATAAATATGCATGATGATCGGAATGAGCTACATTTATTTATATTAAAGAAGTTCAAACTCTGTGATACATTTCTGAGCTAATCTGTAAACCCCCTGTTAAACATGAGCCATTTTTATGATCAAGGTTGTTCAATCTTCTTCTGTGAAATAGGGGATTCTATATATATTCAAGTTGACATCGAGATTTATGTCGAGATTCTTGAATATATCTATAATTATTATTATTAAAGTTGCAGGCTCTTGCAAGGAATAAAAAGAATCTATTTTGATGCATGAAAAGATAGCCCTAAATATCAAAAGTTTACCTCAGATTTGTCAAATTTTGAAGAGCAAGTTAGAAGAACTCCCAATTTCAGAAGCTTCAATCAATGAAGTTGGAAACAATCAACCTCTACATCCTAAAGTCTAGGGCACAGATGGGTTCTAAAGGTTGAACTCAACAAGCCCACAAATAGTTGAGTTACTGACGCTCTCCTCACTCAACAAGCTGCAAGAAAAGGTCGCAGTGAAAGAGCCCTCATTCGTAAGTCTAATGGTCAAACCATTAAGCCACCACATCTTAAGTCGAAGATTCGAGTGGGTTCTAAAGGTTAGACTCAACAAGCCCATAAATGGTCGAGTCGCTGACACTATCCTCACTCAACAAGCCATAAGAAAAAGCTGCAGTGAAAGAGCCCCTCCTCGTCAGTCCAATGATGATAGATGTTCAATCTTAAAGCAAATTCAACTTAGTGATTACAAGCAACTAGAATCCAAGAGAATTTTTTACTTGATCGATAGACCAAAATAATCTGAGAAAATAACTCTCAATTCAGAGCATCATCAAATCAATCTCTATATTGCCTACAAGGTGATATTCCAACCTCTTTTTAAATAGTCTGATTAAGCACAAAGAACATATCAAAGCCAATTTTCTCAACAAGTTCATCAAAGTAGGAAGCACAGTATAGAGGAAGAAATTTCATAGTTCATAGGAAGCTAATGGTCGAAATAAAAGAATTTTGTGATTATTCAGTCTGTTAATGCACATATTGCTAGACTGATAAGTCAACATTAACCTAATATAAGCTGAAAGGCTTGATCATCTGTATGCATCTTTCAACGAGTCTATCTAAGCAGCAAGCACAGGACTAAAGACGTACACACAATTCTTGACAAGTCAATATGGGCAAATCAGGTCAATCATTCATCAAGTCCACCAAACTTACAACTAGAACATAAGAATTTTAATATCTCAAAGTAAATAAACAAACTTGTCCATCCAACCCGATCAAGCATGAAGCTAAGGCTGGAGGAAATTCAAATCTACAAAGACACAAAATCAAAAGATCTTCAGCAGACCCATCAAAGTAGAGAGCATATGGTGGAAGAAGATCTTTCAAGCTCTTTGAAGCCGAAGAAATTCATTGTCGACACGAAGGGTCAACTTTTCAACAAATATGACTCACTCCATACATGAATCACATTTTTTGGGGGCATTTGTTGACCTCAATGTCTACTATATAAGTTGAGTCGAGTTCACAAGATGAATTCGACGAACTTCAAATACAATAGCATGTAAATCAAAACTAAAATGCACTGAACATCTCTAAAATTGGTCAAAATGATCTCTAATCGATGAACGGATGTCACCATCATGTTCAGAATGTCGAAATTGATCTGAATATACATATTGCATAATTCGATGGTTGACCGATCAAGAAGAAACTCCATCAATGCGCATACGCACATATCAGAGTTAGGAGGCTGTGACGATACTCAAATAACATCCATTTGTGAAATTGATCACGCCGTTAGCATCAAAACCTCAAAACCTATAAAATGAGACTGTCTATGCTCAATTCAGACGAGTTTGCATGGATTTCGAGTGATCGAAAGTGATGACGTGCCTTTTTTAAACTAAAATTAACTTGATTCGGCACCGACTTTAATCAAACGGCCTCCGATCATGAAATGGATTACACCATTGAATCCATAACATCAAATCTACCCAGAAATGATACATATATTATGTGGGTTTAATTTCGGCAAGATTCACAAGAATTTTGATGTGATATTATGAAAATCAAACATCCATTTAATTAAACATAATTCGATTTAATTTTAATAATTAAATCATAATATGGTTAAATCAGGATTTTCATATGAATATGGATTATTGATCAGATCAAATATTTTTAATAAATACTTCTCAATCACTTTCAAAATCTCATTCAAAATTTTCAAAATCCCACCTGATTATATATGGAAATTCATTAATTACCAATTAAGACCATTAATTAAGAGGCTCTTCTTTTCTGGAAGGAATTCAAGAAAATGAGGATCTGATTTTCCCTCCCAAGGTAAAAACCCACAACCTGCATTCTTCCCATTGGATTTTCTCGAGCGACAATTTTTGATCATCGACTTTGCTTCATTCCGATTCCTCAATCCCGTGACTCTCCCATTCAGCCCTCTCTCATCCGTCTTCTTCTTTGTTGGGAAGCTCCTAATCTCCATCAGGGGAGAAACCGACTCACATGATGTTTTCACTCTTAATGTCATGTATAAAAGCCTAAATTCTCCTTCTCAGTTGATTGGTTGGAAATCAAGCAAAGGTGACCCTTGTGGAAACTCTTCGAAAGTGATCTCGTCCTCAAGCTCATCTGTGACTGAGATCAACTTGTCGAGCCTTGGATTGACTAGCACTTTAGGTTACTGTTGACCTCATTTTTAGAAATGAGCTCTCAACCTCTCCATCTTAGACATAAGATTCCTTTTAGACACTAAGAGTTCCTTAGTCTTAAGACACTTCTAGTGATTAGGTGAACACTCAACCTAACCCTAGAGACTTAGAAGAGTTAGCCATGGGAATAGGTCATGCCTTAGGGGTGTTAGAAAAATTTTCCTACCCTATAGCTTAAAACAAATCCTCACTTCCTTCCTTCAAGTCAAACTTCAAATCTAAATAAACTTCAAACTTCAAATCCAAATCAACTTCAAAATACAAATCCAAACCAACTTTAAAATCATGAATCAATTCCAACTTAATTGATTTTCTCAAATCCAAATCAAACTCAAATCAATTTCAACTCCAAACCAACTTCAAGTTCAAATCAATTCCAACTTAATTGAATTTCTCAAATCCAAAATCAAATTCAAACCAACTTTAACTCCAAACCAACTTCAAGTTAAAATCAATTCCAACTTAATTGATTTTCTAAAAACCTTAAATCAATTCCAACGGATTTTCCCAAATCATGAATCAATTCTAAATGATTGAAACCCGTGATTAAATTCCAAATCCTAAAAATCCTTCCTAAGTCACTTTGATTCCATCTTATGGACTTAGCTCAAATCAAATCCAAATTAATTCAAATTCAAGAGATTTTCTCATAACCCATTTATATTCTCATTTATATACATAAATATAAATGAAATATAAATTCAAATACCCAAAACTAAATTCAAAACTCAAATCCAAATCTAATCAAAATCTAACCTAAACCCTTTCAAGTCAAATTCTTGAACTTAGCCAAATCAAACTCAAATCAAGCCAAACCCTTGATTTTTCTTCATGATTCAATCAATCCTTCAATCATGAAACCAAATATAAACACAAACTTCAATCATCAAACCAAAACTAAATTCAAAAATCAAACCCAAATCAAACTCATGTTCATCTTTTGAACTTGAAATTGTCAAATGAATCAAAACTCATTTGACTCCACAACCACTTGCAAATAGACTTATATTTCAATCATAAGTCCATATGTGAGTTCAATCAAACTTGAATCAAGCCTTGATCAAGTCAATTGACTTACTTAAGCTCACTTGACCCAAAGTGACCTAAAGTACCCTTTTGAGCCAAATTCTAATCCTACCCAAATTGGATTGAACTAAGCCCATCTAAGCCTCACATTGTGGGCAACAATCATTATAAGATGATCAATCACTCAAGTTGGGTCAAACCAAGTCAAACATAGTCTTTGACCAAGTCAAAATTTGACCCAAATGGAATCTAAACTAGCCAAAATCCACCATAGGCCAAATTGATTGAAACCATTGATCTAGACCCATTCTAAATCAATGTTTGAACTTGACCAAGTCATCATTTGAGCCAAACTAGTATTGGCCACATGAGTTGACCCAACTTGACCTAAAAAGTCAAAATGGGTCAAATCTTGATCTAAGCCAAATTAATTGAAACCAATGGGTCAAGTTCATTCTAAATCACTTGTTGAACTTGACCAAAGCCTCAATTGGTCAACTAGACCCAACCTAGCCCAATTGACCATGAACCCCAACTTGACCTAAAAGGTCAAATCAAGCCAAAATCAAAACAAACCAAAGTTGATTGAAACCAAAGCTACCAAAACATTTCAAATGACCAATGAAACCTAAATCAACCCATGACCTAACCCAATTGGGTCAAATGGGTCAAATTGGTCAACTTGACCCATTTAACCTAAGTGAAATCAAATGAACCAAAACCAAATAAAAATCAAATTGAACCAAACCAATGATACCAAAAAATTTCAAATGGCCATATGAACTTGACCCAACCCTTGGTTTGACCCAATTTGACCAATTGGTCAACTTGACCCATTTTGACCTAAATGGGTCAACTTGAGCCAAATGATATCAAATCAACTCTAAATTCCTTAAAATTTGGACCAACCCAATTTCAAACTATTCCAAATCTGTCTAAATCGAAATTAAAGCTAAATGACCATTTTACCCCTAGGTCAAGGGGTAACCTATGGACAATTCCACTTGGAATTTGGTCATATCCATTTCATTTCCATTTGGCACTCTCTTAGTGGACCAAATGGACATTAATGAGAGTGGTGCATATGACCCAATGGTTTAACCTCAAAGCCAAAACTAACCCCTCCACTTATGAGCACATGGATCACCTCCATACTCTCATTCTCCATGTGCAACTCCTCCACCACCTCTCTCTGCCAAAATTGAATCACATGGCGCCCACAACCACCAACAATCAACCTCAATTGATCAAAAAAAAAGGGAGGCTCAGACATGATCCTTGTGGGGATATACTCCCTTCCTTCATTCCATTCACTCACACTGATTGAGTGAAGGAACCCAGAGCAACCTTCTTCGAGTTCCTCCAATCTTCCTCAAGCTTTTTCGCATTTCTTCAAAGCCAAAATAGGGGAGCACATTGGAAATTCCATATTCAATTCTTCACCAAAGCTCAATTCCTCTTGCAAGAACCATCAAAGGACCCAATCGAGCTCACCCAAGTCAAGTTCCAAGCACCTAAGTCATGGGAAGAGGGAGCTAGATCAAAGCCGAAAGCACTTGAAGCTCATCTTGGCCAATAGGAGGATCCACTTGATCTCAATCCTTCAAACCTTCAACAGGTCTTCCTTTCCACTAGATGAAGCTAACTCAATGGTTGGGAGCGCCGGTGATATCCTCCGGCAAGATATGCCTCAAAACTGAACTCAGTGTAGGAATTCTTTAGTCCTTTGTGAAGGGAACTTTCATCCCATTGCAATTCAACCATTGGATGTCTTGCTTCTTGCTCTTAGATGGTGTGTGTTCAATCCCTACTCAATCTAAGCTCAAATGAGCTTGGATCAAGCCTTGGAGGATGGACAGTTGTCATCTCCTGCATGCGAGAGCAGGGATGAATCATGGACCGTCCATCTCGCATTTTAGATGGATGGTCCTGATTAAATGATCTAGATTAGATGATTAATCCCTTTAGAAAATCCCATCCGATCCCATCGGACGATCGAGAAAATGTGGCCATTTGTGCAATGTGACAACTTAAATAAGTCGTTGCCACATGGAAAGCTTGCACTCGTCATGTCCGGTAACAGAGGATTGTTATATAATTAAGGGATTTAATTACCTAATAATCACTGGAACTTCAAATATTTATAATTAAATGTAAAAAAATCAAAAAAATGAATGAGGGCTCATTTTAAAGATAATTCATTGAGAATAATATAAAACTATTTGTAATTGATTTTGAATAATGGATTTTCCTTAATTTGGGTTTATTTTAAATAATAATCTTAATTACTTTCTAATGAATTCATTAATTAATTCCAAACTTCTTAGGCATATTTTGGGGGATGACCTCTGCCTTCCCTTAATTTTCTTGGAATTTATTAATGGATTAATTAGGAAAATCAATTAATGAATCCCTAATTAGGGAAATCAATTAATGGATAAACGAATCCCCTTCTTTTCTATTTAACAAAATCATGCATACATGAAACATTCTAAATCTTTCTTAAACAACATCTCTTAGCATTCATCATTAAGGTGATAAATATTTCCATTTGCATATATATATATGCTTAGGATTCATCTATATGCATGTTACACATGTTGGAAAGAAATAAAGTGTTGTGTGTTTTATGATGGTAATTTATTTTACTTAATCTTAAAATACCTTTCTTTTTGAATAGATTTGTTTAGAGAAAATCTAAACTTAGGATTAATTAAAAAATATAATAAAATATTCACAAAACAAAAATCACTAATGAATCTATCTTAGAAATTACTTAAGGTAGGGAGGAAAGAGAAGTTATCTTCTCTTTTCCTCTCTCTACAACACTTAGTAATTAAGTGTAAGTTCATTCAAACCAAATAAAATCATAAAATAAAATTAAACAAATCAACTAAATCACTTAAATGAAACCACCCTCTAAGTTAAACCTTTCATACTTAAAAAACTCTAAGCTTAAAGCCTAGCTAAGACATCCACACAAGCCTTAAATGGCACACATATTAGGCTAAGTCACCATTTCTAGTCCTATGTTAAGGCGGTGCATGGTTCGATGCCTAATTTTATTTTATGATGTAATGTTTTAATCTAGATGTTAGGTTGTATGTGCGTAGACTAAATGGTAGGATGATCTTAGTCTAATCATTATCTTCTGCAGAGGATTGTGCTTAAGGGGCATTGTAATAAAAATATAAATACTTTTGTTGTGCAGGTTGTTTATACCCCTAAGCATAATCAAAATAAACAGTGGACTTGGTTACCCATGTGTGGGGCTAAGTCCAATTTATTCATATACATGCTTGGGATTGTGTGGTTTGTTTAGCTAATCTCTATTTTGCAGGTTTTAGTTAAATTTATTTTTCCCATTTTTATGTAATTTTATAATTAGGATTTGGAATGATTATTATGGGGGATTATGATGAACATTGGTCATAAGACTATGTCTTATGTACCATGTGAAGTTTATGGAGCAACCACATCCAACCAACCAAAAGCAGAAACAAGAAAGAAGAAAGAAGAAAGAAGAAAAGAAGAAAAGAAGAAAAGAAGAAAGAAGAAATGAAGAAATGAAGAATGACTCCATAACTTTTGATTGTAATTAATTCATTTTATAATCAGTTGTATAAGGGTAGAGCTCTACCCAATTTGTTTTCTATATGCGATGGAGCCAAAAATGCCTCTTATTCTTTACTCTATAAATTATTTGATATTTGTTTAGCATTAAGATGGCATGCTTTCCTAGTTCCTTCCTTGCTTTGATGAATGGCCTGGATGCAATTAGGCTCTTAGCAAAATAAATTTTTTATCCAACTAATCAACTCAAAACTAAAAATAATAACTCATAACCTCACTTAAAACCTAGGTTATAAAAACAAGATAAAAGATTTAGCAACCCCTTAGCTGGATGTTGTACGTTCTCACATCATGCATAAAAAGCATCTTGTTTCACTCTTGTTATGGAAGGATTCCACCTTTGCTAGGAAACTTGGCTTGACCTTTGAGTGCCATGGTGGAAACACACCTCCTTTCTCATTGATTTTGGCCGATAATTCAATTTCTCATGCATTAGGCATATGAATCCTAAAGCCCGTGTCAAATTGATTATCCAAAATGAAAATAAAACATAACAAAAATGTGCATTTGATTTAAGTCATTAATCATACCCTACATGATCTAGTCTCTTAGAGAGTGTGTTTAAGGACTCAATCTCATTCTAAATAAATAACAGCTTAGTTATCTTCCAAAGACATATGACTTCCCTTTATGTATTTAAAATCATAGGTGGAGTTAGTTGGTGGCCACCCCTAGGCGGTTGTAAGTCCAACAGTCGAGTGGTTTATCCTCTCTTGTGGAGGTAAACCAAATACATATTTTTTTCTTAGATTTAGGTCATACTTTTGGCCTTCGCCAAAGCTCCCTATATTTAGGTTCGAGGTTCTTCCTTTCAAGCATAAATCCTCACCTCTTAGGCATTTCCATGACCTTGTATCACGAAATTGTAAGCCCTAAATTTTTAATAAAAATTCAACTCAAACAAATAAATAACTTCAATTTTAAAAATATAAGCCCAACCATAGGATAGTTTGGGATGCTTACTAGGCTTCTTATCATAAATTCTCTTTATCTTGGCTTTGGCTAATAACTCCTCCTCTTGATCAATCCACTTGATTTTTAAAATAAACCAATTGATTAGTCATATCTTTAAAATCTTTAGAGACAATGATCATTTATCTTTGAGGTATTCTTAAGGAATCTCATTAGGATATAATTAACTATGGGGCTTGCCTCCATAGGAACCTTAAAATAAACCAGCTTTACTTTTCCATGTAAAGTAGGAAGAATCTACATTCAAGACTCATAATGAGTCCTTATTAAGGTGATTAGGTCTATTTGTAGAATGGTGACTTCTCAAGATAGTACATCATTCCTCCGTAATCAATAAGAACATCTGTTGATCTACGTGGTGTCTAACACAATAAGTGTTTTGAAGAAATTTTATTTTTGGTTCTTCATTTTATTTCTTTCTCTCTTCAAAAAGATTATGATAAAGGATAAAAAATTAAAAAAAATTCACCACAGATTTTTTCAGCGACTCCGCTAGGGGTGATTCCTCTCTCCATCTTTGGTAAATGATCATTGTCTCCAAGTATCGATAGTGGGTTTGTATTTTATATGAATCCAAGACTATCTTTTTTCGTTGGAACTTAATTTATTTCATCCTTAAGCTAAGCTAGCCAACATCTTTAGGTTTTAGGTCCTCACTCAGTGTGGGTCTTAAAACCTCTATTGGGTTCCTCAATAGGTGAAAATAAAAATTTAATAAAAAGAAATAACTAAAGACTTCCTCCTCACCATTTTTATGGTAAAGAAAGGTTCATTCAAAAAATAAAAATATATAAATCCTTTATGAAAACATCAATTTTCAAAAAGCACTTTTTCAAAATGCACATAATAAAATATTTGCACAAAAAATTTCATAAATCACCCTCATCTAACAATCTTAATGATTTTTATATGATCATTTCAAATCAAAATCAACAAGCATATTTTTAAAAAAAAGCACAAATGAACATCTTCATTCAATTTATTAAATGAATTTTTCATTTTCAAATTAAAATCCAAAATCATATTTTCCCAAAGCACAAATGAACATCTTCATTCAATTTATTGAATGAGGATTTCATTTTCAAAATAAAATTAATAATCATCTTTCCAAAAATAAAATCCAAAATCATATTTTCCAAAAAAAAAACACACAAATGAACATCCTCATACAATTTATAGAATAAAGATTTTATTTTTAAAACAAAATCAACAACATCTCTTTTCAAAAATAAAATCCAAAATCATATTTTTCAAAAGCACAAATGAACATCTTCATTCAATTTATTGAATGAAGATTTCATTTTTAAAACAAAATGAATAATCATATTTTCCAAAAAGAAAATCAACAAATCTCTTTTCAAAAATAAAATCCAAAATCATATTTTCCAAAAGCACAAATGAACATCTTCATTCAATTTATTGAATGAAGATTTCATTTTCAAAATGAAAATTAGTAATCACATTTTTAAAATAAAATCAACAATCTCTTTTCAAAAATAAAATCAACAATCATATTTTCCAAAAGCACAAATGAACATCCTCATTCAATTTATTGAATGAAGATTTTGTTTTCAAAACAAAATCAACAATCATCTTTTCAAAAATAAAATCAACAAACATCTTTTCAAAAATCAAAATCAAAATCAAAAATAAAAAAAATAGCATTTGAATCCTTCATTTAGCATACCCAAATTTGCTAAATGAAGATCCTCTTTTCAAAATCAAAATAAAAAAACAAACCAAAAATAACATTTGGATCTTTCATTTAGCATACCCAAATTTGCCAAATGAAGATCCTCTTTTTCAAAAATCAAATCAAAAATCAAAAATAACATTTAGATCCTTCATTTAGCATACCCAAATTTGCTAAGTGAAGATCCTCTTTTTCAAATTTTAAAATCAAAATAAAAAATCAAAAATACACATGGATGCTTTATTTAGCATACCTAAATTTTCTAAGTAAAGAATCCTCTTTTTCAAAAAAAAATCAACAAAAACAAAACACATTGGATTTCCTTAGCATACCTAAATTTGCTAAGAATCCTCTTTTTCAAAAATCAACAAAAAAACACATGGGATTTCCTTAGCATACCTAAATTTGCTAAAAATTCTCTTCTCAAAACCAAAAATTAAAAATAAAATACATTAGGATTTCTTTAGCATACCTAAATTTGCTAAGAATCCTCTTTTTCAAAAATCAACAAAAACAAACATACCTAAATTTGCTAAGAATCCTCTTTTTCAAAATCAATAAAAATAAAAACACATTTGGATTTCTTTAGCATACCTAAATTTGGTAAGAATCCTCTTTTTCAAAAATCAATAAAAACAAAAACACATTTGGATTTCCTTAGCATACCTAAATTTGCTAAGAATCCTCTTTTTCAAAAATCAACAAAAACTAAACACATTTGGATTCTTTAGCATACCTAAATTTGCTAAGAATCCTCTTTTCAAAAAAAATCTTCAAAAATAAAACACATTTGGGATCCTTTATCCAGCATACCCAAATTTGCTAAATAAATATCCTCTTTTCAAAAATAATAAAATATTTGGATTCTTCATTTAGCATACCCAAATTTGCTAAGTGAAGATTCCATTTTCAAATTCACACATGATTCACAAATAAGCAAACAAAAGAAAAAAATTATTTTCAAACACCTCACATAACATACCCAAATTTGCTAAGTTAGTAAATTCCAAAATCACAAATCAAAACAAAATTAATTGACCCTTTATTTTAACATACTCAAATTTGTTAAATGGAGGGTCCTCAAAATCAAAAAATAAAATCAAATATGAACCTATGGAAGCATCAATCTCTCCAAAAATATTTGAACCCATTTTCAACATACACAAATTTGTTGAAAATAGATTCTACATTCAAAAATATTATTTCCAATCAATTCCAAAATCCTTCTAAATTTATTTGATCCACTTAACACTTTCAAGTTGTTGAATGTAGGTTCAAATTCTAAAACAAAATTCAAAAATAAACAAAGCAAGAAATCTAATTCGGGTTTGTTTTCCAACTTTGCAGAGTTTCAGTCAGTTTTTAATCAGTTCAGTTTAGTGCAGTTCAGTTCAATGGAAGCCCAAAAGTATGTCTTTACATTTCCTTTCGGGATGGACTTGGCTTTGGATTGGGCCACCTCCGATGACTTAGCCCCACTTTGGCTGAGGATTTGAGGGGGCTAGGATCACATGTGAGGGGACCACCCTCATGACAATCATCATGAGCGTGGTGACCGACAGAAGCTGATCATCCATGTTGAGTTACCATCGTCTGAGATCCCTCAAAGAGGAAGGCTATAGTTCCCACAGTGCAGTTAGTGATTGTTCCCCTTGCCCGGATGGCACCCACTCATTGGCTCCCTCCAAGGGAAGGCTCCCGATTCAGGGATTATCTCCTCGCCTTTGATTGGGTCTAGTTCCCATCTTGCTTGACCGACTTAGTGTCAAACAAGAACTACATGATCAGTATCATAGCGGAGTTGGGCGGTTTCCAGGCTGAGAGGAGTTTAGGATGGTTTCCCCACTGATCATAGAAAATAAGTTACACCCTCTCTCTGGATCTAATAAAGAGGATGTTTGGAGGATTTTAGTTTCACCTTCACCAATACAATTTGGGCTCTATCGGTGATGAGGGTATCGACGCCGATGATTATCACGTAGTGGAGCTTGGACGATCGAGTTGAGCTCGGTTTGATTTTAGGTCATCCCCATAGTGTGGGTAGATAGATCGGTGAGGAGAGAGGATGAGGCTCATATCCTAGTTAGCGGAGGTACATAGCGTCAAACTTCACTATCGACTTTCCAGTCGATGCGTATCATCAGATCTTCTTGATGGGTACCCACCATAGGAGAGGAGCTCCTATCCAGAGAGAGTCGATGGTGCCTCCACCACACCGCTCTGCACCGTGGCCACCATCTCCTATACATATTCCATCATCTACTATTCTAAGGAAAGCCATGAAGGTTGTATTAGGGGAGAAGAGAACCCCACTGGTGATCTGGCTAAGGTCATGAGATCCCATTCCATCTACACCGTCGACCGAGGTAAGGCCGAGCTCTCTTGCTTGACCTTCTGCCCTAGTTGTGGTGAAGAAGGAATGAAAATCTCAAAGTATAGTAGTCGTTCCATCACCACCACCACCAGTAGGTATGAGATAGCAGAGGGAGGAGAGAGTTTGGTCACCCCCCATGGCCATGGATCTCCCTAGGAGTACCACTCATCCAGCATGCGGTCAGAGTATCCTCTAGTTGGTCCTCACAAGGGATCTCTAGGTTAGATGTATTCATGATAGTGATCCTACTACCCAATCCTTTTTATACTTTAGGACTAGATGACATTGTAGCTCAGTATCTAGTGGAGAAGAAGAAAATCTTAGGATATGCCTGGTCTGATTTAGAGGATGAGGTCAGTTTTGATCCTAATGAAGATGATTTGTTAGAGGATTCAGTAGGGGTACACATGAATAGACACCAGGAGTTCCCTCCTCCATGATCAGTAGAGTTTGGAAGGTCTTTGCGAGCGAAGACCACCTACGACACCTCCTTCAACAAATAAAATAAAAGATGAACAAATAGATATGATGGGAAGAGGCTTGAAGACTTAGCTAGTTTTGGCACTTAGAACAAGCTTGCATCCTATAGCAAAAAATTCGACTAAGTTGTTGCATGTCTTAGATCCAGCCAAGACTTCACCTCTAGTAGAGCAAGGCAGCACCAGCTTGTATAGGAAGGTAGTGGATATTACCTCCGTATAGGAAAAGGACATTAAAACCATGGTTGAGTAGTAGGTGAGAGAAGCATTGGATCAAGCCCAAGGAGGATCATCCATTCCAAAGGTTAGACCCTACCGAGAGCAATTCGATGCCATCCAGTATCCTAAGGGTTTTGTGCCACCTTCTTTCAAGAGCTTCGATGGCAGCGGGAACCCAAGATAGCACATAGCTCACTTTAGAGCCAGCCGTTGCAATGCTAGTGGTAGTGATGCGTTACTCTTCCTCCTTTTTGTCAGTAACTTAGCAGAGATAGCCTTCAATTGATACGTTGAACTCTCCAACAATTCAGTGAAGAATTTTGCTGAGTTGAAGCAGCTCTTCATTAAGAGATTTGTTGGAGCTCAAAGTGTGTGAATCTCATTGTGGCTCAACAACACCGGTCCCTCATTGATTATATTCTCGGATGACACAATTTGAGTATGAAATGTGAGCTAGATCTCAAAGCACACCATTGAAATTATTGAAAGAATATATTGATAGCCTTCATGCTCAAAGGTTTTACCATCAAGATATTTGAGAAGCTAATCAATAAGGTGGCTAGCTTACAAGGAGAAGCCAAACAGTTGCCTTTTCCAGATCAATCAACAAAGTCAGAACCACAAAAAGCTTATAAGAAGAAGCCAGGGGCAGTGATAGTAATAAACAAGGGAAAATAACCGACCAGAGAGCAGTATGAGAGGCCTCATGCTCCACATTCATCATTTCCACCTCCTTTACCACCATTGAGGCCATCTTATGGCCATAGCGCCTCCACTTCCTCCTCCTCACCATATCCACAACGGAGTGGTACACATATTAGCCGGTAGGGTCCACTACTCTTTTAGATAAACTAAACAAGCCTTATTCATTTAAGAGGGAGGTAATAAAGAAAATCATTAAGAATCTCTTAAAGAAGCCTCATTTTTAGCTACCCGAGCCTAGAAGGCTAGAGGAAGTGGGCAAAAGCAATGATCCTAACTTTTGCCCCTACCATCACATGCTAGGTCATATTTTGGAGGATTGCTTTACATCAAGGACTGGCTTATGCATAGCTTCAAGATAGGTGTCATAGTTATCCTAAAGGAATACCTTGTGGAACAACCATCTAGTTCCATTAGGGTAATCCTTGGGGATACCTATGATCTTTCAAAAACCAAAGAAGGTTGGGATATCTCATTATCTCGAACCTCTAAGAAGATTGTGTCCAAAATCAAGAAACTTTCTTTGTAAGTGCCTGAGGCAACTTGAAGCTCCAACATTAAGGAAGGTTTACAAGTTGTCCAAGACAACTTAAGAACGTAATTGAAGCGGCAGAACCCATGCCAACCCGAGATAGCCAAGTAGCATAACCACCGACTGAGTCCTATCTCCAGTCATAGTTGCAGCTACTACATCAGCGACCACCTCTACTTCAACTAGCTCTTCCTATAGTAGACATCTTGTGTCGGTGGATGAGGGCATCAAATCTCTTACCCCTCTTACTTTACTTGATTTCTACTATGTACCTCCTTCAAAATCCAAGAAATCGAGGAATAAAGCTAGCTTAAATTATATCTGTGTCACTTCTGATGGGTTGTCTAATTCTACTCTTATTGAAAACTCTTCAAGTCTAAACAACAATTATAACAACTCTGATCTTCCTCTTTCAAATTTAGAGTTGGACCTTCCTTCTCTGAATACTATGGGTTCCCCTCTTGAGATAGACTTGGAATCATCCAATTAGAGGGTCCTACAGGAGGTGAGCGATGAGCGGTATAATCTTCCACTAACCTGCCATAAGAGATCACCAAAGTCAACCTCCGTAGTGGCAAGGTTCTACCTCCTAGGGCAGCACCTCAAGATAAAGGGAAACAAGTCATTGGTTCAGTTGATCGAGAAGCCCCTCCACAGGATGTTCCACTCATGGATATGCTTATGGAGGATCAACCCAAGGTGGACTACAATTTCCTCTCTCACCTAAGAATGTTTCCATCTAAGTTAAGCATATATGATGCCCTTATCTTATCCAAAGAGATGAAGGAATCATTAATCAAGACTCTTCTTGATCTAGAAATATGCTTAGCTTAGCTGACCGCTATTGGAGAAGAGGCGCATTATTCTAGAGAAGTTCAAGGAGGCACTTTTATAGATGAAGACCTTCTGTTGTGGGACATGGAGCACAACCATCCCCTCACATTACATATTCATACTTTCCGGTTCTCATTGATCCAGTGCATCGATGAGTCTATGACCTTTGCTTGTTGAGGATCAACATCTCTACACTCTGAGGAGATCGGGTGATGTTGGGAGGATTCAATGAACAAGATGAGAGGGCTTTAGGTTTCATAGTGTTACCTTTTGAGATAGGTGGCTGGAAGACTAAAGCCAAGTTTTATATTATCGATTTGAATACTTCATTCACTGCTTTACTCGGTAGGCCTTGGACACATCAAGATGATTCCATCCTCCCTCCATCAGTGCATCAAGTTTAAGAAGGATGGGATTGAATATTGCATCAAAGGTGATGAAAAGCTATTTTCAGTCAGAGAGATTAAGATATATGAGGATGTGACCTACTATTAGGGGTGTACATTATTTAGTTTTAACCCAAAAAACTAAATTGAACCAAAGTTTTTGAGTAATTTGGTTCAGTTTTGAATTTAATAATTTAGATTTTGGTTATAATTAATGAAAACTTTGGTTTTTGGTTTTTGGATCGGTTTGTTAAATAAAATTTTGGATGGAATTAAATAAATCAAAGTAATTATATGATATATGGTATTATTAATTTATATATTATAGGCTTATAGTAAGAATTATAAATATAAACTACTATTGCTTGTTCATTATATAATAAAATATTCTGCAAATAATTTTTAAATGTAGTGAACTTTGGTTTATCCAAAACTAAACCAAAATAATCAAACCAAATTGTTATTCGATTTATTTGATTTTACATTTTATTTGGTCAATTTGGTTCAATATTTTTAGGAATCCAAAACCAATTGGTTTTAAAAATTTATAATCCAATCCATCCAAATCAACCAAATGCACACCCCTACCTACTATCTTCCTTAAAACACATTTTCTCATGAACTTGGTCAAAATTCAAATGCAAAAGAAAAGAAATAGAAGAAAATGAAAAAGAAAAAGAGGAAGAAAAGAAAAATGAAAATCCAAGTGAAGGAGAAAAGGATATCAAGGAAGAAGTATAGCCACATATCACATTCCACCCATAGTTCATTCCATCATATGGACATGTTGGTAGGATGACTCGACCTCCACCAGGCAGAGGCAGACATAAAGACAGTCCCAGAGGTAGAAAACCCCCTAGTTGACCACCAACCAATAGGGGTTATGTTCCAATTCATAGGAGTACCCCTACTATTCACATAGACTTGGAATCCGGCTCGGAGTATGAGTCTAATGTGATTAGCATACCATCCAACCCCTCTCAGTGAGTTTCATTGGAGGTGACACTCGAGCCGAACAACAATGAAGATCGGGCCAAAAATATGAATGTATTCGAATCAAGTATATGTGAAGCTATTTGGTAGTAGTTAGAAACCTTAGCTCTAATTTCACTTTCATCCCAATAAGTTGAAGGTTTAGTAGTTAAGGAAGCCCCTCAGTCTTTCAGGGATGTCAAGCCGAAGAGATTCCTATTGGGATCATCATCCTCAAGTCCAGAAATTGATATAAGACTTGAGGATAATTCAAATAAAAAATTAATAGAATTTCCTTTTGATTGGTACTCGCCTTGTGTTCTTAATCTTACAAAGAAGGGTTTGATTCCTTATACATAGTCTAAGCACAGGTCAGAGTACTTCGAGAAGCTATGGAACAACAAAGGCAGAGATGCACAATCAAGATCAGGACTAGGATTCGGTGCAGTGGGTCCAGTCGATGATGATGATTACTGCTTAGTTATCACCAATCATTTGGAGTCTAATAGGTTCTTTTCACATTACACTAACTCTTATGAGGATCTGTGTTTAGAAACTTCAGATGATCCAGATGATCTCTAAATTAAAGATGCACCTCCAGGATTTGAAGAGGAGATCCATTCAATAATTGATAAGCTTAAAGAAATCAACCTCGAGATAGAAGAAAATCCACGCCCGACATACATCAGTTCGTTGTTGAATGAAGAAGAAACCAATGACTTAGTTAGGCTATTGATTGAGTTTAAGGACTTCTTTGCATGGAGCTATGAAGAGATGCCTGGATTATCTCTTGATGTAGCAGTCCACAAACTAGTAATAGACCTTAATGCCAACCCTATCAAGCAAGCTCCTATATGCATCTGATTAGAATTATAACAACAGGTCATTTTTGAAGTCAAGAAACTGATCGATGTTGGTTTTACCAAGAAAGAAAAATACCCTACCTGGTTAGCCACTGTTGTCCCAATTAAGAAGAAGAATGGTCAAATTCGCATATGCGTCGATTTTAGAGACTTAAATAAGGCATGTCCTAAGGATGACTTTCCTCTTCTTATACCAGAATTAATGGTGGACATCACCTCATCTCATGCAGTATTCTTCTTTATGGATGGGTCATCTGGCTACAACCAAATCAAGATGGCCCCGGAGGATGAAAGAAAAGCTTTTGAAACCCCATCAATCTATTGTTATAAGGTCATGCCTTTCGCCTTTTTAAAATGCTAGTGCTACATACCAATGACCCGATCTTCAACGAACTCATCCTATATCAGTTTGAGTGCTATGTTGATGATCTAAGAAGAAAAGAAACTGTCTCTTTGACTTGAGAGTAGTTTTTTAACGCCTAAGATAATATAACCTCAAAATGAATCTCCTAAAGTGTGCATTCGGAGTAGCTTCAGGGAAATTCCTTGGGTTTGTTCTCGGACATCGGGGAATAGAAATAGATAAAAAAAAGATCAAAGCTATCTTAGAAATTTCACCTCTTAAAAGTTTAACTCAACTCAGATCTTTCCAAGGATGATTGGTGTATCTAAGATGCTTTATCTCCAACCTATCAAAAAGATGCAAACTATTTTCAGCACTTGTCAAAAAGGATGCTAAGTTTAAGTAAGATAATAAGTGTCAGCATGCCTTTGAAGATATCAAGCGGTGTTGGTGAAGCCCTCTAGCCCTATCAGGGCAAACTCATCCTCTACACTCTTGCATTAGACAACTCTCGATGCTTTGTTGGCCCAAATGATGAAGGGAGGAGAGTGCTCTTACTACCTTAATATCATCGATCCCTATTGAAGTGAACTACCCATTGAGAAATATTGCTTTAATCTTTTCATCATAAAGCTACTATATGCTTTCTCATAAGATGAACTTGATTTCCAGAACCAATCCACTGCAGTATCTCATGACATGGCCAATGCTATCCGGATGTTTGGCACATTGGTCCATGATTCTCTCATAATTTGATATCACATTTGTACCCCTCTGCGGTAAAAGGTCAAGTACTAGCAGATTTCTTAGTAGCACACCCACTTCTTATTGATTCCCCGCTTAGTGGATCTCCGAACAAATCATGAACTTAGGGGAGGTTGACAACTGCCGATGGGAGATGTATTTTTATGGTGCAGCTTCCTTTCATAAAAATAAGCACCATGATCTACTCTTTTAGGAAAGGCAGGGGTAGGAATAGTTCTCTTAACTCCAGACCGTGATGTGATGAAATTCTCATACTATCTCTCCAATCCCTGCACCAACAATGGAGTTGAGTATGAGGCTTTGATTTTTGGTCTAGAGTTAGCCATCACGGTATGTGTTAAGTGCATCAATATCTTTGGGGATTCTCAATTGGTCATCAACCAGATTATCGGGTCCTATAAGGTTCTCAAACCCAAGATTCATCATTACCATGGGTATACCATGAAGCTATTGACCCAAATCTCCTACAAGGTTCCTCGAGTAGAGAACGTAGTAGCAGATGCTTTGGCCAAACTTGCCAAAGAATTGGCATGTCCGAAAGACGAGTCCATTCCAATAATGGTCCAAAATAGACAAGTCATATCTCTTATTGACGTTAAACTCATCGAAAGACTTTCTCTTGAAGGGGAGGTTGTCATTGCTAATAAAGACGAGGAGCTAGATTGGAGGAAACTGTTCATAGATTACTTGAACATCAGCAAACTACCTCAAGAGGAGTTACAAGCCCATTAAGTGAAATAGAGAGCTCTCACCTATGCTCTCGTGGATGACACCTTGTACCGACGATCTTTCGATCAAATATGGTTTTGCTGTTTAGACAAACACAAAGCTTGTAGAATCGTGATTGAGGTACATTCAGGACTATGCGGAGTGCATCAATCCAATCTGAAGATGAAAGCAAAGATAAAGAGACTAGGATAATATTGGCCTTCGATGATTACAGACTGCATGGATGTATCTAGGAAATGCCATCAATGTCAGGTACACGGTGTGGTCCTACATCAACCACCCAACATTCTACATCCTACATTGGCCTCATGGCCATTTGAGTGTTGGGGTACTGACATTGTGGGTCCTATTGATTCTCTTTCTTCCAAGGGTCATAGGTTCATTCTAGCTACCACCGACTATTTTTCCAAGTGGGTGGAGGCAATCCCACTCAAAAAGTTCACAGCTCAACATGTGCTTCAGTTTTTTAGGAACCATATCGTGTATAAGTTTGGGGTGTCTCGATGAATTAAATTCAATAATGGCACTGCATTCAAAAGCACCAAGATCAACAGCTTCACCAGAAGACACGATACAGATTAGAGATACTCCACCATCTACTACCCCAGAATGAATGGCTTAGCAGAAGCATTCAACAAAACTCTCATCCAGATACTAAAGAAGACACTTGACAACAACAAGTGACAATGGCATAAGCAGTTGGTTGAAGCCTTGTGGGCATACCGCACTACATATAGAACTTCAACTCAATCTACACCATTTTTCTTAGTGTATGGGTCCAAAGCCGTTCTACCTTTTGAAGTTCAACTCCCATCACTAAGGATAGCATTGGGTAGCAAGATCACTATAGAGCATAATGCAAAGTTGGGGTTAGAAGAGCTCAAAGGTTTGGAGGAGAGACGTCTACGGGCGTGCTAAAAATCTCAAGTTATACAAAGCTAAAATGATTCAAGCTCACAACAAGCTGGTCTGCCCTAGGGCTTTTCAAGTAAAAGAACTTATATTAGTCCTAAAGAGACCAATTGTTGCTTGTCAAAAGATGGGATGCAAGTTTGAACTCACTTGGGAATGCCCTTTCCTCATAGAGAAGGCATACCAAAGAGGATCCTGTCAGCTCACTGATTATAAAGGGGAACACCCGATGCTTCCAATTAATGGGCTCTATTTGAAGAAATATTACTCATAAAATATGTTTGAAAATAATTATCACCAAAAGAACAAAAATTTCATTACAATTCATCAAAATCTTCTCTTCTTTTGAAGCATTGTTTGCTTGTCTTGTGAATCCGCCATGACGTATTTAGGATAGATGTAAGAGAAGCCAAGAGGGATCATATCTCTCTTTCATAACACGAACACAATCAAACATATTTTTTGACGCTACTAGAATAGGTGTGAGAGAACCTAAGAGGCATCTTATTTCAACCAGCACAACTAAGTTAAGTGTAAGCGAACCCCCGCGGCATCCTTTCTTGGTGGGAATCCCGGCTGCCATCCGTGGCACCATTTCATCAAATTCCCCAAGCGTGTTTAGGGTATGTGTGATAGAACGCAAGAGACGTCCTATTCCCTTCAACACAAGCACATAAATAAACACAAATCTTTTATCTCGTGCTATTTTAATGTGGGAGCAAGCCCCCTGTGGCACTCACTCATTAGCTACTCTAGGTCGGGTTTACATGCTACCTTGCTAGTATGTCACCTCAGTGGTCACTTGTTTGAAAGATGTGAGTCCCCGAGCTTTCATCCTAACTTAGCCATTACAAACTAACAAACGCCTTGTTAGTTTGATAGACATCACTGCCCAGCTAGTAAGCTACCTCATGTTGATTTTGTTTAAGAAGATGTGAGTCCCCCCACTTTCTTCCTGAACTAATCATCATGATCTAACTAGGTTGAGTTTATTTGAGGTTTAAGGTAAGTCCCCCAAAGGCTCCTTTCCTTTTAACTATATTTGAGTTGATGTAAGTCCTCTAGTGGTATTCACTCAGTAGTCATCCTAGGTCGAATAGCACATGTCGAGCCGAAGATAGACTATCTTAACAATCAGTTCCACTATAAGAGGATGTGAGTCCCCACGCTTTCTTCCTAGGCTGATTATTGCAAATCGATGAGCACTTTAGGTTGGTTGATGTTCGCTATGTTGACAGTGACTTACCCGGTGGATACACCACTCTTAGTAGATGTGAGTCCCTGCATTATCTTCTTGAAAATTAAAACAAAATCTCTTTAAATAATTTTGATTCTCTTTAAATGATCTTATTCCATAGGATTGTCTTTAGGAATTAATTAAGGTGAATGAAATTACATGGTTACATCACTTTATTTCTTTCCTATCATGCTAAATGTTTATGTCATATGAAAATCATGCATTCACGTCTTTTGAAAAATTAAATTAAAATGAAATATTTCCTTTATGTCAAATTGTATGTTTTGGCTAAGATAAGAATATGAATGGCTATTATCACTACTAAATCGAAAAATTAATTTCAAAACTTATAAATCAAAGATTGCAAATGAAATGTATGCTACTTATAATTACTTATAAGCTTGCATGTGAGTATAACATAAGATGTGCAGTATGTGACTTTCCTTTTCTCCTCTTTTAACATAGTTTTGAATAGGATTTGCAATGTGTATAGTTCATTTGAAAAGAACACAACACTTGCTTAAATCCATTCCTATTCATTCCTATGTTATCATTTAAGAAGGATCTTCACATTTGCATATATAAATTAAATAACCAACAAATCAAACAAATATAAACTTTTTTGCATGACTCTTTTTCTATTCATTTCTTTTTTGTACATGGACATGCATTTAAGAAAAGTGGTAGATTAGTCTGTACATCCCGAGGTTGTGAGACTTTAAGTAGCTTGAATTAGGTCTTGTACCTTACACCTCTGGTGTAGAAAATAATAGGGTCGTACTCACTTATGTCTTTCATACATGTAAATGTGCATATGAATAATGGATAAAAGAATCCCTTCTTTTCTATTTAATAAAATCATGCATACATGAAACATTCCAAATATTTTTAAACAATATCTCTTAGCATTCATCATTAAGGTATGCTAAATATTTTTATTTTCATATATAGATATGCTTAGGATTCATCCATATACATGTTACACATGTTGGAAAGAAATAAAGTGATGTGTATTTTGTGATGGTAATTCACTTTACTTAATCTTAAAATGTCTTTCTTTTTGAATAAGTTTATTTAGGGAAAATCTAAACTTAGGATTAATTAAAACACATAATAAAATATTCACTAAATAAAAATTAGTAATGAATCTACCTTAGAAATTACTTAAGGTAGGGAGGAAAGAGAAGTTCTCTTCTCTTTTCCTCTTTTTATAGCACTTAAGTAGGTTCATTCAAACCAAATCAAATCATAAAATCAAATCAAATAAATCAACTAAATCACTTAAATGAAATTACCCTCTAACTTAAACCTTTCATACTTAGAAAACTCTAATCTTAAAGCCTAGCTAAGACATCCCACACAAGCCTTAAATGACACACACATTAGGCTAAGTCACCTTTTCTAGTCCCATGTTAAGGCAGTGCATGGTTTGATACTTGATTTTATTTTTTGATGTATATTTTAGTCTAGATGTTAGGGTGTATGTGTGTAGACTGAATAGTAGGATGATCTTAATCTAATCATTATCTTCTAAAGGGGATTGTGCTTAAGGGGCGCTATAATAAAAATATAAATACTTTTGCTGTGCAAGTTGTTTATACCCCTAAGCATAATCCAAAATAGGCCAGGTGGACTTAGGTACCCATGTGTGAGGTGCTAAATCCAATTTATTCATATACATACTTGGGATTGTGTGGTTTGTTTAGCTAATCTCTATTTTACAGGTTTTAGTTAGATTTACTTTTCTCATTTTCATGTAATTTTGCAATTAGGATTTAGAATGATTGTTATGGGGGATTAGGATGAATATTGGTCATAAGACTATGTCTTATGTACGATGTGAAGCCTTTGGAGCAACCACATTCCAACCAATCAAAATAAGAAAGAAGAAAGAAGAAAGAAGAAAAGAAGAAAGAAGAAATGAAGAAATGAAGAATGAAGACCGCCATAACATGAATTCCTTCTTGATTATAATTAATTCATTTATAATCTGGGTTGTATAAGGGTAGAGCTTGGCTACCCAATTTGTCTTCGGGTTTGTGCGATGGGGCCTGACCATAAAATGCCTCTTATTCTTTTGCGCTAGCTCTATAAATTGTTTGATGTTTATTTAGCTTGTGCATTAAGATGACATGTTTTCCTAGTTTCTTTATTGCTTTGATGAACTATGTAAAACTAAAATAACAACTCATAATCTCACTTAAACTAGGTTATAAAACAAGATAAAAGATTTAGAAACCCCTTAGTTTGATGTTGTATGTTCTCATCATGCATAAAAAGCATCTTGTTTCACTCTTGTTATGGAGGGCTTCCACCTTTTTTTAGGGAACTTGGCTTGACCTTTGAGAGCTATGGTGGAAACACACTTCCTTTCTTGCTGATTTTGGCACATAATCCAATTTCTCATTCATTAAGCATATGAATCCTAAAGCTTGTATCAAATTCATTATCCAAAATGAAAATAAAACATAATAAAAATTTGCATTAAATTTAAGTCATTAATCATACCCTACATGATTTAGTCTCTTAGGGAGTGTCTTTAAGGACTTATTCTCATTTTAAATAAACAACAGATTAGCTATCTTGCCAAAGCATATGAATTGCCTATATGTATTTAAAATCGTAGGAGGAGTTAGTTGGCAGCCACCCCCAGGCGGTTGTAAGTCCAACAGTCTGGTGGTTTATCCTCTCTTATGGAGGTAAACCAAATACCCATTTTCACCTTAGATTTAAGTCATGCTTTTGGCCCTCGCCAAAGCTCCCTAGATTTAGGTTCAGAGGTTGCTACTTCTCTTTGTGGGCTACAAGCATAAATCCTCACCTCTTAAATATTTCCATGACCTTGTATCACAGAATTGTAAGCCCTAGATTTCTAATAAAAATTCAACTCAAATAAATAAATCACTTTAATTTCAAAATTATAAATCCCAACCATAGGATAGTTTGGGATGCTTACTAGGCTTCTAGTATCATAAGCATCCCATATTTATCTTCCTTTGTCTTCGATAATAACTCCCTCATCTTGATCAATCCCACTTGATCTTCTAAAAAACTAATTGATTGATAGTCCTATCTTTAAAATCTTTGGAGACAACAATCATTTACATTAATTGAGAGTATTCTTAAGGAATCTCATTCCTTAGGATGTAATTAATTATGGGGGCTTGCCTCTATAGGGAACTTAACAAACCCGATTTAAAATAAACCCTGCTTTATTTTTTCATGTAAAGTAGGAGAAGAATCTCTAGTACATTATGAAGACCCATAGTCCTTATTAAGCGAGTTCATTTGTGGATGAATTGCCTCTAGAGATAGTACATCATTCCTCAATGTCGTACTCGATCACCCTAATAAGAACATTTGCGGATCTGCATGGTGTATAACACAAAAAGTGTTTTGAAGAAATTTTATTTTTGGTTCTTCATTTTATTTCTTTCTCTCTTTAGAAAGATTAGGATGAAGGATCAAAAATAAAAATATTTCACCACAGTTACCAACTTTCAAGCTTGTCATCTGTAACTAACTTTGATTTAAGCAAGAATAACCTGCATGGTTATATTCTCTACCAACTTCCACCCAACACAGTTCACATAAATCTTGTTGGGAACACATTTACTAGTGGGGTACCTTATTCAATTTTTGAAATGGAAGACCTTGAAACTCTTAATCTCACTAATAATCAACTAAGCGGACAAGCATCAGATATGTCGGGAAAACTTCAGAGGCTCTACGAGCTGGATCTATCGTTCAACCGCTTCTCAGGAAACCTGCCTCAAAGTTTTGGATCCCTTAAAAAGCTCAAAACTTTGCATCTGCAGAACAATCAATTTATTAGTTCTATTGATGTTCTCGCTTCTCTTCATCTTGACAACTTGAATATTCAGAACAACCAGTTCACCAGCTGGATTCCAGATGGATTTAAAAAGATGGGCAATCTCCATTCTGGTGAAAATTCTTGGTCATCTTCACGAGCACCACCACATTATCATATGTACAGCAATGATTATGATGACCAATAATTTGGAGCCTTGAGGGAAAATCATCAGTTATAAATGACTTAGCCATTGGTGGAGCAGTAGTGGCTGTACTTTTTATCAATGTTTTTATTGACCCTAATGAAGAAGAAGTCTGCAACTTCGCTGCACTATATTGATGAGTCTGGTAGTCAGAGAAGATCATTTGCACCTCTGGTCAGTCGTCATAAAGATTTTAAGTTCATGGGATCCTCAACAGCAGTTGATATAAATGTCTTACCAAGATTTACTTCTATGGGTTTGAAGCTTCCACCTTCTGATCAAAGCAGCTCTTTCGGTAAAAATGAGTTCAAAATTAAATATAATTCCAAGCGTCCCACTTCTGAGAGGACTTGTTCGGTTAGTGAAAATGATTTCAGAGTTAAATTTAATTATAAAAGAAGCACAGAGCCAATTAATGGCAGCGCTATGTCACTGATAGATTTGCAAGCAGCCACAGGAGGGTTTAGTACTAGTCTTCTTATTAGAAATGGGTCCATTGGATGTGTTTACAAGGACAAATGTGCTGATGAAAAGGTGATCAAAGATCCTACTAAGCTCAATAGGCATAGTAGGTTTGAAGACCCGGCTATGCTCAATAGGGTGAAGCTGGTCAGCTCACTTGATAATCGCCATCATTGCTCATTACAAAGGCATAACATAAAAAAGGCTTAAATATGTGAAAACCATATATGTTTGCTACATGCAGGTGATCAAAGACCCCACTAATGCTCAATATGGCATAGGCAGAAGACTATTGTGTCAGAAGACATCCATGCTCAATAGAACGTGTCGTAAGCCAAAGTAGTTCGATGCTTGCTGGAGATGACGAATACTTTATGTGATTGAAGGGGAGGAGGTTTGAATGTGTAGAAGTTCCATATATATTTACTTTTATGCAGGTGATTGAAGGCCCCTTTATACTCATCAGAGCGTAACGGGATTGAAATTCAGCCGAGGTGCTTCAAAATACCACTCATCAGGGCGTGACGGATAGGCTAAAATTATTCTGATGTATCCCCTTACGCGGGGATGATGCTGGAATATTGCCAAAATGCTGTGAAAATTTTATCCAAAATTCATACTTGCAAATAAAATTCAAGCTAAACAAATAGCACTACTTAAGCTCATTAAAATAAATTGATATCGATTTGAATTTTGAATTATAAATGAGAATGAATTTGAAATGAATTTGAGGATTATATTTCAAATAAAGAAATATGGACTGAACTCAAACATATTTATGAACTCGAAGCAAATTGAATATTTTAGCAATAAAAATAAATTTAGCGCTTCAATATCTCATTTCAATTAATTTAGAAGATGATCTAACTGAATATCTAATAAGAGCACAGAAGATCTTCTTGGAATTGGAATGTAGTTTTCAAATCATAATTCACTCCAAATGAATTAAAGAAAATCAAATAAATTTCAAAAGAGATTTTCACTAAAGGCGAACAACATGTTGGCAAGCATAACTAAAACTCATTAAAGACTACAAGCCAAATAATATTTTAGAATTGGAAAATTCAGTAAGCAAGCTAATTGTGAGCAAAACTATGATATTTTGTATTTCAATCTAAATCATCACCACTGGATCTGCAATCCTTCCAATAAATAGACAGAAGGTGATAATAAATTAAATTCTGCACAAATGAAGGAGCTTCCTTCAATCCAAAAATTAGAAAACTATTATTCTAATTATGATTTTCAAAATCAATTATTTCATTGATTAGATGAAATTATGTAAGCTAAAAAAATATCACATAGGCCTCGACACTTATACTAAATACCTAAACTTTATGTCTGAGGATGTTGACGGTTTTTCTTTTAAAAAAAAGGAAGAATGATGAAAACGATTCAATCTTCTATGACTATATGCATGTCAGCTAATGAATATCTCAATATGTTAATTCAAATCAATGAAACAGATAAATATGCAATGACATAGAATATGATCAGAATAGGCCTAATCCTTTATGCTTGAAATAGAGTTGACATGGCCTACTAAATAATCAATTTCTAAATGAACTTAAATTATATTAGGTCATAAGACTCAATCCTCTATATTTGCAATAGAGCTGACAAGGTCTGTTATAATATCAATCTTCTAAAGAATTTAAATTACATATAAGTCGTAGACCCGATCCTCTACTAGCAAATAAATAGAGTTGAGAAGGTCTACCCCGATGATGATTGTGTTGAATAGAGATTTCAACTGGACGGAATTACTATTATTCATATTTTTAAATTATTGTATCTTAAATTCAAATTTATAAATGTAAGTTGTTGACCCAATCCTTTGCTAACAAAATAGCAGAGTTGACAAAGTCTACCCCGATGATGGTTGTGTTGAATAGAGATTTCAATCGGAGGGGATTGCTATTATTTATATTTTTTTAAATTATTTTATCTCAAATTCAAATTTATAAATGCAATCATCCTTTTGCTAACAAAAAAATAGAGTTGACAAGGTCTACCCCGATAATGGTCACGTTGATTGAAAATCTCAACCAGGGGGGATATTATTATTAAGCGATACTTGAGTTCCAAACTAATTCATCATAAAACTAAATTTTAACTAAGTAAACATCTGAACTAAATGAAATTTATTATTTAAATGCTTAAAGCAAATAATTCATCCATCCATCCACCATCATTTGTTGGGGATAATGAAGAAACTCTAGCTCACAAAGATCTAATGTCAAATAAATCATTATATTCAAACTAATCTCATACCAAGAAAGACGCCCGTCCTCATCCATGTGGTTATCAAGAGTTCAGATGCTTAATGATCGAGTCTCGTGGTTGCCATCAAATGACATTATATTATATGCGATAGCCCATATGTTCCCAAATGGCTCAATCCTTTGAGTTATGAATCATAAGGTAAATTTGATAGACACAAAGCTCTTTTGTCAGTAAAGGTGGGCTTATGCTTGTCTCCTTAAATAAACACCACCCCAAGTCTACAAGGATTACTTAATGATGAACCCATGGTTGAGTGATCCTTCTAGTTGGATCATCACCTCCTCTCGACTTAGAAGACTAGGCCAATAGATGATGGAACCATGGGATCTAGATCAAGCACGTCATCATTCCACCAGCCATATATTTTACGTTAAATAATATTGAATTTCATAAATTCTAAACCTCAAATTTTAAACTCTACATGTTCTTATACGCTATGCATTTAGGCTAATAATGACTTAATCGAAAGTTCTCTCAACATTGAGAGGTAATTAACTATAGCTTGCTATAACCCTTTAACCATATCTAAAGTCTCACAAATGAGGGTAAAATCTGTGTGTCTTATCTACTATTCCATTCAAAAATTTCACACATAAAATCATACTCTTCAATGTGAGAGGTGGCAATATTCGAACCCACAAATGAATATGATCACATATTGCATTATTAATAATGTGAGTTGCAATCCAAACCAATAGAAAACGACCTATATAAGACTTTGAACTTAACTTCATAACCTCATATTAGCATTTGTAACTCCATGTTAATAGGATCTGATTGGACGATTTTTCCCACCGATATAAATGAGGATGAAATCGTCACTTACATTCAGTCTGAAATATAATATGCGCGATTCGAACTCATTTTTTAACTAACAACATCACAACACCAAAAATCTATTTATCTCACCTGGTCAAAGAAAAAATTCAATTCAGGGAAATGTACACTCTCGCATTTGACTTGGAATTATTTTGCAAACTCAATAAATTTATTCTGCAAATTTAATATCAATATTTCTTCACAACTAAACTTACATATTCAATAAGAATAATTATAACCACCAAATAATAAAAAAATCCTAACATAAACCCTAAATCTCATATGCATTCACAAAATTATTTTGCAAACCCCATATCAATATTTCTTCACAACTAAACTTACATATTCAATAAGAATAATTATAACCTAAATAATAATAATAAAATCGTAACATAAATCCTAAATCTCATATGCATTCACAAAATACACAAATCTAATGAAACAAATGTACTATAATCTCAATCTATCCTAAAAATAAAATTATATAAGCACATCATACAAAATAAAATCATATATAATGAGATCTAACAAAAAAATTTGCATTTAGGGTTAAAAATACCTAAATCGGTGCACAAAAAACTACGAAATGTGTGATCTCCGACGGCAACCTTCTCTTTGGGCGGCGGCGGTGGGCTCGGGCGGTGTAGTCGGGGTGATGGAAGGGGGAGCCGAAGGAAAAAACAAGAAATCTCAAGAGGGGCTCTCAGAATATAGAATATGTTAAATAAGGCATTATATCTATTTTAAATTTTTTTCTACTAATAAGCTGATTAATATTTTAATTAGGCTTAATTTAAAAATTTAATTATTTGAACATAAGATCGAGCTGAATCAGCTTGAGTTAAAATAACTCGATTTCAAGCTGGCTTGAAGATGATTTTGGTCGACTAAAAATCATATAAAAATATATAAAATTAGAAGAAAATGTTGAACCAAAATTCTATTACATGAGCTACAAAATATCAATCCGATAAATCAATAATTATTTTTTTATTACTATTATATCAAACATATATAATATATAATAATTTTAAATTGAATAGAATCGTATCTTGAGGCAGTTATTATAGACTAGAATGCCACTTGAATAATTTTCAAGTCAAATATCATTGCTTGAAACTAGGATTCAATTAAAAAAAGGGGGATTTACATACATACCATGCAATTCTTATGAATTTATGTATTTCACACCCAAACTTTAATTTTTACTTAAATAGCACCTAAATCTTTATTATTACATCAAAATATCACCCTCTTTTTTGTGAAAACTTTTTCATAAAAGTCATAGTTTGTAAAATATTCAACTTCGCAAATATAGAATAATGAGTGATATGTAAATTTCTCTTAAAAAAAATCAAGTAGTTTAATCAGTTTTAGGTATGGTTGCTGCTACACATAGTTTATTTACTGTTATTTAAATTAAAGGAAAATAGAAATATCGATTGAACTAACGGGTCTTAGCGTTTTGCCTCGATTAATACTCTAAATACACGCTAACATTTCAAGATTTGCAGTAAAAAATTACAGATTTCAAATACAGAAACAGATAATTCATCGAGCAAATTTCAAATAGAATATAAAGTGATCATACAGTTGAGTTGCCATATCGCCTAGAATGCCTACTCCGCCTCAATGTCAAAACCTTCATTACTTTACATTACATTTTGTTAACAAAAAAAAAAAATCATCAATTTATAAAGTTCTCAACCAAATAATTATAAAATAATCTTTTTACATAAAATTTTTTTTACACTGTATTTTTTTTTTCATAACCAAACAGCCCCTAAAGCCACGTCCATTCATTTATTACGTAGACCCGTCATCTTGTTTGGAACTACTATCGTCACAAAAATATTCATTGAAAAAAATCTTTTAAAGCTAAATAATTTGTATTCGATAATTATAAAGGATCTGAATCCATTAAAGCCACTCATTTCATTGATGCCTTGGATGGACTCATTAATTGAATCGGTGATGTGCAATTAAAGTAAAATGACAAAAAGACCCAAAAAAAAAAAGTCCTTTAAAGTTGATAAATTATAAAATGTTTATGACTTTTTTGCAATTTTATTTTTATTTTTTACTTGGTTGTTGAGATAACTTGTAAAATAGGAGCATTAGATGTTATAGTCAAATTCATCTTTCAAAAACTAAGGCTTTTAAGATTTGCTTATCTTAAAACTTCGGCTCATATTATTCATTAAAATTATAAGATTATTTTAGCGATAAAAAGAATAAAATTTTGATTCATTAAGATTAGCGAGACCGACTTGACTCAATATATGTTGTAAATGATTTTGAATTTTTATGGCTTAGGATCGATTTCTATTGAAAATGGTCTAAAATCCAATTAATATTTTTGTGTTGGCTGATTTTAGAAGTTGTAACAAAAAGTGAGTATAGTTGAAGTTTTCTTTTGACTATTTGCTCAATATTTTCATCATCATTATACTTATATATTTTTTTTCTTAAACACAGAGTACAAGAAAATAAATATAATAATATAAAATAAGTGGTAAAAATAAACTAAGCTTATTAATAAATTGTTCATAGATCTCTCAATGAGTTATCTATTAATAACAAATGAGCATTTTATAAATAAAAGTAAACAAACATGCCAATGTTCAATCTTTTTAATTATTTATTTATCATTTTTTAAAAATTTTGTTTATTTTTTTATTATCTAAGTAAACTAACAAAATTTAACCTTATATAAATGAATATGAAGCTATTCATTAATTAAACTATTTCACTTAATATCTTATCATCAGTGATTTATTAAATTACATCTATTATAATTAAATCATAATTAATAATTCTACTTGTTATAGGTCTTAACTATACTCTTTTTAACTGTTTCCTTATAAAAATGTAATCTAAATTATAATTTAAACGTCAATTAATAGTTGGTAGTAGTTTTACTCAATTAATATTTTGTCTTCCCGAAGAAAAAAAAAAAGAGAATATTTTATGTCTGAAAGAAGTTTCCACGAAGCTGAAGTCAATCTCGGTGGCTAAACAGACCTGGCCTCAGAAGACTTTTCTTCGCGCAACGGCCATCCAATATCCGATATTTTTCTTGATTAACATACATTCCACACAATTTTTACTTATTTATATATCTAATATTTAAAATTAAATATTTATTTATCTAATATTTTTTATAATTAAAAAAATATTTTACTTTTAAAAAGTGAATATTAATGATATTTTTAATGTAATATTGAAGATTAAGATATTATATATATAAATTAAAATTTAAATATTATATCTGTAAATACAAAAAAATTATGATATGTATATAAATTCTCGATTTTTCTTCTTTTACCATCCCCATGCTCTTAATACCAAGTCAACAAACCATCCAGAACCAATACATAAATCTGTCGGCGAAAAAATCAAACCAGAATGGCATATAAAATTTCTCCTCTTGAACTAGAAGGAGCTCTGAAGCACAACCAGAAGTAGAGAGAGAGAGAGAGAGAGAGAGAGGCCATGTCTAAAATATCGAAGCTCTCAAGCGCCTTCAGCATCTTACGGGAAGCACTCAGCATCCTCACATGCAATTGGAGGCCCCTCCTTCCCATAATCCTCATCAACCTCCTGTTTTCCTCACTCTTTTTTCTCCTAAACTGGCTATCCATCACCCCCGCCCTCACCGAATTCACAGGCAGCCTTGCTTCCCTCTTAATCACTGATGCCAAAAGCTCCGAGTATGCCGGAATTCTCTCCACCATGAGAAAGGACATCAGAGAAATAACCACCATCGAAGCAATCTTCTTCGTGTCTTTCTTCATCGTCTCCTCTTTCATTACAATGACAACCATCCATATTATCTCCATGGCATGCTCTGAGAAGAAGCAAACACCTCAAGAGCTCTTCTCTGTAATCAAAAGGACATGGAAAGGACCTATGCTTACGCAGCTCTTCGCCATCATACTGAACCTATCAGTAAGTTTCTTCATATTTATTCTAGTCATAGGTTTCATAATGATCTCCCTAGGCTCCGTCGGTTACACTGCGGCCGGTGTTTTTCTAGCAATCTTTGCGACTCTGCTAAACCTATATGTAGCACTGATTTGTTCACTGAGCATCGTGGTCTCTGTCGTGGAAGAAGGCTGCCATGGTTTAGCTGCGTTTGAGAGGTCTGTGGAGCTCATAAAGGGAAGGACACAGATCGGGATGTTGGTTATGTTTGTCACAGTAGTGAGTGCTAGCATCATCAGCATAGCTTATAACTTCATATTGCTCTCTCCTTCTTCAAATGCTTTTGTTAGATTAGTGATTGGTTTTGGTTATGTAGTTCTGCATGTGATGATGACTGTTCTGATTCATGCGGTCAACACTGTGTTCTATTATGAGTGCAAGAGCGGCGGAGGTGGGCTGCTTGTACTAGAGAGCGGGTTGGGATATACTAGCGTGTTGGCAGAACCTTATGCTTCAATTCCTTGAAGGTTTTAATGGAAACTTAATTCTATGTGAAGGGTGAGAAAATATATATATATATATATATATATTGGTGAGAGATTGAGGAGAAAGAGATGTTGGGCTGTATTCAAGTTTTTAATCAGTTGCTGGAGAATTTTATGTATAATGAACTCGTTATTCTGTACTTTTTTTCCTTAATATTGCTTGCCTTTCATTATGGATAAGGCTGTTTGGTTTGAAGGAATTGGAGCAAATTTAATCTATTTCATAATTTGATGATATTAGTTATTTGGTTTCAATAACTTATTTAGGCAGTTAAATTTATTTATGAAATATGAATAAATATTTTTGTTAATTGACAATTCTATTATGAAGTCTAGTAAAAACAAAAAAAGAAAAGTTCATTAATTTATCATTGAGAGTTTTGGCCCCTTCTCATTTGAAATAAAAATTCAAAATTCTTCTCAATAAAAAAAACAAAACAAAAAAAATAATTGTCATCCACATTATACATAGATTTGTATCTTAACAATTTTTTATGGAGTTAAAGTCAAATTAGTCCCCAACTATTTATTTAGATCAAAATAATTCCAAACTAAAACAAAAAAACTAATTTAATCTCTTGATTATTTGAAAAAGAGACCAATTTAGTCCTACAATCCAAACTAATAGTTTGAAGTGTTAAAAACAAGGACATTTTTTAAATTTTAATTTCTTTTTATTAATGTTTCTTTCTTGTGTGTTACAAATACAATTATATTCAAAGAGATTGGATTAATATTATGCAGATTTTGAGCAAATAAAATTTTTTGGCATAAATTTTATATATTTTTATTATATTAAACATCATTATAATGTTAACTTATTTTACAATTTTAATATTGTATCATTTTCTCCGTTACATGTCTACTCATTTTCATCCAAATCCAAATAATAGGACTATATTAATTCATTTTCAAATAACCAAATGACTAAATTAGTCTGGGATTATTGTAATTCTCCATAAATAGTTGAAAGATCAATTTAATCCTTAACTCTTTTTTAATGCAACTCTTAATGATTCTAAGGTTGTACTCCGTTTAACTTCTTTTTTGTATATGTATTTGATGAAGGGTTCATTATTATATAAATTCTTATAATAAGAGAAAATTATGTTGAATTATAGAAATTTTATATGATTATTGATTATGATATTGAGAGTTTACTACCTGCCGCACCTCATTATTATAATGTTGTGCATTAGAATGGGATCCAACAAAATTTGATAGTAGAGCAATAATTTAGATTGTTTAGAGATTGAGAGAGTTGGATTATCATAGAGCCATATAAGTAATTCTAATTTGTTTCCCTAAAATTTTTCTAGATTAAGTATGAAACAATTTGTGTTTTACATGAACAAATATGCATGGCAAAGTAATATGCATGGCAAAGCAATATGCATGGCAAAGCTTGGTTCATAAAACCAAGCCCAGACAATAAGAACAGCAATATTTGGAAACAGAGCACATGAAAAATTTTGCAGATCTCTTTTCACTATACATTTCACTTTCATTAAAATCAACTCCGGCCGCTCATTGAGTTCATTTTGCACTGTGAGAATGTCACTTCATTTGAGTCTTTATATGGCAAGATTATTATACAAGAACCAAAAAAATTTAAAGAAAAAGGAAAACCAATCTGAAGCTTGAATTACAAGGAAAGAATTCAGTATGAATCAGTTATTTCACTCAAAATAAATAAGACAGTATTGACTAGATCTAAACTCGATCCAAATGAATTTCTATTCAAGACACGCTTGCATTAATTTGGTAGGACTCATAGTTTAAGTTCCATTTTGATTTGACTAAATGGTTTTCTAAAACAAGATACAGAAACAGAGGGAGATGGAGTATCACCTGCTTATCTTCCTCATGAGTTTTACCTTCTCAAAGTCTGGAACAACGTATCCCTTCTCCACCTCCCATGCAAGATGAAACAGAGAATTTAATGAAGATTTTACGCCTTTTTCATCTGAAACTTCTCTTGGAAATGGAACTCGGGCAGTAAAAATCCCTTCCTCGGAATATATGTACAAGTCAAAACCTAACCGGTCAATCCATATCAGCTTAGCATCTGTTACCTGCACGGTCAAGCCAAAAACATGAACATGTAAATGCCATGATCAAAAATATTATTTTCCGTATAGATGTCAAAGAATTGATAAGATTTTCTATTTCTATGTTCTGCAATGTATCATTTTAACAATATATATATATATATATATATATATATATATTAGAATTCTCACAAAAAATGTATAAGTTGCCTGACAAGTGTTGTCCATTATGCATCTGCAAGATAACAATACCAATTTTCATCGCGTGATTCTTCGTACAGATCAAAATTATAATATAGCAGCATTTCTAAAAGAAAATTGATGAAAAACATTATCAACAAAATTGTTGGAATTTTCAATGATACATAGTTAAGATTTGGCACAAGTATCCAGAATTCATTATAAAAAAAATGATATTGATGAGTACTTCGAGTTATAACTGAATGTTTGAAATGGAGAAGTGCTATTGATAGTAATATTTAAGAGAATATCATATAAACTTAAAAGTAAATTTTATAAAACTACAATTAAGTCAACTAAATCTGAGTGTTGGGTAAAAAAGAAGTTGCTAATTAACTAAGTTTAGTGTAACATAAAAAAAATATTATAAGGGATGAACATGCACATTAAAGAGATGATGTGAATAAAATCGATTAACAATAAGATAGTAGAAAATATACTTAAGGTGGTTCGAGTATGTGAAATGGTGGAAAGAAGATGCATCAATAAATTGGGTTGAAAGGATTAATGTGGAATGATTAGGAAGGATAATGAATAGATCAAATGTAGCAAGCTTGAAACTGTGCCGAAAGATTTCTCTAACATAGAGTCAACATCACAAGCAATAATCATCAAGAATAAATAGAGAATGAGGATTCATAAAGCCAATATAAAATAATTGGCATAAAATGTATGATGATGAAGATGATTTATATGAAAGTTGAAAATGATAAACATGAACGCTACAATTAATCTGTTTGTGAAATTTATTTTAATTCAATTTGGCAGGAAGGGGGACTAATCTAGATGTGGGCAACAAAAAATCGCTCCTAGCTTTTCGATGAAGAGAGTTTGAATTTTGAGTAAGTGGAATTTTCATAAGGTAGATAAGATTGTAGATAAAATACTATCCAGAGATTTCGAACTGAGGACTTTATATCTAATTTCAGGTTTCCTATAAGCGCAAGCACCTAATAGTTAATTAACCCTCCCAATACTAAGAGAATTTTTTATTAATACTAGTCATTAGGTCGCTAATTGCTTAGCATATAGCAGCAGCATATTGAATTTAAAAAATTAGAAAATTCATCAATATTAACTTAAAACATATGATTGGAGAAATGATAACGTGCACGATCAAAATCACATAGTTCCATCATTCCGGACAATCATGCCCCCTAATCCACTTAATTAGAGGAGGTGATTGACTCAACTTGACTGAAAGATCCTTATCAGTAATCATAGATTGTTTCATCCAATGAGACCTTATGAACCTGAATTGATATATGTCAAAGGAAACAACTTTAAATACCTTAATTGATAGAAGGCTTTATGCCCTATTAGGTATATCCTACCCTATGATTCACAACTCAAAGGATAGAAAATCATTTGGAAACATAAGGGCTAAAATTGTAACTGTAATATAGTGAATCCTACTGGCCAAGCCACCTAATAGAAGGCTTTGATCGTAACTGCTTCATACGTAGAGCCTACTAATCAAACCACGATAACACAAAACTTTGGTCATATCTTTATTGGTGTAGATTATTTTGAGTATAAATATTACATACTTAATATGACACCAGCACTTTATGAGCTTAGGTTAACATCAAATTTGTCACTCTCGATAAATTATTGTGAAAGGTGGATTGAATGAATCCTACTTGTAAATTTTAAATTATGAATTTCATTTAAGAGATTTAATTGAATTTAACATTTCTTGAATAATTTATAGTTAATTGAAAATTGGATTCATAAGAAACTAATATTAAGAATTTTGTAAAATTTTGATAGTAATAATCTCTCCGATTAAAATCATGATCAATACGATCATCATTAGGATGTGAATAATTTAAGCATTCACATTATAATTTGAGATTTTTATTTGAAATTGAATGTCTTTGTTGAAATTTTCAATCAACAAGGCCATCATCAAGATAAAATTAATTGATTAAATTTATTTTATAACTCTAAATATTATCACTCTGTTTAGCTGCTAACAGAGAATCAGATATGTAATTTGTATATAGTTAAATTCATTTGATAATTTATCATAATGCAGACATTGTGATTTCTACTTCAACATAAAAGATTAGGTCTATTAAATGCACATGATTACAACAATAACAACAACAACAATAAGCCTTTATCCCACTATGTGGGATCAGCTACATAAATCATTTGTCTCCATTGTGTCCTATTATGTGTCAAATTATCATTTAATTTAAGTATACTAAGGTCATTTTTATACATCTTACCAAGTCTTTTTAGATCTACCTCTACCTTTCTTAACATAAGGCAAATCTAATGCATTTACTCCCCTTACTAAGTCATCGGATGGCTGACGCTTTATGTGGTCAAACCATCTAAGGCGACTCTCTCAAATCTTATCTGCCACTAGAGCTATGTGGGCTCCGAAAATTCGCCATCAACCTCTTTACGTGAAGAGAGTGAGTTGAATGTCGATGTAATTTTCAGAAGGCAGATGAATAGTAGATCAGACATTACCTAAAGATTTCGCCCTCATTTTGTGAGAAGTTTAAATCTGGTTCCAGGTTTCATATAGGCACAAGCACATATAGTTAATTACCCCTCCCAATACTGAGAGAACACTTTCAATTAAGGCTAGTTGATGAATCGCTAAATAAATCGCTCAATTCTCTAATCCAAATGCAATGAAGTGTGTGCAAACAGTTTCAAAATGAAAACTTGTATGCATTGTGGATCAACCTTCAGTTCAATCCAAATGCATTGAAATGCATGCAAATAACTCTAAAATAAAATTTTGCAAGCATTACAGTGCAATTTTTAGCCCAATTCGGATGAGTTGAAATGCGTGCAAATAATCAAAGTTGAAAATTCTAAATGTATTATGGAGCTACCTTCAACTCAAACTTAGTAATCTCATAATAAAAAATAATGAATATAATTGTATGCTTTGTGGAAAAATCATAATTCAAAAAAATGAAGATTCTTTAAAATGCGTGCAATTTTATTAATTTTGTTAAATTATTTAAACTAAAAATGTCTGTATGACCAGGTGATTCAGAGTATAATTCTAATGTCTGAAAAGGATGCATAAGTTGAATCTAAGATTAAATTGAAATGTGAAACCAACCTCCAAATTTGCATGTAAAATTATCAAAATTATAAAATCATCTGCATGTACCTCGATATAATGTTGAACGCCTAAATCTAGTGTCAGAGAATGCTGCTTGAGTCAAAATTAAACTAATTTAAATTCATTACATTAAAAACATGTAAATATTTAAAAAGATTGGTCATTATTTTTTAAAAGATTGATGTTATTTAAGATTCAATGAATCATTAATTACGGGGTTGTTTGGTTGGAATACAAAATAAAGTAAAGTAAATACAGGGGTTTTGAAAATTTTGGCATTTGGTTGGAATACAAAGTAAAGTAAAAGTAAAGTAAATGCATTTGAAATTCAGTTCTTAGTTATATTTTGGTGTATTTGGAATTCGCCCAAATTTGGGCGAATTCTAAATACACTAGCCAATATAGTGCCTATGGCCGCCACCTCCAGCCACTCCCGCCAGCCGGCCACCCATCATCACCGCCGCGCCACCGCTTAGCAAGTCGCCGCCAGCCTTTCATGCCGCCGCAGTCGCCACCGAAGGCCAAACCTTCAAAATACTTTGCATTATATTTTTTTTCCCAAACAGAAAAAAAAACAAACTCATGAATTTGTAAAACTCTCAACCAAATAACTGCAAAGTAATCCTTTTATACTGCATTCCTTTTTCAACCAACCAAACAGCCTCTACAAAAATTATGAAACATAGGTACAAACTTTAAACTATAGACTCAATCCTCCTTCTACAAGAGTAGAGTTGATAAAGTCAGTGAAATAATGAGATTTCAAAATTAGCTAATCATGTGCAATTAACAAAACCGATCTTCTATGTTGAAGTAGAGTTGATAAAAGTTACATTGTGACAAATTATCAAATGAATTAAAATTATATAAAAAATATAGACCTAATCCTTTGTTAACTAAAAAGAGTTCATAAGAGCTAAAGCTATAAAAAAATCATTTATTTAATTTTACTCTAAAAATGACCGTGTTGATTGAAGATTTCAACTAGAGGCGTTCAATTTCAAATAAAAATCTCAAATTATAATATGAATAATCAAATTATCCATGCCATGATGATGATCGTATTGATCGTAGGTTTCAATCGGAAATTCTTAACACTAATTAACTATAAATATTCAAGAAATTTCAGAATCAATAGAATCTCTTAAATATAATTAATAATTTAAAATTTAAAAAAAATTTCATTCAATCTACCTTCCACAACTATTTGTCAAGAGTGACAAATTTGATGTTAACTTAAGCTCACAAAGAGATGCTGTCATATTAAATATACTATTACATTCGCACTCAAAATAGTCTGCACTAATAAGGATGTTGCCTAAGTCATTTGTTTATATAGGTTGATCAGTAGGCTTCACATATATAGCGGTTACGATCAAAGGCTTCTGACAAGATAGTTTGGCTAGTAGGTTCCACTAAATTACGATCACGGTTATAGCTCGCATTTTTTATAATAATTTTCTACCCTTTGAGTTATGAATCATAGGATATACCTAATAGGACACAAAGCCCTCCGTTAATTAGGGTGGATTTCAAATTGTCTATTTAGATAAATATCAACCCAAGTGCACAAGGCCTCCTTGAATGAAACAATCTATGATTGTTGATAAGAATTATTCGATCAAGTTGAGCCAATCATCTTCTCTAACTAAGTGAACTAGTGACTATCATAGCTCGAGACAATAAAATCATGAGATCTTGATCAGGTAATGTCATTTACATAACCATATATTTTAAGCTAATAATAATAAATTTTCTAAAATTTTAAACTCAATCTACTGTTATGATATGCTAAGCAATTAAAAACCTAATGACTAGCCTTAATTATATGTGATTGCACTTATTAAGAAATGTAAAACCAGATCTAAAATCCTCACTAAATGGAGCAAAATCTCTGGGTACTATCTTATATATAATCTCATCTATCTTCTAAAAATTTCACATACACAAAATTCAAACTCTCTTTATAAAAAGGCCAGACATAAATTTTCGGAGCCACATTAACACTTCAAACAATTTAATACAAACTAATAATCGTATTCAATATGGACCCCATCATAATCATCATGAACCTTACCCAACTATTTGGGTCCAGTGCTATAAGATGAACTTGTTTATTATAAATTTTTAAGAATTTTCCCTAAAAATAGATTGGCACGGTGATAAAATGTTGAGATTTTGCAATAACATTGAAGAAGCACCGAGAAGATATCAAGGGAATTTAATCAAGATGATCCTGCAAACTATAGACGCAGCCATAGTTTGTCATCCAAGAGAACCCTTAGACGTCAAAGCATTAAGGGCTGATATCAGAAAGCAGGAAGAACAACAAATAGTGCAGCGTAACAGAAACCATGAACATGGATAATAAAGTAAATTTTACAATGAATCTATAGAATTCTTAACATATTAAGAAAATAATAAGAGTCAACCACCTGAAATTGTAAGTCCACATAAACATGGCATACCCGCAGAACATCCTCTGCGTGTTTAATATCCATCTCATGCACAATCTTTTCTGCACAATTCCGAAGTGGATCAGGTTCGGCGTTAAAATAGTCTAAGGGGGTTATCCATACCGTTTCCTGCAAAGAACAAATGTGAAACATTTAGGGGCTCAAGAAAATGTGCACAAATTGTCAGGTTATTCTACTTGCACTGCATGTTCGTAAAGTATTAAATATTGAGAAGTTGAAATAAGTTAACCGATGCATATAGTAATGCCTAATCTTAAAGTTAAATGACATAATTTTAAGATTCATACATACAATCTGCAAAACCAATACAAATTCTTTAAGGATAGCTAATATATTCAAAAGAACTTCAGAATTTATTTCAAAGTTTTTGCACTACAATAAGATAATACAAGTTGAAAAGTTTTTCAAATTTAAAAAAAAATATGATTATGGTAGAACAATCAAGTGTGACAGAAATTGAAAGTACATAAGAAAAGGTGTTTAGAAAGCTTATTGGACAAAAAAAAACAGAGAAAAAAAAAACAGAGAGAGAAACACTTCTATAAAGGAAAACAAAACATCGTTCTCTTTCAACATGCATATACTAAACCGTGCTTTCAAAAGTTAGAATTGTAGGGAAAGCCGCTCCAAAAATTAATAAGGTAGCAAACTAGCAGCCCTCTCCATCAACAAGGCTAACTACGTTACAAAGTCAAACCATCAAATTATTTTTTTAATATTTATTTCATCTTCATTCTCAATTGAACCCACGTAGGAAACTTTCTGATGCAGGAAGGTTCAGAGTTAGTGTCCCATGCAACTTGTATGAAGTCATGTATAAAAATCATATAAGAGAACTCAAGGATTCATATGTCACAAACCACTAAATAAGTCAATATTGAATAATGTGAATCAACAAGATGCTTTTTAAATGCAAATGATAAATATGAGAAATAAAAACCAAATGCTAATTTAATTATTGAATAAATTTAAAGAAATCATTGAGAATTTCAAACCATAAAACATCAATAATAAATTGTAATTTAATCACCACTAATTGATTCCTAGTTGTGTCAAATTTGAGTAAAATCAAGAGTACTAACAAGTAAATTAAAATTTTGTAAAAAAATCTGATGAAAAAGAAGCTACCAAAGTAAGAAACACGTATCATGTTGGGGCATAAGGAGAAGAATTCCCCAGGAATAAGTTAGTTGCAGTTTTATCTCACCCAAAGGAATCACACATCAAATTAACATAGATAATATTGAAAACCAAAAGTAAATTTTTTTTATTTAATCAAGGGTTTTCTTTTTATATGCCTTCGAACATTTATTTATAGACCTCTCATCCCTAAGTTACTACTTGGCACAATATCAGTCCATTCTAATTCCAGATTAATATTAGCATTTCAACTCTACCTAAAAAAATTAGGGCTTTAAACAGACACGTAATTTGTTTCTTTTTACTGTAAATAAAAATTAAACTTGACAAGAGTCTAATGAAAATAAAAAACTGCAAGAGGTGACACTCAAATAGCAAGTAGCGGCAAACCAGATGGCTTGACAAAGCTAATAAAATAGGCAAATGAAATAATTATATTAACACCCAATATTGACAACAACAGTAGCCACAGCATCAACAGGGCATGAGGGTAGTGGTCCCATGAGGTAGTAATTGGTATATGAAAAAACAAATAAAGAATTGAATTAGCAATGCAATGCAATCTTCACCAACTAACTTTTAAGTATTGCATGTGCGATAAAAGAGTAATTTAACATCAGAGGGAAGGTCCTTCATCCAATATTTAATATCTCATCAAACCCTTTGTAGTTAAAATAAGGAACATAAATTATAAATAATATCTAAAGTCCACAAAATTCTCAAATAAATTATATTTTCTAATCGTGGCATTCAATTAGCTAGTGAGGTACATACAATCCAATGTAATGTACCGTACAAATTCCCTATGATAAGATGAGTTAGGTAAATTATCTAACAACATCCAAACAAACTCAGGCCTTAAAACAACATAAAAGCATTTTTTATGTACCTTATAATGGCCAATATCCATGAGATGTATACCGCTCTTAGCCTTGGACACAAGATATAAATAGGGTCTCTAACCGTACCATATGGTCTTTCCATATGAGATACAAAACTGAAAGATGGTACATTACAATGGGAGCATCCTACAACATATTTTGTTATTTCATTAATGAACAACAACTTTTCTTTTATTTTGAGATACAAATAAGTTTTTTCTCAAGATGCTATTCAATCTGACCTAAAATGCAAATTATTTTCCCCTGCTTAAATAATTGCACAACCAAAAATAGATACCACAGGCTAAATCAAATTTAAGTTCAGCTAGATATGGATCTTGGAAAGTGACTCTCATCGATTTTATTGAACCCACTACTAACAGTCGAGATTTGTGACAATTGTCACTCATTTTGAATTGATTAAAATCAAGCCAATCTAGTTTACGGCCATTTGACTCAAGACTAAGTTAATCATCACCAATTAATTCGCTACCTTATGATACATATAGATCCCCAGATAAGAACTACACTAATCACAAGAAAAACCTAGCAACATCGTAATAACCAGATCAAGTCAATGGATTCATTGGTCAAATGGAATTTGAGTGTGCTCATCATAGCCAAAATAACATGCCAAAAACAGAAAAAAAAACCCTCAGATCATTAAGGTTATTAAATATATCAAAGTGTCATTAGAAGCAAAGCAATCAATGACTTTAAGTGAAACATCAAGTATCATCAGATCATTATCTCCATCAAACAAACTTTTTGACAACAGCAATACCCTTAGAACCATCCACAAATATTTAAACCATGGTAAGTTTCATTCTTTACATTTAGTTTTCATTTTTCAATCTCTTGGAGCTCTTGTCCACAGATTAAGGAGCCTATGCAAGCCTAACTCCAAGGGATTAAGATTCCTTAGTTGTACTATATAGCTAGATAGGCTAACCCTTTACACTAAATTGTTGACTTTAGCATTGATGGTATCATGGGTGGGCCACAACCCTAAGAAAGCTGAAGAAACTTGGTGTATGCGTTGAGCTCTAATGATATCTATTAGTTATTCTAAACTGTAGCAAGCCTTATCCCAAACTTTCAGGAGTCAATTTTATGAGTTGTCATTTTCCATTACCTCCAATTGAGGTTGCATGAGAAATTAATTATATTTTGCACTAATCACTTTAATATATATTCATGTTACATTTGCCTCCCCCTTTTCATTTCAATCATTTCATTTTAACTTTATCTACCTATTGTATTAGTAAACCTCCAAATTCAACTGTACACAATCAAATCAGTAGAATTTGTTTTTCATTATCACATCTTAAATGTGTGTTACAGCCTCTATCTATCTAACATAATCATTTCTTAATTTATCATTCCAAATTTTACCAAACGCCCACATTAAGAGTCTCATTTTTTAGTAAACTCAACTATTAATGACTTCTCTATCACCAAATACTCTATACAACATGGCTAATCCAATTGCAAGTTTATAAAATTTACTTTTAACTCTTAATAATATTCTCTTATTACATAGCACTCTTGAGACACTTCACCATTTAACCATGAACTTGAAACTTTAGATGAATATCATCATCAACATCCCTAATCTTCAATGTAATAGATCAAAGAAACTTAAAGTGATCATGCTTAGATATAGCTTGACCATTTAAAATATTGATTTATAATCATCAATTTCATAGCTATGAAAATTTAATATCCTATGTCCGTTTATTGTTCTATTAATCCTAAAGCTATTTATCTTCTAAATATTTCCTTATTTTTCAACTTCTTACTTAAATCAAAATAAATTTTAGTGGCACCATGCTGATTTAGTTATATCAAATTAGCACATACCAAATATTTTATGCATAATGTCTCATATTGAATCTCCCTAAGTAATTATGATACACTATTGATTATTTATCATATAATATTCTTTAATATCTCAAAGCAAATGACAATATTTGAATGTCAACTACGTCATACTTCAATTAGGACAAATAGTTTGATCTTAAGAAAAAAACACTTAGTCAACACTATTAGTATTATCTTAACAACATTGTATGTTCAACATTTATCTCTATTACAAGCTTAGTACATCAATAAATATTGTTCTTGGTAGTTCAGATGTAGTTCAAGACAACAATCTTGATTATGGGATTCTCAAAACAGATATGCAGCTTCATAATGGGTACATGTAGGAACTCCTTTGCAAAAAGTGTTGAGGAATCATACATTTCAAAATGAATAGCGCAATAACACTTATAGATGGAATGAGTACAGCAATATATACTTCCCTTTTAAAAAATAAGTTTTAGCGATGCATAGCAGGACTATATGCATGAAATCCAGAAACTCTGTGGCCTCTAAAACGTCAGACATTATACTGTTTTGTACACGGAAAGGATGCAGTATCAAGCTTATATTGATTGCTTTATATTTTGTACATTGAAAGTCATTGATCAAATTATAGATATACAGAGTTTATTTCATAGCTATTTTTCAAGGTGATGAAAACAAATATCATACATCCCACATGTTGATAAGAGAAATGTTTTACATTTCCATTAACATATTGAATTCATAAAACTAAAAAAATGATTTTTTTTTTTCTCTTATTAAGGAATGAAGATTTGGAGGGAGGAATAGAGACAGGAATTTGGGGATACCTCCTTAAAATCTTCTAACTGAAGAATTCTGTTCACTTTAATTACATAAAGATGACCTTCATCCACATCTTCGCCAAATTTCTTCTCCCACCTTTTGCAAAGTTTCTGCAACATCTTAGAAAATTATTGAAAGTCCCTATGCCTTCAAAATCACTCAGCAACAGTTGAAACGGTACAGAAAGCCTATAAAGAAAAGTGAAGGATAGAAACAACAATGTAAATATCAAATTTACAAAATAGGATGACCAAAAAGCAGGCCCTCTTCCGCGTTCATGTAGTTCAGTTTTCCAATTACCGAGCATTTTAGGAGCTCGACAGAACATCTTTTTGAATGGCAATCAGGATACATTTCCGAAAAATAGCAAATACCCGAAACCATTATCTGCTACGAGTCACTCTACTACCATACTAGTCATAAGACCACGCGTAAAAATTTAATCGACAAATCAAATTGAGCGAAAACATTAAGGGCATATTTAATTTGGGGCTAACTTCACCAGTAAAATAAATCTTAAACAACTTATTTTGGCTAAATTAACAGTTTAACTCAAGCCTGAAATTAAAATATAGCACAATAAACTCAAAATTTTGTTAACCAAACCGTTACGATGAATTTGCCTAAATCCAGAAACTCAAGCTCTCAAGGAATTAAAACCTAATCAGGGTTATGTAATTAATACAGAAAGTAAAGTTCAGGGCAAACTCTAATTTCTATTATAGTAACTGACTAATATAACTGGGTTAAAATGGTTATGGGTAATATTAAATTAAAATAATCCAATTCCCAACCAAACAGCCCAAGAAAAGCTATCGACTAAATTTTAACCTCCAAATTATGCAATTAATCCAGATGAATTAGAAAGATTGTACCTTCAAGAGCAACCCGTCTTCAAGTTTCTCGAGGTTTCCCAGGAGCGTACATTGCCTCGTCCTCGACCTGCTCTGCTCCAGCTGCACTTCAAGGTATCAATAAAAGCACCAGAAAAAAAAAACAAAAAGAAGAAGCTTAGGCCTAAAACAGAGAAATCACTACTTGCACATTGAAGCTGGAAGGGCAACAAGGGGTGAAGAGCTTCCCAGGCTCATTAAGGTACAGCGCGGGAGTGCCATGTGCGTCAACGACAAAGCGAGTGCCGATACCCAGCGGCCAACCATCCTGAAGAGAAATAGCGGACAGAGTGCCAGTGGAGGAAAGCTCCATGATAGTCCGGGAGACTTCTGCAGCTGAAGGCTTCGTTGGGATCTTTGGAGTGGCTGGGGAGGCATCGAATGTAACGGAAAGGACGGAACATTGGATACTCGAAGAGAATGAACGGGGAGAGGGTTTGGGGAATTCAGTTTGGATCCGATAGGAAAATTTAGTGGTGGGGTTTATGAAGAAGGTGGGGAAAGGAGATGTGCGGGAGAGAAGGGAAAGGTGCATCGTGGCTGACAGAGAAGTACTCGATTGGCAGTGACTAAAGCTATTCCTCGTGCTTTGAGAAAGAATTGCGCAGATAGAGATCACAGAGTTTGCTCCAAAAGTAAAAAAGTATGTAGCGATGACCAGAACCGATAAAAAAATGCAAAAAGAGAATCTGTTGGGATATTTAAAAATTAATCATGTATTTATAATTTAATTATTTTCATCATTTTTTTTAATTATGAGATTTTATATATTTACATATACTAAATATTAAAAATTTATAAAAATAGAAAATATATGAATTAAACTTTTATTATGAATTTTAATATTTGAATATCAATTTAAAATTTTAATAATGAAGATGATTAATTTATAAATATATATATATATATATATATATATATATATATATATATATATATATATATATATATATATATGTCTAATATGATAGTATTTGTAAAAGCCACTTTTGGGATATTTAAAAATCAATCCCTTAAAATATATATATTTATAATTTAATCATATTTATCATTTTTTTAAAATTATGAGGCACATATATTTACGTATGCCCTTTTTTTTGAAATTTAAGTGGAGGGAATATCTGGCCATTATGTGATAGAAAAGTTACTAAACTTAAGGAAAATTTTATAAGATGGTGGTAAGACTGCAAATGATGAGAATGTTGGCAATAAAAAGAGAAGCATAAGACTAAGTTAAGTGTTAGAGATGAGGATGCTAATGGATGGTGGCTTTACCCTAGAGATAGAATGCAAAATGAGTATGTTGGAAAAAGTAGAGTTCAGGTGGTAGATAAGATTAGGGAGACGCTTAGATGGTTTGGCCACATAAAGCGTAGTCAGATGACATTAGGAGAGTAGATGCATTAGATTTTCCTTATGTTAAGAAAGGTAGAGGTAGAAAAAAAGACTTAAGATGTAAAAAAATGATCTTAGTATACCGAATTAAATGAGAATTTGACACAGGACACAATGGCACGAAGGATTCATGACCACCCAAGTGGGATTAAGGCTTGTTGTTGTTGTTGTGTTGTTGTTGTAGTGTGTTTAATTGTATATATATACATATATATAATTAATTAATTAAAATTTTATAATGATTTTTAGTTCATTTTTAATGGATTTTGAACTTATTAAATTTGATGAATTTGAAATGTTATATACATGACCTCATTGAGATCATGATGCTTGAACCTCACAATCTGTTCGTTCAGTTTACGTATTACTTATTTGACTTTTACATCTAGCTTTGGAGTAAAATTTCGTAATTTAGACTTCCAAGTTCAACATAATAAGATTAAATCATATGTTCAAAAATATCATGTTCAAGTTATATTCAACCCCCCTTAATTTGTGGTATAAATCTTGCCCAAACTAAGTTTCAATCTAGCACAAATTAGATTTGAACCATCGCATATTAAGAGTTTGAATTTTATTCAACATTATGTTTTGAACATTTAGTTTGAACCTTAGCATAAATAGTGGACCGAACCTTGTTTGAACTCATGTTAGAAGCTAGGTTTTGAACCTACCCTATGGTAGTCCAAATCTTAGGTTCAAATTTAGGTTTAGACTCAACTCATAGTTTAGGATATTAGGATTTGAACTTATAATACCTCATAATGTCTAGTTTTAAAACTCCTGATAAGGTGATTCATATACCCCATTTACCATGTATGAACTTACACTTATTTCATTTGATTTGTTATGTATACATTTCACAAAACTCATTATTAATGTGAAGCATTATTATATGGCTCGAGTCACATATATGACTTGTGGGATAATAGAGAAAGTGATAAAATACTTTTGAATTACATTTAGTTTTGATATTACATTGAAAATTCTACTAGTCGAAGCACGAATCTTGATGTCAAAAGCAAGTTGATCCTCGCTTGAACTAGTGAGATCAAGCACTTAAAATATCATTAAAAACTTTGGGATATCGCTTAAATCCATAAATAGCTCTTAAACATTGAGTGTTTATAGTCAAATCGGCGTCTTGGCACGAATCTAACAAGCCCAAGATCTCATAATTCTGACTTCGTTTGAGTATTCAAATACTTAAAATATATCAAATTATCAAAGGAATCATTTTGAGCCGTCCGATGAAGTGGAGTGGTTCGGATTTTGTATGTGTTTATAGACACCACTCTATAAATAGTCTCTCATTCCTCATATGAAGAAGAAGAGAGAGGAGAGAGCTCTAAAGCTTGAAAATTCTCAAAGCACAATCATGCCACCACTCGACGGTTGTCAACCACCGCCGCCGGCCGCGATCCTTGTCATTGCCGTCGGTCACCATCATTCATGATCGATCCGATCCCCCTCGATTTCATCATCATCTGTTACCACTAACAATTTACAACCTAAACGTGACTATATGGTTTTTTATCGATTAGGATTCTCATTGTCACCCCTTCTCATGTGCAATTTTGTAATCCCGTTATCTGGAAATTTTGTACTCTGAAATAAATACATAGTGAAATATTCTACTAGGCTAGGTCCCGTGGTTTTTCCACGTAAAAATTTTTGGAGTTTTCTTGTTCACTCTTTAAATACTTGTGTGTGTATTGGATTTCATAACAAGACTAAGGCGTAAACTTTCACTCTACCATAACTGATTTTCTAGCATGTAACATGTTTGAACCCATTTACAAAGTATATATTTACACTTATTCCATTTGCTTTGCTATACAAATGGCAAAACTCATTATTTATGTGGAGTTCATTTCATAGTTTGGGTCACACACATGACTAATGGTACAATGGAAATGGTGTGATAAAAAAAAATCAGAAACTTTTGATTTCATTGATATGGCTTAAGATCCCCACTTGAAGTAGTATTTCAACTCCTCTCTTATAGTCCTTTAGTGCCTTGATTAATTAATTACTTACGAGAAAGATTGATGATATATAGAATGAATACTACTCGATTGCTTTTAACATTAAATATAAGAATATAAGGTTTAACATGTTCGAATTTATAGCAATAATTAAATTGGGGTTTCAATAATCTTCTAATGATACTATATTTGAGGAGCTTATAAAGAACAAAAGATTAATTAATAATTGCCCGAACAAAATCACAAATTAAAGATCATAAATCTCAAGAATGCCTTAATTGAGTGCAATTAGAGAGATGATGTTTGGAATTAAGTTTATGTTTTATTGTTGATGGACTGTTGTAGAATCATGAGAGGAATAATATTATTTTTTACAAGGATGCTATTTGATATGACACTGAAAATTCTACTAGTCGAAGCACGAATCTTGGTGTTGAAAGTAAACTAATCCGAAGTTGAAACTGGTCGAGATCAAGCACTTAAAATGTCATTAGAAACTTTGGGATATCAGTTAAATCCTAAATAACCCTCAAACATGGAGTGTTTATAGTCAATGATCGTCTCGTGGCCGGATCTAACAAGCCCAGATACTCACAATTCTTTATTTGAGCATTCAAATACTTAAAATACATCAAATGATCAAAGGAATCATTTTAAGCCGTCAGATGAAGTGGAGTGATTGATTTTGCATGTATTCTGAGACGTCACACCCTATAAATAGCCCTCATTCCTCGGGCCTAAACAAGAGAGGAGAGAGTTCTAAAGCTTGAAGATCCTCCAAGCACAATCGTGCTACCTCGTGGTCATCAACCGCCGCCCGGCCAGCCGTATGTTGATCCTGTCATCAATCTCCGTCGATCTCCATCATGATGACCTTCATCGTCGATATCCTCTGTTCACCATCATCTGTACCACTAGCAAAACACTGAATACTACATAGTTATTGTTCCCTTCTCATATACAATTATGTAATCCCGTTATCGAGAAAAATTTTGTACTCTAAAATAGATACATAATGGAAGATTTTTGCTGGGCTAGGCCCCGTGATTTTTTTTCCCTCTTTTCGAGGTTTTTTCACGTAAAAATTTCTGGAGTTTTCTTGTTCACTCTTTAAATACATATATGTGTGCTAGATTTTATAACAAGGCTAAGGTGTAAACTTTCACTCTATCACAACTGGTTTTCTAGCAAGCAACAGTTTGGCGCTGTCTGTAGGAAGAGAACCCTTCATTCATAATTTTTGTGAACACTCTCATTATGGCCAATAGGCCAACACCGTGGCTCCTCGCTCCAACTCCCGTCTCAAACCAATCCTTGAACCAAGGATGCCAAGCTTCTGCCTCACTCCCTCCTGATAGGATTGACCTCGGTGAAGATGCGATAAGAATCTCTTTAGAAGATCGTGTCCGCCGAATGGAAGAGTCTCAAAAATGAGATGATCTGACTTTTGCGAGGAACATGACCCTTACCCGCGACACATCTCCCCAAGATTGATCGTTATCCGTGGGAGGTCAAAATGCTAATCTCAAGTTCCTCTGCGTAGAGACGTGATGATCTCCTGACACCTTTGTAGTTCTCCATCCATCATGCCGTAATGCTAATCAATTATTATTGGTAGGTTGACACATTCGTCAGTTGACCCACTCATGTGTTATACGTAATTACGATGCTTAATGCAAGAGGCAATTTCACCTTCAAGACAAATCATCTTCCCCTCACCGCGCTATGATCATCACCTTTAGTGGCTATTCTTCAACATCCTATTCTCGTGGGTTTCAAGCTTAGAGCATTGATTCTATGATGGGGGCGTGACCCACATGAACACATCGACCATTATAGACTATCATGCATATCCAACGAGCTCGACACCTTTGCTTTGTCGGGTCTTTCCGTTACCCTCGAGGGCAAGCTCGCATTTGGTTCTCCCTTCCAAGGGGATCCATCCGTACCTTTGACTCGACAAAATTTTTGTGGAGCAGTTCATTGCAAACAGAGGATCATTAAAGATTCCTCCCATCTCTCGGCATTCATCGAATGAGGGTGAATCACTTAAGAATACTTCCAGGTTCTCCTTAGAAGCTTCGCCAAATACAGGTAGACCACGAATTATTAAGAGGAGTTTTCCTTGGAGGACTCGTATGCCTTTTACTGGTCCTTGTCACGAGACACGGTCCTCATATGCCGACTTAGTTCATCGTGTGGAAGCACAAATCTCTGCCGATGAGGCTATTAATGCCCATCGCAAATAATTTGAACAATCTACAAGAAAATGTAAGAGTACCCTAGGGAATGCGGACCGACTATCCCATCAAAAGAAGCAACAAGACAACCGTGATCTCCCTCCACGACTCCCATATTAACGGCGTGAAGCCCGACCGAGAAAGGAATACGCCATTGAACACATCTCAGACCTCACGATGGCTATTCGAGATAAAGAAAATATCAAGTGGTGCATCCACGAAATCAAATTCAGAAATCGAGTAATATTGTCACTTCCATCGAGAAATTAAAAGTGGACTCATTGATATAAACATATCATAATGTGAAGGGAAACAAACATACCTCTAAGGGGCCGTCTTATCTGTCAAGTTCTCATTACCACCTCAAAGTCGAGTTAAAGAAGTCTTGTATTGATCATTCTATCACTTTTAATGACTCGGACTTAAAAGGAGTCAATGTTCCTCATCAAGATCCACTTGTCATCAACGCAGGGATCGGTGACCCATGCTATAATGTTAAGAGAATTTTGATTGACAATGGAAGTTTTGTTGATGTCTTGTTTTACTCCACATTTCTTAGCATGGGCCTGGTTAGGGAAAAGCTCCAACCCACTACAGGACCATTATACGGGTTTGATAATCACCCTGTGCGAGTAGAGGAGATAATCACCCTTCCTGACTCATTTAATCCAATTCATGGTGGTCAAGTTAGATTATATAACGCCTCTTCTTTGGAAGGCCTCTCCAATCAATTTTTGCATCACTTGATAACTCATCTCAAGATGAAATTTCAACCCGTTGGAGTTGGGGTGGTCATGAAATCAACGAATGAATCATGTTACCTCAGACAAGCTCAACCATGCCTTTTTTTGACCTTCAGCATCGAATATTTTAATTTTTGAGATGAAGGAGTACCCCGTAAAGCTTCTCCTGTCGAAGACTTGCTCACTGTTGTATTATCAGATGACTAACCATTATGAACAGTGCAAGTTGGATCTCTGCTCTCAGAAGAACAAAAGAAAAAATACATAGACTTCTTGCACAGAAATCAAGACATATTCGCTTGGAGTCTGATGGACATGCCAGGGGTCGACCCCAATGTGATCATGCACTCCCTCAAGATTAATCCGACATTCAAACCAATCATCTAGAAGAAGCAAAGTTTTGCACCTGATCGCCTATAGGCTATTGAGCAAGAAGTTAACAAGCTTCTAGAAGCAGGATTCATACGAGATGTACATTACCCTACATGGTTGGCAAATATTGTCATGGTTAAGAAAACAAACGGAACATGGAGAATATGTATTGATTACACTGACCTCAACAAAGCTTGTCCGAAAGATAGTTTTCCTCTTCCTCGAATTAATCAATTGGTTGATACTACGTTTGGACATCAAATGCTCAATTTTTTGGATGGTTACTCTGGTTACAATCAAATAAAAATGGACCCAACGGATGAAGAAGCTACAATATTTTAAATATATAAATGTTTATACTGTTACCAAGTTATGTCTTTTGGGTTAAAAATCTTTGGTGCAATCATCACACCTTATGAATAAGATTTTAAAGACCTATTAGGCACAATGGAGGTATATGTGGATGACATGTTAGTAAAAGTTTGAAGAATCATACATATTTGACTTAAAATATGCTTTAACCTTCGATGTTATAACATGACTTAACGACCAGTGTGCTTTTGGGATTACGTTGGGAAAAATTTCTTGGATTTATGGTAACCCATGTGGGATAGAGGCCAACCAGAAAATTAAAGCTCTCAAAGATATGACTCCTTAAGAATATCAAGAAGTTCAACGTTTGAATGGAATTGCATTATCCCTACGCTTGGGGATAAATACTTGTCATTCTTTAAAATATTAAAGGAGCTAAAAAATAATAATTTTAGTGGGTGATGAATGTCATGCTTTTGAGCAAGAGTATTTAACATCTTCACCCCTACTATCCAAGCCTATTCAAGGAGAGATGTTATACTTATATCTCGCAGTCTCTTCCCACGTGATAAGCTCAGTTTTAGTGCGAGAAGAAAATGGGACACAACGACCAATTTACTATGTCAAAATTCTCCGACATAGAAAGTCGTTATCGTGATAAGGTGGCTCGGCTTTAGTTTTCTCACGCAAAATTAGTCCATACTTCCAAGCTCATCACGTTTACACTCATTTACCATTAAGGGCCATCCTACGAAACTAAGCATCGGGAGGTTAATCAAATGGTTTGTAGAATTGAGAGAGTTTGATATAAATTTTTTCTTTGCTATAAAGTCTCAGTACCGAGACTTTATAGTGGAATACCTTGTCAGGAGCTATCTGCTACATGCCTTTTATCTCCTCAATGGTCTCTCTATGTTGATGGAGCTTGAGAATATGTGAGAATCTTACTTATTTCCCCAGCGAATACCTTAGAGTATGAACTTCTTAAAATTTATAATAATATGGTGAATATGAGGCTCTCATCGTAGGGTTGAGACTTGCCATTGATGTGAAGCTCAAGACTTATTGATCCACACTCGACTTGTCGCCTCCCAAGTTGAGAAACTTTATACTCATAATCCTCGGTACAATACTCCACTTGGTAAAGTCTCTTCTTGCATTTCAAGACACATCAAATCATTCACATCAGAGAAGAATACTACTGACGCTCTCTAAGCGCTACTAAGGATCTATTTGTTAAGAAGGCATGTTGAAGAAATATATTTTTCTAGTATCCAAGGGTCATGGGTAATTCAAGCAATTAATGAGATAAAGGAACATTCATGGATGGACCCCATCCTGTCTTTTCTACAAGAAGGAACCCTTCCTGAAGACCCAACTTCTATAACTCGTCTCCGAAGACAAGCTTCAAACTTTACTATTATCGGAGGTGAACTATACAAAGCAGCTTTCTACGGACCGTACCTCAAATGTCTCTCACCTTGAGGAGGCATTAAGCATTAAGAGGTTTACTCAGGGATATGTGGAGAACACCTAGGAGGAAGGGCGCTAGCCCTTAAAATTATAAGGCAAGGGTTTTGTTGGCCTACGATGAAACAAGATGCCTTGGAGTTCACAAAAAAATGTGCAAGTTGTCAGTTGCACTCTAACCTCCCTCACATGCCGCATATAGCTCTCATCCATTCAAAGCGTGGCCTTTTGCTCAGTGGGATTGATATCATGGGACCTTTTAGATAGCATCGGGACACGAAAGTTTATCATTTTAGGCCTACTTCACTAAATGGGTGGAAGAACCACTCGCTAAAATCACGAGGCAAATGCTAAACAATTTGTTTGGAAAAATATAGTATGTCGATTGTCTTCTGTAAAGATCATCACTCAATGAACCCAATTTCTTGGAAAAGTCTTTACATCCTTTTGCAAAGATCTTCACATTCATTCTTTGCATATGGTGTAGCACATCCTCAAAAACAGATCAAGCCACCAACGACTATACTCAAAGGACTAAAAACATGTCTTGAAGGCTGGGGCAATGGGTTGATGAGCTTTCTAATGTTCTTTGGGCTTACCGCACTATCATGCACGGTGAGACACCATATAACTTGTGTTTGACGCAAGCTATTATACCAGTAGATATCGGGTTCCAAGTCAGAATTCAATTATTCGATCATGATGGTAATGAAGAAAAACTCGACAACTTGGACACTACTCCAAACTTCGTGACATGGCCTACTTGGTTGCTTCTATCACCAAAGGGTAGCTCGTCACTTCAACGAAGAGTAAAATCTCATCCCATGTGCGGTGACTTGGTCCTACGAAGTCTCAAGCTGCAGAAAGGCCCTCGGCAATAAACTCTCACCTCTTTGGGATGACCCATATGTGGTTATAGCTATGGTAAAGCCGGGGAACATTCAAGCTCAAGGATCAGAGGGAAAAACTTTACCTCGAACTTGAACGAGAATCTCAAAATATTATCGGTAATTCCTTTGCATATTGTGCAACTTTTATTTTGTCTTGTTTATCATTTCCTCTTCATGTAGCCACTTAGTGGGATAAAGACTTATTGTTGTTGTCGTCATTTCTTCTTGAAACTTATATCCGTGTTAAAATCGTCTTATGATTGTATCACAAAACTTATCAGAGTAATGAATTTATAGTTTTTTTCTTACAAGCTTGTTTCTTCTTCATTTAATCCTCCCACTTAAGAAATATACAACTCACGTTGTATCTCAATCGGGACATAATCAATCCCAAGGGGACTTGATCGGACCTCTTTCATACGTAAGAAGTCAGTAACACTTTGGGCGATACACAGGATAGTCAAAAGGTCCTTGGTGGACATCGACCTCTTCTATCTGAGGTTGCGTCATCAAATAATACTTTGGCTGATACCTAGGATATGTCAAAAGGTCCTTGGTGGACATCCCGTGACATCTTCCATATAGGTTAACATTATCAAGTAACACTTTGACAAATAATATCGGATTGGTCAAAAATCCTCAGTGGATTCAATTCAACCTCATCCATGCAGTTAGCATCATCTATTAAAATAGGTAAAAACAAAATAAGAGCGTATCATCTAAAAAAAAAAAATTTATTGACAACATTAACATGATGATATAAGAAAGAATCAAGATTCTGATACACACTAATAACAATACATAGATAAAAAATGCATCCTCAAGTGACGCTACATCATATCGTTGGTGATATCACGTCCTCTCACCACTAGGAGATGCTCCCTTGGACTCACTCTCAACTCCTTCATCTCCTGAATCTGATGAAGAGTCTTCAGATACTTGGCTGGGAGATAGATCCTCAATACTAGCTCCGATCTTGCGATGCACTAAGCGGATTCCTTTTAGGAACCCTTGGATGAAGCCCTCCTCTAAACATTGGTGCTCCAAATCCTTCACTTCAACATCAAGAATATGATTACGAGCTTCACGACATGGTCTTGATTATACCACGATAAGCCAAGTTCTTAAAGTCTTCCACTTCAAGGAGATTTCATTTGCTTCCTGACATTATATGCTCCTTCTTAGAAAGATGATCTTGTAATGCTTTCTTCTCCAGTTCGAGAGCTCTCTTCTCCGCTGCAAGTGTCTTGAGTCTTTTCTCTTTCTGGCGAGTCTCTATCCTCACCTCAATCAGCTCATCAGTCGCTCCACCTCTCTTGACACTGAGAGAAAGAAGTGACATATTCAGCTTCGGTTCGCACCCGGTGGTGATCCTCCAAAGTACTTCTTTGGCCTTAACACTCATCTTTTCTCTCATACTCATGCGAGATATTTTACCTTCACAAATTCAAGATTTCCACTTTCGTCTAAAGAACACCCAAATGAGCCATCACTAATGTTTGAGTTACCTATAAAAAAAAAAAAAACCATCATAAATATTACACAAGAAAAGAAGGAGGAAGAAGAAAAGAAGAAGAAGGAGAAGCGTACCAATTCATCTCGTTGATGCCCGGCATATGTGATTTAACACCTCTTGAGAATGTGCGGCTTGAGAACTCCCCATCATGAGTTAAAATAGCTAAACTCTTAGAGGAGGCCAGGCGAACATCTTCTTCAGATATCGGCGTAATCACTTCACACATGTCTTCTTTTCTTTAGGGAAGAAACATTGCCACCACGATTTCGTGGGCTTCTTGAAAGAACCCTATGAATATGAGGAGATAATTCATCACCTTTACTTGACCTCTTTAGTGGAAGAAAGAATGAGATCTCCCTGCCTGGATGGAAAGGCCAACCTTGAACATTCTATCTTCAATTATATATTTGCTAATATGACGTAACTCATGTTGTAAGCTTTCTGCATCAGGAACATTAAGAGTTGCCAAGATCTCATTCTCTTCAATGGATGGATCCGGAAGGTCATTCAATCTTCCCCATCTCTGGAAGGCCCACTCATTTTCACAAAAGAATCTAGTAGACCAATTTTTAGAGGGATCCCGTGCTGAAAATTCTATCCAATTCTTTATGGTCCGATAAGAAATACGTCCCTAAGTATCACATGTGAATCTACACATTCGACACAAGTATTTGATGTTCAAAGTAACACCGCTCTAAAGAAGGTAGTCAAATAGCGATGACCACTAAAGCTCGAAATGAAAATTGTGACAAAGCTACACCACATATTTTGAAGATCTCAATCAACTCGAGCCAAAGGGAATCAGCATCCATAAGAATCATCTCGAAAGCAGTAAAGTACCTGGAGGTGAAAGCTCGATCGACTTTTAGCAACAATGGCCACCAACTCATTAGGGAAGTAAAATTTTACGGAACACCATTAAACTATTTGATGTAATAGTGGATGATATATATCGTCTGTAGCCATAACGTTATGGGTTTTCTTCATCACCACATGAAAATACATGATAAATAAATAGAAGAAATGATAAAAATCTAGAAATTTTGTGAAGCAGCTTACTTACCCCAATACTTGGGCGTATCCTTTTTTGACTCTCTCACTCACGGATAGCTTGGGATAAAATTTTTTGCCTACGATCTGATGAAAAAGATACACATACATATGAAAGAGAGAGAGAGAGAGAGAGAGAAGATACTCCCCTCTAATGATGCTCATTACTGTCAAACTTTTAGTCGTTGACGATGGTTCCTAGCTAACGCTTCTCCGCCACCTTGGCGGTTATCAACTGCTGAACCATCCATTGAAGTTTCAAGAAATCTAATTTCCTACAAGAAGAAGTAAGAACTACGAGCCTTGATTGCCTCCAAACCCGGTCGGTCCGAGGCACCTCTTTCGAGCGGAACTCGCCATATGAACTGGGTCTTGATCGCCTCACTGGTCGGTCCGACAAGGCGACACTCTTTCGAGGAAAAATCGGAGCCTCGCTGTATGAACTACGGGTCTTGATCGCCTCCAAACCCGGTCGGTCGGCAACGGTGCTCTTCTTTCGAGGGAAAACCGGAGCATCGCCATTATGAACTTGGGTCTTGATCGCCTAAACGGTCGGTCCAATGAGGCGACGCCTCTTTCGAGGGAAAAGGAGCCTCGCCATTATGGTCTCGGGCCTTGATGCCCAGAGGTCAGGCGGCGACACGCCTCTTTCGAGGGAAAAGCGGCTGCCAGTATGAACTACGGGCCTTGATCGCCTCAAACCCGGTCGGTCCGAGCGTTAACACCTCTTTCGAGGGAAAACCGAATCGCCATATTCTGGGCCTTGATGCCTCGAACCTCGGTCAAACGAGTGACACCTCTTCGAGGGAAAATGCTCGCCATATGAACTACGGGCTTTGATCGCCCGACCCTCACCAGAAGAAGAAATCTTAGAGTAGTGGAGAAGTGTGCCTTCCCGGCCCTAGGGGTTTTATAGACTATAGGGCAAAATCGTCAAAATCAAAATCACAAAAGCGCAAAATGGTTTCTCCAGCGCGATCGCTGGCGACGCATTGCCCGCACCGCCAACCGCTTGCGAACGTGGCCCCACACAATAACCGCTCAGCCGTGCCCGACCGGCCAGACCAGCTACCTGCGACCCGATTCGCGACCCGACACCATGACCCGCCCATCGACAGTGGGCCCATCCATGCGCCCGCTAGCGTGGCAGCCAGCATCGCGCCGCGACATCCTGCGCAGTGATCATAACCTTGTGCTCTCATGAAGATCTGTTCTCTCAAAATAGTTAATGAACCCACAAATTTCATTGAAGAATTTGCTATTTTTAAGTATATGATATATATTTTTGGATGATTGAGATAATGTCATCCAAAATAGCAACGATATGACAGAAAATTCTACTAGTGAAACGAATCTTGGTGTTGAAAGTAAACTAATCAGTTGAACCGGTCAAGCACTTAAAATATCATTGGAAACTTTGGGATATCAGTTAAATCCCTAAATAACCCTCAAATATGGAGTGTTTATAGCCAAATCGAGCGTCTCAACAAGTTGGATCTAACAAGCCCAAGATCTCACAATTTCGACTTCATTTGAGCATTCAAATACTTAAAATACATCAAATGATCAAAGGAATCATTTTGAGCTGTCTGATGAAGTGGAGTGATTCGGATTTTGCATGTATTTATAGAGACGCCACTCCTCCAATCTATAAATAGCCTCTCATTCCTCATATGAGGGACCCCAAGCAAGAGAGAGGAGAGAGCTCTAAAGCTTGAAGATCCTCCAAGCACAATCGTGCCACCACTCGGCGTTGTCAACCGGCTGCGCCCGTCGCGCCGCCCGATCCTCGCCGTTCAATCTCTGTCTCACCATCATGACCCCATCGGTCGATGTCCTCGCTATTCACCATCATCGCTACCACTAGCAATTATACCACACGAGCATTGACTACATAGTTGTTGTTCCTTATCATATACAATTGTAATCCGTTATCGGAAAAATTTGTACTCAAAAGATACATAGTGGAAGATTTTTTTCTTTGCTAGGCCCGTGATTTTTCCTCTTTTGAGATTTTCGGTTAAAATTTGAGTTTTCTTGTTCACTCTTTAAATATCTGTATTGTCTTTGGATTTTATAACAATAAAGTAAACTTTCACTCTACCACAACTGATTTTCTAGCACGCAACACTATTAATAGTGGAAGAAAATAATTTTTAAAGTAACCATAAAGAAGATTATCATGGGAGTAAATATTAGAAGGCTTAATAAAGATCTATTGCACATTCAAGGGAATGCTTCAAAGTCTATGGATAAATGAAAAAAAATATCCACAATATAGTACATAATTAATAGGTATGTCATCATGTTGTGATATTCAGCTTATGAGATTAGCTTACACTTAGGGAAGATGTCTGTCGTATTTTTTTGAGAAAAAATTCTATGATATTGGGTTGAATAACTTATACAGGATGGAAAAATAAAGATTTTTTTTTATAGCATTATACAGTAAAGATAAAAGTTATATTCACATTGATATAATTTTAATATTAGTTCCATAAATTAATGTTTAAATTAATTATATGATACCTTTGTATTATTCATTTTTTTTTGTAGATAATTGCTAATTATGCACTAGAATATAGAGCTATTAAGTATAATTTTTATAAATATATTATATAGAGCTTCTTAGTTAATCTTATAAAGAAAAAAAGAGAGACTATCACATAGACTTAATGTATTTAAAAAGAGTGACTTTTGGGAGAAAGAATAGAAGAGGAGGAACATTTTAAAAAAAGGAGTCACATTAAGAAAATGATAACGTGTCCTTTTTAGTTAAATATAAAAACTTTTTTTTCTATCATTGAAGAAGCCAAGAATAATTATTTAAATATCAATGAAAAGTAGAATGCTTTTGTTAATTTGAAGGAAGAAGAATGCCTTAATTTGGAAAATAAATTATTTTATTTTCTAAGTATACAAAGTCAAATCAAAATCTACTTATGCCTATTGAAGAGAAGTCTCCAACATTAGAGGATGTCCTTAATAAGGTGTTAAAATAAAAAATAAAAAAATTAAAAACAAAAAATAAAACTAGATATTCACTGAGCTGTTAAAAAAAAGGCACAAACTATTAGTTCAATGAGTTTTCAATATTCTACATTTGAACTAAAAAATAAAATCTTATTTTAAAGCTCAGACTATGATCTTAATGATCACGAGAACGATTGACATATCACGACTCACAGACATGAGACATATCAATTATTGAAAATATAGATTATAGACTCATGTTGGATATGATATTATAAACTTTATATTTTAATAATTATAAATAATATATCTAATTTTAATAGAATAAATAGATTATTAAGAGAAAAAATGATTAAAAAATATAAGTTTAATATAAAATTTCAAAGATAAAAAGTTCATTAATGATACTAAAGTATTAAGGTTGGTTGAAGCACCTTAACAATTCCAATAAATAAATACACAAACACATGATAAGATAAGATACTAAAGCAACTCTTTTAACATAATAAGTTGTTAATATTTAAATATTATAATGATGTCTTATAGCTTATTGTAGAGTTTCTTTTTTTAGCGCATAGACACAATATGTTTCTTAATAAGTGAGTGAGCTTGGCAGTATCCAAAAATATTTTAAAATGAGGTCATTGTTTCGGATGAAATATTTGATTAATATTATAGAGCAACAATTGATGAATTTATTACATAATGAATGCCCGAAGACCACATTAATCTCATTAAGGGCCTATTTAGAATAGTTGTAGTATTCTAGTTTGTAGTCATTAAAATTTTTTCATATTACGGATGAACAATTTTCAAATAACATTGTGGTGCATTTTGTACTTCATCGTTACCACTGCCTCAATCGCTCCTTAAGTGATTACCGACAATAATAAAATATAGATGATTATATTTAGTTCTCTTAAGGCAAACCTTATGCGGATGTTTTTCTTAGTAACTTAGATCCTTATATCTGTTTATGAGTAAAAGTGATTTTATAGTTCTAATAATTGTAATATTGAATAGAAAAAAATTATTAATCCTTTTATAGAGAAAGTACTTACTATAAGTAGTGCAATAACTATTTAAGTGTTTTAATTTTCTTAAACACTCTTTATTTTTTTGAGCCACTTATAGATTTATATGTAACTGAATACTTTTTGTTTTAATATATTTATATGTGCAACTCCTTTTCTTTATTTATCAACATTTTTGCGATAATAAATGCACACAATTAAAATCATATTAATTAATTTGATATACTATACTACAACTAAAAAACATTTTAAAAAATACAAATGAAAATTTATAATGCATAATGAATAACATGTGCACTATTAGAAACCATCATTATTTTAATAAAGATGTAACATTTAACCAACATCATCATTATAACATTTCTAAGAAACCTAATGTTAGTATTAATTGACTAAACCTAATGTTAGTATTAATTAATTATAAAACTTAACCTTCTTATAAATATATGATGCTAAGTGATATTTCACATGAGATTAATCATTTTTAACTTTCTTGTGATATTTCGCCCATTATAGTGAGTACACATACCATTATATACCTCTGAAAATACTATGAATAAAGAATTAGCAATGCCATTATATTTCAACCTAACAATAAAATGCATCAAAAGTAATTATTTTTGACACAATTATTACAAATGCCATTAGATAAATTTTATTATTCAACACTAATGCAAACACTTAATGAAAATTATAAACACTTAGAACATCTTGAAATGTCGAGATGATGATAATTTCTTATGCATAATTTTTTATTTTACAACATAAAAAGATATAATGTGAATTATTAAAAAGATGATACAAAGGAACCTCTTATATAAGTAATGATTTTCTTATTGCAACTACTTTTCATAAGACAAATCAATCTCATAATCTTTCTTAATATTGAATATTATTATCTTTAGCTTTAAATTTGGGTATAATTATAAACTTATTTTTAATTAAATATCCAATAATTAATGGTTGAGCTTGTAAATGATCTTTGCCTCTAACATGGAAAGGGCAACTATATTCAAATACAAGGCTTCTAATCTTAAACATGCATAAATGTTCTAACTTCTTAGTTTACAACCTCAAATAACATTTTTATAAGTACAATAAATGCATCAAATAACTTTCTTTTATTTTTTATGTTAAACTTTAACTTTTTTTCTTTACATATAAATATAACTTTTCTTCAAGTTTTATTTGGTTTTAAAAAAATCCTTTTATCTATCACCATCTACATCATGTTCATCATCATCATCATCATCATTTTAACCTTTCAAATCAATGTAGATTGTATCATTAGTAGGTGCTAGACTAATTTGATTTAGAACATGCTCATTTTCTTTCAATTTTTGTTCTTTTTTTTTTTTTAAAATGTTTAATTGGACTTGGCTATGATCTATAAGTGAGTATATATAAAAGTCATATTAAAGAAAAAGCAAAATAGTATTGCATAGTTATTTTGGTTGGAGGAATCAATGACATAAATTACGATTTACAAAAATTATACAACACGTCTATCTCTAAACAAAATTAACTTTTAACTAAACAAAATTAACTATGATTTGACCCATGTTAAACCCTGATTTGAACAAATATTAAATCTTCTCAATATAAACACCCAAAACCTCGTTAATAGGTATAAACTTGGTTCAAATAGATATGAAATAAGGTTAAACTAGATTTGAGCTAATGTGAAATCATCGCCCCGCCGACCGCCCCCCGCCAGCCGGCCGTCACCACTTTCGGGTCTTTTCATTACATTTTTTAACCGCAGCAAAGTCGTGAATTTATCTTCTCAAACAAATAAAAATCCTTTTCAGAATTATTTTTTTTTACAAAAAACAACGGTCTATATTTCACGTTACACGATGCTACGGCAATAAATATGGTGGTCAAATCCAAATTTCTAGATATTTAATTCTAAATCACAAATTCCAAATCAATGATCGAAATATTTATACAATGTATTATATACACACACACTCATTAAATTATATTTTGGTTTATATATAAACAATTAATGTTATGATTTTATAACACACACACACACACACACACACACACACATATATATATATATATATATATACCTTTGGTTAGAAAATGAAGAAGATCAGTGTGGGATAGAGGGATTGAGAAAGGAAAAGAGGTGATGTCATTTGAATATGAGAGATGGAAAGAGAAGAGGGAGGAAATAGAAAGGAGAGATAGACGTGTCAATGACCACATTAAAGGGAGAATGAGAATGACTTACAATGCGTCTTCATTAGCAATATTTTAATCCTCTATTTATATTATGAAATTTATAATCAGCAACGACATAAATAAGTGAAATATATATATATATATATATATATATATATATATATATATATATATATATATATATATATATATATATATATATATATATATATATATATATATATATACTACACATGTTCCTGAATTGTGCTTTTCCTCCATTCCTTAGGAGTATTGAGAGGAGATTAGTTTTATCCAAAGATTTTCCTTTATCCTAAAGATGAATTGATTAAGATTTATTTAAAAGTTAAGGGAGTAAGGTTTGCTATATGTAAGCCCTCAATATTAATTATATCTATAAAATAATGTGGAGAACCTTCTTGATAAAAAAATGTTAATATATACTTTAAATGCTAAAAATTATCAAAAAAAAAAAAAAAAGATAATGAATGATAAGTTCATGAATATTGTGATTCTTTAGTGAGATTACAACATTTCATACTTAGCTTTATATGATATCGTTGGTGTACTTTGATGTGAATATCTTGAAATCATATTTTTTAATTTATAGAATTCAAAATTTAAAACTTTTGATGTTACATAGTTATAAATGGTAAAAAAATTTCTCTCCTTGAGGTAAAAATTTGTAATTATGTTATTATATTTATAGTTGGGAGGAGAAAGTGTGCCCTAGCCGAACCTTGCGTGCATGAGCTGTCACCACCACTGAGCCATTGAACCTTATCTCGCGTGCTTGAGCCTTTCGTGCACTGACGATTGAGAGAGGAGGGAGCCCTTGCGAGCGTGCATCCCGAGCGACAGACATTGGGTCTTAGGGCAAAACCAAGAGGTATTATAGGTTAGTTTTCTATTTTTTATTTATTTTAAAAATATATTTATATTATATAAGTTGCATTTCAAAAGAATTGAAAATCCTAATATCCATTTCTACTTTATAAATTTTTACATAATTATATTTCATTTCACAGTATATATTTTTAACTATATCAAAAATTATATAAATAAACTATAAACAAGTTGAGAATTTTATAAGAGCAATTAATTTGGAAAGTAATAAATAAAAATATTAAATTTAAGCTTAAGAATGAAATACAATGATATAAATCACAAAATTTATGAAACCACAAACTTATATTAAATTTTCACAACCTCTAATTAAAATTTAGAATTAATGTCAGATTAGTAAGAATAATTGTCAATGAAACTTAAAAAATTTAATTTATGTATATTAAACCACTTTAAAATCTAACATATCTTTTAATAAAAATAATAGGATTTAAAAAGTCTTATATTGCATATTATATATGTACAAACATTATATATTAAACTAAATAAATGTTAAATGAAAAGAATTAATAAAATCTTTAAATAAAATTTAAAATAGGAAGAGTAGGTATTAATTTAAAATAAATGAAAGATACTATATATGTTACATAAACAAATAGTTAAATTCACTAAATATAATAATCAATATAATTATTAAATTACAAATTTATCTTAATTTGAAAAATAAATAATGAAATTTTGAAGATTATGAGAGTTAAATAATAAAAAAGCACTATAATAGATAAAAATGAATAAAATAAAATAAATTACTTTCAAAATATTGAGCAAATCAAAATTTTTATTCTATAGCTACTCAAATTAAGGAAAGAAGTTTTAAAAGGAATGATATTCAAGAGAAGCTTCACTCTAAAATGGGTAATTATGTTATTACATTTATAGTAAAAATTTATTTATTTTTCATGTGATAGAATGCATTGTTACATAATTTATAAAAATTTCATTATTTGATTGTTTTCTTTCTTTATATTGAATGAATAGTCTGAATGTTAAATCATGTTATTACCTATATTATTACACAGAGTTCACTACTTTTCTGTCTTGAGCAAATATAAATAGCTTTACAAAATCTATGTTATGAATGTATGCGAAAGTGTTCACTCTCTTATAGTGCTTGGGGACGATATGCAAATAAAAAAAATGAAAATGGTTATTTGTTCTCTAGATGAGTTATGGAAAATATTTCTTATGGAAAAAGTTTTAGACGGTAACTCCTGAAATGATTGATAAATTAGAAAATAAAATTCTTAAGAAATATTCATTTGCATCTACCTCTTATATGTTGGATTGTTAAATCATATGTTACTCAAGATTTATGTTTATATTTATAATAAAACCTATAATGCATATTAATTCTGCTTTCTTATTTTACTATAGTATAAAAGCATAATTTATCAACTGAAAATTTTATTCAATTGCAAATTGTTTATATTTTTCAGAACCTTCCTAACTAGATGGATGATAGAAGAGAAGATTATGTCTATCGTCATAGAGGGACTTCAAGAGATATGCATTATGTTAATTTATGTTTTATACTGTGTTTTATATAATTTTTGCTGGTGGATATTTTATATGTGTGGACAAATTTGTTAATTGTGGTTTGGATTTGTAGTGACTCTTATATAAATGCTAGAAAATATTATGTAATTTTTATTTCTATTGGAGATGTTAAATAAAATTTTTTCTTTTTTATCGGTCCGACCGTTCGTTCCCGCCTTGGTATTCCAAGCTTCCAGGTCGGGTCATGATAATAGTAGTATCAAAACGAGATTTTACAATTAGGGAAATAAGTATGATCATAATCAAAGAGCCATTAAAAGATGATAAATTTTATGAAGAGATTTATATATGATTATGTAATTGATGCATAATGGTTATAAATAAATTGTGCTTCTCAAGGCCTATGGAATCAATTCAGGAAGATGCTATGGGTGAAAATAGAGAGGCACAAACTACTGAGTACCAGAATTTGGTGTAACCCCCTTCACTTGCTATAGATGCATTTACTCAAATGATGGAAGCAATAACTCAGATGATATGAAATCAGCATACTCAAGCTAGTGAAAGTGGTGGAAATCATATGGACAAATATCTTAAATTATTTCAAGATATGAGACAACCTCTTTTCTCAAGAATAGAAAGACCTATAGAAGCAAAAAACTGGTCAATGCAGATAGAAAATTTTTTAGAAAGTATGTCATGTCCTTTAGAAAGAAGAGTTGCATTAGTTTCTTTTGCTTTTGAGGGCGAAGTTGAGAGATGGTGGTGAGGACAATTGCAAGAAAAGTTTGAAAGAATGCCTTGCAATCTTATTTCATAGGAGGATTTTGTGAGGGTCTTTAGAGATTAGTTTGTACCCCTCTCAGCTATGAGACAAATGCAGGACAGTTCATCAGATTAGTGCAAGGAGATCATTCTATCATGCAGTATGAAGCTGAATTCACAATGCTTACAAGGTATGCACCCCAATTGATACTAAATGCAGAGGAGAAATGTTATAGGTTTCTATCTGGACTGAAGGATGTAGTCAGACAGCCCTTGATCTCTTTGGGTATTGATGACTATTCTGTACTAGTGGAGAGGGCTAAAATGATAGAGTTGGATTTACAAGTTACTCAGAGGAGGAGAGATATTTAGAACAGGAGGAATGATGATAGGCTAAAATCTGGACAAAATGTTCAAATTAAAAGTTCAAACTAGAAGAAGCCTAAGTCTAATAATACCGCTAGCAGTAATAGTGTTACTACATGCCCAAAATATGGAAGAACACATAGAGAGTGCCTCTTAAGCACAAATACTTACTTTTGGTGCCATCAGCTAGGACATATGATAAAATCTTGTCCTACCTTGGGTCACATATCTTTAGTTGATACTGGGACAAGTGTTCATCCTCCTTAAAGGAATGGCGGATGATTGAATCAAAGATACATCTAATCAAACCTAGAATACATAGCCTCAAGTTTATACACTCATACAACAAAAAGCAAAAGACTTGTTTAACATCATTACATGTCTTTAGTTAAATTAGTATTGTTAAAATTTTATGTTGTGGTAGATATTTTTTTTATATACATCTACTCAATTATAGGTATTATCTTTATTCAAAATAAATCAATTAAAATTTTATTTGATATTGGAGAATCACATTTATTTATATATGAGGAATGTGTGAGAATTTTGGGATTGAAAATTATAGAAATGCCTATAGTATTATCAGTTGCAATGTCAAATGAGTCTTATATGAATGCTAGAAAATTTTGTAGTGTGAACTTGAATTATCTATGAAAGAAGCTTTGGATGCAGATTTAATAGCACTGCCGCTATATGAATTTGATGTGATTTTAGGAATGTATTGGCTATCTAAATATTATACTAATATAAATTGTTGCAAAAAGATAGTCAATTCAATATTCTTGAGAAGAAAAATTCAAATTTATGGGGTATAAGAGAGTATTATCTATGATGGTGTTTTGCTTAAAAGTTCAAAAGATGCTAACAAAAGATTATGATAATTTTATTGCTCAAGTTACTGATGTTACTAAAGAGGTAAAGAAGTTAGAAGATATACTAGTAATGAGGGAGTATCCAAAAGTTTTTCTGGATGATTTACTAGGTTTACCTCCAGTCAGAGAGATAGATTTCTCTATTAATTTAATTCAAGGCAAAACCTATAGCAAAATATCATATAAAATGACGATCAAGGAATTACAAGAATTGAAAAATTAGTTGTAGGAATTATTGAAGAGTTTTATCAGACCTAGCATATGCCCTTATGGAGCTCCTGTATTGCTTGTAAAGAAGAAAGATGTGAGCTTGAGGCTATGCATATTATAGAGCTTAACAAACTCACATTGAAGAATAAATATCCCTTGCCAATGATTGATGATCTTTTTGATCAACTAGAAGGAGCTTCATTATTTTCAAAAATTGATTTAAAATTGGGTTATCATCAGCTGAGAATCAAAGAAGAAGATATATCAAAGACTACGTTCAGTACAAGATATGAGCATTATGAGTTTGTGGTGATGCCTTTTGGCTTAACCAATGCTCAATTGTATTTATGAATCTCATGAATAAAATCTTTATATCATTTTTAGATTCATTTGTGATTGTATTCATATATGACATTCTTATATATTCTAAAGATGAAGCAGCTCATACAAATCTTCATATTATTTTGCAAACTCTGAAAGAAAATGAATTATATGCAAAATTTATAAAATATGCATTTTGGTTAAATAACATCATATTTTGGGGCATATGATTAGTAATGAAAGTGTTTTAATGGATCAAAATAAAATTAGAGCAATAGCTGAATGACCCAGACCAACCACTATCACAGAAATCATAAGTTTCTTAGGATTGGCGGGATATTACAGAAGATTTGTTGAATGATTTTCACAGATTGCAATGTCATTATCGAGATTAACATAAAAGCAATCAAGTTTGAATGGTCATATCAGTGTGAAGAGGCTTTTCAAAAATTAAAGAATTGTTTAATATCTGCACTAGTATTAACTATTCCATCAGGGACAGAAAGATTTCAGATTTATAGTGATGCTTCATTAAGAGGTTTGGGGTGTGTACTTATCGAATGAAAAAGTGGTTGCATATGCTTCAAGATAATTGAAAATTCATGAAATAAATTATCCAACCAAAGATTTAGAGTTAGCAATAGTGGTATTTGCATTAAAAATATTGATGCATTATTTATATGGAGTAAGGTATGAAATTTTCACTAATCATCAAAGCTTAAATTACATCTTTACTTAGAAGGAGCTAAATTTAAGGCAAAGGAGATGGTTAAAACTCATTAAGGATTATGATTTGAATATTCAATATCATCCGGGAAAGAAAAATATAGTTGCTGATGCTTTAAGTAGAAAAATATATGGTAGTGCAAATTGGTTGATCTCTCAATAAGAGTTAATTCGAGATTCGGAAAAATTAGAAATTTCAATTATTAAATTCACAGATAATCAGATTTTAGTGTTAAATTAAATGGTTATACAATCAAATCTAAAGGACAGGATACTGAATGCTTTATCTCAATATGTTGAATTTCAAAAAACTTTAAATTTGATAAAAGTAGGCTATACAGAAGATTTTGAAATTGATGGTGAGGGATTATTGAAATATCAGGGCAGAGTTTGTATTCTAGATATTGGAGATTTAATGAGAGATATCTTATATGAAACATATCACTCTAATTATACAATTCATTTAGACAGTAGAAAAATGTATCAAGATCTTAAAGAAATATTTTGGTGCTAGGGATAAAAAGAAGTGTAGCTGAATTTATTTATAAGTGTCCATCAAGCTAGATGGTTAAGGCATATCAAAAGCCAAGCGGACTTTTACAGGTCTTGCCAATACTTGAATGGAAATGGGAAGATATTGCGATAGATTTTGTGATTGACTTACCAAGATCTAGAAGAGGTTGTGATGCCATTTGGGTTAGTATTGATAAATTGATTAAATCTACACACATTATACCTATTAAACAATCTGATGCTGTTGAAAAGTTAGCAAGAAAGTATGTTGATAAAATTATGAAGTTACATGATGTGCCAAAGTCTATAGTGTCCGATCGGGATAGTCGATTCACATCCAGGTTGTGAAAAAAAATTCAAGAAGTTTTAGATACCATGCTTACTTTCAGTACTGCATTTCATCTTCAAATTAATGGTCAGTTAGAAAGAACAATTCAACACTTGAAGATCTGCTTAGACTTTGTATGCATGATTTTAGGGAAAATTGGAAATTACACTTGCCTTTGATTGAGTTTGCCTACAATAACAGTTTTCAAACGAATATTTGTATGGCTCTCTATGAAGCATTATATAAAAGGAAATGTAGAACACCACTTTGATGAGTGGAAACAGGTGAAAGAAGAACCATTGGTGCAGATGTAGTTGAAGTCACTAAAGAGATTCGATTAATTCGTGATAGATTAAAAGCTATTCAAGATAGGCAAATAAAATATTATGATGCTAAACATCGATCAATAGAGTTTGAAGTGGGAGAGTTTGTGTTTCTTAAAGTTAGCCCCATGAAATGTATTAAATGTTTTGGCAAGATTGGAAAGTTAAGCCGACGTTATATTGGTCCATATGAAATCTTGGAAAGAATTGAGAAAGTGGCTTATAGACTGACTTTACCTTCTAATATGCAAGGAATGCACAATGTGTTTCATATTTCTCTCTTGCAAAAATATGTTACTGATGAAGCTAATAAAATTATTGCTAACTCTATCGATGTTCAACCTGATATTACATTTGTAGAAGAGCTAGAAAGAATTATAGATTATGATGTTAATATTGACCTCACTTTTGGAGTGAGTTCTCAACCTTCCATTTTAGATTTAGGAGTCTTCTAGACACTAAGACTTCCTTAGTCATAAGACACTTCTAACAATTAGATGAACACCTAACCTAAGTCTAGAGACTTATAAGGGTAAATCATATGATTAGGTTATGCCTTAGGGATTAAGTTGATCTACCTATCTCATGACTTAAACCCAACATGTGTTCACCTTCTTAAATCATAACCAAATTCAATTCATATCAAATCTAAACCCAAACCCAAATCCAAATCAAATGATTGAAACTTATAATCAAACCAATCCAAACTCAATTGATTTTTTTTCCTAAATCAATTCTACAATCAAATCAATTTACCAAAATCTACAATCATACCAAAACTAAATATCAAATCCAAACCAAATCCTTCCTATGCTCTATGATTTTATTCCATGGACTTAGTCAAAACTCATTTAAATCAATCAAACTCAATTGATTTTCTCCTAAATCAATTAAACAATCATATCAAAACTAAATATCAAATCCAAACCAAATCCTTCCTAAGCCATGTGATCTAATTCCATGAACTTAGCTAAATCACCATTCAAATCAAACCCAAGTCAATTGATTTTCTCATAAAGCAATCATATCTCCAATCATCTCCACAAATATAAATCAAATATACATTTAAATCACCAAAATTAAATCAAACTAAATCAAACCCTTCTCTAAGCCCCATGACTCACCTTCATGAGCTTAGCCAAATTTACTTTTCAATCACTTCAAACTCAATTGATTTTCTCATGGATCAATTATTCCTTCAATTATCTACCTAAATTGAAACCAAATCTACATTCAAATGACCAAAACCAATGTCAAATCAAATCAAATCAAAATCTAAGCCCTTTAAGCTAATTTCATGAACTTAGCTAAAATCTCATCCAAATCAAGCAAAAGTCAATTCATTCAATCATCTCTTCAAATATAAACCAAATCTATAATCATCAAGCCAAATCAAAATCAACCAAAGTCAAATCCAACTTAGTCCTTCTGACTTGAAATATCAAATGAACAAAAACTCATTCAAACCCAAATCAATTGCAATTGAATTTATATATTAATCTCAAATCCATATATGAACTCAACTAAATCCAATTCAACCAAAAATCAAGCTAATTGACTTACTTAGGTTCACTTGACTTAAAGTGACCTAAATGACCCATTTGAGCTAAACTTCAATTCAACTCAAATTGGATTGAACCAAGCCAACCAAGACCTCCTATTATGATTGTTGATCACCCTATTGTCATAAATTGGGTCAAACCAAGTCAACTTGATCATTTGACCAAGTCAACCCTCTTAACCCATATGAATCTAAACTAGCTAAATTGCAATCTAAGCCAAAGTAATTGAAATCATTGATTCATACCAACCTAAGAATCAATATTTGAACATGACTTAACCTTCAATTGAGCCAAACCAAACTCAATTGGCCCTCTTGACCCAAGTTGACCCAAATTGACCTAAAAGACCAAATTGGGTCAAATCAAAATATAAACCAAATTGATTGCAACCAATGACTCAAGTTCATTCTAAATTGATTATTGAACTTGACCAAAACACCAATTAAACTCAATTTGATCAATTGAACCCAATCGACCTATTTAGCCTCAATTTGGCCTAAACCTTAACCAAATCCAAATTAATTCAAACCAAAGCCTACAATCATCTTCAATTGGTCAATCAAACCCAAATCAATATCTAACCCAAGCCAATTTGACCAATTTGGTCAAATTGGTCAACTTGACCCATTTGACCCAAATGAGCCAAAATCAAATCTAAGCCAAACTAAACCAAACCAATTGAACCAAAACATTCAAAATGACCATTTGAACTTGACTCAATCCTTAGTTTGACTCAATTTGACCAACTGCAACATAACTCAATTTGACCCATTTGAGCCAAATTGAGCCAAACTTAATCAAATCAACTCCAAATCACTTGAAATTTGGGTTGACCCACTTTTGACTCATTTCAAATATGTCCAAATCAAATCCAATGTCAAATGATCATTGTACCCTTGGGTCAAGAGTATCACATGAGATAAATCACCCATGTAAGTGATCATTTTTATTCCTTGGCCACTTGACAATCTCTCAATGGTCCACCTAGGATACTGCCCAACATGACCCAAGAGGTGGTTGGATCGACCATGGCCTATGGGGAGGTGAACTCACCTCACCTCCCCCATTGGCACATTGGAAACCCAAGGACAACCATTATCCCTCCTTGGCAGCAACCTCCACACCTTCACCCACTCACAAGCCAGCTCATCTCCTTCCTGCCACCCACGACCCCCTGAGGTGGCCGGACGACCACTAGAAGCCAAACCAGATCGGGCCATCCGATCAAGAGCAAGAGGGGGTATACCCCCCTCATTCCAACTCTAAACCAGACACTTTGACCCTCTTAGAGCCCTAGCTACCCAAGACGAGCCACCAGAGCCATTTCCCAAGCTCCTAAGCCCATTCCCCATCAGATAATCCCATTCTCGTCGTCCTGAAACATAACATCCCCATTTCTCTAACTCATCCATTTCTCCACCAAACCCAAATTAACTTTGCATACACCTTCCCTAGGCCTTGTCGAGCAAGAACAAATCGCCTCCAAAGCTTCCCAACCATCAGATGTAGGACTTCGATCAACGCCGAGCTCCAAATCGACGAACCTTAGTCTTCTGAGCAAACGACAAGGAATCAAAGCTCGTGCCGATTAGTAGGGTTTTCTCTCCATTAGACGAAGTTTCCTCAATCGATTGCGCCATCGATCTTGAGCTCCGATGAGGTATTTCTCCAAAATAGAGCTTTAAGCAAAAATTAGTTGGTCATTGTGAAGGAAATTTGCATTTCGTGTGATCATCACAGTCGTTGGATCTCTTCGGATCCTTCGTGTGAAGGTGTGGGATCGATCTCCGATCGATCCAAACTTGGGTGAGCTCGAATCAAGCAAAGGAAGACGGACGATGTCCATCTCCCGTCGCTCGATAGACAATAGATCACGCATCATTCGTTCCACATGATCGGAACGGACGATCGTGATTAGATCCGCTAGAATTATCTGATTTAATCTTATTAAGCCGCGGGGCTAAGATCAGACGGCAGACGAGAAAGTGCATCCACCGTTGTCACGTAGGCGCCACATCGAACAACTTTAAATAACCAATCCTGTGGCGTCATGTGGAAATGAAATTGCTCATTTTAGCTTTAATTACTCTCTTAATTAATTAAAACAAATGAATTAATTAAGCATGTTAATCATTGTTGAACAATGAGTGGGCAAGAGAAATGAAATAGGGACCTCTTTCCCAATCTCTTTCTTAAGTCCATTTCATTTAAAAGAGAAATTAATTAATGGTTTAATTAATTAATTAATGACTTAATTAATCAAAATCAAATCATAATCACATCAAGTCTTAAATAATTAATTCATGGGTAGATCTTTAAGTATTTAATAACTAAAGTTATTTAAAAAAATTATGGTTAACCTACATATATGAGGAAATCATAAGAGTACTTAATTAAGTTCTTTAATTTAATTAATCATTAATTATGAGCCAATTGCATTAGACCTTTTTATTTCTTAGGACTATTGCTAATTTAATTTCAATTCATGTGCATATCATGTTGGCTCATAATTAATTGGATAATCATATTAAAGTAACATAGGAAAGAGTTAATTAATATATTTAATGCATATTATAACTTAATTAACTCATAAAATCAACTTAATTATATTTTATTGAACTAAATTAATTATCAAATATGAGAATGAGTTAGGATCAACAAACTTTTCTCACATTCTTAAATCAAATCAAAATATGAAATAAAAAATGGTATTAAAGAAGCTTTGATTTACTTTAAATGATTTTATTTGATATGATTATCCATATGAATTAATTTAATTGAATGAAATCATGTGTTTATGTTTATTTATTTATTTCCAATCATATTAGATATTGTATGTCATTTGAAATCATGCATTCATCTTTTCAAAACTAATTAAATCAAATGATTTTACTTTATATAAGTTTGTATATGTTGAATCAATTTATAATATGTGTGACTATTATCACTAATAAATTTAAATTACTTTCCAAAATTTATAAATCAATTACATTGATTAGAGTGATTGTAGTTATGAACACATATAAGCTTTGCATGTGCTTCTAGCTCAGTTATGTGAGGTAAAACTTTCTTTTTCTTAATTCATATATAGTTTTACATATATTTGAATATTAATAAGTATATAGTCTGGATATTAGGAATGTTAGCTGAGCCATTTGATTACCCCACTTTCGTTAACAATGACACGTACTTACTTGATTTTATTTACATGTATTTCTATATTAGAATTTGGATAGAACTTTAGTCCACATGCATAAATGATTCGATCAAATAAAAACAATTTTTGCATGATTTTCCTTCCTTTATTTATATATACATTCATGTGTAATGAGATAACAAAGTATATAGTCTGAACATCCCGAGAATATGAGACTTTAGCTAAGCCCCAAGGATGTCATTTGATTACCTACTTCCCGGTTAATAAAGGTACATACTTGTTTATTTCTTCATACATGTGTATGTATATGTAATTAGAGAATGAAAATCCCCTTTTCTACTAAAAAAGTCATGCATCCATAATTGACTAAGTGATTGAATTAATTAGTCATGTGATTTGAAATTTTCTTTCTTATATTCATGTATATAAATTTATATATGTCTGAATGCAAATGGGTATATAGTTTGGACATCCCGGGAATACAAGACTTTAGCTAGCCCCAAAGATGTCATTTGATTACCCCACTTCCATAGTTAACAATGACACGTACCTATTTAATTTTATCCCTATGAATTTTTGTATAAAAATTTGGATAGAACTTTAAATTAATATGATTAAATAATTCAATCACATGAAAAATATAAACTTCAAACACACATGCATGTATAGATATACTTGGGATTAAGATCATATGCATGTTATATATGATGAAAAGAAATGATTTAACATAAGTCATGTGATAATAATTCAATTAGATTAATCTTAAGAAGCTTTTCATATTGAATAGAGTTATTTAAAGTGAACTTAAATTTAGGATGAACTAAAAATCATCTAATAAGTCATTCACTAAAGATAACTAAATCAAATTAATATACTTTAGAAAATGGTTTAAGGTAGGGATAGAAGGGAGTAATCCTCTTCTTTCTCTTTATAACACTTAGTTGTCAAGTATAATCATATGAAACAAAAGAAGACACAAATTAAAATTCTCAAATCACTTAAATAACTTCAAGTGAAACTAACCTTGATGTTTAGTTAAGACACACCACACAAGCCTTAACATACACATTATAATTAAGTCATCACTTCTAGTTTTATATTAGGACAGTGTATGATGTGATATATGTTTTGTTTTGTGATGTATTATTTTATACTGGATGTTAGGGTGTATCTTGTGAATGTTAGGCCGCTCTTTAGCCTAATCATGTTTTCTACAAAGATGCTTAAAATAAATATAAATGCTCTCTTTGGTTGCTCGAACCCCTAAGCATAACCTAATTTAGGATATATGAGCTTAGTTACCCATGTACAGGGTGCTAAGTCTAAATTATAAATATAACTGCTTGGGATTGTATGTGTATTTAGTTAACACTTATTTTGGAGGTATTGTTAGATTTACTCTTTCTATATAAAATATAATTTTGCAATAGAAATTAGATTAGTGCTGTGGGGGATTAGAATGAGCAGTGGTCAGAAAGCTTTGTCCTGGAGTGCCCTATGATGCCTTTGAAGCAAGCACCATCCAAATCAAAGAAGGAACCAAATCAAAAAATGGAGAGATGAAGGATAAAGACAACCATAGCATTTATTCAATTATAATTATTCTTTCATATATCGGGTTGTATAAAGGTAGAGCTCAGCTACCCATCTTTTAATTTTCGGGTTGTACGGCGGAGCCCGACCACACCGGCCTATTATTCTTTTACGATAGTTTATAAAATTGATTGATATTATGTTTAAACTGCGCATTAGGATGACATGCTCTTTATAGTTTCTTTATATTTGATGCTTTAATGTGTGGCTTGGATACGGTAGGCTCTTAGAATAAAATTAATTTTTCCACCCCAACTAATCACTCATAACTAAATTTTAAAATAATTCATAACCTCATCATAAAGCCTAAGCTCTCTAAATAAGATGATTAAAAGATTTAACAACCTCTTAGTTGAATATTGTATGTCTCACATTATGCAATCATATTCCTTCTTCCTTGAACATGGGGATCTCCATCCTTGCACGATAAGGGAATGTTTAACCTGTGAGGGCATCTCTTGTGGTGAAGAACACCATTTTCTCGCTGATTTAGCCAACAACTTCATTTCATCATGCATTTAAGCATAAAAATCTCAAAACCTCTGTCAAAACGATGAGTCAAATGTAATAAAATTTGAAAAGATTTGCATTTTAGACTAAGTCTTATGCTCATACCACTCATGTTCTAGTCTTTTAAAGAGTGAGTTTAGGACTTTAGTCTCTTTCTAATTAAATAACTACCTTAATTATCTTGCAATTCATAAGATCGGACTACATATTTTTAAAATCATGAAGAGTTAGCTGACCACCATTCTATGTGGTTATAAATCCAGTCGTTTATTCATTCTTGTGGAGGTAAACCCTTATGTCCATTTGTCATTTAGATTTAGGTCGCGCTTTAGCTCGTGCTAAAGCTCCCTATATTTAGGATCCGAGATAGCTATTTCCTTCGGGCTATGAGCATAAATCCTCACATCTTAGGTATTTCCACAACCTTATATTGGCGGATTATAAGCCCTAACTATCTAATAAAATTCAACTCAAATGAATAAATCTCTTCACTTTCAAATATATAAAACTTAATTATATGATAGATTGAAATGCTCACTAGGCTTCCTAGTATCATGAGTGTTTCCTACTTCATCCATTTGGATTCTAAAAATAAGTCTTTTCTTTGAACTTTCCCAATTGATTTTCCAAACATAATCAATATTTTGATAGTATAACCTTGAAATCTTTGGGGATGATAATTATCTATTTTAATCGGGAGTATTCTTAGGGGATTTCATTTCTTAAGATATAATTAACTATAGAAGCTTTCCTACATAAGGAACTTAAGAACTCGGTTTAATATAAACCCTGCTTTATTCATCTATTTAAAGCATAGAAAAAATCTCTAGTATATTCGAAAACCTATCATGACTCAAAAGTTCTCATTAGGTGATTAAATCCATTGAAGGGTGATGCCTCTATCTTTCGAGATAATTATCATACCTCATATTTGTATCGATTATAAATCTACATGATCTGCGTGGTGTCCCCCCATATATCCAAAAATAAACATCAAAATTAAGCATCTCAATAATAGATAAATTCTATTTATCCGAGTACTGTGAAAATATGGATCAGAATGAGAAGCTACGTGGGTGAAAGAATCAAAAATACGAGGACTTTATCCTCATACATTTAATAAAATGTATATTTATTTCTATTATTGTCATTAAATTTCGAAAGAAATTTTTATAAGAGTGAGAGATTGTAATAACCGAAAAAAAAATAAAACCGTCACGACGGTTGAGAGTAAGAGAGAAAGGTCGGGAGGAGGAAGTATGCCCTAACCGAGCCCTCGAAACTCACCCTGCGTGCTTGTGTCCCAAGTGACAGGCATTAGGGTGTTACGGTAAAACCGAGAGATATTATACATTAGTTTTCTATTTTTTATTTATTTAAGAAATATATTTATATTATATAAGTTGAAATTTCAAAAAGAATTGAAAACCCTAAATCCATTTCTACTTTACAAACATTTACATAATTATATTTCATTTAACATTATATATTTTTAACAATATCAAAAGTTATGTAAATAAACTATAAATAAGTTGAGAATTTTATAAGAATAATTAATTTGAAAGGCAATAAATAAAAATGTTAAATTTAAGCTTAGGAATGAAATACAACCATATAAACTCTAATCGTAAAGTTTATGAAATCATAAATTTATATTAAATTTTCACAACCTCTAATTAAAATTTAAAATCAATGTCAAACTAGTAAAAATAATTATCAATGGAACTTAAAATTTAGTTTATGTATATTAAATCACTTTAAAACCTAATATATATTTTAAGAAAAATAATAAGATTTAAAAAATCTTATATGACATATTATATATATGTACAAACATTATATATTAAACTAAGCAAATGTTAAATGAAAAGAATTAATAAAATCTTTAAATAAAATTTAAAATAAGAAGAGTGGGTATTAATTTAAAATAAATAGAAGATATTATGTATTTTACATAAACTACTAGTTAAATCCATTAAATATAATAATCAATATTATTATTGATTATAAATTTATCTTAATTTGAAAAATAAATAATAAAATTTTGAAGATTATGAGAATTAATAACAAAAGACATACACTAATATCATAGATAGAAAATGAATAAAATAAAATAAATTACTTCCAAAATATTGAGCAAATCAAAAATTTTATTCTATATGTACTCAAATTAAGAAAATAAGTTTTAAAAGAAAAGAAGTTTTAAAAGAAAAGATATTCAAGAGGAAGCTTTACACTAAAGTGGGTAATTATATTCTTACATTTATGATAAAAATTTACTTATTTTTCATGCGATGGAATACATTGCTACATAGTTATAAATGATCTATGTATTTCAAATTGTGATTGATTTTTTTCTTTTCATATTGAATGACAACGAATGTTAGATCATATTATTACTTATATTATGCAGTGCTTGATTTTTACTGGAGAATATGAATACTTTATAAATTATATTATGAATGTGTATCTTGAAAGTAGTTCACATATATAATATTGGGGCCATGATATGTCGAAAAGGTAAATGAAAATGGTTACTTGTCCTCTGTATGAGTTATGAAAAAAGTTTATTATGAAAAAAATTTTAGACGGTGACTACTGAAATAATTGATAAATTAGAAAATAAAATTTCTAAAATATATTCATTTGCATCTACCTCTTATATGTTGGATTGTTAAATCGCATGTTACTCAAGATTTATGTTTATATTTATAATAAAATATGTCATGCATATTAATTATGCTTTAATAGTATAAAAGCATAATTTACCCACTAAAAATTTTATTCAATTGTAAATTATTAATATTTTTCAGGTAAAATTTCTAATTAGATGGAGGATAGAAGAAAATATTATGTCTATCGTCATAGAGATTTCAAAAGATAGGCATTATATTAGTTTATGTTTTAAGTATTTTATATGATTTATGTTGGTGGATATTTTATATGTATGAATAAATTTGTTAATTGTGATTTAGATTTATAGTGACTCTTATATGATTTAAGAAAAATATTGTGTAATTTTTATTTCTATTTGAGATGTTAAGTAAAGTTTTTTTCTTATTCGTCGTATTCGTCTTGGTAGAAGCTCCCAGCCATCACGATCGATTCTTTAAAACGTGTTTTGACTCTTCAAAATAAGTTTGTTTTGTTAATACTTTTGGCTAGTTTGTCAATTTAAGTGTGTTATCCATCCAACTTCCGTTTTACAAACTACTATATTTTTTTTCCAAGTGCAACAATAAAAACAAGCAAGCACTTCAATAGACTTTCTTGTATCCCATTTAAGTTAATGAATTCTATGATCCATAAGAAGAACAGATAAAAGCAATTCTACCAGCTTCAGATTTGCCCCTTTGAATGCATTCCCCAATTCTACAGGCCCGAATAATAACCTATATCTTAGTATCAAAACAATGACATTCTGATGCTAAAACTCCTTCCCAAATGGATTGTATCTAAAGCACAAAATGGAAAGCAGAAAACTAAGAATTATTTAACTATAAACGCACCGATTGAAGAAATGGCAGCATCCTGACAAATGTTATGTACACATTTTACCACATAGATACATTTATGAGGTGATAATCAGAACTTAATGCTACAATCACGTAACAGGGGTTAATTCAAGGCTTGAATTTAATCAAAAAATGTTCAGGAGCCATACTTGTCAAGGTCATAGAACTCGATGTTCTTATATTTCTGAGAGATGATTTCTGCTTGAACTTTTCTTGCCGTATCAGTTGCACAACCAACAAGGATAAGCACAGATGTTCCAGCAAAGCCGCGAAAGGCAGTCAGGTGAGTGATTTGTTCAATGGCAACTGGGCCAGAAGCAAGGATGGCCAGAAATGCAGAACCCAATATGGATATACGACTTAGAACCTGTAAGAGAGCAATGCATGGGACACAATCATTAGAATTGGATGTTAGAAGGCTATAAAATAACTGAGTACGCCTGGAAGCTAACGCAAAGAAACATGTCTACCAAAGCATTGAATTTGCAAAAGAAAAAAGAAAAAAAGAAAATGGGTGAGGATAACCTTGCCAAAATTTGGTATCAGGATGGATTTGAACATCTTTGGATTTATTTTAAGATAAATATAATATAAGAGTTGATTGATAATCAATGTGTTACACACATCTCAATGCAAATCAATGGATTTTAAAATGACAATTTTGGTCAGAATGAATATTATAAGCCAATTTTTCTTCTTTGCAAAATACAACTCAATTGTTCCCTGGCACAAAAGATCATGATAATTTAAATCTGGAGTTGGATAAAATAGTTAAATGATGCAAATCAAAATTTATGATACCCAAAAATATTTAAGGGTTTTAAACCAAAATTAAATTTTGATTGACTCATAGTCAAACATAGGAGGCCAAAGTGACACAAAACCATCATTTCTCATGGATCAAATAAGTAAAACACAACTTCCTCTTGAAACATTCATAAATTATTTAAAAGTGCAATAAAAATTCCTAAATTTTGAGGACTACTTAAATTCCTACAAATAAATCTTTCCAAATTGTTTGGCTCTCCTAGCACTTTGCAATGTGTTAAGCAAAACAAAAAAAGCCATCTATATCTAGTTGGGCGATAAGAGGACAAAATCCTCCAGTGTCACCTAATCCTATAAGGCATAATGATTGAATATGGTATGTTAATTGTCACCTAATCACCCAATGTAATCATTTATGTATTCTCCATCATAAAACACATAATACCTACTTTACCTTACTTTCTCTCACTAATTTTCTCATTGCATCCTTCCACTTACACGGCCATTCAAAAGGAGCCATGGTCGGATCCATCAAAAAGAATTCAAGGAGGAGAACAAAGAACAAGCTTCAAGCAAGAGGATCTTTTCATACAACTAGGTCTCAATTTCTATTAAAGTTATATTTCTATTAATGTATCTGACTATATTGCTCAAAGATTCACATTATATGCTAATTTCGGTTTCAATCTAATCACTTAAAGGATCGTTCTAATTATATCTGAAAAAAGATCAAATCTAGATTGGTCAAACACCACTTCAAACTACAAGTCCATTGCAAGTGTAAACCACTCGCAACCAAATGAAAATGAGGCTTTCCGAAATAATTCATCATAATTTTGAATCAATTTTGAATCAATGTATATCAAAACTTTTATATTTTGACACTTAAGTCATCCAAGCTAAAACTTATCACCTACGCACACTTGTTTATTGAGATAAATTTTTTTTTCCTTTAAAGAGATTGGCTTCCCGCATCTTCCTTTCTCTCATATATAGGCGAGAAAAGAGAGCGTCTTTCCTCTCTATTCAGTTGACACTATAATTGTTGCACTCTCCATTCAGTTGAGCTGCACTCCTCAACTCAGATAGTAAAAAAAAATGATTACAAGCACCTCATTAAAGAGCTACAATCGGTTCAACCAAATAAACTGATAAAATGGAGAGCTTCATTAGTCTTCAAAATTAGGAACGGTAACCAGAGATCTAGATTGGAAACACTTTAAATCAATTTTCCAAAAAGTAGTTTCTCCCCAAATCTCTCTCTCTCTCTCTATACTAATAAAGCATATAAGAAAATTATAAAATCTTGAGAGGACTCAATTTCAAAATCTCTCTCTCCAAGGGCACTTTCAATGGCTTTTGTGTCTGTGTTGGGCATGAACACAGCTCCAACATGCACCAATACATGCTTAACACTTTAGAAATTGTTTCAGTCTTTTCAATGTGAATTTGGACTCTGACGTTTACCAACCACAATGGGACACGGGTATGACATGGGAGAGGCTCTTAGAACTTAAAATAAAAGAGCTTAAAACTAAAACTTATAAAATAAAAAATAATCTTAGTATTGTGCATGCTAGTTGCCCTACCAATCTACGATACAGTCACATCTAAACTCTCATCTCCTTGCTTCTCCACCTATTCAATCGAATGAAGGCCTCTCATATATTGTAATAACCGAAAAAAAAAAATACAATCGCCATGACGGTTAGCCGGGGATTGAAAAAAGTCCAAAAGGGGGAGTTCGATTTTGGCAAACCGAAATAGAACTCCCAAAACACGCGAGAGAGGGAGAGAGGGAGAAAGAGAGAAGGAAAGACTCACCTTGCGTGCCCTAACCGAGCCTTCTGTGTGTTGACAATTGAGAGAGGAGGGAGTCCACATGAGAAAGGGAGTGAGGGAGAGAGGGAGAAGGCGGCCCTAGTGCGTTCGTGCCCTAGCAGAGTGAGGCGGCTCCATTGCCACCGACGTCGGGTGGAGCCTCTCTTGCGCCGACGACCGAGAGAGGCGTGCGTGCGCGAGAGGAAAAGAAGAGGCACATGCGTGCATCCATCCGCTCGAACGGGTCTTAGGGCAAAACTGAGAGGAAAAAGGTAAGCAAATAAATAAATTATATAATTATATGTTTAATTGAAATCTAATTTTAATGTTATTAGCTTTGATTTTAATGCTATTTCAAGTTTTAACTTAGGATTTATCGATTTCAGCCAATAAGTTAAATTAGGAATATATAGCATAAATTAAATTTAAGTTTAAGATATCATTTTAAGAAAAATAATAAATAAAAGTATTAAATTTAAGAGAACCTATAAATGAAATGCAAACATTTAAAACTTATGAATAAAATGGATTTAGTAAAAATACGATTAATTATATTAATAGATTGAGAGCTAAATTTTACCTTTTCTTTAAGTATAATATAAATTAAACTTAATTATTTAAACTTTATATGCTACATGCCAACTATAACTTAAGTATTAACTTGATATTTAGCTTAATAAATGTATATAAATATAACATTTATTATAATTTATAATATTACAAAATTAGTCTTTCTTATGAATCGAATAAAAGCTATACATAAGTATCATAGATAATAAATGAATAAAATAAAATACATTGCTTTTTAATATTGATCCAATCAATATTTCATTCTATAGGAATTTCAATTAAGGAAAATAGATTCAAGAGAAAACTGCAAATTAAAGTGGGTAATTATGTTCTTACATTTATGGTAAAAACACCTTTAATTTATTGTGATGAAAAGCATGTTTATATGATTATAATTTTTTCTTGTACTGAAAGTTGTGATTATTTTACTGTTTCTTCATAAATTGTGATGTAGTTTCTTGTTTTACGTGTTGGATAATAACCGAATCTTTATATCGTATTAATCATTTTATAAAGTTAAGTGATTTACTATTAATTATAAGTTAATATGCATAGTTGTGTAATTGTATGCTATGAATGTGTATGTTGAAAGTGAAGTTCATGAATAGGGGCCTTGATATACCCGCGAAATGATGAAAAAGGGTCAATAAAATTGACAAATGGTAATGACTACTTATCCTTTGGATGAATATTGGTAAAGGTTTAGACGGTGACTCCTAAGACGGATGATAAATACAAAAGTAAAAGTTCGCACGAAATATTTATGTATACCTACCTCCCATATGTTTGATTGTTTGAGCAAATTTCTTTTATGCATATGTGATAACACATTCATCAGTTACTCTACTTGTTTCTTATAGTGTAACATAATTCTGAATTTTATTCAATTGTTAGATGTTTAATTTTTTTCAGGTAACCATCCTAACTAAATGGCGGAGAGAAGGGAGGGTTATGCTTATCGTCGTAGAGAGACTACAATAGATAGGTAATTATGTCAGTTATGTTGAATTATGTTTAAATTGTATGTCATATGAATTTTGTTAGTATATATATGTGTAGACAAATTGTTAAATCATTTGTGAATTGTAGTAACTCTTATATGATTGGAGATTTTATTTAAGATTGGAAGTGTTATGTAAATTTTAATTTATCCGTCCGCATTCTGCTGGAATTCCAAGCTCCGAGAATTAAATAAAAAAGTGGAATCAGAGCTAGATTTTATATTTAGGGACATAAGTATAATCATAATCAAAGAGCCATTAGGAAGATAAATTTTATGAAGATAATTGCATATAATTATATTGATTGATGCATAACGGTAATAATTAATTTGTATTTCTCAGGCCTATGGAATCAATGCAGGAAGATGCTATAGGTGAAAATAGAGAGACACAAACCGCTGAGCAACAGAATTTGATGCAACCGCCTTCACTAGCGATAGATGCATTTACTCAAATGATGGAAGCAATGACTTAAATGATAAGAAATCAGCATACACAAGCTAGTGAAAGTGGTGGGTTCCTATTGACAAATACCTAAAATTATTTCAAGATATGAGGCCACCTCTTTTCTCAGGGATAGGAGAACCTATAGAACCAAAAAATTGGTTGATGCAAATAGAGAAAAATTTAGAAAGTATGTCATGCCCTCCAGAAAGAAGAGTTACTTTGGCTTCTTTTGCTTTTGAGGGTGAAGCTGAGAGATGGTGGCGGGGATAGTTGGAAGAGAAGTTTGAAGGAAAGGCTTGCAATCTTATTTAATGGGAGGACTTTGGGAAGACTTTTAGAGATTGGTTTGTACCCCTCTTAGCTAGGAGACAAATGTAGGACAAGTTCATCGATTAGTCAGAGATTATCATCATGCATATGAAGGCGAGTTCTGCTTTGGTGCACCTCAATTGATACCAAATCACGGAAGAAAAATGCCATAGGTTTCTATCTGAAGGATGTAGTCGACGACCTTGATTCCTAGGTATTGATATGTTGTCTTGGTGGAGCTAGAAGAATAGAATTAGATGTGCAAGCTACTCAGAGGAGGAGAGATATTCAGAAGAAGAGGAATGATGATAGGATAAAATCTGGGTAGAATGTTTAAACTGAAAAATCAAACTGGAAGAGGCCTAAGTCATATACAAATGCGGATAGCGGCATTCATACCAAAATGTGGAAGAGCACATAAAGGGAGTGCAGAGCACAAATACTTATTATTAGTCATTAGGACATATGGCAAAATCTTACCCTATCTTGAGTCAAAAATCTTCAATGGATGCTAAGACAAGTATTCAACCTCCCTAGAGGACTGTTGGTAAACAAAGGGTGAATCATGCGTCGGTTCATCTCAAACTCATAAAATGAACATACAACCTCGAAGTTTATGCCGCGTGAAGCAAAAGACTCGTCTGATGTTATTACGTGTAATATCCAATATTTCAAAAAAAAAATCTAATTAATCCAATGTTACTATAGCAATGTTACTGTAGCACCGAAACTCATTTTTGGCATGCAGCGACTGGATTAAGGAATAGATGCGTGTATGGATGAGATGGAAAGGTATACCAGTTTTCCTCCGTGCGGTAATCCTTTCCCTCTTCTCAGGCCCGGCGATGCCGCCTCGTGGCCGCCGAGCTCAGGCGGCGGAGGAATCTGCGGTTTTAGAATTGGCAGCATACGCCGCGAGTTGGGAGTTTCGTCGACGCTTCCTTCCTCGTGGCCACCTTCTTCGGCCTTCGGCTTTGTATGGAGCCGTGCTCACATGAGCCGCAGGTGAGGAGTCCCATGAATCAATCGGCTTGAAATAGGGATTTCCCGGTCCTGGCCGATTGGAGGGAAGCCTGGGGAGTTCCGTTTCTTGCTAAGTTTCTTTCCTATTCTATTTCCTTCAGCCGGCAGCCTTCCTTGGTGCAGAAAATTGTGATTGGAAGTTCCATAAATTGCTAGGGAATAATTGCTTTTGACTGTTAGGTGAGTATGCAGAATTTTCCTATTTTCATTTCCTCTTAGGACCGATATTGGATTGTGAATTAGAATGGGGAATTTGTATTGACATTTTTGTTAACTTTATTATGCTGATTTAATCAGGTAAATAATATTGGCATTAGGTGCTTCGGGGTCGTGCTTTTGTGTATCTGAAAGATTATATGAGGAGACAACGGGTAAGAATGAAGTTTAAGTTTGGACACTCTTATGTTAAATTTATTTATGTATTTCATATATTGGAAGAGTTATTCAATTATAGGTTGTACTCAAGAAAGCGTCGAGCCTGATCTATTTGAGGTGAGACATATAATTCTTAATTTAAATTCGGTTTTACATAGCCACAATGCATCTGCCTTGTTCCTCTAGATTCTTCGATTTATTAATATTGTATGAATGACATATAGATATTCACTTATTGTATTGTATGCAAATCTGCTTATTACACGATCCCAATATATTGTATGCAGTCTGAAATGCTTATTACATGATCTAATATATATTACCGATTTATAATAATTTTAACTCAATTAGCCAATTGCTTTAATATCATATGATCTTGCTGTGCATATGACTGTGCATATGAAAATATTTTAAAACATGCATTATTAATTGTTAAATAAAGTAATGTGATAAACAGAGAAATGTCGGTGATAGAAATATCTTATAAAATCTGTGAGATAGGCAAAGTTACGAGATGAGCCTTTAGATCTAAATATTCCCGACATGAGGTTGGGGGTAGTTGAGCCTGGTGTCGAGGAGAATTTATTAGCGAAGTATAGTCCGACGCCTTACCTTGACTTTAGTAGGTAGGGTCATTTATATATGAAAGTCAAAACATCACGATTATAAATGACATTTTAGGAAAAGGATTTGATATAGAATAGAAATTGCTTTATTAAATAACTAAATAAATAATCGACTCTAAAAATAATGATGAAATGACAAATTATTTATATCTGATCTTCTGAATATTGTTGATTCATTTTGCGGCATATTTTATCACTCTTACTTTCAAATTTCAAATGTATACATACATCTTTATTTATTGTCTTGTTCAGCTTACTTTAGCTTTATTTGTCTCATTAAGCTTTATGATCTTTGATTGATAATTTGAGGAGGGGTGGGTAAAAAGTCGGTTTTGTTGATTTATGCAGTTTTGGGTGTATAGTTTTGAAAGATTATAAAGGCATTTTGGTACAAAATTTTATCTTGATCTTTAGTTGCTTTGTATTTGTGTACAAACTTGAAGATTTTCATGCTTCCGATTTTGTGATATGAATTAATTAGTTAAGAAAAATCAATATATGAATTTGTTTGTGATGATTTGAGGAGATACAAATTTCACTTGCTTGTTCCGAAATGTCATATGTTGGATCATGTTGGTGAATCATCTAATCAATCATCTGTCTACAATAGGTGGTAGAATAGGGGAGTCATTCGGGATGTGACATTACGGGTATATCTTTATTTAAATTAGCATTATTACAATTTTATATCGTCTTTAGATATATTTGTTTTATATACCTCATTTATTGGTATCATCTTTATTGAAAGTGGTTAGAATTTTATTTGATACCGGAGCATCACATTCATTTATATATGAGGAATGTGTGAGAATTTTGGGATTGCAAGTTATGAAAATGTCTGTAGTACTTTCAGTGGCAATGTCAAATGGGTCTCGAATAAATGCTAGAAATGTTTGCAATGTGAACCTGAATATCTGTGAAAGAAACTTAGATGCAGATTTAATAGCACTGCCAATATATGAAGTTGATGTGATTTAAGAAATGGATTGACTATCTAAACATTATGTTACTATAGATTGTTGTAAAAAAATAGTCAAATTTAATATTCCTAGAGAAGAAGAATTCAAATTCGTGGGGCATAAGAGAGTATTAACTATGATGGTGTTTTGCTTAAAAGTTCAAAAGATGCTAGCAAAAGACTATGAAGGTTTTCTTGCTCAAGTTACCGATGTTACTAAAGAGGTAAAGAAGTTAGAGGATATACCAGTAGTAAAGGAGTATCCAGAAGTCTTTCTGGATGACTTACCAGGTTTACCCCCAGTCAGAGAGATATATTTCTCTATTGATTTAATTCAAAGTGCAAAACCTATAGCAAAAGTACCATATAAAATGGCGATCAAAGAATTACAAGAGTTGAAGAATTAGCTACAAGAATTATTAGAAAGGATTTCGTCTTTCGTGGAGCTCCTGTATTATTTGTGAAGAAGAAAGATGGGAGCTTAAAGTTATGCATTGATTATAGAGAGCTTAACAAACTCACATTGATGAATAAATATCCTTTGCCAAGAATTGATGATCTTTTTGATCAACTAGAAAGAGCTTCAGTATTTTCAAATTTTTAAAGTGTAAATTTTGGTTAAATAACATCATATTCTTAGGGCACATGATTAGTAGTGAAGGGATTTGATGGATCAATAAAGTCGAGTAATAATTTGAATGAGGATACGTCATAGAAATTCGGAAGTTTCTTAGGTTGGCAGGATATTACAGAGATTCGTAAAGGTTTTCCACAGATTGTCATTCTGCTATCTGGAACTAACTTGCATCAAAATTTGAATGGTCAGATCAGTGTGAAAAGATTTTTCAAAAAAGAATTATTTAATGGCATATTAACTATTCCATCGAGATATAAGGATTTCAAATTTATCTTGATGCATCATTAAGAGGCTTGGGATGTGTCTTATGCAAAATGGAAGAGTGATTCTTTTATCTTGTCAATTGAAAAATCATGAAAAGAATTATCCAACCCATGATTTAGTAGCGATGGTATTTGCATTAAAATTTAGAGGCATTATATGTATAGGTGTGAAGTTTTCACTAATCATCAAAGCTTGAAATACATCTTTACTCAGAAGGAGTTAAATTTAAGGCAAAGGAGATGATTGGAACTAATTAAGGATAATGATTTGGATATTCAATATCATCTGGGGAAAACAAATGTAGTTGTTGATACTCTAAGTAGAAAATATCCGGTCTTATTGGTTGATCTCAACGGAGGAGTTGATTAAAAATTTAGAAAAATTAAAAATTTCAATTATTAAATCTAGATGATCATGCTTTATTGTTAAATCAAATGGTATACAATCAAATTTAAAAGACAAAAATCTGAGATCTTTCTCAAGATGATGACTTTCAGAAAATTTTATATTTGGTAAAAGTAGGCCATACAGAAGATTTTGAAATCGATGAAGAGGGATTACTGAAGTATCATGACAAGTTTGCATTCCAGATGTTGGAGATTTGAGGAAAGACATTACATGAAGCACATCATTCAAATTATATAATTCATCCAGGCGGAAAATGTATCGAATCTTAAGAAAATATTTTAGTGGCGGGAATGAAAAGAAGTGTAGCGTTGTCTATAAATGTCAATCATGTCGGATGGTTAAAGCGAACATCGAAGCCAGTGGACTTTACAACCCTTACCACGATACGTGGAAATAGGACGATATTACTATAGATTTTGTGGTTGGCTTACCTAGATCCAGAAGAGGCTGCGATGCTATTTGGGTTATTATTGATAGGTTGATTAAATCTGCACATTTTATACCTATCAAACAATCTAATGTTGTTGAAAAGCTAATAAGGAAGTATGTTGATGAAATCGTGAAGTTACATGGTGTGCCAAAATCTATAGTGTCCGATCGGGATGGCGATTACATGTGGAGAAAAATTCAAGCTTTAGATGCGAGCTTACTTTCGATCTTGATTCCATCCTAAAACTGATGGCCAGTCAAAGAGAACAATTTAAACACTTGAAGACTTGCTTAGACTTTGTGTCCTTGATTTTGGGGGAAATTGGAAATTCATTTGTATTTAATTGAGTTTGCCTACGATAATAGCTTTCAAGCAAGTATTGGTATGGCTCCCTATGAAGCATTGTATGGAAGAAATGTAGAATACTGCTTTGTTGGGTGGAGACAAGTGAAAGAAAAATCATTGGTGCAGATGTAGTAGATGAAGTCGCTAAAAAGATCCGATTAATCCGTGATAGATTAAAAGCTATCCACGATAGGCAGAGGAAATATTATGATGCTAAATATTGGTCAGTAGAGTTTGAAGTGGGAGAATTTGTATTTCTTAAAGTCAGCCCCATGAAAAGCATAAAACGATTTGGCAAAGTTGGAAAGTTGAGCCCACGCTATATTAATCCATATGAAATCTTGAAAGAATTGGGAAAGTATAGGCGGCTTTACCTTCTCACATGAAAGAGTGCATAATATGTTTATTTCTCTTACCAAAAGTGATTCGATGAAACAAATTCATTGCGGATCCTATTGATATTCAACCGGATCTCACATTTGTTGAGGAGCCAGAAAGAATTATAGATTATGATGCTAAGCATCTCAGAAATAGAGAAATTTTATTTGTCCGTATACTGTGGAAACATGGATCAGATCGAGAAGCGACGTGGGAGAAGGAATCAGAAATGCAAGAATTTTATCCTCAATTATTTAATTAAATGTATATTTATTTCTATTAATGTCATTTAATTTTGAGAACAGAATTTTTATAAGAGGAGAGAGATTGTAATAACCGAACAAAAAAAGAAAAATACAAACTGCAGTTAGCGGAGATTGGAAAAACTCAAGGGGAGTTCATTTGACCAAATAGAACTCCCAAAACACATGAGGAGAGAGAGAGAAGAGAAGCGGGGAAGACTCACGCACTAATCGAGCCTTACGTGTTGACAAGCGAGAGGAGGGAGTCCAGAGAAAGGGAGTGAGGAGAGAGAGGGAGAAGCGGCCTAGCGTTAGGCCTAGCAGTGAGTGACTCCATTGCCGTGGTCGGGTGAGCCTCTCTTGTAGATGAAGAGAGAGGCGTCGTGCAAGAGGAAAAGAAGAGGCATGCATCCATCCTCGAGCGGTCTTAGGGGGCAAACCAGAGAAAGAGGTAAATAAATAAATAAATTTTATAATTATATGTTTAATTGAAACCTAATTTTAATGTTATTAGCTTTGATTTTAGTGTTATTTCAAGTTTTAACTTAGGGTTTATCGATTTCAGCAAATAAGTTAAATTAGGAATATGTAGAATAAATTAAATTTAAGTTTAAGATATCATTTTAAGAAAAATAATAAATAAAAGCATTAAATTTAGGAGAACCTATAAATGAAATACAAACATTTGAAACTTATGAATGAAATGGATGTAGTAAAAGTACGATTAATTGTATTAATAGATTGAGAGCTAAATTTTACCTTTTCTTAAGTATAATACAAATTAAACTTAATTATTTAAACTTTACATACTACATGCCAACTATAACTTAAGTATTAACTTGATATTTAGCTTAATAAATGTATATAAATATAACATTTATTATAATTTATAATAATACAAAATTAGTCTTTCTTATGAATCGAATAAAAGCTATACATAAGTATCATAGATAATAAATGAATAAAATAAAATACATTGCTTTTTAATATTGATCCAATCAATATTTCATTTTATAGGAATTTCAATTAACGAAAGGAGATTCAAGAGAAAACTGCAAATTAAAGTGGGTAATTATGTTCCTACATTTATGATAAAAACACCTTTAATTTCTTGTGATAAAATGCATGTTTATATGATTATGACTTTTTTGTATCGCAGTTGTGATTATTTCTTGTTTTTAAATTATGATGTAGTTCTTGTTTCTTACGTGTTGGATAATACCCGAATCTTTATATCATATCATTACTTCGTTTTATAAAGTTAACGATTTCTTGTTATGAATTAATATGCATAACTGTATAATTGTATATTATGAATGTGTATGTTAAAAATGGAGTTCTTATGATCCCTGAGGCCGATATGTACCGTGCAAAATAACTAAAAAGAGCCAATGAAATTAGAAATGGTAATATTCTTTTGATGAGTATTGGTAAAGGTTTAAAGCGGTGACTCACAAGGCGGATGATAAATCAAAGTAAAGTTCACATGAAATGTTTATGTATCTACCTCCTTATGTTTGATTGTTCGAGCAAATTTTTTTTTATACGTGATAATAAAAAACTAGTATGCATACTTGATTCTACCTTGTTTTCTTATAGTGTAACAAATAACCGAGTCACAATTTTATTCAATTGTTAGTTATTTAATTTTTTTAATCATCTAACTAAATGAAATGGGAGAGAAGGGAGGGTTATGTTTTTTATGTAGAGACTATGAGATAGAGTATTATCAATTATGTTGAATTATGTTTAAATTGTGTATCATATGAACTTTGTTAGTATATATATGTGTGAAAAAATTGTTAAATCATTTGTAGATTGTAGTGACTCTTGTATGATTGGAGATTTTATTTAAGATTGGAAGTGTTATTTAAATTTTTCTTTTATCCGTCCGATTGTCTGTTCCCGCCTTGGTATTCCAAGCTCTCGGGCCGGGTCGTGACACATATCCACCTCTTCGATGACTATCTTGCATCTCCACCTTTTCTTCTTCAAAGCCGAAGACAACTGAAGATGATTCTGCAAAGCTGAATGTTACAAGCAAAGCCGAAGCTGTGTTGTGCCTAAAGTCATTTTATCATCTTCAAAGTTGAAGCCATGTCATGCCCTTCAAAGTCAATAATCCTTTTCAAGCAAAGTCATACAGTGTTTGATATTAAAAACCATCTTCAAACCTGAAGTCATGCTCTTCAAAGTCAAAGTTGAAGCCATGTCCTTGTGCCCTAGCCAACTATCTCAGCCACCATGAAATCAGGTCTGCATCATTCCATCCTTCTCTTAACATTAAAATGGAGTTAATTTACTAAAATAAAAAATAAAAAAATCATATAAATCTTCCCCAACACATAGTTTTCTACTAGATTTGTTGGGCATTGTCTTATTTTTTAAATATCATTTAGATGAGGCCATTACTAAGATTTTATTTGGCTCATTTATCTATCTTTTCATTTTCTGATAAGCAATATTAATTACATCAAAAATTATTATAAAATATTAGTATATATGTACATATTTTTAGTGACTACATGGATTATAGAATATTCATATAGTTATTTATAGACTTAGTTATTAAATAGCTAGCTATTTTTATTGTAAAATTCTAATTAATAATTTAGTAGAGGATAGTAGAAAATATATATTTAATATTAATAATTCATAAAATATGACATATCAATGGCATGGCATGTCCTACATTTTGTAATTATGTAATATCACCATGGACACCATGTGATGTGCATTGCCCATGTCTGTATCCATGCTTCATACCAAACTATTATTTTCCTAATTAGCCTGACATGTTTAAATTCTAAGTGAAAACTCTATTAACACTAAGAGAACAACAACTTTCCTATTGATTCAAGCTTGATTTGGATCTTCGCAAATAAACCATACTTCTTCAACCTCCTTTTAATATCTAGCATATGAATATAGGTGGTGATATATCAACAAGTAATATTCATTGAGATTTTAATTATTGGTGCATTATAATGAAATCACATAACAAATGTTTTTTTGAGGGTTACTGTTGCATTTTGATATATGATGTTAATTGGTGTGTAGGCTGAATTGATTTCCATGCCATGTTAATAAATACTTAAATGAGCCAATATCTTGCATCCCGTCTTTTGGAGATGCAAGTTTTCACAGTATTCTCTTCAAACATATTTCATAATATTATTTACTAATCCAACCCACCATTTCTTGGCAATGCATGATTTCAGCTAATGAGTTTTACTTATGAGATATACTTACAAAATTATTTATAGATCTTAGCCATCCAACAAAAAGTCAAGCTAGATAGTGAGCATCACTAAAAAAATTTATGAGGGTTGTCAGAAGTTGAGAACTCATTTATTATGTTGGCAATTAAAAGAATATCTTACATGTTTTCAAATGAATTCAGGATTGGAATTTAAAAAAGTTAAAAAAACCTTATTTTTAGCTTCCAACTCTTGATTCCCTCATCATACACGATGTTGTTGTGAATCACCTTCCAGATCATGAGACTAGCATGAAGTGTCCACGCATGAATCTATAACAATGCATACTACTTTAAGGAGAAAACTTATTTTTATACCTGGAAAAGGTAATTACCATATATGCCTAAACACATTGTATAAGGAACAAAAAAAGGAGAGATGAATGGTTATGAGTGACCTATTTTTAAGTATATGCTCCATTAACTTCATCATATATGCTTTATTAACCTCTTGAGTTTGGGGATTTTCATTAGGATAGTCAGCAGCGATCAGCAAAATAGAAGTTGAGTTTTTTGTTTATGAGTGATGCATCAATCAGTTCAGCATCTACGAAATGTGGCATTGTTTCTAAGAATTTTTTATAAGAATTCCATCCACTAAAACATCAATAATGAAAGAGGACAAGGACAAGAACCAAGTCAAACATGTGAACATATAAATTGAGAGCAATAAGAGTTCAACAAGACATAAAATTAATCAATTAAATCCCTAATAGCCCCCCATCCATCCATTTATATGGCCAATTTAGTCTCAAAGTATCATATTTCTCCAATTTAGTTTCTCGACTACACAAACTTGATGCTAAATATTTTCTCAAATAGAAATTATGATATAAAATTGATCCCAATTTGTCTTTGAGAGACAATTGAATCAATTTTGCATAATTGAGGAAATGAATAAAAGAAATGAGATATTTTGAAACTAAAATGGTCTCATAAAAATAGTAGGGGGATTATTTTGAACTTTAAAATACTTAACAATTGCTACAGGAAGTAGAACTTATGTTAATATTCTTCTTCAATGAATAAATATCCTTCGATTAACCTTTTAAGTGATACAACAACAACAACAACAACAAGCCTTAATCCCACTAGGTGGGGTCGGCTACATGAATCCTTCGTCTCCATTGTGCTATTATGTGTCAAATCCTCATTTAATTCAAGATACTAAGATCATTTTTATACATCTTAACCAAGTCTTTAGGTCTACCTCTACCTTTCTTAACATAAGCAAATCTGCATCTACTCTCCTAATGTCATCGGACGGTGACGGTTTATGTGGCCAAACCATCTAAGGCGACTCTCCTAATCTTATCTACCTCTACTCTTTTCCCGAACATACTCATTTTGCATTCTATCTCTAAGAGTAAAACTCATCCACGAGCATCCTCATCTCTAACACTTAACTTAGTCTTATGCTTCTCTTTTTATTCAACATGATAAGTCATTGCAGTCTTACTACCATCTTATAAAATTTTCCCTTAAGTTTAAATGAAACTTTTCTATCACATAATAGGCTAGATGCATTCTCCACTTCAACCATCCAACTTGAATTTACTAATAACATCTCCATCTATTTCACCATCATTTTGAACAATAGAGCCTAAATATCTGAGCCACTCTTATTAATGACTTGATCACCTAAAGTCACCTTCTATAAAACTTCTACAACTAAAATTACACTCCATATATTCAATTTTAGATCTACTTAAACTAAAACCTTTAGACTCTAAAGTTGACCTCCATAATTCAAGTTTCGTTGGACTCTCTCTAGTCTTATCAACAAGAAGAATGTCATCAGCAAAAAGCATACACCAAGGTACATCTTCTTGTAAATGCGACTCTCCCTAATCTTATCTACCACTGGAGCTACTCCAACTTTTTCCCGAACATACTCATTTTGCATTCTATCTCTAAGAGTAAAGCCACTCATCCACCAGCATCCTCATCTCTGTAACAACTTAGTCTTATGCTTCTCTTTTTTGTTCAACATTCTGCACATAGGTCATTGGTCTTACCACCATCTTATAAAATTTTCCTTAAGTTTAAGTGGAACTTTTCTATCACATAATAGGCTAGATGCATTCCTCCACTTCAACCATCCAACTTGAATTCTACTAATAACATCTCCATCTATTTCACCATCATTTTGAACAATGAGCCTAAATCTCAATCGCTCACTCTTATTAATGACTTGATCACCTATTATCACTAAAACTTCTACAACTAAAATTACACCCATATATTCGCTTTAGATCTACTTAAACTAAAACCTTTAGACTCTAAAGTTGACCTCCATAATTCAAGTTTCGTTGGACCTCTCAGTCTTATCAACAAGAAGAATGTCATCAGCAAAAAGCATACACCAAGGTACATTTTAAGTGATAGAATAAACAAAATCATAAATGAGCAGACAAGGAATCATATATTAATGGTAACGAAGTACAATGATAAACAATGAAAGCATAACTTATTTGGAATGCATTAAAATCTTCTGACTTGTGCATCAAATTTACATCGGCCATGTTAGGGGAGAGCCAAGCAGTCTTCAAATGTTTTACCAAAATTTTGCATAAACCAAAAGGTGCCTCCCATGTTTGTTTTGTGTTTTCCATGTATGAATACACCTCATATGATAATGTCAATGTTCACAAACTAATGAAGAATAACTTTCAACAGATGATAAGGAATGTGTTTGGAAAGCATTCCATTCCATATGAAGGGAAATATGATTGAAAGTACTCACAGTTTTAAGGAAAGCAGCAGTGCTTTTTCCTGGTCGAACAAGTGGGATTGAAGCACCTTGGCGTTTTAATTGTTCACTCACATCATCGGGATCTAATTGTAGAAAGGTATAATAATAGTTGAAGAAAGCTATCAACAATATATTTGTTGGAAGATATAAAGGACCTGTAAAAAGTTAACCAAGGATCAAAATTCATTTGTTAATTATTTTCTTCAAAAGTACCACTAAAATCTTTAATGGCATGTCAAAAGTATAATCAATTGATCTAGAACAGATTTTGACAAGAAACACGATCTTAACATGTACTTTCAAACCGGTGAATCACTAATATTTAATATACTATTCATAAACGTTAAAAATGCACCAGAAAAAAGTGTGAATAGAAAACAAGAGATAACTATAATTCAAGCAAGGAGCAAACCAAGTGAATAAAACTCTTTGAATATGTGATATCTAGCTATAATTCTAAGCCCTACCTCCAGGATTTAATGATAGTGCGGCCTGTTTAAGAGCATCTATCCCAGTGAAGCGTGCCAGAGTACCAGGCAATGCTAATGAAGATGTCGAAAATATGATAGGCATCACACCAGAACTATTCACCTGCAAGACAAATTAAAAACTATGAGAGCGGTAACCATATTTCTTGAGATACAGAAGACAGTCTAGAAAATAAATTATAAAACACAAAATATGAAGGAAAAAAAAAAGGCAGAGTGAATTGAAATTCAGTCTCTAAATGAAGTAAAATTGACTTGATCAACCGCTAGTCCAGACTCTAATCATTTTTATTAGATAATTAACCATCTTCATCCTCACACAAATGGTGGATATGCACTTATAAAGTAAATATAAATAATAGAATGGAGATGCTAGACAATTAGCATGATAAATAACAAAGCAGCTGAAAGACCATTAATGACAAACTACCTAAAACAATAAAATCTAACTTCTAATTAACCTTTATCTCAGATTTGGCATGCCTTGCAAAATGAGTCCACAAGAACAGTGGCTAACTATCTCATATTTAAGTAGCTAATACTTAACATAGTCCATTTACGAGCATGCAATTACTTTTCTTAGCCTTCCACAGGTTCATTGAAAAATAGGACGATAATTCATCATCCGTGGATTTTAGAGCTTCAGCAACATGAAATACAACATCACGCAGATGTAAAGAGGACAAATATAGCAAGTTATCCGATTCTTAAAAACTTACCTAAAATCTTAAGTTGATGTTTATGTAATTAAGATAAAGCTTAAAATTTGAACAACCCAAAGGCTCAATGAGATCACTAAGTACATCTACAATTTTCCATCAACGTTGTGTTGGATAATCTGGCTGGTGATTGCATTCTGAGAGATAACGATGAAAAGAATCAAATAAATTTTCAAATGAAATGTAAATCAGTTTCTTACCAGATTTCCCTTGTAAAAGGGATTACACTTGTCCAATGAGCATATGACCGTGTCCCAGTAAATTTGTCATTATTTGAAAAAAGAATACGTTCAACACTTTACTGACTTTGTGTTATCATTAATGTCTCCTAATTTCATCACTAACTCTACTTGAATCATGCGGTATGTTTGAAGTCAAGTTTCCATAACAACAAAATAGTAACTCATGTGACATCAATCTTATCCATCAAAAAAGTTGTAAGGGTTAAATTTTATTAAAAAAATAGAACAAAAGCTTCCATAGAAGATCAATAACACAAAGCTGATTGAATCACAGAATTCCTCACAAGACTCCAGTCAATTGCCTACACGCAAACCTCTCGTTCACTCTCCTCTGTTCCAGGCCCTAGAGCCACTTTCTTATCCCACATTTAAATTATGAAAAATGCTAGAATGCTGTATTGGGTGGAAGAGGAAGGAGTGAGGGGTATTTGAGGAGTGATCATTCAATAAATGGAGCTTTATTTGCAGATCAAGCATATAAAATTTCCATTTAGTTCCTAACAAAAAGCTTCTATTCAAAGTTGTTAGAATAAGAATGTAGAAATAAACGAAAACACAAATAAAAAAACACAGATTTTACGTGAAAAATTCTAGACAAGAAAAACCACATGCAAAAGAGGAGAATTTAATATATTAAAAAAGAAAGAAGTTATAAATAAAGAGTGGTAACTCACACAACTCAAAACTATATATATATATATATATATATATATATCACGTGTGCGGAAATAAAAAAGGTCCATACTATAAGGGTACAAGGGCCATCACAGATCTCCAAAAAAAAAATTTCATAATTTTGCCGACCCCGCGTAGTGGGATAAAGGCTTGTTCAATCCAAGCAAATAAAGTTCGAGTCACAAACTTTAACAAAAACAATATTCATTTCACATAAAAAATGGCAGATAAAAGAAACTTCATGGAACAATAAGAGAGAGACTTAATATGGTTATTTCATTAAATTCAGTGTGACAATAAAAATCAGAATAATGCATTACATTTGAAGAATTAGATCACCAATGCAGCATGGTTGAAATGATTTATATCTAAATCCCAAAAAATTCGCTAGATTAGTAATGAGTGATGAAGTGAATAATTCTGAAAAAGAAAAATATTGATGTAAACCTTAAAAGGTAGGTATGCAGCTTTTTGAAGGCCTCCACTCCTGCTGCTGTATCTTGAAGCATAATTAAGCGGTATTTTTCTCTCCGCTTCCTAAAGTCCTGTGTTAGATACTTGAGAAGGTGAAGACTGAAAAGAAAAAAAAATTACCTGTACATAGACAATACCAAGAACTAATATGAAGAATGAAATGACTATAGTAGTCAATCCAATGTAGTTTCCATCCTGAAATGCCTGGGAGACCGTTCTTCCAAATGATGCGGGCAAGTATGATATAATGCTTGTGAATATCAAAAGTGATGTTCCGTTTCCAAGTTTTAGATCTGATATCTTTTCTCCAATGTACGTAGTCAAGACTGATCCAACTGTCAACAAGGTTACAGATGACAACACCCACTTTGTGCTGAAGTCATCGACATAGGGACGAAGGTAAAGGACTTGGCCAATAGCCTAGCAACCAAACAAACATGTTATCAACAGATGGAAATATGATAACCAGTAACAAATTCATACTAAAAGTTACAACTACTAATGAAATTCTTGCATTCTTTGAGGTAACAAGGACGGCTGTAGACCACCCTCTGACAACAATAAGCTCATAACAAATTCTAGTATCTCAGTTTCAAAGTATTGATAAACTTGAAAGAAAATTTTAATCCAATTTGCTGTAACTCTGTAATATGCAAAATTTCTTATCCAAAACGTTTCCTTAATTTTCTCAAATTTTTGTATATCTTCTACAAACTTCTATGAATAAAATAATTGGAACCAAGATCTACAAGGCCCAAGAATTCTAAAGAAAATGGAACTGAAATTTGCCAGCATAGAAGATAACATAAACATTCAGCTAAAGTTTAGGCTTAAATGTGACGTCTAATGTTTTGGTATGTCAAAATGATAAAGGTTTTAGAGAGGAGTAGCATTTTATTAAATTTGGTATCATGAAATAGAGGAACCCTCAATTTATCATTAAAAGTTCATGCAAAAAATTACAAACTTCAGTCAGCCAAGCAGTTAGTTTTGTCCATTATGAGTATCGATTTATTATACTAGAAATACCTCCAATATTTACTCATCTTTAAAGGATTAGAATTCTCAACATCTCATATGAAGGTAAAGGGAATGGAGGGAGATCAAATGAAGAAGGTAAATTGGGGAAGTACTCATCTTCACGTGAATTCCATCCATATCAATGCAGTTGAAGATCTAGCTGTCCCTAGAATCCTCAAAAAATGAAAATGAAATTTTGTTAGCATAGAAGACAACCTAAGACTGAGACAAAGTTAGGCTTAAATGTGAAGACTAATGCATTCAGGATAGATTGACTCAGGGAAAGCTCATTATCTTTCCGTGTCAAACTTACAAATGTTTTAGAGTGGAGCCGCATTCTATTAAATTTGATATTAAGAAGAGAAAACTGAATTTGTCATTAAAAAATCATGCCAAAAGTAAGCTAAGCTTTTTTGTTGGCATAGTAGTTAGTTTCTAGCGTAATGAACATCAATGTTGTTACACCAGAGATACCAATATTTTCCCATCTTTTACAGGATTAGAATTTTCACCATCTCTTATGAAGGCAAAGGGAATGGAGGGAGATAAACTTAAGTAGGCAAATATGGAAGTACTTAACTTTCTCCATTTTCATGTGAATTCCCTCCATATATAACCAATGTAGACTTAGCTGGCCCACGAATCCTCAAAAAATGGAACTAAAATATTACCAGCATAGAAGAAAACTCAAGTCTCCACACAAAGTGTAGATTTAAATGTGAAGCCTATGTTCACCTCCATATATTGAATCTGGCAAATGTGACAAAATTGATTTATATCAAGCATGATATCACGTAAATTAAAGTAGAAATGCTTTGATCATGATCAAAACTAATTAAAATATCATAGGTTTGTGAAATAGACTGCATTCATATATCTAAAATGTTGAAATTACCAAAATAAACTCCTCACATCATCAAATGATAAATCGACAAAGAAAACAAGTCGTGGTGGCAGCTTTGTGCATACCAAAGTTGAAGGGCCTAGGCATCATCCAAACGACCTCTATTAGCAAAACGAACTGCATCAATACTATCAAAATGTCAAAATTATCTAACAATGATGAGCCACGAATGCAACATCACGTAAGTTAGGCGAAATCACCTCTACCATCGCTAAAATTGTTCAAATGACCTTTAATCACTAAACGGACTTTATCATTATGTTTAGAACATTAGATTTTCTTAAGAACAACATCCATATTGCCCAGATTTGTTGCACAAAAAAGTATCAAATTAATACACTTTGGAATGATTTTGGTAAGGATGCACGGGAAGCGAGGATATTGGAGAAAGATTACGATACTCAAATAATTCATTTTAAAATATAAATTCATGATTAATAATAATATTGTTATTATGTTAGAAATATATGATAATCTTTAATTAAAAATACTTCTCAAATTTTATCACCTTTAAAATTTTCAAATCCTGCCCAAATTATCTCCTTGCATATTACAGCACGGGCCATATCTAGCCAACTCTGCTCTCCAAGCAACATGCCCATTCCTCTTCATGTGAAAGGGATAAAAAAAGCTGCCCATGCTCAAAGGGTGGCTCCTATTCTTCCTCACATGCGTGTTCCCCTTCAACTCGATCGATCCATTTAAGCAAAACCCGCAAACCTTAGCTCGTTCTATCCCTCTTTCATTTCGGCTATCCACACAAAACCGCTCTCTTGACTGTGTTGACCTCCAGACATGATCCACGAATCGAATCGAGCAAGTGTGGTGAATTTGACGGGCTTCAGATGCAATATCGTGTAAATCAAAGCTGAAATACACTAAACGTCGCCGAAACTGGTCGAAACTATTTTCGATCAACGAATAGACATCGTCATTGCATTCAGAATGTCAAAATTGATTAGAATACATATCTTCAATGACCCGACAATCGACGATTAAGAAGAAGAGTCACAGACACACTTACACGCCTATTGGAGTCAGAAGATTGTGACGATGCTCAAACGACCTCCGTTCGCAAAAGTGATCATGTCGTTAGCGTTGAAAAGCCGAAACCTATCAAACGAGACTGTCCGAACTCAATTCAAACAAGTTTGCACGAGTATCCAATGGTCAGAAGCGACAACACACATTTTGACCTGAAATTGACTCAATTCACCGCCGATTTGAACAAAATGGTCTCCGATCGCGAAATAGACTGCACTGTTGCGTTCGAAACATCAGAATAACCTAAAATTAACGCCTATATTGGCTACGTGAGATACAAAAAAGTCAAAATTAGTCAAAAATAGGTTCATTTAATTACGTGTAAATCTACATATATATGCATATAACACCTAACCCTTACACCGACTCAACGCCAATTCAATACCCCGTTGGACTTTCTTCCAATCAAAGCCAAGGCTGCAATACCCCTTCCTCTCATAAGTAGTCAGCTTGCCGCTCATTCGGCTCGTTCTCAATCAGCACTGCCGCACGGCTTTGGCGTAATCCTCTCTCCGTGAACCGACCGTCCAGCAGCCAGATTAACCATTCCACTGGCGAACGACAAAACAATTACTACTCCAACCCGACACAAATCTCCTTCAGGTTGCAGGTATCTCTCCCTCTCGCTTAACTTAGCATCCTGTTCCAACCCTCCTTGTCGTGAAGCTCATCTCACACAAATTCCTTCATCTCTCCATCTTACGACAAAGCAATCGGACAACAAGCCGTAGTTCCCGTCTCTAAACTCCTCTCTTTTCTTCCTGAGTTGTACACACCTGCAGCTATTCGCCTTTCCTACCTGAAACCATTCTTAGCCTTTAACAAAAGTTTTGGCACATGATTTGGCTCCTTTTCTTGCTAATTCCAACCTATCAACTAAGGGTTTCCTCAACCTTATTCATCCAAGTCTCCTTGTTTTGCCTTGCTACAACAAGTAGTCATCTAGCACTCAACAAGCCTCACCTTATCCTACCGCCTCTTCGAAATTAAAAGTCACTAACCCACTTTACCTTCAATTGCTATAAATGAAGTAAAGATTAAGATGATCTGCCACACCGACCTCAATAATTTTTGATATCAAGAGAGTATGATTTGAAAGTGGTGTAATTTTGGCAGATGAAATAGTAGAAAGACACTACCTGGAGATTTCACCCTCATTTTATGGGACTTTAGATTCTGCTGTGTTTCCTATTGACAAACCCCATAGTTAATTACCCCTCAATAAGTGAGAACTTTCGATTAGTTTAGATTCGAATGCGATAAGTAGTAATACGTAGAGTTTTAGAATTTAGATTATGAAATTTATCATTTTAGCTTAAACCGGATGGTTGAAATGACGCGCCCAATCTTCCATGGTTCCTTCATCCCGTCATCCCTGGTACTTAATGGGAGGTAATAACCCAACGATAGAAGGATCCCTCATCAAGAATACACGTTACGCCCAAGAAAATCTTTGGTGATGGTATTGCGAACTAGTCTTAAGTCTACCACACAGATGATATTTGTCCTATCAAGTATACATTTATGAACTCAGGGTATTATCAGGGCACATCGATCAGAATATAATGGAGTCACCGCCAAACCACCCAATGAGACTCTAGAATCGCGCTTCATCTTGGAGTTTGGCTGCCACGCATGGAGGACACAAAGTCACGCCCTTCTGTGAGAAGATTGAAAATGTAAGAACACTGATTTTACATCGCTTCTTTTTTAATTTATCACCCCACAAACAAATGGTGAATATTGAATTTGATTTAAGTTTTTCAACGATAATTTCATTTAAATAATTTTTATATTGATTTTAGTTTGGTTTGAACAATTGATTAATTTGAATTTGTTTAAGAGCTTTATCTTAACTTTTACTAATGAGGATTAAATCATCATCCATATAATCAATTTCTCGATATTTCATGATTTGAAACTTTATTATAGGGTTTTGTTAACCGACTCTTTTAAGACTAAACCAAAAACAATCAGAAGATCCTCAAACACTTAAATTTAAGCATTTAACATAATGTCAGGGCCCATGCGGGTGTATTTAAGAATTTAGGCGGTTTTTTATTTCTAAGTTATGAAATTGATTTCAAATTTTTATTTAATTTCAACTTAGCAATTTTCTTGACATTAAAATTTACACTTAAAATTTCTGCCCTGAAGACATGAGTGTTTATATACTAATTTCATCTAATTAATGAAATCATTTGGTGAAAATCATAATTAGAATGAAATCTCAATTTTTTTATTATGATTTTGATTAGAATTTTATCATCTTCTCATTGTTGTCATAGATCCAAAATAAAAAAATGCATTTTAAGTATAGTTCAAAAGATAATTTAATTTGTTATTTTAAGAAAAGATTTACTCTGAAATAATTCTCATTTTCCCTTTTTTAACTCTCCTACATTTATTTTCTCCCTCTTTTTTATTCAAACTCTTCTACATTTGTGTTCCCGCTCTTTTTTATTCAAACTCTTCTACATTCGTGTTCCCCCCCTTCTTTATTCAAACTTTTCTACATTCGTGTTCCCCCACTTTTTTATTCAAACTCTTCTACATTCATTTTCCCCCCTCTTTTTCTTTTGAAAACAACTCACTCACTACGTCTTCTAACTTCTATATGCCAAGAGTCATCATTTCATTTGTTTGAATGGTTGAGATATTTGAAAGGGGTTAGCAGTGAACTAGGCTTTCTCGCTAGATAAAGTAAGTATTTTTACCTTATTTTATTTTATTTTACTTTTATGTTTGTTGTATGTCATTCTACTTTTCCCCCCTTTTTTTTTCTAAATCTAGAAATTAAACAAAATTTCGAAGATTTTGTCTGAGGATATCTAACGAGTTTACTCAGACGTGAAGATAATAGCATTGCCTTCACAACCGGTTTTTTCACCTCATCGCTCGATGAGTAATAACAAGCTTCAAACTGAAAAAAACACAAGCATATATATATATTTCCATTCACATCACGTTTACGACGCACAAGCCGCCTCGGGCAACGGGTTAGGTACGCAACGAATGAAGGATATGCCAAAAACCGAAGAATTCGCCGATTTTCGGCTTCGGTTTAAAGGGAAAGAAATTCGAGAAGATCTGTGACGATGTTCTTCCCCGACGAATAAAACTCTGATCCTAACAATGCTACCGCCTGACCGGATACTGCAAAGGAGGCTGCTGGAGTGGAATTGGGCGGTGGTCACAAAGGAAAGTGGGTCTGGAGTCTGAGCGCATGAAAAATGCGCGGGAGTGGCGCGGTCGCTACTGGCTGAAAGCGGGTCAGAGCGTTTCGCGACGGTATGGGCCCATGCATGTTGCGGTCATGGTCACGGCTGCCGCTGGAAGCGTCATGAGTGGTGGTTGGTCCTTAAATTGAGTTGCGACCGATTAGATTAGATAATCAATATATATATCAATTGAGGTATTATCAAAACAATACCGTCCGCGATCGGAGCCATTTGGTTTGAGTCGCCAAATCAAATTTCAACTCAAAATACGCGTCCCAACCGTTCAATTTTCGCGACTTGTCAATTGAGTGAACAATCTTACTGATGATTTTGACATTTTGTCAATGACACGAATCAATTTCAGAACGAAGATCGCTTTGGTCATCACCCGCCTCGACTCGTGCAAGCACGCTTTTTGAGGCTGATCATCGTGCGTAATATTTATATTCCGACCGCCGACGCTCTAACGAATGGCGAAACCGCTTGTCAATCGGGTCAGACATTTGAGTTGATTTTGTCCACTCATGCCGTCACTTCAAATCATTCGACATTTGTAATGAATTGCCCAATCGCAGCGGTCATTTGATAGTTTTGATATTTTAACGCTAATCAATCACAATTAGTCGTTGGTCATCATCGCACTTCCCCGAGATATAGGCCGACACATCGACGCTTAATCAATTTGTTAGATTTATATTTTGATCAATTTCGACATTCTGAACGACAAACTCGCTCATAGATCGGAGGTCGCTTCACCATTTTCAATGAAATCCAGCATTTTGAGCCGCCCACCTCAAGTCGACCGAATTGACTTTGACTTGAATTTATGACACACATATGAAGGTCAATAGTGAATAAATTCAAAGTTTTCACTTCAGCTTTCTCTTTAAATTCTGCAAGATTAAATGTTATAGTTTTCCTTTTGCTACTTAGTAAAATCTAAATTAGGAATTTGTAGAAGAAAATGTAGTAGTATGATCTCAAACCTTGTAGGGTCTGGAGTTTAGATTTTGCCAGTTTAATTATCTAGGTTAAATCTTGGCATTATTAAGCAACTATCTCACTATGAGATTAAGTTAAAATGCTAAAAAAAATGATTGTTAAAACTCATTTAAGCCTTGCCACCAAGCTTTCATTTCGACTGTTAGGTTAAAGTGACACGAAAGATAAATGAGAGTCAAAAGTCTATAGGCTTTGAGACTCTCATCTTATAGACTACAAGTGAGCATAACGTCGTCAAAATGCTTTTCTTGTCTTTAGGTTATTACAAAATGAGAATGTTGCCATTTTGTTGATTATTAGAATCCAAGTTATGCCTATCTCAAGTTCCATTCAAAGCTTTGTTATCGATGCAAGTTTACTTTGCTTATTTTACATGCTAAGTTAAAATAATAAGAATTTTAAGTACCTGTTCATGTTGCCTCAACACAGTGGAAAAATTTGCTAGACCAAAGTATTTTTGCATGCTGCTTCAGCATGATGAGGAAACTAGGATATCTTTTATGCAAATATTAAAGGCCTGTGCACGCTTTTTTAAGTGTGGTAGGTTTAGAAATTCTCGCACAAAGTCACAGACTACGACGCTTTTGTAAGCATGATAAGAAGGACAATAATACTCTTGAAGTAGCCCTATGTGGGGATGACATTGGGAGGCTGCCGGATTCAAGATTTAAAAAAAAAATAGCTGCACATTTAACACATGAGATTGTAAATGCTTATATTTATTATTGCAAATATTTACTATACCTAAATACTCGTGCATGTAGCTTCAATATGGCGAAGAAACCATGATCCCTTTAAGCAGGTATTGAAGGCCTGTGCATGCTTTTTTAAATGTGGTGGGTTTAGAAGACTCCTTACGCGGCAGTGTGGCAAGACAATGACTATGCATGTTTCTATAAGCATGGTAGGAAAGCTTTAGCACTCTTGAAGCAGCCTCTACGCAGGATGCCAAAATTTGGACAAATAGAAGGCTTAAACTGGATAAAAATAAAAGTATTAATGAGATTAAGTTGAATTTAAATGAAATAATAAATCAAACTCAAGCCTATCTATGAAATTTTAAAAGTCTTTAAATAATAATGAGCTTACAAGAATCAAATTCAAATGACATTTATGATACGACTCAATAGTTCGTCATGAGCACAAATGAAATTTATCATGGATTTGAGAATTTGTCTTTGGATACAGGTAAAATGTAAAGCAGGATCTATAGAAGATTCTACAGCTTCCAAGTGAATGAGAGTGACCTCAATAAATATTTGAGTTGTACTAGATCATATATCCAAATAATCAGAAGAACCCAATTCAAAGGTTGTTTGCAGAAAAGAATATGACTTGATGGCTTTTCATCGAGCATAAATAGAGCTATTAAATGAATGATTGAGTTTTGTTAGAGCTCTTTCTAAACATTTTGAGAACTAAAAAAAGAAAGGGGAAGAAGAAGAAGCTTGTAATGCGATCTACATTCACCTACGTGCATTACACGTGATCTTTCAATGAACATTCTGATAATACTTACATCTTTTTTTGCAAGAACTAAAACTTGAATACACATGAGCAATCTTAATGAAGATGTAGTGGTTTATTTATGAATGAAAATCAATACTAGACATGATGAATTTGTAAAGAATTGGAAGCTCATCAATAAGAACAAATCAAGCTCATCAATCAGTACTCATCAAATGTTCTAAATGGGATTTGCAACAAAGTCATGAACTTATTAGTGAGCACAAACTGAGTCTCAAAGTGAAATTTAAAGAGTTCAATAAACTATAGACTAAAACTATTCAAGTGAGCATTAATTTAAATGATTAAATGAGAGCCAAATCAATATGTCACCAGATTCGCAACATATTGTATAAGCGAACAAAAGGCATCAATAAAGCATCATAAAACGACCTTTTTTTTAATTCATTGTATCAAAATGCATGTAAATTGCACACATCATAAGGCAATCATACGCTTAAATTTATGACATTAAAATAAATACAAATAACCTAATGTGATGAATTTTGCACATATTATAAGACATGATTAAAATTCAAATAAATGCCTTAAAAGTGTGCAATCATCCTAATCTATCCGCATGAGTCGACATTATATTGAAATCCAAAAATTAGTGTCTGAGGATGCTGCGCGGGTTAACATCGAATGAATTCAAAGCCTACTTTACCTCGAAAAGTGTGCAACCTCTTTATGAAATGATAATTATTTTGAAAACAGATATATATTTTATAGGCTTATGTTTTAGAAGTTGATACATAATCGAGCTAAATACTTCACTTAAACATTGAAGTTGTAAGTCTAACATAACCAATCAATCCTCCTCTTCACAAAGATCGGAGTTGACAGGATTAGTTGCGAGCTAGATATATATTCACTAAAAAAGAAGAATATTTGATTTCACATTTGCATACGACCATCAATGATATAAATGAAGAAACTTCAATTTTCAGAAAGTTGAATTCTAAACCAAGTTGAAAATATAATATTATGTTTATAAACCCGATCCTCCGTTACGTAGATTTGACAAGATCTCTAACCCCGATGATGATCAACACTGGAGAGGATACTTACCATCAAAATGTGATAACAAGCTCAAATCGAATTTGTAATATCCATTAATTTAATTCTTAATTAATTTTGTTTAAGCTAATTAACCCGTTTACTATATGCGATATCAGAAGAAGCGCTAAGACGCATTTTGATTAAAGCTCGACGCGTATGGTCGGATCGGGGGTAATTTCATTTCCTTCCATAGCCTATTTTCATTTTCTTCACTCCTTTCCCATTCCCTCGGCGATTTTCGCCTGCTCTCTCACGACGGCCTTCCTCAGGATTGAACGCCGAGCTGCCCTTTCCTTCCTTCCTTCCGCTGACCGCCTTGAGACGCAGACGTACGGGCAAAGGAATTGCCGGCCATTGAACACAGATCCGCGTCGGTTGCCATTGAACCCGCGATCTCAGAAGCGCCTGATCGCCGCGCTTTACGCATCGCCGGGAAACGCCGTGACTCAAGTCCCGACGGGTTGGAAAATCAGAAATGCCGTCGAGCGGAACCGATCGGTCGGTTGGATTTCTTCTACCGATCGGGGAAATTGGGAATTTTGTAAATTTAATTTCTTTCCTATCCCTTTCTTTCGCCAGCCTTCGTTGAAATGCGAAATGCGTGATCGGGAAATCGAACTTAGCTAGTGAGAGTTATCAGGTATTAAAACGGATGGGATTGACATTGTTTGTTAATTTCGGTTTGTTGATTGAAGCAGATAATTAATATCGGCGTGTCGCATGAGTGAGAGATATCAATTTCGCGTAAGATTGCAAGAGCAAGTTAATTATGAGACGATTTCAAGTATTTAGAAGAGTTATTTCATTAGGTCAGATATCGGCGAATCGGGAGACATCTGACAATTGCATTAATCGGAGGTATAATTGCTAATGAAATTCGCTTATTCTTATATGCTATCGTTTTTACTTGTATCAGATTGTAAGAATGACATATCTCCATATATGGAATTACAAACGCTATTACTAATTCCAAGATATACATCGATTTATACGATTTATAATGATTATTACTCATAAAGATATGATTTCATCGAAGATATAAACGTTTGAAAACAAATAAAATGTGAAAAAGGAAATATCAAATTGCGATAGTAGCGCTACGCATGCGAATCTAGAAGAAAAAAGCTCGACGAGATGAAATGCTTTAGGATCTTAAGATCCCCGACCACATTTTGAGGTCGTCGTTAGAGTCTAACCCCAGTTTGTGATGAGATTGCTCTATTTACCTACGCTTTTAGTCGACGCGGACGAATTTTATAAAGTCAAACCTATTAATTATAAATGACATTTCTAAAATGATTGATATAACCCAGAACCTAAAAATGATGAATGAAAATTACCGATCCTCTGATGATACAAGATGAACCTACAAATTTGTTTATTAGAAGATATCATTATATCATATTTCTCTTACAAAGATATTGTTTCAAGACATTCATATTATACATTTATCGCTTGCAAATTTTATAATTATACGCAGACGCCGCTTTTTGCTCAGACTTTTTACTTTAATCTTCACAAAGTTTTATCTTATGATACCGCAGTACTGCGAAAAGACGAAGAAGTAGTTTGTTATTGAATCAGATAATGTAATTTTGGGAAGCAAAATTAAATGCCTTTAGCTTCCAGATATTTACAAATTTAAAGATTTACGCTTCGACAATTGTGATAATTAATTAAGAAGATATGAATTGAAAGTTTAGTGATGTTGATTAGATACACCTTTCACTGCTTCGCTCCAAGAAGACGTGAACGCCAATTCTAATCGAGTATCCTATTCTGATACACTTCATGACTCTGATAAATATCATCCTACAGAAAGTGTGATCGAAAGCAATAAGCAATAAAAAACGAGCAAAAGATTGATGGATGGAAGCATGATTTGGATTTAGGGATAAGAGTTCAAATTGATCAATACGAGTATGGGACGATTAAGTTTGGGTTATGAATCTATATATTCTTAATTTCATGCATGACGATATTTAATAAATATGTATCATATAAATACTTTTATAATTACAATTAATCAAGAAATGCCATAAAAATTCTCTGACCGCTAAACACCAACTACTCAAAGATAATTCTAAGAGTGAAATACAACCTGAAGCAAGTGATGAAGGTAGATCCGATGAATGGTAGTTTCGGTTGATCGTCATTGATAAGCAAGATCTATGAAAAAAATCGCAACAAGACAGACTGGCACTCAAAAGTGGACCAACATTTGAGATATTTCAAACGCTCAAACCACCAAAGATTCTGCGGAGCGGATCCCATATACGAAGATCGCTTAAAATTGAAAAATTGAGGAGATGATTTGCCCGAAAGTAAGATGCACTTTGTATTAAAGGGAGGCGAAAAAGGCTCAACACGGAAAGATTTGACCGATACCTATTACGATCAAATGGGATGAATTGTCAAGTATTCAAAGATTGGTTTATCCCTCCATCACCGACTTGCTTTACAAGACAAATTTTTCAATCTAACGTAGGCTCAAAAACTATAATTAATATGAAGTTCAATTCACTTTCTAGATACGCCACATTATATCAAGAGCGAAGAGAAGTAGATTTCTCTGGCGCCGAGATCAATTAAGATTGGCACTAAGACCCTCGATCATCAGCCTCGCAGTATGAAGAATTGAAAATGAGTTGAATTTTTCCAAGAACAAGGATTTCTGGCAAACTAAAAAAGCTTCGAAAGAAGCCGATTTGCTAGCAAGAAATTTAAGTTTGATGATACGTAAACAAATTCAATTGGAGAAACCTATTGTGATAAATGTGGAAAGTTTTGGTCATGTATGGATCAGATGCTACGTGGTCGATTGGACATCGCACTGACCGCCTAACAAGAAGAAGACATAAAATCATACAATTATCGCGACGGTCAACAAAGAAAATTTTGCCGAAGTCGTAACACACAATTTTGGGAAACCTTCAATTCAAGAAAAGGAGAACTTCGAACCAAAAAAACCAACCGAGTGAAGTTATCATCCGCAAGAAGAAGGAATCAAGTGGTGTCGTATGCTTAAAATTTAACCATCGGGTTCGCTCGTTGATTCCAGCCATTCATTCATTCGATCTTTTCGCCGCTTTACGTTTGATGTTATTTATTTCACACCAGATTGAATGTGAATGCCTTCTCACGATAATAATACAAATAAAATGGTTATTGACATTAACATTCATGATAAACACTTTCCTGAACTAATTATCTTACCAATCGACATTTTGACGTTACGTATGTATGGATTGATCAAATATTTTGCAACAATTGAAATTTTGTACGCCTGGTGAAAAATCATTTTATTTATCTGATAAGAACGCCGTGTCTTTGACAAGGCGAAGTTGAGTAAATATTTAAGAATGAAATTGTATTAGCCTATTTCATTTCCTTCACGAAGTTCTTCTCCTCCTTTCCCATTCCCCGCCAGACAGATTTTCGCTCGCCTCGGCTGCTTCGACGGCCGCTTCCCCTGGATTAACGCCGAGTGCCCCTTTCCTTCGCTTTCGCCGCTGCTCCTCAGACGTGACCAGCGTCGGCAGTGAATCACATGGCCATTGAACCAGCAGATCCGCGTTTCATTGAACCAGATCCCACTTCGCTTCACGTCGCCTCGCTTTTGGAACGCCGCGACAAAAGTCCCGACGGTTGGAAAATCAGAAAGTCGTCGAAAGAACCGACGGCGCCGGGATTTCTCTCGCCGACGGGGAAATTTAAATTTTGTAAATTCTAATTTTCTTCCTATCCCTTTTTTCTTCAGCCTTCCTTGAACAGAATGCGAAATGCGTGGAAATCGAACTGGCTGTGGTGAGTTGTAGTTATTGTGTATTAAAATGGGGATTGCGGATCGACATTGTTAATTTCGGTTGATCAGCATAATTAATATCGACGTTAGAGTGCATAATGTTTATGAGGAGATATCAATTTCGCGGATCGTAAAGATCGCAAGTTAAGTTAATGAGTTGCGTATTCAAAGTATTTAAGAGTTATTTCATTATAGTGTACTCGAAGACATCAAATACCTGTATTAATCGCGCCGGGTGACATAATCGCTAATGTAAATTCGCTTATTCTATGCCATTTCTTACTCAGTATAAATTGTATAACGACATATCTCTGCCATATATAGCAATTACAACGCTATTACTGACCAAGATAGACATCGATTTATACCGATTTATAATGATTATTACCATAAAGATATGATTTCATCGCGATATAAACGTTTGAAAACATGTTAAATGCAAAGAATGTGATAAGCGAAATATCATAAAATTGTGATAGGAAGGCTTACATGCGACCGCGCAGATAAAAAGTTCGACGAAGCCGTGTGGGATCTTAAGATCCCCGACTCGACATTTTGGGTCGTTGGTCAACCGGTGTCGGTTAGTATGTAGTATGGTCCTACCGCTACCTGTTTTAGCCGAGTCGCCGACGCACTTTTATATAAGTCAAACCTATAATTATAAATAACATTTCAAATTGATATAACGTAGAACCTAAATGATTTAATGAAAATCGATCAGATACGATGAACCTGCCTATTACCCGCAAAGATATTGTTATATTGTTTCTACAGCCTCTACAAAGATATTGTTTCAAGACATTGTTACATTACCGCAAAGACGCTTAGCTTTTGCAAATTTACATGTATAATGACGCTGTTTCATCGCTCATGTTACTTTAAGATTCTTGTCTCACAAAGTTTTTTATCTTACCTTCTGAAAATTTCGGGAAAAGACGGGGAAGGTTTATTGCTTTTGTTGAATTGTATAATTTTTTTTTAAAGCGAGACGACAATTAAATGTCTTTAATGTTTATATTTATTTACAAATTTAAAGATTTCACGCTCAAAGAATCATGTGATATTTAATTAAGTTAAGAAGATAATTTTCAAATATAATGATGATTGATTGATACACCTTTCACTGCTTCGCTCAGCGAAGACGGTTGGAACGCTGGAATCGTGTCCAATCGAAGTCCTATTCTTACAGTCGACTCAAAGATAAGTCATCCTTAATTAATCTAAATCAAGTATCAATACAAATATAAAATCGAATAAATTACCAAATTCTAAATGGTTAAATAAAATTCACTATTTATAACTTAAAGCAAAACTCAATTCATCCACCTTCCGTAATTACTTATCGAAGATGACAAATTAAATAAACTCTAGCTCACAAAAGAGTCAATGTCAAGTGAAGTGTTCTATTATGTTCACTCTCAATCAATGTCTCAGAAGACATACACGATCCTCTCTGCTCAGATATGCACAAGAGCTACATGACGCTACATGATCAAAGTCATCCGATCGATATACCGACACCATTATATTATATTAATGATAGATTTTTTCCCAATGGCTAGAGAGAACCATGAAATGCACTCAAGGGCAAAAAGCTCATTGTTAGCTTAAAGTGAACTTAAAATTGTCTCCTTAGAAAAACACTACTGAAAAGAGTCCCTGGGACAACTCATGAAGTCGACAAGAATCCTTCCGGTCAGGAATTATCTCCACTAAGTAAAGGACCATATAGGATAACATAACCATGGGATCTTAATTGAGTGCGTCATCATTCCCCCAACCATCTATTTTAAGCTAATGATGTTGAATTTCATAAGTTCTAAACTCCAAAACTTCATTTCATATTTACTATCGCCACGGATTAATAATATTAATCAAAGTTCTCTCTCAGCATTGGGAAACTTGGAACCAGATCTAAAGTCCTTACAAAATAAAGGCAAAATCTCTGGCAGTGTCTTATCTACTGTTTCATCTGCCTTCTGAAAATTTGGATGACATAAATCATACTCTCTTAATTGAGAGGTCGGTGACGAATTTGAGTTCCTCCCATTATTCCTCGAGTCAAGCTGCGTAATCAAGCTCTCCCAACCTCGAAGCTCCCACACTAGCCTCATTCTCTGGCCAGAATTTATACCTCCTCCTCCTTCATCAAGTTACCTGATTGCATCAGTTTCGCTTCCATCTTTCTCGACAAGAAATACCTCACTGCCCCAACATCCTTCAAAGCCACCTCATGATCCCCTAAGTGCTCGAGATCCTCTCCTTCAACTTTCCCAATATATGCGAACCTATCTCATCTACACAAATGAACTCCTCTTCGCTCTCGTGCATGAACCATCCAATCTAGTCCTGCACCATACCTTTCCCATCTTGTTTCCCACCAACTCTATCACTTAACTTAGCTTGCGCCATCTCTTCCTCAAGCTCGATTCCGACCTCTACCACTCTCATCGTTGTGCACGACCCCGACCGACCTCCACTCTCTCTATTGTGCGGATTCCAACCAGACACACCCAATCCCACCACTGGGTTAGGTAATACATGGATATGTTGTAAGATTTAATATTTTCATTTTGGTTATTTCCTAGAAAAAAGAGAGTGAATCTTGCTTATGTTCTTGCTACAAATCAATTCTATTCAAAGTCGATGTGTTATTTGGTAGATTTAGGTTGCAACGATGCAAAAAAAAAAAAAAATAATAATAATAATAATAAATAAATAAATAAATAAATAGTTGCATTATTGTAAAATTTGTCTTATAACCAGAAGTTCAGTTATCTCACCTCAATAGTTGGGTATAATAGCAATCTACTACAACAACAATTTGATAATAGTTGCATCAACAAAACCCAATCATCTACATCAACAATCCGATTGTCTCCAAAAGAATTGCACATCAAACTTAAAAGTGAATATTTGCATGTTTTTTTCTCGTTATACTTAGTAGATTTGATGGTTTAAAAGACCACAGCCACAGTGTCATAAGACACTAATTGTTATGCTCAATAAAGCTGGTGAGAAGGCCAAATAGACACCCGATGTAGTCCCCCATGCAAGAATGTTGGTATGTTATCAAAATTCTACTGAAATAAAATGAACTTCAGTATAAAAATTTTGAAATCGTAAAATGAACTTAAGTAGGACAATAAACCCAAACAAGACCAAATAAAATATTTTTTATTTTAAATTTGAATTTAAAATGAACTTACATTAAACTTAAATTGAGTATTGAATTAAAAACTGAACATAAGTATAAAAATTTTGAAACATAAAATAAAGACAAACACAAAATTTTGATTCAAGTGACATTCACAGGGGACTCAATAACTCGTCAATAAAGCACACATGAAACTTATAATAAATTTGAAAGTTCATTTTCATATGAGAACAAACTCAAATAATACTTATGCTAAACACTTCAATAAAATTTGCAATGACTTGGAAGTCTACCTATAAATCAGAACAAAACGTAAATAAGACTCATAAAGGACTTATAGAGAACTTGATAACTCATTTATGAGTCATCCTTTAGTGGATATTTTTTATCCATGAATTGAGATCTAAACAAAAAAAATCTGCATACGACATGCAAACAAATTTGGTGATTACCTTATAAACAAGGGCATCCTTTTGCACCTAGCCTACAAGAAAGAATGAGCTAAGATAGCTCACTAAATGAGCATGAACAAAACTATTTACTGGACAGTTAGATTGTGTTATATGCTGTATCAGATGAATTAAAGACAGCTAAAAAAATCAAAAGCAAACTTATAAGGAACTTATAAGCTCCTCGACAAGCATAAACAAAATATCGCTGAAATAAAAGAATTCAATAAACCATGGATGAAATGCAAATAAGAGCATCATTTTAAATGACTAAACAAAATTAGAATATCTTCACGCAACCAAATCCACAACACTCTTGCGAACAGATAGAAGATGTGCTTCAAAATGCATTATTTGGATGCACCCTTAGTGATAAAATGATCATTCAAATAACAAAATCTAAATACTATTAAATCATGTGCACACATCATGATATAATTCCTTCAAAGATGCATTAGATATTATGTAGCTTTATCATGCAAATGCATACACACAAAATGCATTAAAAGTCATGCAGGTTTATCATGCAAATACATTGGAATACATGCACATAACCTAAAATAAGCACCCGCATGTGCCCTAACAAATGTTGAACTCTTAAAGCTAGTGTTTGAGAAAATTGTACGAGTTGAAACAAAATTAATATAGGCATTCATCTCGTTTTGAAAAGCATACAAACACAATAAAATCCTACAAAGTTTCTAAAAATTCAAACTCACTTTGAAACTCAAAATACCCAAATGTACCTTGACACTTGTTAATTATTTAGACATAACTTCTAAGGATGCTATCTGAGCTAAATATAGAATCAACTTAAATTGTCTTCACTCTCAAAAAGCGTGCAAGCATTTTACAAGTTGATAGCTGGTTTGGAAATATACACCTCTCACAAATCAAATTTTAACCAATGCTTATGCACTTTTTGAATGGGCCGCTTCGGCTACATGAAAAAGCTGTAAGTCTCACTTATCTAGCCCGACCCTTCTCCTTGCAAGGACAAGAGTTAACATAACTGGTTGAAAAGTTTCAATTAAATTTACATTCATACGACCATCAAAGACCTTAATTAGAAAATTATGCATTCAAAGTTACAAATTCTTCATTTTAAAATCAAAAGCGGTGATGAATTTTAACTATAGACCCGATTCTTTGTGAATAAATAAGCAGAATTGATAAATTATATCCTAATTATAGTCGTATGGAAAAGAGATCTCAACCAAAAGAGTTTAATGTAAAAATAAAATTCTCAAGTTATAGTATTAATGTTTAAATAATTTACACCCCAATAATGATCGTGTAGATTTGAGACTTCAATAGGAGAGTTTATTATTATCAAATTTTATGAAGTTTTAACATCAAACTATTTTAAGTTCAAATATCAATTAACTACAAAATTATCATGAATTTTAATTGATCAAATGAAATTCACCATTCAAATACTTAAAAGAAATTCAATCCACCATATGTAACTGTTTGTTAAGTATAACAAATTAAGAAATTTCTAGCACACAAATGAGTCAATGTCAAATCATATGTATCTCTATGTTCACTCTTAATAAATCTCACGCTAGTAAGGACGTGACTCGTGTCCTATATTTGTGTAATTTTGTCGTTAAATAATATCACATAAATTATAGTTACGACCAAAATCCTGTGATCGAGTGATTTGTTGTCAAATAACATCATTAAATTATGATCATGGATAAAGCCTGCAAGTGCTCCAATGGTTTTGCTTTTTGAGTTATTAATTATAGAGTGCACTTGATAGGATAAAAAACCCTTCCATTATCTAAGGTAGACTTAAAATTATCCCATTAGATAAACATATACCTCAAGTCTCTAAGATTTTCTTAGACAAAGCAACATGTGGCTACCGATAAGAATCTTTTAGTCGAGTTGAATCAATTACCTTCTCTAACTAAGTATACTAAGGACCATGACAGTCTGAAACGACAGAATCATGAGATCTTGATCCAGTGTGTCACCGTTTCCCCCAATATTCACTTTAATTCAATGACGATGAATTTCATAAATATAAACTTCATTTGTTGTTATTATACGCTAAGCAATTAATGATCTAACGACTAGCCTTAATCGAAAATTCTCTCATCACTGAGAGGGGTAATTAACTATATGTGTTTGAACTTATGGGCAACTTGGAACCAGATCTAAAGTCCTCACAAAATGAGAGTGAAATCTCTAGGTAGTATCTAATCTACAAATTCAATTGTCTTCTAAAATTTAACTGTTACAAATCTAATCTTTTTTCATCAAGATCGAATGCAAATTTTCTAAACTTACATAGATAAATAAACTCAGGCAATTTCATTATCATTCCACGTCAATCCAAGACATTTTTTAGAAAGGAGGAGCATTTAATTAAATTTGGTATTAAGAAATGGAGGAAACTCTCAATTTATCATTGAAAATTCATACCAAAAGCAAGTTAATCCTTTTGTTGGCCTGGCAATTAGTTTCTACCATAACGGGTATCAAGTTGGTTACACCATGAATACCTCCAAAATTCCCCATCATTACAGGATTACAATTTTATCCATCTTTATGAAAAGGCATGAAGAGAGATCAGATGAAGGAAAATATGGGGAAGTACTTAGATTTTTCTCTCCATCTCCATGTGAGTCGTTCAATATGCAATGAACATAATTTTCAATTACCTAATAAATCACATTCGTCTAGTAGAAACCCAATCTTCGGGCAGGGATTCTAGAGCTAAGACATACTTATAGAAAGAGTTACATTAACTAATATATTACACATAGCAGGCCAACACATAGCATTGAGCATTCATAGTATAACTGTAGTTCTCAAAAGTAGTCATAGTTTCGTAGGAGTACAAAAAGGAACGGATGTTAGTGATGATGATAAGCGGGATCCTCCTTAAATAACCTACAAGTTATGAATGGGATTGCCTCATTGCAAGTGCAAATTGGCACACAGTACGAATATTTGTAAGAAGCCTGTAATTGGCCTTACAAGATGGCACACATAATATAGACTGACACCATCCATATCGAACAACAAAGTATAATGAATGTGATTTTTAAATCCATTGTAATAAAAGTACTAAGGATTTGAATATATTGAAGAACCCAGTCATATATATATTTTTTTTCAAAAAAATATGCCATGTTTTACAAATTTTCTTCTCAATATAATGATTTCAAAAAAGTTTCTTTTGAATCAGAAAATAACAAAAAATTTGCAGCCCTAAAGCTATACATGCCATGCTTATCAAAGAAAAAATAATATAGACCAACCATATAAAAAAAAGTTTATGATGACACAACGTCTTGCATGTCGCCATTAAGGTCCTGTTAATGGAAATTCAAATAAAACAATCAATATGAGATTAACTTTACAAGCATAAAGAAACATAAGGTATTGCATTAGTGGCAAATTGGAAAAATATAAGTAAAAGACATGACTATATAGTAAATACGAATTTTCCTAGCCCAGACTTCAAAGCATCTCACCTGTACCACAGCAAACCCAACTGATGCATAGCGTGTGTATTGAAGGACTTTCTTCCTGCCAGCTTCTCCCTCCTTCTTTTGAAGATCTTGCAACTTTGGGAAAATCTGGGTTAGAAGCTGAAATACAATCTGTGCGTTGATAAAAGGAACAATGCCAAGAGAGCAGATTCCCAACCGACCGATGCCGCCACCAGAAAGTGAATCTAAGGTGCTCAAAAGACTGTTCTGATCCAGATTACCAGCAAAGGCTTCTCGGTTGATTCCACCAATAGGTACATATATTCCAAGCCGAGACAAACTTAAGTATCCTAAGAGCTTCAGGAATTTACCAGGGAGGGGGCCTTTGAAGAAGTCACCAAGGTCAATGGAGCTATCTTCAATTGCAGCTGCCAATGTAAAAAGAAACTGCGATGCATTTAAGATTATTACATGTCTAAGATCCTTAAACTAATGCAGCTGGTGTTGAACAGGGTTTTGGAAATTAAATTCAAGGTCGTGTTGTAGTTGATCAGTCTGTATCCCAAAAAAACAACATATCATTATACACATTTTGTTCGCTGAAATTAATATGGGAGACAAAAGGAAAAAAAAATGAACCAAAATGAAAATTAATAGGAATTGCTTTATAACAAAGGCAGAAATATGTCCAAAAAGTTCATAGTTTTTAATGCAAAGCAGATTAATGAAAGTTTTTCTATGCAAAAGATAACTTAAAAAGTCGTTTTCTACCATCTTCAGGAGCAATGGATGTGCAGTGCTGAGTTTTAGATAGTGGAGTCATGAATTGTACTTAGTAGGGGCACAAATTAATTGACTTTAAAAATATCACTTATTTCATTAGAGCATGAGGTCAACATTAGCGATTTTAAAAATATTAATTAGAATTTTTAATCTAGAAAAATAAAATATTTGCTGATAAACATGTTGATCATAAGGTTGACATGTGGCTTTGTTTTTCAAGTAAGTTATCTACATTATATCACGGTTATTCAAATTATAATCTAAAATCATTTTTTGTAATCCAGTTGAAGGGTATGCTTGATGTGGAGAAATCAATTGCTTCAAGCTTCCTTTTAAAATTATTATGAAATAAGAGTGATGAACAATAAAAGAAACAAAAAGAATAACAAATCTTTTATGTGAAAAACCCAAGCCGGAAAAAACAAGTAGAAAAGAAGAATTTATTATAGCAAAAAAAAATTATGAGTAGAGAGTGTCAGCTCACTTAAGACTGAACTAAAGGAGTTGACATATTATATAAAGAGATGAGGTATTTATAGACTTCTATAAAAACCCTTATAAAAAAAAAACTTAATAGAGAGCCAATAAAATAAGAACATACTAATTGTATTCTAAAAGCTATAATAAGATCAATTGAACAGTAGAGATCTTTAATTAGTGTGTTCATAATTTCTTATTAAGGTGAGTGGGACCCACAAAATTAGGGTAATAATTTTTAACAATTTCTACCTTGACTCAAATTCTTAAAAGAACTAAAAAATATAGGATAAGTCTTTAATCTTCAACAAAATATTATCCACCTCTTCCATAAAAAAACTCCAAGGATTAGCAATGAATATCAATCAAGTCTAAGAAAAGCTCAAACTTAGTAATTAGGAGTGCCCTAATCATGTACTTATCTTGCTTACAATAATATCCCCATAAGAAATGACTTCATAAATAAAATGATAACAGACATCAATGGGCTTTGTTCTCTTATGAAACAATTGATCTTTAGAGAGAAAAATAGCATTTCAACTATTAGACATCACCATGGTAATATTAATTCTTCACTAAGCTCTCTAAATAAACCTTCAAACCAAATAGGTTCTTTACAAGCTTTAATAATAATTGCAATGTACTCAGCTTCAGTTGTAAAACAAGCCAATGTAGTCTACAAATAGCCTTTAGCTAATAGCACAATAATCAATAATAAACACATACCTTATGAGTGATCTTCTGCTATCAAGGTCTCCAACAAAGTATGAATCAACATAGCCAATGATTCCATCTATAATCCTCCCAAACTACAAACAAGCATTTTTAATTCCACATAAGTGCTTGAAAATCCACTAAACTGGTTTCCAATGCTCCTTACTAAGATTACTCATATACTTACTAACTACACTAACTACATATTTTAAGTCAAGTCATGAGCATACCATACCATACATGAATTATCCCATTGTTGTAAAATATGGAACTCGAGACATAAACTTAATAATCTCACCATCTAACTATAGACATAAAGTTAATGAGAGTCTGATACACATAGTTAATAGAGTACTAACAGGTTTGACATTTTGCATATTGAATACATTCAAAATTTGGTCAATGTACACTTTCCAACTAAGAAATCATTTACTTGTCTTTTATCTCTTTAAATCTTCATTCCAAAATTTTTCTTTGCAACTCTCAAATCTTTCATCTAAAACCCACTACTAAGTAAAGCCTTCAACTTCTTGAGTTCTCTTATGTTCTTACCAGCTATCATATCAAAAATGTAAGAGGAGGTAGACAAAAAAAAAATCCAATAGTATTTCTCTTAAAATAAACACAATTCTCATAATAAGTAGACATAAACTTAATAATCTCACCATCTAACTATAGACATAAAGTTAATGAGAGTCTGATACACATAGTTAATAGAGTACTAACAGGTTTGACATTTTGCATATTAAATACATTCAAAATTTGGTCAATTTACACTTTCCAACTAAGAAATCATTTACTTGTCTTTTATCTCTTTAAATCTTCATGCCAAAAAATTTCTTTGCAGCTCTCAAATCTTTCATCTAAAACCCACTACTAAGTTAAGCCTTCAACTTCTTGAGTTCTCTTATGTTCTTACCAGCTATCAACATGTCAAAAATGTAAGAGTAAGTAGACAAAAAAAATCCATTAGTATTTCTCTTAAAATAAACACAATTATCATAGCTACTCTTCTTAGACTCACGAGCAATCATAAATGAGTCAAATTTTTTATACCATTGCATAAAAGATTGTTTCAAACATTCAAGAGATTTCTTCAACAAACAAACATAGTCTTCTTTATCTGTAACCACGAAGCCTTCAAGTTGCTATATATAAATTTTCTCCTCAAGTTCTCTATGCAAAAATGCAATCTTTGAATCTAAATGCTCAAGTTCGAGATTATATTTAACCACTATACCAAGTAAAGTTCAAATTGAGCTATGTTTAACTAGAGAAAACATCTATAAAGTATACTCATTGAATCTGATTGAAACCCTTTGCAACTAATCGATCCTTGTATCTAGCGCCTTTAATTTCAGGATTACATTCTTCTCTCTTAAATATCTATATACAAAGAATAGCTTTCTTCCCTTGTTTTATTAAATCTGAAGTATTATTTTTAATGTAAAGATTTCACCTCCTTCTGCATAGCAATCATCACTTGCTTGAATCAACTAAATTAACTTTCTACATAACAAAAGTGTTATTTCTCACCTTTAATAAATTTGGCCATAGTTAAGGCATAAGAACCTCACCATAACTCCATAGTGGCTTGATTTCTCTCCTTGGCCTATCCTCAACAATAGAATATTATGATAATTGTAGTGGTAAAGATCAGGAAACAAGATTCTTTGAATTTGACTAAGATACAATACATTATGATGTACCTACTTCTAACTAAACCTCCACTTATTCACTTGATCTCTCCTCTTATTTAACATCATTAGGTCTTGTAACAGGTGTTGCACATAATATGACAATCTCATCAAATACAACATCTCTTCTAATAATCACTTTTGAATTTCATGGTGTCACAACTTATAGTCCTATAACCAAAAAATACATGCTTCATAGATATAAACTCCAATTTATTATTATCAACAACGAGCATAAGCCGGAATTGAAGGAGAGTGATTCGCCAATAGCAAGTTGTATTAGTAGCTTCAGCCCGAAATGTCTTAGGTAGCTCAACATTTCAAAATATGCAACGCCCCTCCTCCATTATCATCATGTTCATTCTCTTTGTAACACAATTTTGTTACTAAGTATGTTGAACTATTAAATCCCATAAAGATTTCTTCTAATTTGGATAAGGAATTAAATTCTTCTGAATAAAACTCCAAACTTTTACTAGTGCAATGATTTTTAATCTACCTCCCAATTTGCTTCTCAATTATAATTTATTACTCTTTAAAAGTAACAAATATATCACTTTAATATTTTTTTTTTAAAAACACACGAAAACTTTTCTTGAGAAATTGTCAATAATTGACACTATATATTTGGCACCACCATTGGAAGATATTGTAGTGATCCCTAGAGATTATAATATATATAATCAAGTGTTCCCTTAATACTAAAAATGTTTGTGCAATGTTTGTGCTAATCTTAACTCTCTTCTGCTTCCTAAACATAATGCTCATAAAATTCAGTAACCTTCATTTTCCCCTTCATTATAATAAGAGCACCTTTTGCAACCCTTATAACTCCACCTTCACCAAAGTACTTGTACTTTTTAATATTAAGAGTACTTAAAAAACTTAAATCTCTTTAGATCAAGAATATATCTTTCATCACCAAGTGTCCTAATAACTCTTATCAAATATCTTAATTTTGGTAGTTTCAATTCAAGCTATTTTATAAAAAGTATTATTCTCATTAACATAGTACACCTAAACACTATTTTATATATTAAAAATCAATCCCTATTGGGACACACTTGAAATAAGTTGATTCAAAAAACCAATCATAGCAAAGTTCACTATTAGAGATAATTAGGAGTTCACCATCATTGACAATTTCTTCAACAACACTAATTTTACTAGAACAAAATGGTAGTTGCCCCTTCTGATTAGAAGTCACTTTCTTATTCTACAGCTTGTAGCATTCGGATTTCATGAACCCTTTCTTCTTACAATAATTATAAATCTTATTCATTTTTTGGATTTTGATCTACCTTTTGTATCAATACCAGAACTCTTCTACTAAATTCTCTCTCAAACAAGGCCTTCTCCCTAAGCAACAGGTTCATCCACAAGCTACTTCATCTTTTCTTTCGGAAATAAAATATCATAAACTTCATCTAAAGTGTCTCCCAAACATAAAAGTTAGTATCTATACATATGATGAAAGTAGCAAATATAATAAGATTAATGACAAATCTTCTTCAACATACTTAACATTCATGGCCTTTAAGTCAAAGGTAATTTCTTTAAAGGTAGTTAAATGATCTACAAAGAATGTACCTTTAATCATCCTATGAGAGTACAAACATTGCTTTAAATACAGCTTATTAGTGAGACTTTTCATTATGCACAACTATTCTAATTTTAACCATAATGCAACAACAATCTTATCTTTCAAAATATCTTGTAAAAATTGATTTGATAAATGAAGATAAATTTGAAATAACGTCTTTCAATCCTTCAATTGTTTCTCTACTAACATGTACGATGAGAACATCCTATTAGTGCCAAGACAACCCGCATCTTAACTTGTCAAAACAAAAACCTAATGTTGAGATCTAAAATAAATAAATGTTGTTGTCGAGATCAAAACCTTTCTTTGATCATAGTGTTATGAAATAAGAGCGATAAAAAATGAGAGAAATAAAAGGAATAAGTCAAATTTTACATTTTAAACTTAAGATGTAAAAAACCATAGGCAAATAAAGAGAATTCTGTATCGGAAAAAAAAAGTTAAAAGTAAAGAGTGGCAACTCATATAAGACTGAACAAAAAAAGGGGTTGACCTATTATTCAAACATAGGTATTTATAATCTTCTATAAGAACCCTTAAGAGAAAAATACTCAAGAGGTCAATAAAGTAAGATTGTATGGATTGCAATTTAAAAGTTATAATAAAATCAATGTAATGATAAATACTTTCAATCTATATGCTAATAATTCCTTATTAAGGTGAGTAAGACTTCTAGAATTCAAATCATAATTATTAACAAAAGTATTTTTTATATTTAGTTAAAATAAAAAAAACTAGTATATTCATTTAAATAATCAATTGTCAATTCAATAAGTGATTGTAATTTTGGAAAAAAAAAACAAAAATATAAAATAACTCTAAAGAATAGAAAAATATTCATAAATTTCCTTCATGTTGCTAATTCAAAATAAAATATAAATTCAAAAGAAGTCTAATTTTAAATCTATTAATTGCCTAATTACTGTTAACACATTTATCTAAGTTCTATAAATGATATAAGGTTGTTATGAAGTGTTCAAAAGTTCAATTAAAAATCTTTGAACTATCATTTTTCATATTTTAATATAGAAGAAAATAAATGTTTGAATGATTCATGAGAGCTTACTAAACTAGAGAAGCCAACATTAGCAAGAGCATAACATTTCAACACTAATCGATAGCAAAGGAAAATTCACAAATTAATGGGAATTAACAAAAATTAGGTATTATTAATCCTAAAAGAGGTAATTTTATGTAATATAATTATAAAAATTAAAATACAATATATTATGGGTTGGGCCAATGGGGGTTTGGAATCTAGCTCCACCCTTGATTGTATAATACATATTTATTCAAGTGCATGGGGTTACCATGTTACTAGCCAGCAGGACCAAGATGTAAAATTGTAGTTCCAAGCATAATAATTTGAGGTCCCACATGATATAAAAGTGGTTATCATCAAATATGTTTTCCTTGTGTAGGTAGACCATAAAAGGATAATTTGAAGGACTAATACATACAATTATTTTTTACCAATATTTTCTTTAATTATTTTGATATGTAATTAGTTAAGGTTAGCTTGATTTGTAGCCGGTTTAGAATATTGTATCATTGTAATATATTCAATTGAATCAATAGAAAAGAAATGTCATTAATATAAAATTTTATGTGATGTTAGAGCAATAGCAAATCTCTCAACAACTAGCTTTTGACCTCTTCCTCCTATTCCCCACCAAGTCTCCACTCACTATAGCAGCCTGCACACGCATGTCCTACACAACACTTCTAATTGACCAACCTTTTCTCTTCTCAGCACATCTCCTCCCTACCCAACATCTCACGTCACCTCCCTGCTCAATCGCAAATCCTCTCAACCTCTCTTCACTTGCTTCACTCTTCTTTTGTCATCCCATAGCCTACCAGGAAACCTTAAAAATAACCACATCCCAACCCACCATTCTCAATACTCTTGAATTGAACCATCCATTCATCTACATCAACCTCTACTCTCATAATCTCATCAAACTGATCTCCAGAAAATACCAATCTTGGAAACTTTGATCTTTTTTGTTATGAACTTGAAGGATATATTGATGATCACCACATGCCACCATAACAACCACTAATGGCACGACACCTCCCAATCCTGCATACAACACATGAATCCATTGTGACAGGCTCACCTTTGGTGCTCTTGTTAAATCGCTCTACTCCCCTTACCCCTTTTCTTACCCGCTCTATGAAACAGAATATCACAGCCAATGCCTACGCCAAACCCACTTGGGGACACATCAAATAGAAAAAGGATCAACTCAAACCATCACCAAGTTCACACACACCTTATTTGAACTCAATCGTGTTGATCAACTTATTATCATCAGAAGCCTATAGATGAAGAAGACATCATTGACAACAATCTATATTGTGTTGGTGAGGACCCACCATAAATGGAATTAATGCTCGTGAAACTCCTGTCACCTTTAATAAACATAATGAAAGATTGCTCAATCGTGAAACTATTTTTCACAAACAATCTCCTCCACCATCACTGTCTATTAGGACCAACCCCACAGCATCCAGGAACAAGCAATGGCATCAGCCACTACAACCAACTTGATGACCTCTAAGTTTTGTGCAACCACACACTCTAATAACAGCCCACACCCTTGCCCTTATCTCGGCTATCATAAAGCATGTGACATTCAAGGTCACACAATCAAGCGGTGCCCCAATTTTAATTGGTTTCCTCCCAACTATCTACAAACTTCCACTTACCAGTGCCTCGCTCTTAGGAGTCTCACCTACTTAACCATGGTAACCAGATGCCCACTATGGTACCAACCATACTTGGATCACTCCCACCTGCCTTCTTGAGAATATTGCTTATCACCACATCATCACCAACTTGAGTAATCTCTTGCTTCACACTCTATATAAATGGCTTGAATACAAAGTGATTGGATGCCATCACATACACTTATTCCATGTCTTTACATCTATATCTTAAAATTTTTTCTTGAATTTTATCTTTTGCTTACCTGGCATGCAAAAGAATCTTATATTCATATATTAATTTTGTACATCTAATGTTATGCGGAAAAAGTAACAAGTGAGATTAAGTTGCAAAAGATGTGCTTAGAGAATTAAAAGAAAAGCTTCTTGTAGCTAAAAATAGTTAATAGTTGAGTCAAAATATGCAAAAGAAGATAAAAAATAAGAAGCTTTGTTATAAAATTTGGTTTAAATATAAAAACTTGAAGAATTGAGAATGATATAAAATAGCCTATAAAGATTCCAAGAAAGCAATGTGATGTAAAAAATTCAGATTTTATTGATTTACATAATAGATTGGATATCAAAGAGAGTGAAAGATATATGTATAATTAGTTAAACAAAGAGGTAGGAGAAGTAAAGATTTAGTTCAAGTGAGATGCATTAAAGATGAAAATTATAAAGTGATTTTCTTAGAAGAGGATATTAAACATAGGTGGATGAAATATTTGATAAATTTTTCAATGAAGGTTGTGAGGGTATGATTAACTTTAGCGATCTTAGTACACTAAATAAAAATAGAAAATTTTATTTTTGTCATTGTATTACTAAAATTAAAGTTGAAGAAGCTTTAAAGAAAATGATGTGAAAAATAGTAGAACCTGATGATATTATATTGAAGTGGTGAAAATACTTGAGAGATCAAAGAATTTCTTAACTCGCAAATCTTTTCAATATTATTTTAAAGACAAAAAAGATATCATATGAGTGGAGAAAGAGTTTGTTAGTTCTTATTTTTAAGATTAAAGGTGAAGCACAAGAGTGTGCAGATTATAGAGAAATTAAGTTAATGTGTCATGCATTAAAATTATGAGAGAGAGTAATTGAGCATATGTTACAATGTGATACAAAAGTTTCTCAAAATCAATTTAGTTTCATGCCGGGTAGGTCTACCATAGATGCTATACATTTGTTGAGAGGTTTGATGGCAAAAGTATAGAGAAAGTAAGGAGTATCTACATTGATATATATTGATTTAGAGAAAGCATATGATAAAATTCCAAGAGAAGTGCTTTGGAGAGTTCTAGAAAAGAAAGGAGTTAGTATTGGCTATATTCAAGTCATTAGGGATATGTATACTATAACTATTACATGTGTTCAAACACAAGGAGATTTGACCAAATATTTCATATTTTAGTTGGATTACATCAAAGATTGGTTTTAAGCCCATATCTTTTGGTTTTTTCGTTTGTGCGACCGCATTCCAAATGCGTTTTGAACATTTCGCGTTTGGTTGAAAGTAAAATTAGTATTTCAAATACAAGGAGTAGATTTGAATTCGGATTTGCAATTCAAATACACGCCAATAGTGATGCGCAGCCATCGCCGTCACCGCTGGCCGCTTCGCTGCGCTGCTGCCGTAGCCGCTGACCACCTCCGCCACCCCTCCGACCGCCATTGCTTGGCCGATTGCCGTCATGCCGCCCTCCGGCCCGGCCACGCCGCTGCGATATCAAACCTTCGCTTTCTTTACATTACATTTTGTCAACCAAACAAAAAAGCAAAGTCATGAATTTGTAAAGTTTTAAACCAAACAACTATAAAGTAATCCTTTTACACTGAATTCTTTTACACTGATTCCTTTTACATCTGATTCTTTTAATCGATTCCAAATGTGTATAATCAAAACCTTTAGTTATGGATTTTAAGTAATTATAGGATGTACCTTGGTGTATGTTTGTCGATGATATTCTTCTTGTGATACTAGAAAGAGTTCAAGAGAAAATTAAATTGAGGAGGTCTACCTTAGAGTCTAAAAATTTTCATTTAAGTAGATCTAAAACCGAATATATGAAGTGTAATTTTAGTTGTAAAGATCTAGCGATGAGATTGTGACATTAGATGATCAATTGATTAAAAAGATTGAACGTTTCAAATATCTCAAGTCTATTGTTCAAAATGATGGTAAAATAGACAGCGGCGTTATGAGTAGAATTCAAGTTAGATGATTGAAGTGGAGAAATGCATCTGGCCTATTGTGTGATAGAAAAATATCACTTAGTCTTAAGGAAATATTTTATAAGATGGTGATAAGACCTACAATGATTTATGACGTAAAATATTAGCTAGTAAAAGAGAAGCATAAAATTAAGTTAAGTGTTGTAGAGATGAGGATGCTCAGTGGATGAGTCGCTTTACAGTCTTAGAGATTAAATGCGAAATGAATATATACATGATAAGGTTAGAGTAGCTCTAGTGACAAATAAGATTAGAGAGAGTTTCCTTGGATGGTATGGCTACATAAAATGTCAGCTGTTCGATGATCCAATTAGGAGAGTGGATGTATTAGACGCGTCATATGTTAAGAAAGGTAGAGGTAGACCTAAAAAGATTTGATTATGATGTATAAGAAAGGACCTTAATTTATTAGAATTAAATGAGACTTTAACACTTAATAGGACACAATAAAAAAATGATTCATGTAGCCGACCCCACATAGTGGGATAAAGGCTTTATTCATTCGAGCAAAAAATTTCATAATCATAATGTCTTCAATAGCTTCAAAGCCTTGGTGGAAAATACACTTTGATTACAAAAACATCACTTTATACTCAGACAATGGTAGTGAGTATTAAACTCTTGCAACATTTCTCTCCACTAATGGCATCTCCAATCTTATTAGTTTACTCCACACACACCCAAACATAATGGATACATCTAGAGATAGCAACATCATATTATTGAAATAAGCTTCTTTCTTTTGCCTCATGTGTCCATTCCACCTCTTATTGAACTTATGCATTTGCCATGATAGTCCAACTTATAAACTGACTTCCCACCTCTACTTATCTTTTACATATGAACAGATTTTGACTCCCTTCTCAACTATTTTAAGCCTTGTGTAGGCTACCTCAGCTATCTATAACTTCATCAGTACACCACACATAAACTTGACGTACTGCAAGCCATGCATCTTTTTAGGTTACACCCATGCTTAAAGTTCCCATCTCTCTCAACACCACTACATCCAAAATATGTCTTCCGTCATGTCCAATATGTAAAGTCTATTTTTCTTCCCTATCTCATGACAATCTTGAAGATAAAAAAATCTTTTTGTGGCATCCACCCAACTCTCTCATACTACTCATCCTTTCTATAGGACTCCATAGACACCATCCACAATGTCTGTTCTAGCGCCACTTGTTCAACTTTCACACCAATCTGACAAACTGAAAACAAACATCCTCTCTCTGCCAACCAATAATAAACCAATGTACTCTCCATCAGTCACTTAGCCAACTATAATCACACCAAAAACACTCACATCCCTCCATAGGCAACTCCAGAAACATCTTCTACCCACCCAACCTCTCTCCAACCATAATAATTGTAATAGTTTAAATTTATATATATATATATAATATAAATCTTTTTTGAAAAGTAAATTTATTTAATATTTAAAAATTAAGGTACAAAGCTTTATATTTTAATAAATTTTTAAAGAGTATACATCTACGATATATTATTAGATTCAAATAAATTTATATATGAAATTATAAGATTAAGTTATAACTATTAATTAATATAATAAGAAATATAAATTCAAATTTTATGATTAAAATTTGCATGGATATGAAAGAATTTTATGTTTATTTATTTATTAATAATTTGTAAGAAATGAATAATTAATTTGTTATCTTTATTTTGATATATAAAATATCATAAAGCTATAATGCAAAAATTTATAAGATTTAATAAAGTTGTCATGAATGATATATATACATTAGGCAAATATTTTCTACATACACAATTTTTGTTCAAAATATGTGTCTCAAGTTTTCATAATTCATGCAAATATTCCAAAATATACAAATCTTCTTCAAAATATGTTTCCATGCATGTGAGTTTTCATAATCCATGAAAATACTTATAAAATATGTGTCTCTATGCATGTAAATCTTCCTAATTCATATAAAAATGTGTCTTCATGCATATAATTCATACAAATATTTATAAAATATGTGCCTCCATGCATGTAAGTCTTCATAGTTCATACAAATATGTGTCTACATACATGTAAAACCACACAAATATTTCCAAAACTTGAATCATGAATAGATTATACACTTGTTCTTTTCATTATCACTTCTCCATCATCCAAACCAAATGTTCATCATGCATAAACTCACCTTCGCCTATTAATATGAGAGGCAATATGACTATTTAATGTAACAAATATTTTGTGAGGTAAGCTAAGTGATGAAGGAAGGAGAGAAGAGAAATTTTAGATTAAAATTATTGGGAGGAAAAGAAAAAAAATAGCTAAAGAGAAGAAATTTTGAACGTTCTTCTCATAATTCAACTTTAATTAAGAATTTCTTCTACAATCATCAAAATTGGTAGGTAAAATATTATTAAATCTATTAATTTTAATTTTCATATGTTAGCTTAATTCTACTTATGATGTTCATCTTATTATACATAATTCTCTTTTTCAAATTAATTTAGTTGTGATAAATTTTAATATTAGATTATTAATAGAAATTTCAAAGATAAGATTAAATCAAAAATATTATTTTAGGTTTTTTCTATGCATACACAATCTTTAAATGAGTATTATAAGTTTCTCATTTTATTTTAAAAAAGATAAATAAATGAATTATTATTATATTTCAAGAAAGTCATATGATTAATGAAGATTATAATAAAAATAAAAACTAGATTTTATCAATAATTTAAAAAAAAAAAACTTATTATTTTCAAGAAAGAAGAACTAATTTAAAGTATTATTTAGTGGATAAATAATAATAATAATAATAATGCTTTTATGTCCCAAGTTTATAACCTAAGTAAATATATTATTTTGATATAAAAAATAATATGAATCCATGCATACAAGATGTATATATATACATCTTGTTTGCAAAGATTCATATTATATGAGCAGCTACTTTCATAAGTGTTATTACAATCAAGCATGTTATATAAATATATATGTAGAGTTTCTGACTTTAGCTATTTGATATGTAGTCCTAGTGACATGTAGCTTGCTATATGTTTCTAATAAATTAAGTTTTTATACTTTAACTTAAACTTTGATATGACTTGCCCTACAAGTTTAATTATATATGTATCAATAAGAAATACGAAAAATATACACGTATATACAAAATCATAAATTTTAAGTACAAGTAAGCATATGTATTTGTTTGTAGAATAACATATAAACCCTACTGAATTTTATAAGTCACCAAAAATCTTTTTATAAAATTTTCAAATTTCCCCAAGGAAAAGCCAGGGCATGTGATAACTTTATATTTTGTCATTTATTATGTATAGTAAATTGTGTTAGTCATAAAAGTGGTTCTTTAAATGTATCATTATACAATTTTTATAACTATATGAACTTTATAATTATGACTTATATTTATTGTTGTCATTTGTTTCCAATGTTTATGCTTTAAATGTCAATATGACCCAAAATTTGTGCAAGGATTCTGGGAATTTCAAATTTACATTTATTTAGTGGATCATGACAATAGCATTCAACAAATAACCACCTAAGGCAATAACAACATTGGCAAATGAATCCAACTACTCACTCTTAAACAAATAAAACCAACCACCAAACTTTATCATAATTGGGTTTGCGCCATGTCAGATAAATATGATGCTATTCATTGAAATAGAATATACAAATTTGTTCCCCTCACATACACTGAAACCTATTAATGGATCTATTTATAGATAAAAAACTTATTTGGTTGCTAAAGGTTTCACCAATGACCAAAAGTTCACTATCATGACACCTGTATTCTAATTTTTAAGCCTGCCACAGTTCAAGTGGTTCTTAGAATAACCGTAATTGACGATGGTCTTAAAGTCAATTAGATGCTAACAATATCTTTCTTCAAGGCCATCTTTTTGTGTCATCTTCATGACTCAAACCCAGGTTTCATCTACAACGAATCAAATATATATATGTGTTCAAACTTCACAATGTCATCTATGGCCTCAAGAAAGCACCCTAACCTTGATACCAAGTTTTTATTATAACTAATTACTTCAGCTTCATGCATTCTTTAATACCAACTAGGTAATACTATAGGAAAATACCTCGTTTTTAGTGGAAAAATCTGTCAAAAATAATGAAATTTCCATCAAAAAGTTTGATTTTCAGAGTAAAATAATCAATCAAAAATAATCCTTACTTCAAAGTGCATTTTAAAAAAAAATTCTGCAAAAATCTTTTCCGATGAATTTCCATTAGAAATATACTCAATCACCGATGGAAAAACAGTTGAAAAAACTACCAGAAATTTTTCTGACATAATTATTGACAAATTTCCAGCTAAAATTTCATGTGGACAGCTAATAATTCAGCTGGAAAAATTTCTAGCAGAATTTTTTTATTGTTCCTCATATTAACCTAATCAACGAAAAATTAGTTGAAAGTTCGCTAGAAACCTGTACAGAAATTAAAAAAAAAAAGAGGCTTTTCATGCATTTTAGATTTTTATACCTACAATCGCATATATATAACATTGATAATTCTCACAAAATGACATTCTCTACATCCAAACCATAATAAATGTACTGACGAAAACCAAATTATGTATACAACCAAAAGTAACTTCCGAACAAACATAATATGTAATTGTTCCAAAAAGTTTAACAGTGAATACAATTGCTCAAGAATGCTAGCAGCACATCAAAAAATAAACTGATATAAATACAAACTAGTCCTTATTAATCGTCTCCTCCTCCTGCTCCACCACCAGAACTTCGCCCCTCCATCTGTCTCGAATCTATTTTATTCTAGCTTCCATAACAGTCATTCAAATTTTCATCTAAGCAGTCACCCGAGCCTCAATATCCTTAGACAGTGCAGTGATATGTCTTTTGACTACATCATCAATCGAATCAGTGCTTGTTCCAGAGAAAGAATGATGTGCATAATACACCAAACCCTGCGAACCAAAGCCATATATTCTTTCTTTCTTTTTCTCCAATAGCCTTTCTTCATATATCAAACTCTGACTGCTTCAATTGTCCACTTGAACTTCCTACACTTGTAAAACTTTGGCTCTACACCTCTTTTCAACCTCATATACTCATCCTACAAAATCGGAACCCCTTGTGATACAAATCTAATCTGACTTTATTTGACGTTAAGTATGTGTGATTTTTGTGTCTCACACATGAACATCGAAACTTTCCTTCTAAAAGAAACAGAAAGTTGAGATGCCACGTGCACAATATGCTCAACGCCATTTAAGAATTCATCAGTTAATTATTTTCTACCAGATGCAACCTATTGTATATCCATGATTTTTCATTGTGGATATCCATATGTTGTTCAAATTATAAAATGTAAGAAAGCGATTCTTATTTTATATAAATTATAAATCAACTATGACTAAATAATCAAAGTTCAATATTGACATAAGTGCCTAAGTATCTAATTTTTTGACTAGTAAACATTTGATATAATATATTAAGCTTACAAGTAACTTGCATGCACAGATCCTTCTACGAGAAGGCATGAATTGTCCTTTAGCTCCTAAATTAATTAAGATTCTTACAATGTCTAAGGTTAGCCCATCTCATTTGAAAATATAAAATGTAACCACTCTCTCAAATATAAATAATAGAAAAAAATAAATTCAACCTCTTTCAACCTCATGTACTCATCCTACAAAATTGGAACCCACCCCTTGTGATACAAGTCTAATCTAACTTCATTTGACGTTATGGACATCAAAACATTCCCTCTGAAAGATAAACAGAAAGTTGAAATGCCACGTGCACAATGTACTAAATACCATTCAAGAATTTATCAGTTAATTATTTTTTGCCCGGATGCAACCTATTGTATATCTATGATCTTTCATTGTACATATCCATATACTGTGCAAATTACTAAATGTAAGAAATAGATTCTAATGTTATATAAAATATAAAATTAACTATGACTAAATAATCAAAGTTCAATATTGACATAAGTCGATAAGTATCTAATTTTTTGACTCGCAAATATTTTATATAATATATTAAGCTTACAAATAACTCACAGGCATGGATCCTTCTATGATAAGGCCTGAATTGCCGCTTAGCTCCAAAATTAATTAAGATTCTTACAATGTGTGAGGTTAGCCCATCTCATTTGAAAATAAAAAATGTAACCACTCTCTCAAATATAAATAATATAAAAAAACAATTTCAAGAAGCTCAGGGTGTGGGTGAATCAGCCTGGTGAGGCAGCTTGGTGAGATCGAGAGAGAATATGAAGGTAGAACTTAGAAAGAGAGTGTGAATGGAGTGCATTGTGAGAAGAAGAGGGCTGGTGGGCAAGTGTAATTCAGCCCATTATTTCTTGGATTGAGCTGCTATGATTAATTTTTTTAGTTGAGTTTGCACTGAAAATCAATCAAAGTCATGAATGCCAAAGATATAAAAGATCATACTTGAAATCTAATTCTTAAAATTTGCATGATTTTAATGAGAAACAAAGGAGATATGTTCAAAATAGTGGAATGATATAGCTGTAATTTTTAAATTCTGCTTTTGATCTTTTTACTTCTTATAAAACTGTCATATTAGCTCATAATCACCTAATTATAATTTTTATAGGATAGTGACCGATATAGACAATAATATATATACATATTCATCCAAAAATTACAAAATTTATAATAAAGACTTCAACACCCAAAAATCACAAATGAAGATTTCAACAAAAACATAAACACTACACTAAATAATCTTAGATCTAACTTCAAACAAGAAAGTGTAAGATACATGAGTTCCAAAAAAATTTCAAAGAGATTTAAACTATAAATTAAAAATATTTTCTAAAATTTTAAATCCACATTTCACAAAAATAAACGAATGAATTCATAAATAAATAATTTTACAAACTAGAGAAAGAGTTTTACCTTCAATTCTATGGAGAAATCAAAAAAATTGGAGCATTTTAGTGGAGATTTGGAGAGCTAGAGTTCAACATTCGCCGTCTTCCCAAGAGGAACCCGAAAGAGAAAAGGATAGAAATAGGAAGGATTCGATTGTCTATGGAATATAAAATAGATTACTGGCAGATTTTCTACTGGAAAATCCGGAAAATCCGTCGGAGACAAGTAACCTTCAAATTGATGTTTTTTTCATAGAAATTTTTATCGGAAAGTTTTCTGAACGAAAATCCATCAATTCCGGTTATTTCCAATGGATTAGTTCGTTGGAAATTTTGTTAGCAATAACTATTTTTCTTGTAGTGCAACAAGAATAACTTCATCTTTACAAGTATTTACATTATGTATCTTAGTTGAAATCCAATATCTTATAGTGCCATCCTATTGCATATGATTAAATATAAATAAAATGCAAGGTAAACATATAATCATGCTTCTTTAATGAGTATTAGTATTATTGATATAATCTTGAATATGTTGCTCGCATCTTTGCATTTACAGAAATCTAGTAATCTGTCAACTTTTCATCTAATCCATAAATTTATAGACGATAGTATTACATTCCTATTATGTAGTTAATTTTGAATTCTATATTTAAAGACAAATTTTCAAATTTATTTCCTCCTCAAAAAGTTAACTTTTTGCCTATTTATGCACAACTCTTCTTGCTTTTTATTCTAATTTTCAATATACAGTTCTACTCTCTATAAAGTCAATGAATCTTTAAACATGGAGTATATCCTCTATGTGAACAGATCCTTCACCAACATTAAAAACAAATTTCCCTCCAGCAAGACTAGTGAAAATAAATGTGAAGGATCTACTGAAAAGAAAATAATGGCAATTGCAAAGAAGAAGCTAGTTGTCAAGAAATCAACAAGTTCAATGCTAGAACAACCTCAAAATGAAATTTTGAAATTAAAAAATATATAATATCTAGAATGAAATATTTGACTCAAAGATTCAAAGAGAACAGTAAAATGTCTTCTTTTTATTTAGTCATCTGAAGAAGAAACAAAAGATAGATATTTCCAAGCATATTTTATTTTGGAACATCACCAAAATAAATTTGGTTGCACAAAAAATTAAATTTTCAAATTTGCTCATTACAGACAAGAAAACTATTACTTGAATAGTAAATTCAGGATAGGCATATCATATGATAGGGAACAAAAATATCCTGGAAGATTTATATACAAAACACACAGTTCTTATCATTCTCTCCAAAGAACTGATAGTTGACTCTGTAAGTATAAGCTAGATTATAACTATTACTCAACAAACTCACTCGAGATAAAAATATTATTGCTAATTTCACATCTAATTTTTATCACTTTAGGACAAACTCAGGGAAGATGATCAACAATACAAAGATATGCTTAGACTTTACCTTCTAAAGAATGATCCCTCGAGTAAGATATAAATTTAAACAATAGATTGTGTATTTACCAAAACTCACTTCAAATGATAATATTGAGGCCCGTACCAATACTCAACATCCTCTAGCAAATGTAGTGACCATCTGACCTCCACAATAAAAAGCTTAATCTCCAATCTTACAAATATTTAATTCCAAAATGATAGAAGAGACCCTTAATAATCTAAAATAGAAAGTGTAGTGGAAGAGGAGATAGAAGCTCTTGAAAAAAAAAACAAAAGAAGTTATTCCAAGACCCAAGGATGTCATCCCTATGGGAATAAATAGATCATCACTATGAAATATTGATATAATGAATCTCTCTCTCTCTCTCTCTCTCTCTCTATATATATATATATATATATATATATATATATATATATATATATATATATATATATATATATATATATATATATTGATTAATTGCTAAAGAATTCACCCAAAGTCATGAGATCGATTATCCTGGAACCTTTGCCCTTTTGGTAAAATTTAATACCTTATTTAGATGCCAATCAACCTTGATTGACCACAACAATTGGATGTTAAAAATGCATTCTTGATTGAAAACTTAAATAAAGAAGTATACATGCATCTTCTTCCAAGTATTAGTGACTCTAGAAAACAAGTTTAGTTTGTCATTAAAAAAACTCATTTGCAAGCTTAAACAATCGCCTCAAACCTAGTTTGAAAGGTTCACCAATGCAATGAGTCAACAAGAACTTAAATAGACTCACCTTGACCACACCTTATACTATATAAATATAAGTATGATTAGTCTATCATATATATATATATATATTAATGATATCATTATTACACGAGATCATGATTTTGAAATAGTAGAAGAGTTCAACATCAAGGATCTTAGGCAGCTCAAGTATTTTCTCAAATCAATAATTTCTAAAAACAAATCTGGCCTTGCCATTTCTTAAATAAAGTACATTCTAAACCTCTTAAAAGGAATTGGCTTAGCTAGAAACAAGCCTGTCGACAATCTCACATATCCTAATATTAAATTGAGTGATATTATAACTAATTATATTCAATCAATGAAAGAAGATATCAAAAGTTAGTAAAGCAACTAATCCACTTGGCTCATTCAAGACTTAGTTATGCTATCAATATGGTAAGTCAATTCATGCATATATATCTTACAAAGAACACATGAATATTGTGACTAAGGGTATGTTTGGGACAACTATAGCTGTCTAAAAAAGCAGTGATGAAAGTGTTGCAGAAGAATTTGCTGTTTAGAAAGGTGAAGGCCTACAAATTTTTTTAATTTTCAAAAAGTCAAACTGCATCTTTCTGACCGCCACCACAAGGAGCCAAGTCAGGTTAGAAAATGCAGCTTTCTAACTGTAGATGTTTCAAAATATAGGAGAACCACAGTGCCTCAAATGCCAATGTAGTATAGCACCGCATCGCCACCACCATGCCAAACGCTCCCTAAGATACTCCACTACCTAAAAAGAAGCCTCAAATGGAAGTTTTTCTTTAAGAAAAGAGAATCCAAAATTATAAAAGCAATTAGTGATGCTAATTAGACTAGATCTATTATAAATAAAAAATCTAATTCAAGGTACTATAGTTATTTGTGAGTAATCATATAATATGGAGAAGTAAAAAAAATAAACTATTGTGGTAAAGAATAATGTAGAAGTAATAAGATTTTTAGCAAATGGGATTAATGAATTAATATAACTTAATGTACTCTTAAAAGTACTATAGGTAATTATCAAGACTCCTATAATAATAAATTTTGACAATAAGGCAACTATAACTATAGCTCACATCTTTATCCTTCATGATGAGACTAAACATATAGAGATAGATCAACACTTTAATAAAGAAAAGTCAAAAACAGAGATCTATGTGCTTTATATATCCCTTCCGCAAATCGAGCTACAACAACCTAACAAAAGGGTTGTAAGACCCTTGTTCAAAAAATTGACTGAAAAACTCAGTTTGCTTGATTTTTATAGGCCTGCTTGAGAGAGTGTTGAAAACAACATATTTCTAGGAAAGAAATGTTATTTGTTTACTTGAAATCATTTGACTAGCATATGTTCTTGGCAGGTGAGATGGAGAGTCACCTTAATCATACAAATTTTGATGGCATGCTCCCTAGTTGGCAAGATAGCTGACTGTATCATTAGGACGGCAGAAACAAGTGGGGCCAAATTAATGCATGGATTCATAGATCACTACAATGGATTGATGAATTTGCAAGGATCAAAGATAGTTCGGTTTCTTAGTTGATTTAATAGTTTTTAATGTAATAATATTTTATTTCCTTTATCATTTGGGTGTGGTTTATTTCTTTTTGTTCTTGCCCAATGTTAAATCTATAAATAGGGCTAGCTTTGGCCAAATAAATGCAATAAAGTATTTCTAAAATTTTCTCCTTTATTTCTCTTCTACTCCTTTCTTTCAACGATATACCCCAATTACTAGACTAATTTACAATCCCATATACAAAATCTTCCTTGAACACCAACCTTATGGCTCCAAACCCAAAATGCAAGAGGAAAAATTCAAGAATAATATAACTATCAAGGTTGGAACTTATTTGATCATTCACCTTTCTCTCTCAACAAACCTATGTACGACAAACAATCTTAATTACCACCCCACCCCCACCCCGCACTTGTTCACCATTCAACCTACTAAAATCTCACCAAAATTGAAACTCTGTTACTATCTTATTAATACACAAAAACTCCCACTTCACTTTGTTAATACATCCAATCTATATAGCTTCACATTTATATTAGGAAGGAAGAAAAATCAAGAAGAGAAACAATAACATATTTCTAACACAGCCAAGAACTTAAATTTGCTATATGAATCAATAAAGAGTAAATTAAAGAAAAATCCAAACATGATAACAATCTCTATTATCATATTGTCTAAAGAAAGGAGGTAAGAACCTATGATTTAATGACTATAAAGGGCTTTCACATGGATTTCATGGTTTTGTCACTTCTCTTGATAAAATACAATTCTAAATAGTGCTTATGAAGCTCTCAAATGAGTGAAATAAAGCTATAATTAAAAAAGCCCCGACTATAGAAAAGATTAGTTGAGTAGCTTTTAAGCTTTCACCGAGAAGAAAGACTATTGGATGCAAATGAGTTTTTGTAGTTAAATAAAAAGCAAATGGGGATGTGGATAAATTTAAAGCAAATGGGGGTGTGGATAAATTTAAAGGCTAACTAATTGCAAAATGGTATATCCAATCACATTATTGACTATCAAGAAACTTCCTCTCTCAATATAAACTTAACATAATTTGAGTTTTACTCTCTTTGATAGTAAATTTGGAGTGTTCTTTGCATCAACTTGATGGTAAGAATTTTTATTCTTAATGAAGACCTTGGGAGTAAGTACATGAAGATCCCATCAAGATTAAAAAATCTGGCAGAAATCAATAAGGTATGCAAAATAAAAAAAGCTCTATATAGCATCAAAAATTTCCCTTATACCTCATTTGATAGATTCTCCACATTTGTTGATAAGTATGGGTATACTAAGTGTCAAGCTAATCACACAATCTCTATCAAGCTCTCATCTAAAGAAAAATAGAAATTATGATTTTATGTGTAGACAATAATATTTCAAGTGACTGAAAAAAAGTTATCAAGATTAAAATAATTTCCAAAAAAAAAATTGAGGTAAAAGATCTTGGAAAAGTGAAATGTCTTCTTGAAATAAAACAACCCAAAAAAAAGGTATTGTTAATCCCAATGGAAGTATATTTTTAATCTACATCAAGAAATAGAAATGCTTGGACATAAGTCTATAAAAAGTTCAATTAACTAAACAAAAAAAAATTAGAATCACCACAATCAGCATACCAATTACTAAATATACATATCATACCTTGTGGAAAAATTCAACTGCCTCCTCTCGGACCTCTTCATATTAGAGTTCATGTTAGTATTCTAAGCTAATACATAAATAACCCTACTAAAAATTATATGAAAGATGTCAACCAAATTCAAAGATACCTCGAGATAACACCAAGAAAAGGCCACCTATAAAAATTTAAAAAAAAAAACATAGCAAGAAAATGAAAATATTCACATTTTATGATTGAGACATATCATATTGAAGATGCACCTTTAACTGTTATGCTTATGTAGAGGGAAATCTGGTCTCTTGAAGTAAGAAATAATATGTGGTCTTAAGAAGTGCAACGCTCAAGCTAGATATAGGAGAATAACACAAATATATACAAAAGAATTCAGTTCAAAATTTTGATAAAAGAACTAAACTATTAAATAAAAAACTCTAAAATTGTATTGTTTTAATGAGGTTACCATAAGCATTGCAAAAAAATCCCATCCCAAATGATAGAACATAATAACTTAAACAAGGCTGACATCTTATTTCAGTAAAAAAATAAAAATGGACTAGTCCAACAAAATTATATTCCAAGAAACTCTCAATTCGAGGAATCCTCATATTTGATTCTTTCCTAAATAGTTGTTTCTCTACATATTTATATATAGCTTCTTATTTAAAAAAAGTAGAACAAAATAATAAAATTCAGTCATAAAGTATCTTATTGTCTACACTTATCTGTTCTCATTCCAATTTTCAGGAAGCACATATAATAATCTTGCATCATATTCTCATTTCCTCTTCTCCATATCACCTCCAGTCAACCAAGGCTTTGAAGAAACTAGAAAGGATTTGACATTTTATGTTATAAACATTAAATGGAACTTCACTTAACTGACCAAATTAGAAAGGAAGAACTTCCACTTATCTTCCAAATTCCTTTCTTATTTTATTTTTTTTTGCTAGCTACATATGCTTCTTTTGTCCTGAATCAACAGAGCTATTAGCATCACTCAGTTAACTAATTTTTATGGTTAAAAGATCATGAATATAAAACAAAAAAAAAAAAATTGTACTCAGATTAATTTGGACTTGTCACATCAAGCTAAGCATGGATAATTCTTCAAGAAAATAACCTTCATTGATAGGGTATTCAATGGATCCATAATTCATATAACCAAAGTCAGTACAATATGTTATTTGGGTTGATACTCAATTTTGCTCAAGTAATTCCCTTAATCAGATATTTTCTACCATTCCATATATGTTATGCATGCACATTGTTCAATAAATTTTACAGGTTATCAACGAACCTGCCACTCCTCTATTTGATGATATCTCTTTCCTTGTATTAGATGTACTTTCAAAAGTTTGCGTAAATAATTGCAGAAAATCATCCCATGCTTCAGCCAAACTTGAAGATGTCTCGGAGTTCAAACTCAAAGGATCAAAAGTGCTATCAGTAGGTTGTGCACATCTGAGGACAAAAAAACATATAAATTTAACAGAAAATTTCCGAGAAAAAAAAGTGATGCTGAATATGAGGAGGTTACGTTTAGTTGGCATAACATCATTCAAAGGGTGTATAGCATCTAAAGATGGTTTGAATTGTGGATAATAATGTCTTAGGAGATCATTAGTAGCTTCATTTTGTAATATTACATCTTCTAAGTGTGCAAATTCAAATGAGATTGTTAATTGGCTTAAGCTTAATTTTAGTTTTGTTTGATTAAATGTGGATTGTGCTTTAAGGGCACAAGATGCTTGCTTGCAGTTGCAGTATTTTGATAGACCATAAAAATAATGTCTTATTTTCCTTCTTAAAATATTTGGGTCTTAAGTATTCTTGCATTGCGAAGGTAATGGCCTTAAGGTTAGGAACTTTATATTCAAAATGGCATTTCTCCTATTGCGCAGAAGTGCACGCTATGTTTGTAGAGGACACTTTATCTTGAGACAAAATTGGAGACTAGATCTCTTTCTATTCGTTCAGAGTTATTTAAAATCTGGTTCTTAATTGAAAGCTGGCTGTGTTCATATATACAGGAAGGCAATAGTGCTCCAGATTGGCTTGCAAGAAATTCATAGTAAAGAATTCAAAGTTCTCTCTGAAGTTTGGTTGGTCTTATTAGAGGTTTTGTTCAAGTTGACAAATGGTGGAATGGGGTTTCTCTTTTCTGTTGAAATTCTAATCTAGGGTTTTCTTTTTTTTTTTTCTTTTTTTCTTTTTTACTTTTTTTATTCAAAAATCTTGAGCTAGATATTGAATTTCTCTTTTCATGCAATGAATAGGTAGGGCTATCTATCTCTAGGCATAGATGGATTGGATATTTCTACCAATTTGTTTCACAAAACTTCAATCCATCACTACCAGTTTGATCATGATGTCACTACTAGCCACCAAACTTTTTTTTTCAAGGTGATTTACATACATACCACAATTCTTTTGTATTTATATATCTAACATCTAAATTTTAATATTTACATGCATAACACTTAAATCTTTGATATCACATCAAAAATACTACTATCACTAATTATTTTTTAAGAGAAATATTCCTTCTCATGCACAAGAAAGTATTTTATATGAAAATATAAAATTTTAGGTATTAGATATATAAATATAGAAGAATTGTGTAGTATTTATATAATTTTTTCATTTTAATTGTGGATCATATATACTTCTAATGGCACGATTGGCTCCTGCTGCAACTACTAAGGTTGTTTGACTCGGCTAAAAGGGATGACTAAAATACAATCTAAGTTTGCATAATTTCTTGTTCTAATTTGACAACCTAGTTTTCAAAGGCTTTCTTTCCATATTTTCATTTTAGATGTGAATTGATCCTGTGCTTTTATCCATGTCCCTACCACTGAGCTCACTTTCATTATTATTGTCATGCAGGAGACTCCCCAAACAAAAAAAAACAAAAAAAAAAAAAAAACCAGTAAAAGATATAACATACATTACACAACCTCCAAAACTCCATTACAAAGTTTTTAAATCATTAATCTTGGGTCCCTTTCACATTAGGGAAAAAACTATATAATTTAAAATGAAAGCAAAATCAATTTCAAAGGCCATAAGTATTTTGATCTTACTACAATTTACCTAAGCTCCTCTCATTAGAAATTCAACATAATTATCAAAATAATGATTACAACCATTACTATTACTAGAACTTCCACTTTGCTTGACAACAACAACACCCCCAAATGGAATCACTTACATATAGGCATTCAAACTTATGGAATTTCACTTGAAATCTTTTTGTGTTTTTGATTCATTGTAGGTAACAATGCTACTAAAAAATTCATAAAGAAAGTTATAACAATGTGCAAAAGTTCAGCATCATATTGGGAAACTCCTAAACTTAATAAGTCTCTTTTTTTTTTTTTTTTTGAATAGATGCAAAAAAAATTCTTACTTGTGGAAATGTTCTATAGGAGTTTTTGTGTTGATTCTAGGTAGCCCATGCATATTGAAACAAGTATACTTCAATCTATTAAGTACAAAATAAAAAATTGAAAATTAAAATTTGAAAAGGATCGCATATTTGAAAGGGCACCTTAACAAAATGTTTACTTTTTGTTGCATGACACTCTTCAGAAAATTTACAAAAACACAAGCATGATCAAATGCCACATAAAGCCATCAAGGGAATAATTATCAGCATTTGATTCCATTTAATCCGTGACCTTTTACATCCTCTTCATGCACGATTACTAGCAGATATATTTTCCATATAGAACAGAACAACTGACTACTGATGAATTTATATTGACGTAGGCAGTAATACAGAGAAGTTGAATATAAACCTGTGATCCAGTCCCGAAAATCTATCGATACATCTTTTATCTATGTTCTCAATTCTTAGAAAAGAAAAATTAAGAAAAAAAAAACATTATACCATAAAGAAATAATTATATTCAAGTTTAATGGATGCTTGTCATGGTTCACGGATTTTTTATGCCAATGGCCGTCTTTCTGATTAACAGGATTTAGCAAAATCCCAGTAAAGTAACCTACAATGCTCCAAGAATCGCTTTCAGGTACCTCAATCTATAAGCTCGCCATTAAGAGAAGAAAAAAAACTACAATAATTGAAACCATTTGGAAGCTAAAAGAACGGACCTTCCGCTGTAGGTTCTTACAAGGATGAGGGATCTCCGGCCGGTTTTCTTGACGAGCCTACTCTCCGTCACCGCTGAAGGAATCCGACTACGGCAAGCAGACATGAAAGTGGGACTGCTTCCCAGATAATAGACAGATAACAGAGACGAGCCTCCTCCGATAGGGGAGACAGGAGGTGCCCGCTCGAGCGAGAGCATCCTGCTGCCGCGCGTTACCACTGAACACTGAAGTGTCTTGCCAACTGCTCCTAGGAGATATGGGAGCAAACTAACCTACCAAATTGAAGCCTTCCGACTCGAAAGTAGGGGGTTCGGGGTTCACCAGTGGGATTCGCTCTGACCAGAATATAATATTATAAGGATTGAAAATTTTGATCCGAAATTTTCGAAATAAATCTAGCTAATCCGAATTTGACCTTATTCATTCATTTAAATGTATATTTTAGGTTAATTCTAAATCAATTTTGACTTAATAAGTCAAAATCAGATCAATTTTAAATTATTATGTTAATATAAACTTGACCTGAAAAAATTAAGATTTGGATCTGACACAAAAATTATTCAGATCAAGATAAACAATACATTTATTTTTTTCAAATAAAAAAGTTAATTTTTAAAGAGAAATTTTTTATTAAAAAAAAAGTTGACTTTTTATATCTTATAATACATCTTTTTTTACTTAATATATCTTTATAGTTTTATTTGATTAAATAATTTTGAAAATTCATCTTGCATAATAATAACCTTAAAAAGGGATATATCCCTATTAAACTACACTTACTTGAAATATAATAATAACACCCTAGCCTCTCCATTCTGGTGAATTATTGATTTCTTAGTTATGATATTTCTTCTTACATCATTATGAAGATCGTGATGGTATAGTTAAATTAATATTTATAATATGTAGATGTTGTTATTAGAGGTGTAAATGTGCCAAGCTTGAGCGAACAAAACTGATTCTTTCGCCGCTTTATATATCGAGTGTGTGCGTCGTGCTTAACTAAACAAGTTTAACGAAACACGCTATTCTAACAAAAGCCTTTTGAGGGAGAAACCTACCAATCTTTCAGTAATAAAAATTTTTTAAGCCATACTTGATTTGTTATATGTAAATGTGTTCATATGTATATAATAATAATAATAATAATAATAATAATAATAATAATAATAATAATAATAATAATAATAATAAATAAATAAATAAAAAAATAATAGTAATAAAATAATAATAATAATAGTAATAAAATAATAATAATAATAATAATAGCAATAAATAATAAGTAATACAATAACAATAATAATAATAATAATAATAATATAATATAATATAATATAATATAATTTTTTATTTCGAACGAAATAAAAATCGAACAAATTTTTGTTCACGCTCGACTTGTTTATATATCGAAATAAATGTTGTGTTTGACTCAACACACATAACATAACACGAATGTTGACAACCAGCTTTTAATGCCTAATTGTGGTTATATATTTGAAAATATTTATTTAATGATTTATGAGGTGTATATTAGTTATAAGAAAGAACATGTTCATGAAAGATGAGGTCAACATCATTTTAACAGCATATAGCTGAATAGAGGATCAAAGATATAGTTTTGACTCAATAGTTGCTTTTTTAAAGACCTCGTGTTCAAGATTTATTAGTAAAGATATAAAGTTGCTCAAATTCTAGGAAAAAAAAAAGATAATTTGCAAAAAAAAAAAAGTTGCATGCATATTCAATAAAGAAATTTTAAAAGTTTAATGTTAAGAAATCAAGAAAACATATTTGATACATTTGACACACTTCTGAAAAAGAGTCATGAAGCTCACAAGTTAAAAAGTTAGTACAGTTATAGTAAAACACATTTAAAGTTTAGATCCATGTATCAAAATGTATGCATTATTTCGATGTTATATCTAAACACCATTGAAAAACTCAACTATAACTTATTAGAAGTTTGTTGAATCTAGCAAAATTTTGAAACTAAAGATGATAATGTCCAATTTTAAGAGGGCTTTTAGATTAGTTTGTCTTATGAGAAAACATGTCACTATCATGAGCAAGCTATCACTTGCAAAGTGGATCCCCTAAATTGTCCTTTAAAAAATTACTATTATAACTTTCATGTAAATAGCTCATATGTATTTCATGGCTATATTAAGAGAGTAAATTCACTATGTAAAGAACCTCAATCTTATTTCAAATTGACATACTATTTTGGAATGATTTATCAATAGTATTTTTAGAGGTGAATGATGAAGCATGTGCTCTTTATATTGCTCTAAATATCATGGCTAAGTTCAAAATTGATAGTTATTGTAGGGAATATAACTTAGCATCTATAATAACATACTTTTTTTTTCTCCTTTTCATCTATTTTGTTGACTTGGACTAGCTAAATCAAACCAAATTTTTCTTCATGATTTTTCATGTTTTTCTTAATACCCAATTTATTTAAATAGTTTATCAATATTTGAGATTAATTAAATTCGGTGAAGTTCTTCAAATCATTTATGGAAAGAAAAACTTAAATTGATTATATTGGTTATTTAGCATTTTTTTATTGTATGATTGGTTTAGATTCTTTTAAATCTATAATTTATCGAGAACCATATATAGGAGCCAAAAATTGATTAGCATTATGATCAAAAAGTTGGTCTACTTATGGCCTATTTACCTGTTCTTATTAGAGATGTATTCCATGGTAGTTGCTTATATACTTTAATGATTGATAATATATTACAAAATTTATTTATTTATTTATAATATTTTATACAATTATATTTATATTATATAATAGTTAGCTTTGTCATATTACTTGTTGCACAAATTTCTAAAAGATTTATGCTTACTATTTTGAATATGAAGAAATAACTATTGCTTATATAAATTATAATTTATGTTGATATATAATTGAGTTTGATTAAAATTGAATCTTCATTAAAGGTTTTTGTTGTAATATAAGATATAATAATGTATGCATGTGTATTTGTTGCATGTATTATCAATGAAATCTTTTTTAATGTTGGCTAGGTGAGCCTACTACTCTAATGGAGAAATGATTGAATTTTTATGAGTTGGTGCCAACATTTGGAGTTTTAAGTTCTTATAGTAAAATAGATATAAATATTTACAAAAAAAATGACTAGTGATCCATGTATATATTTATAAATATAGCATGTAAATGCAAGTGGACATTTTTACATTTAACATGGCATTAGCATGCAAGAATCATCAATATGCATATAAGCTTTTGATAAACTCATTATGTGCACTATTCATTTATTTTTATATTTTAATATATTATCTCTTATATATTATTTATAATTATTATGATAATATATATATTATTTCCTTTACATCTTTAATTAATCATATTTATTTTTTATGCCTTGACATTTATAGTTTATTTAATGGGCTTTACTTGCTAAGTTTGTTTCTTATAAACTTATTTCTATTATTTTATAACTTTAAGATTATTAGTTGTGCAATATTTAGAGGAGCTTTTAGGCCCATGCTTTAGGAATATCATTGAAAGGTGATTAACATTAAAAAATATTTAGTTAATTTAATTATGATTTTATTTGTTAGATGATTTATTACAAATCTTTTAACTTTATTTTTATTTTGGCATATAAATTAATAAGTGTTATTGGATTTAGATGTTTCAATATTCTTATTGGTATATTATTAAAATAATATTTCTATTTTATAAAATATTTCTTAATTTTAGCTCAACTCATCTTATAAGTTTTTATGTTTTCCTTCTAGGCCCATTAAGTAGGGTGTGTCAATTGATATCAAAGCCAAGATTTGATCATCTAGGCTTACTCTTAGTAGGAATCATTTTGTGGGTTGAATTCTAACACCTTAGTAATATCAATTTTATTATTGAGATATAGATATCAATAGATGAAAAAATTAATATTTCTATAAATGCATACTCTTAGTGTTGAACTGATGAAATATTTTATTTTATTTGAATGTTGATTTTAATCAATTGATTAGCATTGATTCCAATAATAATAAGTTTAATGACATCAAAAGATTTTTAGGATTTATATTTGAGCTCCCATAAAATTGGAGATTTATAATTATTATATTTAATTTATTAGATCTTTTAAATGCCTTGAGTACACTTTGGAGAACTTAATGATTACTATTCTTGAAGGAATAAACTAAAAAAAATTAAAGAATATTTGGATTAGTATCTAGGTGTTTATTATATATAATCCTTCTATAAGCAATCATAATAAAGATGGACATAAGTTGGTCTCTACACAGGGGTAGAACCAACATTAGTTCTTAAGATAGGCAAATTTATATGTTAGGATAAAAGTAAAGGGCAAGGAAGGCAAATGTCTAATTTGATTATGGGCAAGCATTAATGATTATGATAATATTGTGTAATAAGCACATCTTTATTTATTATGAGTAATGAAATGAGTAGTATGCCTATTGGTTTGGTTGTGGTTATGCTTGAGATTTGTGCACTTTTTCAAATAAGTAGGCTTTATGTGTTTGTTAGAATCTATTGAGTAATTGTTGAACTAACTATTTAATATAAATTGGAATATAAAATGAATTGATGAAGATAGTTGATTTCTTTCACTATTAATAATCACCCATCTCCTTTTTCTCTTATTTTCATGAGTGATAGTTAATGTAATTTAGTATGTAATAAGCTTTTTTAGCTAGTGAATGATTGAAGTTATTTATGAGAATTTTTGTGTTAACAATTATTGGTTTAGCTTCATCTCTCTGTAGTCAGATTAATCGATTATTTTATTAATACATTCTAATGTTTCAAAACATCTTCTTATCATCCCCACACCTTGTATCATCTTAACTAACATCTAGCCCCACTTTAATCATGCTAAATTAGATATTATTATGATATTCAATGTCTTATAATTTTTCACTCATTAGTTCATAAGTTTTAATCATATATTGAGGTTAATTATCATGATTATAATGATTGATTATTCTCATGATATGCTTGTAATAAGATATTACATCTTTTTTTAACATGTTTTGTAATATAATGTAATATGATTGTGTAGTGTGCATGTAATATTTTTGAGATTTTCATATGATCAATTCGCATGGTGAAATATTTGTAAATGTTTTTTTTATTTATAAATTTCTATTTCTAAGATTATTATATGTTATTTAATGCTAAATGCTACCATCCCACAATATTTTAATGTCATTGGAGACATGGGATATATATACTATGAGAGAGGTAAGATTTTTTAAATTAATTGTATCTATTTATAATATTATGAGGTATTATTTCATTTACTTAATTTAATATAAGGTAAGTACGTGCTTGTCAAGTTATATTTTATCCATTTAAGTTTATGTGGCACTTGACTATGACTAACGACTAGTATGTGATGATTATTTATTATAGTGGAGTTTGCTTGATATCTCATTTTACTTCATGTAGCTATGGTAAGTCATGTGACTAAATTTCTCTATATTATAATGCTTTATTTGTGTAAGAATTAATAGAAGAGATAGTTGTATCGATTGATCTTAACTTTGAGATTTGTGTGCTATGTGACATTGTGCTTGCACCTTATGATATTCATGTTTGTTATGATTGTTTATTGAATGAGATTATTGATTTTAAAGATTATATTTTTTATAGTAAGTATATGAGGATAAAGTAATACTTACCACTCTACAAATTGATGCATAAAAGAATGGTTCTATGAAGTAGGACTTTATTTTTGATAAGCTTAACTTTATATTTATTAGGTGTTACAACCCTTATAAGTGTTGGTAATGTATTTTTTGATGTAATATTTGAAATATGAAATTAATGTGTTGTAAAATTTGTGCCTCAATTTGGTTGATCTTCTTGGTAATTTGTGTCAATGAAATCTTACATTAGAATTTATGTTTAAATTCTTGTACTAATGGTGTAGTGAAATATATGCTTTAGGTTTTAGGCATTTTAATGTAGAACATGAAGCAACATATTATTATGGACCCAATAATAAATCTAGATCAAGAGTTCAGAGAACTTTATTTAACAATTTCTTCAGTAATAAGAAAGGGTCATCTTGTTGTTTAATTTATGAATAAGAAGTAAGGACTTCTCTATTTACTTAAGAAGTGAAGTAATGAACTTATGATGGTAAGTTTGAGTAAAAGGAATCTTAAGTTTATAAAGGGCTTAGGAGTGGATGTAGGTCACTTTGGTCTAAAAAATGTAAAATATTTATGTATATATCTATATAGTTAGATTACTTACTTGGAATTTATTTTTCATATATTTATTTATTTCTTGAGAATATATAATATATATGTATATATTTATATAGCTAGATTACTTAGTCGGAATTTATTGATCACATATTTATTTATTTATTGAGTTTAAATGATATATTAGTGATTAATGTAATACATATATTCTCATTATCATTTTATATAAAGTATATAAATTAATTGTGCCTAAAGTTGAATTATTATCATTTATAATTGTAATTACTCCAAGACTCTTAGGATTGTTATATAGGCTTCCATGGGTTAATTATTGAGTGGAGTTAAAGTTTTGACCACAAATAAGGTCAACCAACCCTACCTTTCTGCCCAACCTAAGAGGGGTTCACTCACCTTCAAAATAATGTGTAGGCAGTAGACTTTACTCCAAGATTTTAAATAAAATGTAAATTATAAGATTGAGTATACTTTAATTATGAAAAGTTTAAGAAAACTTTGAAAAGTGGAATTATTTTTCTAAATTTATTTTAAGATTAGTCAAGTTCAGACCCTTCTCTAGCTGGCCACTTATATAAATAATTACTATTATGGATAATAAAATTTAGTAAAACAAAAAAAATGTAAAAATAATTATGAAAGGTAGAGGAGTGTCTTAAAGAAGACTATGGAGTTTTTTAAAGGTATTTGAATGGGGTTAAGGCCATCAAATACTAAGTAAAACTAGACTAGGTCTATTAGAACAAGTCCTTGGTCATCAACCTTCAAGGTAGGTTAAGTGAGATTTTTATGGGATATTTGTAGAGAAAAAATTACTTTAAATGCAAGAATATAATAGAATAAGATCACATCAAAATATTCTAACAACAACCAAAAAAGTAAAATTGAAACCACTATCTAAAGTTGTTTATAAGGGAGATCACCAAATCATCCCTTCCAATTTGGCTAGCCACTGAGCTTGGCCACTAAACATGACCAAGAGTTGGAATCCTCACCAAATTTGATTTAAAACTAGCATAAAATTCTTCATTCCACTAAAATAAGTTGCTTAATATTCCATAGACACAAATTAATTTGAATTTTAAAATATGAAGATAAGAGGAAGGAATAGTTATATTGAGGGAGGAAGAGAGAGAATGGTTGGTTGGAGGGGGATAACCTTTTAGCTACATAACTCCTCACTTTATGGCCAACCCTCTTTTCAAACTAGTTATTAATTAATTAATTATAATTTTAGTTAGTTCCTCCAAATTGCACATATAAATCAATATAATGACAAGAATACATAAGTTTCTGCACAATAAACTACATAATATCAATTACATAAAACTCATAATTTTTTTTTTAATTTTCTAACTTTAATTTGCTTCTTGTAATTAACCCTCCATGATTGGTTTGAAGTCTTCTTACTTGGGCTCATATGTGTGGACCTTCATGAGCTCCATTTGCTCTATGTTGCACCAATAATCATTATATTTGTGTTTATGTACTCATGTTAACTCATTCACATAAGCTTGATCATTTAATCTACACTATATGTAATATGTGTGGTGTCATTTGTAGTATTAGACCAATCGAAGTGTGTATTTTCCAATATAATTGAGTATAATAAATTATATTATAAAATGTGTTTTAAACTTTTAGTATTAGGTTTTTCATATTATGTATATCATAGCTTCTACACTTATACAACCATGTGTGTTTAAATAAGTATATTTAATCGTTATATTTATAGCTTATGTTAGTATATTATTTTTAAGAGTTAAAATTAGTAGATTTTATAAGTCTAATGTGTCCCGATTTCCCGCATAAACCTTTTGTGCCCTTGATTATCAATTGATATTAAAGTATGATACTCACATTTTAGTTGATAACCTTGTCTAATAAGAAGATTTTTTGCAATTCAATAAGATTGAATGCTTTAAGATATACTAAATGATGTATGCTTCCATAGATATGTGAACCATGATGTAGATATTATTTTCACAACATATTTATTAAGAAAGGCATGCAATTATTCACCTTTAATTAAAAAACTATTAATAGTTTTCAATGGCCCAAATATTTGGATTGAAATTAAGAACTCCAAATAAGCTAACTAAATCTTTAAATGTAATGGCTGCCTCATAATCATACATTTTTGAATAAACTTTATTATGAGTATCACCAACAATCAAGATATTACAAAACTTGTAAGTTATATCAGAATAAAATAAAATGCATTTTTTAATAATTTTTTAAAGGTTCATACATTAAAATAAGAAGGAGATCATATTAACTTAATTTTTATTGTAAAAAGTTGTCCTACAACATTAAGTTTTTATTATTAATATTAAGAATTAATTGATTTTGAATGGGAGTTATCTATTAAGTAGAATATGATTCACAATTATTGGTGGATCAATTTGTTTTGATCTAGAAAACAACTTTATTATGCACTACAAGTGGTGAAAATGTTGTGAAAGTGTGTTGATTCATAAGTTTGGGATTAAAATGTGTTATGAGAGAAGTAAAAATTATATAAATAGTGAAGTCCATGAGAATAATTATTATGAGGATAATATAATGGTGTAATTTGGATGTTTAGTAAAATATATGTGAGATTTGCAAAAAACTAATATAAGAATATTTAATAAATAAAAAAATAAAGAAATAACCAAAGGAGGTGATTGGAGATGAAGGAAGGCTTAGGGGTGTGTGTATTTGGTTGGTTTGAATAGTGCAATTTTAAAACCAATTGATTTTATATTCTCAAAAAATTAGACCAAACTGACCAAACAAAATACAAATCGAACAAACCAAATAATAATTTGATTTAGTTATATATATATATATATATATATATAAGTTATATTATATATTCATTGTATATATATATATATATATAATTAAAAAACAATTAGCTAATTTCATGAATTAAAAAAATTTAAAACATTTATGATGGCTAAAACAATTTTACCAAGTTAATTAATAAATTTGATTTATTTTGGTTCCATCCAAAATTTTTTTAATAAATTGATCCAAAAATTGAAAATCAAAATTTTCATTAATTAAAACCAAAATCTAAATTACTAAATTCAAAATCAAATCAAATTGCTCAAAAACTTTGGATCGATTTGATTTTTTGGTTAAAACCAAATAATGCACACCCTTAGGAAGGCTACAAGAGTGCTAAATGATCCTTTTTTTAAGAGTACTAAATGTAACTATTTTTTTTTTGTAAGAAAGTTTACTACAATAAGTACATGGTCAAATTAATTAAGTCACACTCTTTAATGGATAACTCTCAAAGTATATGCCACTACATGCATCTCACATCAACACTTAAAGTAATTGGGTTCATTCTAGTAAAGAAAGCATGCATGCAAAGGATTTTAGTGCAATTATATGATATAATACAATAGGTAATTAGTTACTATAATAAAATATGCCTTACTAACTATCCAAGTTAATAATTAGCTACACTTTTTTGATATAATTATCATGAAATAAGGACTTATTCAATGAAAATTATTAATAAATCATTCAATTAATAATTTACTTACATGTTTGGTACAAACATCTTTAATTACCTTATTAAACTATGAAGCTTACTCCTGGTAGAGATTTGGTAAAAATACCACAAGTTAATGTTTAATATTAGAAAATTTTATGTGAACATCATGTTAGGCTATATGGCCTGAAATGAAGTGATTTTAAATTTCATCATGCATGCTCTAAAAGTGTTGGATATGTTATGTAGTAAGAATCATTGTACTTAAATTATCAATCTTAATTAATATGCGCTTTGAGTACATTATATAATTTACTAACTAGTACTTTAGCCAAAGTATATACCCTAAAAAACTATATAATAATTATCTATATCAACATGCTTAATAGATGAAGTAAGTTTGCTCTTACATAAAACAAGGAACCAAAGTTTAATCCTAGAAATTAAAAAGTTCATAAATTTCTTCTTTGATTACCTTAATAGCTAGTAAATTCAACATGAATATCTAACTAGGTTGTAGGATATAATATTTTTAGGATCTATAATCTTATGCGATACTTTAGAATATGATTAATTACAACCAAATATGATTGTTTAGGATTCTCCAAAAAATGATGTACATGCATCAATGAAAATAAAATATTAGATCAAGTGATAGTAAGGCAAAGTATTAAACCTATCACCCATATAACTTTACTTATATTTACTTTTATTTCTCATCTTTATTTAATATAATAGAGTGATTCATGGAAGTACTTATAGATTTTAAAAAATTTGAATAAAATATTTTAATGAATTTATTATACTTAGCTTACCTAATGGTGTCCTCTTCATTTTGCATTACCTAAAATCCAAGAAAGAAGTTGAGTTTTTCTATATTTGCTCATTTTAAGCTTGTTATGTGGTTTTCTTCTTGAAGTGACTTGAGGGTTCTCATTCTTAGAAAGTCAATCAAGTTAATGATTTTCTTGGATTTTGATTCCATCAAGCTTAAAAATCTTTTTTTAATCTTCAAAATATCTACATTGGCATAGAGCTATCATTTACTCTAACTTGTTCTTCAACTTACTTTATAATTTCATTGCAAATCACTTCAAGATTAATAGTTTAATAACTTAGATTCCATTCATGTAGTGTAACCAAACTAAGAAGACCTTATACATGACTTAGTTATTTATGGATTTAGATTTTATTCAAAGTGAATGTTTTATGTTAAAACCTTCTATGCTTTGCAATGTAAGTTGATACCATAATAAGAAGCGCCAAATGAACCATCAATATATATCTTCTAGAAGTTAACTTTCACAAACTTTTTTGGTGAATTTTGTAATAAAATTTGTGAGTCCATGGGCATTAATTTCTATTTAAAATGTGATGATGGTTTCAAAAGCTCATTTAGCAATCCTTCTAGATAACACTGGCTTTCTAAGTATAACATTTAATGGTTGGTCAATAACTAGTATTAATGGAATGAGCTTAAAAATAAGGTCAAAGTATTCTTGTTAAATAAACTAAAATTAGAGTTTAATTTTCTACTAGTAGATAAATTAGTTCAACACTAGTTAATTTTGTACTAGTTTAATAAAAATAAAATTACTTGGATCTCTCTCTTGTATAAGATGTAAGCAAATTGTAGTGTTACTAATTCCTAAGTGAAGATAGTCTTTTTTATGGATGTTTAATATTGGTGAAGTGAATATGTATATTTCACTTTGTTAGAATCCTTCTCATGTTATTTTATCCAAATAATGTGATATATTTATTTAATGCTTTTAAAAAAGGTTTACATTTTTTCCTTAAATTTAATATGAAGTAGCTTAGATTTATTGGCTTTTTGGTCAATGTTTGAATTTATTTAGTTGGTTTAAGATGTTACATCTTCATTGCTACCTTAATTTTATTTAGATTAGAATCAAAATGTTTTAGAAAAATTATTAACTTGAGTAGTTAGCTCAAGATTAATTTAACGCTTATTTCTCAAGATTAACCTTCATATGTTTAACTATTAATTAATAAATTGTTAATATAAACTTCAATGTTTTCCCTTTTTTGAAATTTGATTATGTTTTACATTTTTCTTTAGTATGTATCTCATGTATTCCTTAAATCAAAACACATCACTACATAATAATAAATTCCCTTAGTCAAGTGGAATGTAGCTAAATCTTCATATTCTAGATGCATCTTAATTTGATAATATCTCAAGGAATATTAATGTGAGATATTTAGCCATGAACCTACTAAGATTTATGCTTAGTTACAAGTTACAAGTATTTTGTTGGACAAGCTCCATATAAATTGGTGTAGTTTATATATAACCTCTACTTTTTTATTTGTCTTCTTCAAAAACACAATGCTAATGATCTACATAGAGTATCAAACTTTGTGATGAATTAAATATCTTATTAACCTCAAATTTAATTTCATGGCTCATTTTAGTAGTATTTTTCTTACCTTCTGTTTGTTGGATTGACTTTATGGATTCTCTCACAAATGATGGTTGTTATTTCTAATGCCACTCCTACCATTTCTTAAACATTCCAAGATAGGAAGACTATTTTTGTATATTTTAGAATATTGATCAACTTGGAATAAAATTAATTTATGCATCATATTTTGTTTGAAAGGTTGTTCTTGAACATTTAACATCCAGTAGAATGATTTGTATTAGTTCAATTAATTTTATTAATAATAAATGCATTGGACCGTCAACACTTTGATTCTTTAACAAAATCTCATTGAAATTTGATTGGATTTTATTTATCATTATAGCTTGATGGTTCTTGATGCATGATTTCAAGATAAGATATCATTGATTGCATAATGTCACCTTTGATTATTACAACATAAATTGCTTAATGGAACTTCATTAACTTATGTTTTGATGCTAATATGGATTTGAATTAATTAAATAGGGCCAACTATAATTGATAAAGAGTGGAAGGTGGTGATGAATAAAGGCATGGTAAGGGTAGATCTTGTCTATGGTGAAATAAAGGATGAAATTCAAACTTAGAGATGTAAAAAATGATTTGGTGGAGGGTAGATATAACACCATCCTTTTATTTATCAAACCTTATTAATTAAATTAACTCTTACCCCTCTAACCTTCATCACATTATGTACTCTTATTCTTTCATTCCTTTTCTCGATGGGGTTTACATGTTGAACCTCTTTCATCATACTAACTCATTTGCCACATTGTTCTATAAAAATCTACACAATTAGTATCATTAACATGATTAGCACTTACTAATCACTTCATTTTCTTCCAATCAATTTTTCATTTACTTTCTACTACCATAAATGGTCCAACCCATTGACCTTTGCTTATTCACATTCTACCCATTTGGCCTTCTTTGTCTATCAAATTTTACTCATTTGGTCTCAATTTTTTGTCTTACATTTTTTTTAATAACTTTTCTTATTTGGTAGAATTTTTTGCACTAAACTTCCTCCACTTAATGATTCTTATTTGCATGGCTTCCAACTTCTAATTAAGTCTTGTTATAGAGGCATAGTTAAACATCTATATTTATATGCTTAGTTCACCACTCTAGCAAAAGACAAGTTAGCTTTATGACAAGTGCAAACTAGCTTTTCTTACTAACACCAAGATAAAATTCATCATATATCCTAAGAAAACATCCCTATTGGCATCCAAGGCAATCCACCATTATGCATAACAACTAGCTCTTTTATCTTAAATCATATATATAGCCAAACTCAATCATGGTCACTTAATCATTCTCATTGATTTCTCATTTGCTAAAATACTTTGCATTAATATCTATTGATCTCATATCTAGTGAGGTTAAAATATACTAATCCTTAGCTTTAAGAGTCTTATCTTAGCAATAGGATCTCCTCTCTTAGAGCTTTAAAACAAACTTAATGTCAAAGGGGACACCACACTCAAGACCAAGACTATGAAGTTTTTATTTAGGACACCACGTAGATCTTAGGGTTTCTCAATTAGGTAATTGAATGCATCATTAAAGAATAATATATCATCTTAAGAGATAAAAAATATCATCTGATAATGGATTCAATCACTTAATAGGGACTTCTAAGGTGATGGGTCTATATATATTAGAGATTCTTCTCTTGAACTACATAGATAAAATAGAATAAGATTTATTTAATACTAGGTTCTCAGTTCCTTATATGGGCAAGCCATTATAATTAATCATCTCTTAATAAAGGGAAACTCTCTTAAAAAACTCTTGATTAAAGAAATTAGCTCTTTTCTCTATAAATTTTAAAGTTTAATTTCAAGACTACTAAATATAGAGGTCAAATAGCATAAATCAAATAGGACAAAAATTTTTCAACTTTCAAATGGGAAGAAGTAGAAAATGCTTTGATATTAGGAAGCTTAGTAAATACTTCAACATATTATATTGTTAAGCTTTATAACTTTGAAAATGAGATTTATTTTATTATGAGTTAACATTTTATTAGAATATCAAGGCTTATATTCTAAGCACAAAATTACAGAAAAGTCTAGAAAGAGAAGACTTATTCTCGTAGCAAAAGAGAAATAAAAAAAATCTCATATCTTATATTTAAAAATACTTTTGTCACATGTCAAAAGCTTGACCTAATATAATAGAGAAAAATCAAGATGCATTAGTTCTTTCTCACCAAAGAATGTGAGTCAATCCTGACTCTTCTAGATTTACATCCCACCTAATAAAGTTGTCAGCTAACATCTCCTACAATTTAAAATCATGAATTTAGTCTTATGAAATATAGGACGATTTAGGTTATTATTAATTAGAAAATAGATTAAGAATCTAGACTCACTCCCTAAGCTTAAGATCATGAATGTATGATATGCATCTTTTTGAGCTCACTTTTAAAGTGAGGTTGACTACCCTCATCTGAGGCCTTATATTCTTCTAAACACTAAGATTTTCTTAGTACAAGGACACTTTTAGTGACCAGGAGGACACTAAGCCCAAACTTAGAAGACCCATAGGGTGCAACCCTAGGGTTAGAGTTTTCTTTAGGACAGGTAAAACCTCACCTACCATAAGGCCCAACCAAATACAATACCTACTTCGTTACTCAAACCTAAACCTAATGATTACAAACCAAGCTCCAGAATGCTAACTTAACCAGGGTTCAATGTAACTCATCTTGATTCAAATTGATTAAAAAGGGCTAAGTGGACTTTGCCCAACCTGCTTAAACCCTATAAAGCCAAAATCTTATTCAATTTGACTCATGCTAGCCTAACTTAATTCAAGCCTCATGATTGTCCCAAGTGCTCAACTATATGCTACAATTCATTCCAAATCATTCAATTAACTTAATTAACCCATGTTGACCCATTTAACCTAAATGGTTCAAATAAGTCAAAACTCAACCTAACTCGAATTGATTATTATCAAAGTCATCAATCCACTTCAAAATCATCATTAAAAATATTCAACCATTTCAATCAAGCCAATTGATCCACTTGACCTAGTTTGGCTTAAATAACCAAATTGAGTCAAATCCTAATTCAATCCAAAATGGACCAAGCCAATTCATTCAATCCATTACAAAGTGATTATTATTCACCATTTACTATCCAATTGCAATCAATTGAGTCAAACCAAGCCAAATTAATCTAATTAACCCAAGTTGACTCAATTTGACTTAAAAGGCCAAATTGAACAAAATCTCATTCCACTTCAAATTGATGACAATCAATGGCTCTAATCAATCACCAATTAAGTATTGAACACACTTTAACCACCAATTGAAGCCATTTTGATCAAACCAACCAAATTAACCCATTTTACTCAATTTGACCTTAAGGGTCAAATTAAACTAAAACTCAATCTAATCTAAATCAATTCAAACCCTACAATCAATCACAAATGATCAATCAAACATAAATCAACCCCTCACTCAAGCTAATTTGACCAATTTGACCAATTTGACCAATTTGAAATTGATCAACTTGACCCATTTGGCCTAAATGAACCTAAATGAGCCAAATTCAAATCCACTTCAAATTAGATTGAACTAATTGCACCAATGCATTCCAAACATCCAATTAAACATAATATAATAGCCCTCTTGACCCAATTTGGTAAATTGGTTAACCTAGCCCAAATAAACCCAAATTGACCTATATACGTCAACTTGAGCCAAACCCAACCAAACTTAACATGACTCATCCTTAGGTGCTCATTGACCTGCCTAAGTGAATCCAACCCATGGTAAACCCAATTTGGGTCAAATCAAGTGAACTAAGGGTTTCAAATAAGATAAAATTTCTATTTGAAAGGCCTATCCACCTCCTCTGCATATGGAAACCAACTTTAGCCCTCTTTAGCATAGGCCCATTGACCCAACATAACCCATGGTTGTTGGGTACAACCCTTGACCAAGGGGAGGACCTCCTCCTTTTGGTCAGCCATTGGTCCACCTCAAAAGAGGTGTACACCCTATGGCAAGCCACTAAACTCCATCAACCACTCAAGCATCTCCATATCATCAGTCCCCTACCACTTACGGTCACCTATGCCAGTCGGACGGCTACCAAAGGCTGAACTAATCCCATGCATTGGTTCATTTGGGGAGGAGGGTATACTCTTCGTCACTCATTCAAACTTCATAGAGACCATCCACAAAGCAAATTGACCAGTCCTCAAGCATCCCTAGAGCTCCCCGTGCCTCCGATCACCAGTGAGACCAAGCTCCATTCGAACCTGAGCCCTCATTTCATCCAACCTCACCCAAACTCCACCAAACTTAAATTAACTCTCTCTACTATTGACCTCACTTTTGGAGTGAGGATTCAATCTTCCCATCATAGACCTAAAAGTCTTCTAGACACTAAGAGCTTCTTAGTTCTAAGATGCTTCTAGTGATTAGGTGAATAATTAATCAAAATCTAAAGACTTAGAAGGTTAATCATAAGATTAGGCTATGCCTTGGAACTTAGGGAAACTCACCTACCCTATAACCTAGCAATCCATGCCTTCCTCTTTAACCTAAACCAAACCTCAAATTTAATTTGTCCAAATTCAATCTAATCTCAAATCCACATAGCTGAATTGCAAATCAATTCAATTCAATCAAACTAAACTTAAGACAATGACTTCAATCCGAATCAAATTCAATTGATTTTCTCATAAATCAATTCAATCCTCCAATTAAATAAAATCCATGATCAAATCCAAATCCATAATCAAATCCCAATCCTCAAATTAAATCCAAACTCCAAATCAAATCCAAACCTATGCCCATGACTTAATCCTATGGACTTAGTCAAATCCTCTTCAATCCGAATTCTAAGCTTAATTGATTTTCTTATGAATCAATTCAATCTTTCAATCACCATTCCAAACCAAAATCTACAATCTACAATTAAGCTATGCCAAACCAAAATCTACAATCTACAATTAAGCTATGCCAAACCAAAATCAATTTAATCCAACCAAGTTAACTCACATGACCAAAATACCCAAATGAGCCAAAATCTATTTGAACCCAAATCAATTTCAAATCATATATTAAACTGAACTCAACTCAATTCAACCCAAAATTTAACCAATTAACCCATTTAGGCTCACTTGATCCAAAGTGACCTAAAGGACCTATTCGAGTAAAACTTTAATCCAACCAAATTGGATTGAGTAAAACCATCCAAAACCTCCTATGATGATTGTTGATCATCCTTGATTGATCAATTGCCATCAATTGGGTCAAACCTAGTCAACTTGGTCATTTGACCAAGTCAACCCACTTAACCTACATAAATCAAACTAGACAAATCTCAACCTAAGCCAAATTAATTGAAACCAATAATTCACATCAACCTAAAATCAACCATTGAATATGACTTGACCATCAATTGAGCCAAACCTAGCCTAATTGGCCCTTTGACCCAAGTTGACCCAACTTGACCTAAGAGACCAAATTGGGTCAAATCAACATATAACCCAAATCAATTGCAACCAATGGCTCAAGTTCATTCCAAATTGATTATTGAACTTTATCAAAGCCTTGATTGAACTAATTTGACTAATTGAACCCAATTGATCTATTTAGCCCAAATTGACCTAAAGGGTCAATTTGGCCTAAATTAAAACCAAATCAAATTGATTCAAACCAAAGCCTACAATCATCTTCAATTGACCAATTAAATATGGACCAATGACCCAAGCCAATTTGTCCAATTTGGTCAAATTTGTCAACTTGACCCATTTGACCCATTTGAACTCAAATAGGTAAAATCCAAATCTAAGTCAAATTGAGACAAACCAATTGCACTAAAATATTCCAAATACTTATTTGAACCTGACCCAAGCTTTGTTTTGACCAATTTTGACCAATTGGTCAACTTGACCCAACCTAGCCCAATTTGACTTACATGGGTCAAATTGAGCCAAACCCACTTAAATCAACTCCAAATCCAACAAAATTTGACATGACCCATCCTTAGCTCACCTTGGGTCAGCAAATCAAACCCAACCCAATTTGACCCAAATTCTAATGGGTCAAGGCCACCACATAGGACAAATACCCCATTTGAATGGTCAAACCCACTCTCTATCCACTTGGCAACCTCCTAGACCTCCACCTAGGTAAGGAGGACACTGGCTCACTTGACCCAAAGGTTATTGGGTCAGGTTTGAGCCAAGTGGAGGTGAGTTCACCCCTCCAAGATGTTTGGAACACTTAGCAACCTAAAGACACCCACTCTCCTCCCATGACAGCCACCTTCCCTCACTCAGCCACTCAAGTCGAGCCAGCTCAGCACCTCCCTGCCACCCACGATCACCTGCAGTGGCCAGTTGGCCACAAAATGCTAAACAGATCAAGGTCGTATGAGCCAACAGAGGAGGGGGTATACCCCCTCATTTTGATTCAATTCAAGACACCAAGTATTTAGTGAGCCCTAGCAGCTAGAGACGAGTTCCCAGAGCCCTTCCCGAGCATCCCGAGCCTTCCTATCATCAAAAAACACCAACCTGAGACATGAAAAGTTCCCATTCTATCCATCCTCCTCAAAACTCAACCCCATTCAAATTAAATTCACTCACGTTCACTAAGCTCTGACAAGGTGAAACAAATCTTTTCACGAGCCCTTCGACCAATGGAAGTTCCTTCTAGGCTAACTCTGGCGAGTTCTGGTGATTATTGGTCCATGGAGCAACCAGCTGGGAGGCATCACCTTCTCAATCCTTTGTCTCACCGATTCTGGCTTGAGCTTGGTGGGTACTATTCCTACAAACCGAGATTTTCAATTTTTTTCTAGGCCTTTTCGAAGAGAATGTTGATCTTGTGTGAATACAACCATTAGATCTCTTAGGATTCTCCCCGCGAAGGTGTGGGATCAATCTTGAGCCAATCGAGCTTTGACGAGCTCGAATTGGGCAGAGGAAGGCGAACGACGTTCATCTTCCATAGCTTGAGGGACGATAGATCAGGCACCATCCACTTTGCAAGATCAAAATGAAAGGCCGTGATTAATACGCTAGTTAATTTTGATTTAATTCCTTAAGAACCGTCAGTTTAATCTCCAACGTTTGATTTTAGGTCGGATGGTAGGGATGAAATCACATCCACCGCTAGCCACGTAGGCGCTAACTCAAATGCATTCAAGTAACCAATTCCACAATGCCACGTGAAAAGTATGCCATGTTAGCAATCTGTATGGCTCTGACGAGATTAGGCTTAATTAATCCATTTAATGGCTAAAACTTTAGAAAATCATAACTAATTGTAGAAAAATCCAAAAAATATAAATAAATGCTCATTTTAAAGGTAATTCAAAAGGGAATAATTAAAATTATTTCCATTTGATTTTTAAAAATAATTAAGGCTTAATGAGAGTTTAATTATAAATTTAATTAGCTTAATTAAGCCCTAATTACTTGGACAAATGATTTCAAACTTTGTGTGTCCATTTAATGGGATGACCTTTGCCTCCCATGATTTTCTTGGAATTTATTGCCATGTAATTAGGAGAAATTAATGATTCAAATCTTAATTACCCTCTTTAATTAATTAAGTGATTAATTAACATTAAAACATCAAGATTTAATTAATTAAGGTTTCTTAACCACTGTTTAACAGTGAATGGGTGAGGGAGGGGATTAGGACCTCTTCCCTAATCTCTTTCCTAAATCCATTTCATTTTAAGAGTGTTAACTAAGAAAGAAATTAATTAAGTGATTGATTGATTAATTAAGTGGACAAATTAAATTAAGTTAAAATGAGAATCATATCATGTAATTAATAATGAAATTAAGGGTTCCTTTTTATGTGTTTAAAAACATAAAGACCTTTAAAGAAATTATGATTAACCTATAAGTGTGGAAAAATTATAAAAATACTTAATTAGATTCTTTGACTTAATTAATCCTTAATGAGCCAGTTGCTTTAGGTCCTTAGAAGCATTGCAATATTATTTTCTCTCATATTCATATCATTTGTGGCTCATGATTAAATGATTAATCAAATTAAAGAAGCATAGGAAAGGGAATTAAATGATTTATTTAATGATTAACTTAATCAATTCATAAAATCTAATTAATTTCTTTTTTTCCTTAAACCAATTAAGATCACTAACTTGAATGGTATTAAAACAACAAATGATAATCTCTCCTCTTTGTAGTTAATCTAAAAAAATCAAATTAATAAGATGCTTTGGTCTTCTTTAAATGATTTCATTTTTTGTCCCAATCACTTCTAAATGTTGTATGTCATATGAATCCATGCATTCATGTTTTCAAATTTAAGTGAATCAAATGAAAGTTATTTATGTAAGCTTGCATGTGTTGGTTTAACTTAATTATATGTCTGACTATTATCACTAATAAATTCAAATATACTTTCCAACATTTATAAATTGAGAAAAATATAAGGAGTGATATTAGTTATGAATACATATAAGATTTTCATGTGTTTATAATTTAAGTATGTGAAATGAAGCTCTCTTTCTTATGTTAATAAGTATATAGTTTGGACATCCAGAATATGAGGCTTTAAGTAGCCCCAAGGAGGTTCTTTGATTATCTCACTTCCCTAGTTAACAATGACACATACTTATTTGATTTCATTCCTATGTATTTTGGTATTATTATTTGAATGGAACCTTAATTCACATACAAATAATTCAACTAAATAAAAATATAATTTTGCATGATTTTCTATTCTTGTAGTTATTTATACATTCATATGTATTTAAGATAACAAAGTATTTAGTCTGGACATCCCGGGAACACGAGGCTTTAAGTAGCCCCAAGGAGGTCATTTGATTACCTCACTTCCCTGGTTTAACAATGGCACGTACTTGCTTGCATCTTTTATATATGTGTATATGTATTTGATTAAAGAATGATAATCCCTCCTTTTATTAAAAATGCATGCATCCAAGATCATCTAAGTCACTGAACTATATTACATGTAAAGATAATGCGCTCTTTCTTATGATTCATATAGGAATTTACATGTGTTTGAATATTAATAAGTATATAGTCTGCACATCTTGAGAATTTGAGGCTTTAAGTAGCCCAAAGGAGGTCATTTGATTACCTCATTTATGTGGTTAATAAAGGCATGTACTTATTTGATTTCATTCCTATGTATTTTTGTATAAGAATTTAGATAGAGCTTTAATTTACATATATCAAATAATTCAATCAAATAAAATATAGGTTCTAAATGTATGCATTCATCATTAAAGTGTTCTAAAATGTCTTGTATGTATAGATATGCTAAGTACTAAGTCATATGCATGTTACATGTGATGGAAAGGAATGACTTAATATATTTTATGTGGTAGTAATTCAACAACATTAATCTTAAGATGTCTTTCATGTTAAACAAGTTATTTAAAGTTAACCTAAACTTAGGATTAATAAAAATGTGCAATAAGCCACTCACTATAGAAAACTAAATCATAAAAATATGCTTTACAAAATGGCTTAAGGTAGGGATGAAGGAGGGTAATCCTCTTTCCTCTCTTTATAACACTTAGATGCTAAATATAACTGAAAACCAAGTAAAACATAAATAAAATTCACAAATCAATTAAATAAATTAAAATGAAATAAAGTTTATGTTAAATTAAATCCTTCCACACTTAGAAAATCATAACTTTAATTACTAGTTAATACATACTACACAAAGCTTTATTACACATATTAGAATTAAGCCACCTCTTCTAGTCCTAAATTAGGATAGTGTATGTGTGATATATGTTTTGTTTTATGATGTAATATTTTAGACTGAATGTTAGGGTGTTTGTTTTGTAGACTGGATGTTAGGCTGCTCTTAGCCTAATCATGTCTTATGCAGAGGGCTATGCTTAAGGGGTTGCTTAAAAATGAAAATAAATGTTCTCTTTGCAAGTTTCTTAAACCCCTAAGCATAATCCAAGTTAGGACATATGGGCTTGGTTACACATGTGCAGGGTGCTAAGCCCAAATTATATAATATAACTACTTGAGATTGTATGTATGTTTAGCTAACCTCTATTTACAAGTGTAGTTAGATTTACTTTATATATAATATAATCTTTGCAATAGGAATTAAGATTAGTGCTATGGGGGATTAGGATGAGCAGTGGCTAGAAAGCTTAGTCCTGAGGTGCCTTGTGAAGCCTTAGAGCAAATCAAATTAAGAGAAAAAAAAGGAGAAGATATAAAGAAATGAAGAATGAAGACCCTCCATAGCATGCATTCATTTCTAATTGTAATTATTCTTTTATATTTAGGTTGTATAAGGGTAGAGCTCGGTTACTCATCTTTTCTCTTTTTGGAATGTATGGTGGTACTTGAATGCACTGGCCTCTCATTCTTTTGTGGTAGTTTATCAAATTGATTGATGTTATGTTTAAATTGTGCACTAGGATTACCTCCTCTTCATAGTTTCTTAATGTTTGATGCTTTAATATGTGGCCTGAATGCGGTAGGCTCTTAGGAAAAAAATAAATTTTCTATCCAATTAACAAGTCATAGCTAAAATTTTAAATAATTCATAACCTCACCATAAAGCTTTAAATAAAATAATTAAAAGATTTAACAACCCTTAGCTGTATGGTTGTATGTTTCACATCATGCATGCATATTCCTTCTTCTTTGAATATAGGGGATCTCCATCCTTGCATGATAGAGGAATGCTTGACTTGTGTGGGCATCCTTTGTCGTGGAGAACACCCTCTTCTTGCTGATTTAGCTAAAAATCTATTTCATCATACATTTAGGTAATAAAAATACTAAGCCTTTGTCTAAAATATTGTGTCAAAATGAAATAAAATTTGAAAAGATTTTGCATCTGTAGACTAAGTTATATGCTCATACCACTCATGCTTTAGTCTCTTAGGGAGTGGGTTTAGGACTTTAGTCTCTTTTTAATTAAATAACTACCCTAGATATCTTGCAATTTCATAAGACCAGACTATATGGATTTAAAATAGGAGGTGTTAGCTGGCAACAACTCTAGGTGGTTGTAAGTCCAAAAGAGTCGAATGATTTACTCTCTCTTATGAAAGTAAGCCATTATGTCCCCTTTCACTTAGATTTAGGTTGTACTTTAGCTTGTGCTAAAGCTCCCTTAATTTAGATCCGAGGTAGCTATTTTCTTTGGGCTACAAGCATAAATCCTCACCTCTCAGACATTTTTACAACCTTATGTTGGTGAATTATAAGCCCTAGTGATCTAATAAAAATTCAAATCAAATAAATAAATCTCTTCATTTTCAAATGTATAAAGCCCCATCATAGGATAGATTGAAATGTTCATTAGATTTTCTAGTATCATGAGCATTTCCTACTTTCTCCCTTTGGACTCTAAAAATAAGTCTTCTCCTTGAACAATCCCACTTAATTTTCCAAACATAATCAATCCTTTGATAATCTAACTTTGAAATCTTTGGAGATAATAATTGTCTATTTTAATTGAGTGTATTCTTAGAAAATCTCATTTTCCAGGATGTAATTAACTATGGAGGCTTGCCTCCATAGGGAACTTAAGAACCCGACTTAATATAAACCTTGCTTTACTTTTTCATATTAAGGTAAGAAAAAATCTCTGGTATATTCGAAGACCCATCATGCTTTAGGAGTCCTTATTAGGTGATTAGGTCTATTGTATAGTGATGTTTCAATCTTTCGAGATAGCACATCATATCTCAATATCGTACCCGATCACTTCAATAAGTACCATCTACGATCTGCATGGTGTCCACCCCACATCCAAAAATAAACACCACACCTACACCTTCTAGCTTCAGCGAGGCTAAATGGATGAAATCTCGATCGATTCGAGCTCCAAAATTTGTCATAAGACCAATTTCAACGACCTTCATGGCAGCGTCTAGTCTAGAGAGCAACCAGTAGGGAGGCAAGTCATAGTATTCTCAACAGAGCTTCATCACTTTAAGATGATGCTACCTCAATCGATGGATCATCATCTTGAGCTACGACGAGGTAATTTCCAGCAAATCATAGAAAACCTTAGGATTTTTTATCTTGTAAAAAAATTATCATTTGTGCAAATCTCACAATAGGATTCCCTTAGAATCATCCCTTGATCATTTTGGAGTCAAATCCATCATTGAAAGAACTTCGGTGTGCTTGAATCGAGTGGAAAAGGTGAAAAATGTCTATCTTCTACTGTAGAAAGATGGTGGATCATCGGTCATCCATTCCACATGATCAAGACGGACGACCATCATTAACCGTGCTAGATTTTCTCGATTTTTCCATTAAAATCATGGGAATAATCTCCACTTGACTCGTGATCGGACGGTTGAGATGAAAGCGCATCTGTCATCACTGAGTCAGCAACCACGTCAAATGATTTTAATAACTAATCCCGCGACGTCACGTGGAAAGCCCTGTCGCATCAGCATTCATGTGGTGCCAACTATGCAAATGAATTAATTAGGGTTTAAAATATATTTTAATTAACAGAACTTCAAAAATTTACAACTAATTATAAAAAAATAAAAAATATATAAATAAACCTATTTTGAAAAGCTTAAATAGACGAGAAACAAAGAAAAATAAAATCCTCAAATGTTATCCACTGAATAATAATTAATTACATTTAAAATTTTAAGTAATTATATTAAGTAAGTACTAATCACTTGGTTAATTTACTTGAGATTTGTTAAATTGAATATATGGGATGACCTCTACCTCCCATAATTTTCTTAGGTAAATTTCTCAAGTGGATTAGGAGAATCAAAATTTTAAGCCATAATTGTCTCTTTTACGTATTTAATAATTAATAAAATCAAAAAAATTATGAAATTGATTAGAGAAGGTTAATTAATCACTAAGACAGTAAAAATGATCATGAGTAATAATTAAGACCCCATATTCTACTTATTTTTAAAAATTATTTTTAGTGACTATAATTAATTTAATTAAATGATTAAAATGAAATACATATTTGTGAAATCATCATAACCAATCTAATTAATCAAGATGCATAATTGAATTCTCCTTATGTGCTTAGTTAATGTAAGGATCTTTAATGAAATCATGATTCTCCATGGGTGTGGAGGATTATGAAAGTAATTAGCTTAATTCTCTTAACTTAATTAATTATTAAACATGAGCCTAATTGCATTAGAAATCTTAAGACATTATAAATTTTATTTTTCAAGCATATCATCATGATTCATGGGCTCTTGCTTAATAATTGTTCAAATTAAGGGATTTCTTTTGGGATGGTAATTAAATGGATTATTAATGGACCAACCATAATTAATTCATAAAAGATACTTAAATTCTCTGTAATTCTATTAATAAATAAATATGGAGATGGGTTGAACACTAACTTTCACTTCTCCTCTTTAGAATTAAATAACTGAAAACTATACAAATTAAAATACTAAAAATACTTTGATTAAGCTTAAAGTATTTTTATTTAACATAATTGTCCTTAGGTTTTAATGAAGTCAAATGTCTTTTGATAATGTATAATTATTTTGCTTCAATTATCATAAATTTGCATGTCATATGTTTCATACACTCATGTTTTAAATTTAAAAGAATATGTCGCATTCACTTACATGATGTAGAAAGATATAAAATTATAGATAGGCTATTATTACTAATAAATCTAAAATTATTCTCTCTCTAATTAATAATCATATATTAGTTATTAATTAAATATTTCAAATCTAAGCTTTGTATTTATAAATTTCAAGTATACATGATAAAATAAAGTAAGGTTTACTTGTCTTTTCTACTTAAAAGGACAACAATTTGTGACTTTTCATCATTTCATCTTTATATTTATGTAGGTGTATATGTGTATTTGGGCTAATAAGTATATAGTATGAACATCCAGAGAACACGAGACTTTAAGTAGCCCTAAGGATGTCCTAGTTAACCTCACTTCCCTAGACATGTACTTGTATATCTTCTTATACATTTATACATGTGTATAAATATGAAGTGAAACTCCTTTTGTTATAAAATTCATGCATATTCATATATCAAGTGTATATATATATATATATATATATATATATATATATATATATATATATATATATATATATATATATATATATATATATATATATATATATATATATATATATATATATATATATATATATATATATGTATATTTATAAAATAAAAAAGAGCAAAAATATAATAGTGATGTATATTGATAATGAAGCTAAGATAACAAAATATTGCCCAATTGATTATGATTTGGTTTCATTGATCTTAAGATGCCTTTCATATTTAAGTAAATTCATTAAGTCAAATCAAGTATAGGTCTAATTAAAATTCATAAAGGTTTCATTAAAAGGCTAAAAAGTCATAAATATCTATTCTTTAGGATCAACCTAGGTAAGGATTAAAAAGAATCAACTCACTTTCTTCTCTTTATAATGTTAAATTACAATTAAAAAACAAACAACTAAAAGCATATAATGTTAAATCTTATGTAAACTCTAAATAACCTAAAGAATAACCACCCTTAATGAGGGTTTTAAACATTCAGCCATTAGAAAATCCTAACTCTAAAGCCCAATTAAGACATACCACACAAATTAGAATATTAAGCCACTGATCTTAGCACTAGGTTAGGCTGATGTTTATTGTGGTGTGATGTTTTATTTTGAGATGTAATTCTTTTTAAGACTGGTGTTAGGATTGTTTGTGTGTAGTATGGATGTTAAAGTAATATTAGATTAATGTTTTCGTAGAGATTATGCTTAAGGGGCCCCTATAATAATAATAAAATATAAATTCCTTTTTTATGCTTGTAGGTGTTGTTAAGTCCCTAAGCATGATCCATTAGGACAAATGGCTTGGTTACCTAAGGGTAGAGTGCTAAGTCGAAATATATGAAATACAACTACTTGGTTTGAATGTGTGTTATATTAAAACTCTATTATACAAGTGTTAGAATTTCATTTATATAAAATATAATTTTTACAATAGGATTAAGATTAGTGCTATGGAGTTTAAGATGAGTAGTGGCTAGAAGGCATAAACCTAGGATGCTGTGGAACGGAAGTGAAGATAAAGAATAATTGAAGAGCCCCGTAGCGTTTCCTTTTATTGTAATTTTAATTATAATCTGGGTTGTATATGGGTAGAACTCGGCTACCCAATTTTTTTTCTTTTCTAGAGTATACGACGGTACCTATCCGCACCGACCTTTTATTCTTTTACAAAATTTAAATGTATGATTGTTGTGTTTATATTGCGCAATATAAGTGGCATGCTTTTCATAAGTTTCTTAAGGTATGTATGTTTGATATGTTGACTGGATATGGTAGGTTCTTTAGAAAAATTAATTTTTCTACCATAATTTATTAACTTCAATTAAAAGTTAATCGCTCATAACCTCACCATGAAGCCTAGGATGTTAATAAAAAAAATAAAAGATTTAACAACCCCTTAACTTTATGATTGTATATTACAATACCATACATGTATATTATTTCGTTCTTGAATAAGAGATCTCCACTCTATAATAGGGGACATGCTTGATCTGTGAAGACAGTCCCTTGGAGTGGAGAATACCCCTTCTATCTAATTTAGCCCATATTCCACTTTCATCATACATTTAGTCATAAACTCTTCGAAGCCTAAGTCCAAAATGATTTAAAAATAAAATAAAAATATGTAAACTTTATTGCATTAGCATAAGTCATAATTTGCACACCAATCATGATCTAGTCTCTTAGAGAGTGAGTTTAGTATTTTAGATTCTTTCATAATTAATAATGACCCTCCTATCTTGCATTTACATTAATATGTGATGATCTTTATGAGCTCTTTGATACTTTAAGACTTAGTGTAATACATCCCCCCTAAAGACTTGGGAGAGTTAGCCATAAGAATAGGTCATTACTTGGTGTTAGGAAAGTTTGCCTACCCTATAGCTTGAACCAAATTCCTCACTCTCTTCCTTCTTTCAAAGTCTAACTCCAAATTCCAAACCAAATCAACATCAAAACTTAAATCAATTCGACTTAATTGATTTTCTCAAACTTAAATCAATTCCAACTTAATTTATTTACTCAAACTTAAATCAATTCCAACTTAATTGATTTCCTCAAACTTAAATCAATTCCAACTTAATTGATTTTCTCAAACTTAAATCAATTCCAACTTAATTGATTTTCTCAAACTCAAATCAATTCCAAGTGATTGAAGCTTATGATTGAAATCCAAATTCCAAAAAATTTCCTAAGTCCCTTTGATTCCACCTTGTGGCTTAGCTCAAATCAAATCCAAATCAATTCAAACTCAAGAAATTTTCTCATAACCCATTTATATTCTATTTATATTCACATATATAAATGAAATATAAATTCAAATCAATCAAACTAACTCCAAAACTCAAAGCCAATTCAATCAAAATCCAACCTAAGCTTTTCAAGTCAAATTCTTGAACTTAGACAAATCAAATTCAAATCAAGCCAAACCTTGATTTTTCTTCATGATTCAATCAATCTTACAATCATGAATCCAAATATAAACACAAAATTTATTCAAATAATCAAAATAAATTCAAAACCCAAATCCAAATCAAACCTAAATTCAAGCTAAGCCTTTCAAGTCAAATTCTTTAACTTAGCCAAATCAATTTCAAATCAAGCCAAACCCTTGATTTTTCTTCATGATTCAGTCAATCCTTCAATCATGAATCCAAATATAAGTCCAAACCTCAATCACTAAACCAAAACTAAATTCAAAAATCAAACCCAAGTCAAACTTGTTCACCTTGTAAACTTGAAATTGTCAAATGAATCAAAACTCATTTGATTTCAAGCCTCTTAGTAATCGATTTATATTTCAATCATAAGTCTATATGTGAGTTAAATCAAACTCAAATCAAGCTTTGACCAAGCCATTTGACCTACTTAGGCTCACTTGACCCAAAGTGACCTAAAGTACCCCTTACGAGCCAAATTCTAATCCTAACCAAATTAGATTGAACTAAGCCCATTTAAGCCTCACATTATGAGCAACAATCATCATAAGATGATCAATCACTGAAATGGGGTCAAACCAAGTCAAACCTAAAGGTTGACCAAGTCAACATTAGCCAAAATGAAACCTAAACTAGCCAAAATACACCATATGCCAAATTGATTGAAGCCATTGATCAAAACTCATTCATGATCAATATTTGAACTTGACCAAGTCATCATTTGAGCCTAACCTAGCAATTGGCCACTTGACCTAAGTTGACCCAATTTGATCTAAAAAGTCAAAATGTTTCAAAACTTGATCTAAGCCAAATCAATTGAAACCAATGGGTCAAATTCATTCTAAAATGATTGCTGAACTTGACCAAAGCCTCAATTGGCCAACTAGACCCAACCTAAAATTGAACCCAACTTGACCTAAAAGGTCAAATTGAGCCAAATCCAAATATAAACCAAATTGATTGGAAACAAAGATACCAATCCATTTTAAATGATCAACCAAACATAAACCAACCCATGACCTAACCCAAATAGGTTAAATTGGTCAACTTGACCCATTTGACCTAAATGAAATCAAATGAACCAAAATTAAATCTAAGCAAAATTGAACCAAACAAAAGATGCCAAAACATTTCAAATGGTCATATAAACTTGACCCAACCCTTGGTTTGACCCAATTTGACTAATTGTCAACTTGCCCCAAGTTGACCCATTTTGACCTAAATGGGTCAACTTGAGCCAAATCATATCAAATCATCTCCAAATACATTGAAACTTGACCCAACCCATTTTTCAATCATACCAAACATACTCAAACTAAAATACAAGCCAAATGACCATTTTACCCCTAGGCCATAGGGTAACCCAAAATCAAAATCACTTGGAATTTGGTCAATTCCTTTTCATGGACACTTGACACCCTCTTAGTGGATCAAATGGTCACTAATGGACATAGTGTACATGACCCATTGGGTTTGGGTCAGTCCAACCCAACCTAAGGCTATAATTGACCACTTTTTTGAACATGGGCACATGAGAATCATTCCTCTACCCATTTCAAGCACATGAACTCCTCCAGTACCTCTCTCCAAACCAATGCCATGCCACCCTAAATGGCCTAATAAACCCACTCAAGGAGGTGTATTGAATTAAAATGGCAAAGCTTTGCTTGGCCGTCTGATTCACCTAGGAGATATACTCCCCATAATTTCACTTGAATTTCATTCTCTCATATTCGATTGAAGCATTAGAACTCAGAGGAAGTGATTCCAAGCTTCCCCAAGGTTTCCTAAGCATTTTTCATTTCCCCATTTTCGGATTTCTTCAAACCGAAACCAGGGGAGCTCCCTCACTTTTCTAACTTACTCAACACACAAAATCAAGCCAATTCCTCTTGTAAGCTTCTTCAGAGGACTCAATCGATCTCACTCCAAGCTTCATCCAAGTTCCAAAGGCAAGGGAGAGGTGACTTCGATCAGGGCCGAGCCCAATTGAAGGTGAGCTTGGTCCATAGGAAGATCTACTCAACCCCAAAGTTTGAAATTTTCAACAGGGCTTCGTCTCCACTAGACGAAGCTACCTTGATGGATTCAAGCGCCGTTGATAGCCTCCGGCAAGGTACTATTCAAAACTAAGCATAATTTCAATTTTCTTTGGTCCTTTATGAAGGAAAGTTTCACCCCAAGTGAAATGGAGTATTAGATCTTCATTCCCTTGAATGATGATGGTGTGGGTTGAGTTTGAGCTCAATCCGAGCTCAATCAAGCTCGGATCATGCCATGGAAGATGGACGGTGGCCATCTCTCGCAAGTGAGCTTAGGGACCGATCATGGGCCATCCATCCGTGTGTTTTGGATGGACGACCATGATCAAGATGCGTAGGAATATCTGATTGATCCCTTAATATCATGGTCTTGATCTCAACCGTCCGATCTTTGATCAGACAGATGAGAAGAAAGTGCGTAGCACCGCCGCTGACACGGTGCTACGATATGACAACTTAAGTGGCCTCTCCCATAATGCCACATGGAAAGCCCACGCTACGTTAGCCTCCACGTGGCGCCGATGGGATTAATCACATAATTAGGGGACTAATTACCTAATAAGCTTGGAAACTTTAAATATTCATAACTAAATGAAGAAAAATCATAAAAATATGAAGTAAAATGCATATAAAAGATATTTCAATGTAGAATAATATAAAATTATTTCCAATAAATTTTAAATAGTGTTACTTTCTTAATTATGGTTTCATTGGGAATGTAATTATATTAATTACACCCTAATTATTCCACTGATCAATTCCAAACTTTCTAGGGTTGATTAATGGGATGACCTCTACCTCACATGACTTTCTTGGAATTTATTAATGGTTTAATTGAGATAATTACTTGGTTCATTCCTAATTACTCTCTTAATCAATTAAATGATTAATTAACCTTTTAAATAATGATAAATCCACTAATTAATTTTTAATTACTTAGAATAGTGAGTGGACTTAGAGAATGAGATTAGGGGTTCTTTCCCATATCTTTTTCCATAAGTTTATTTCATTTGGATTAAAATTTAATTATGGTGCAAAATTAATTAACTAATTCAATCACTTAATTAAATGGCTTAATTAATCAAAATTTTAAAATCAAAAACATTCTAGAACTTAATCAATTCTTGGGTAGATGCTTAGGTGTTCAATAACCTAAGTACTTAAGGAAATCAAAATCCAACTCACATGTGTGAAGGGTTATGAAAGTACTTAAATTAAACCCTTTAGCTTAATTAATCATTAATTGTGAGCCAATTGCATTAGGCCCTTTCTTTCTTAGGTGCATTGCGATTTAAATTCCTTTGTGATTTTATGTCATCATTTGGCTCATAATTATTTGATTAAATATGTTAAAGTGGTGTAGGTAAGTAATTAATACACTTAATTCACACAACCTAACCAAACAAATTGATATAATCACCTAAAATTAAACTAAAACATCATACACATGTGGGAATGGGTTAGGACCAGCAAACCTTCTCACATTTCTCAAATTGAAATCAAACTCAAACAAAACAAAAATTTCTTTAAAACTAAATTTGATTTGCTTTAAATAATTCTATTTCATAGGATTGTCTTTAGGAATTAATTAGGGTGAATGAATTTACGTTACTTTCATCACTTTATTTCTTTCCTAGCATGCTAAATGTGTATGCCATATGAAAATCATGCATTCATGTTTAAAAATCAAATTAAAAATGAAATATTTCCTTTATGTCAAATTGCATGTTTTGGCTAAAGTAAAGAATATGAATGGCTATTATCACTATTAAATCAAAATTATTTTCAAAACTTATAAATCAAATATCAAAACTGAAAGGTATGCTACTTATAATTATTTATAAGCTTGCATGTGAATGATAAAATATAAAGATGTGTATGTGGCTTTCCTTCTCTTTCTTTTAGCATAGTTTTGAATAGGATTTGGCAAAGTGTATAGTTCATTTGAAAAGAACACAACACTTGCTTAGATCCATTCCTATTCATTCCTATGTTATTACTTAAGAAGGATATCAACACTTACACATATAAATTGCATAAATAAATCAAACAAACAAACACAACCTTTTGCGTATTTCTTTTTTTCCATTCATTTCTTTTGTACATGGCATGTATTTAAGGAAAGTGGTATATTAGTCTGGACAAACCTGAGATTGCGAGACTTTAAGTAGCCCTAAGTAGGTCTTGTACCTTACACCTGCTAATAATGGCGTACTCACTTATGCCTTTCATACATATATGTGCATATGAAAAATGGATAAAAGAATCACTCTTTCTACTTAATGAAAATCATGCATCATAAAGCATCCAAATTTTCTTAAGTAACACTTAGCATTCATCATGAAAGTGTGCTAAACATTTCTCATTTGTATGTATAGATATGCTTAGGATTCATCCATATGCATGTTATACATGTTGGGAAAGAAATAAAGTGTTGTGTATTTTGTGAACTTTACTTAATTTTAAAATACCTTTCTTTTTGGATAGATTTGTTTAAGGAAAAGATAAACTTAGGATTAATTAAAACATATAACAAAACATTCACTAAATAAAACATATGAATCTACTTTAGAAATTACTTAAGGTAGGGAGGAAAGAGAAGTTCTCTTCTCTTTTCCTCTCTTTACAACAGTAATTAATTATAGGATTCATTAAACCAAATCAAAAATACAAAAAAAATTAAAAACAACTAAATCACTTACATGAAACAAACCCTAAGTTGAACATTTTCATACTTAGAAAACTAAACCTTAAAGCCATTAAGCATACCACATAAACCTTAAAGCACACACATTAGCTAAGTCACCATTTCTAGCTTTAGGTTAGGGAGGTGCATGGTTTGATGTTTGCTTTTATTTTGTGATGTTATGTTTTAGTCTGGATGTTAGGGTGAATGTGCATAGAATGAATGGTAGGATGATTTAGTCTAATCATTATCTTCTACAGGGGATTGTGCTTAAGGGACATTGTAATAAAAATATAACTTTTGTTGTGTGGTGCTTATACCTAAGAATAATCCAATAGGCCAGGTGGACTTGGTTAATGTGTATGGTGCTAAGTCCAATATATATGCTTGGGATTGTATGGTTTGTTTGGCTATTCTCTGTTTTACAGGTTTTAGTTAGATTTACTTTTGTCCTTTTCATGTACTTTTATAATTTGGATTTTAGAATGATTGTTATGGGGGATTGGGTTGAGCATTGGCCATAAGATCTCATCTTATGTACCATGTGAAGCCTTTGGAACAACCAACCATCAAAAGAAGGAACCAAAAGAAGAAAAGAAGAAGAAGAAGAAAAAGAAGAATGAAGACCCATAACATGAATTTTCTTGCTTATTGTAATTAATTCATTTGTAATCCGTTGTATAAGGGTAGAACTTGCTATTTATTTTGGGTTTGTGCGGTGGAGCGACCACAAATGCTTTTATTCTTTTTACTAGCTTTATAAATTGATTGATGTTTGTTTAGCTTGTGCATTAAGATGACATGTTTTCTTTCTTCCTTGCTTGATGTATGGCATGATGATGATTAGGCTCTTAGGAAAAATAAATCTTCTATCAAATTAATCAACTCAAAACTAAAATAAATAACTCATAACCTCTAAAGCTTAGGTTAAAAAAAGATAAAAGAATTAGCAACCCTTTAGCTGGATGTTGTCATATTTTTCTAACATCATGCATAAAAGCATATTATTTCACTCTTGATTGGAGGCTTCCACCTTTGGAGAACTTGGCTTGACCTGAGAGCCATGGTGGAAACACACCTCCTTATCTTGTTGATTTTGGCCCATAATCTAATTTCTCATGCATTAGGCATATGAATCCTAAAGCTGTCAAATTGATTGTCCAAAATAAAAATAAAATGTAAAATTTGCATTAGATTTAAGTCATTAAATCATGCCTTACATGATCTAGTCTCCTAGGGAGTGTGTTTAAGGGCTTAGTCTCTTTCTAAATAACAACCTTAGCTATCTTGCAAAATTTGACTTGCCTACATATTTTAAAATCATAGAGGAGTTAGTTGGCGGCCACCCCAAGTGGTTGTAAGTCAACGATGGGTGGTTTATCCTCTTTTGTGGGTAAACCAATACCCATTTTGCCTTAGATTTAGGTCATTTTTGGCTCTTAAAAATCCTTGATTTAGGTTAGAGGTTGCTTTCCTCTTTGTGGCTATCATGGTGTAAACCCTACATTTCTAATAAAATTCAACTCAAACAAATTAATTCAATTTCAAAATGTAAAGCCCAACCATAGGATAGTTTGGGATGCTTACTAGGCAGTATCTTAAGCATCCCCTACTTATTTTCATTTGGCTTGATAAGAACTCCCCTCTTGATCGATCCCACTTGACTTTCTAAAATAAACAATCAATTGATAGTCCTACCTTTGAAATCTTTGGAGACAATGATCATTTACCTTAATGAGAGTATTCTAAGGAATCTGTTTAGGATGTAAAAACTATGGGGGCTTGCCATAGAACTTCCAAACCGGTTAAAATAAACTTTACTTTTCATGTAAAGTAGGGAAGAATCTCTGGTACATTCCAAGACCCAGTCCTTAGGAGTCCTTATTGAGGTGATTAGGTCCATTGTAGGGTGACTATCTCTTAAGATAGTACACCTTTTCTCAATGTAGATCACCTAATAAGAACATTTACAATCTGCATATCCAAAAAGGTGTTATATATATTTCTATTTTCATTTATCCTCTTTCCAAAAGGGATAGCTGAAAGCAAAGATCTTTATAATTTTTAAACTCATAGATTTTTCTAGCAACTCTGCTGGGGATGGTTCCTCTCTCCATCTTTGGTAAATGATCGTTGTCTGCAAGTATCGAAAGTGAGTTTATATTTTTGTATGAATCCAAGATAATCTTTCTTTCCATTGGCACTTAGCTTATTTCATCCTTAAGTTAAGCTAGTGTTGACTCATTTTTAGAATGAGCTCTCAACCCTCATCTTACATAAATTCCTATTTAAGAGTCCATCTTAAACATCTAGTGATTAGGTGGATATCAAAGCCAAGAGACTTAGAAGAGTTAGCCATAGGAATAGGTCATGCCTTAGGAGTTTTTAGGAAAATCTACCTACCCTTAGCTTGAATTGTTCCTCACTTTCCTTCATTCAAGTCAAACTCCAAACCAATTCAATTTTATTTTCTCCAAACCTCAAATCAATTCCATGATTGAAATCTATGATTGAAACTCATGATCAAAATCAAAATTCTAAGTCCATAAAGTCTTTAAGTTCTCCTTAAACACTTAGCCAAACTCTAACAATCAAATCTTTGAGATTTCTCATAATTCATTTATATTCTCACTTATATTCACATATAAATGAAAATATAAATTCAAACATAATCAAACTCAAAAATCAATTCATGTTTCTTAAGTTCTTTAAGTTCTCCCTTAAAGACTTAGCTTCATCATGATTTAAATCAATTCAAATCCTTGATTTTTTTTCAAAACTCATTTATATTCTCATTTATATTCACATATATAAATGAAATATAAATATAAATCAATCAATCAAACAAATTTAAATCAATTTAAAATCTTCTAAGTCCTTAATTCCATTAATGGACTTAGCAAATCTTTCAAACCATTCAAAGTCATATTTTCTCATAATTCATATATATCTCATTTATATTCACATATATAAATGAAATATATTCATCAATGAAACCAAATTCAAAAATTCAAACTCCAAACTTCAAAAATTTTCCTAAGTCCTTTAAATCCTTCTTAATGGACTTAGCCCAAATCATCATTAAATAACTTTAAATCCTTGAAATTTTCTCATGAACTATTTATATTCTCATTTATATTAACATATATAAATGAAATATAAATTCAAACAATCAAAAACAATTCCAAAAATCAAACTCAAATCAACTCAAAATCCAATCTAAGTATTTCAAGTCAAAATCTTGAACTTAGCCAAATCATTTTTAAATCAAGCCAAACTCTTGATTTTCTTCATTTCAATCAATACAATCATGATCCATATATAAATCAAACTTCAATCAAATAAATCAAAACTAATCAAAATTAAAGCCAAAAACTTTCATATTCCTTCTTGAAATTGTCAAATGGATCAAAACCCATTTGACTTCAAATCACTTGCAAATGGATTTATATTTCAATCATAAGTCCATATACAAGATCAATCAACTCAAATCAAGCTTTGACCAAGCCATTTTACTTAGGCTCACTTGACCCAAAGTGACCTAAAGTACCCTATATGCCAAATTCTAATCCCAATTGGATTGAAAGCTCATCATCCTATCATGATCAACAATCATCATGGGATGATCAATCAATCAAATTAGGTCAAACAAGTCAAACTAAGGACCAAGTTAACACTTAGCCAAAATGAAACTAAACATAGCCAAATCCACCATAGGCCAAATTGATTACCATTGATCAAAAGTTCACTCATGATGTTTTGAGCCAAATATTTGAGCCTAACCTAGCCACTTGACCCAAGTTGACCCATTTTGACCTAAAGTCAAAATGTGTCAAAACTTGATCTAAGCCAAATTGATTCAAAATTCAAGTTCATTCCAAATTACTTGTTGAACTTGACAGCCTCAATTGGCCAACTAGACCTAACCTAGCCCAATTGACCATGAACATGACCTAAAGGTCATGTTGAGCCAAATCAAACTTAACCAAAATTTATTGAAAATAAATACAATCCATTATGACTAACAACCAAACTACCATTGCTTAAATAGGTCAAATGGGTCAAATAGTCAACTTGACCCATTTGACCTAAATGAATCAATGACCAAATTTCAAACCAAATTGAATCAACCAAAGCCACCAAAATATTTCAAATGGTCATATGAACTTGACCAACCCTTGGTTTGACCCAATTTGACAATTGTCAACTTAAGTTGACCCATTTTGACCTAAATGGGTCAACATGAGAAAATCATCAAATGAATTCCAAATTCATGAAACTTGGCCAAACTATTTCTCCATACCAAACATAGTGAAAAAATTATCAAATGACCATCCACCTAGGCCATAAAACAAATTTGGACTAATCATAAATAATTTGGTCATCCTCTTCACATTCACTTGAGGCTTTCCTAATAGTCAAGGGACCTAGTGAAATGGCACTAATGATGGGTTTGGGTAGCCATGGTTGGACCAAACTGACCCCATGGTCATTCAATTCAAACTCCTTTCTCACTCAAATTAAGCACATGGGAGGTTGGCATCCACTCCTTGGCTCAAACCACCATGCACACTCAAAACAACCAAAACACTTTATGATTTGGATCAAAATGCACAATGGTTTGCGGCCATCCGATCCTCAAAGATATACTTTCCTCGATTTGATTGAACCTAGGGAAGCAGAGAAGCCATTCCTCGACTCCTCAAGCTTCCTAAGTGAAATCAAATCTCATTTCTCGATTTTTGAGTGAAAATAGGGAGGTCCATTGAAGAATCCTCTTCACTCAATTTCCATCAATTGCTCTTGCATACTTCATCAAGGAGCTAAGTCAGTGCACCCAAGCTTCCTTTGGGTTCCCATAACAAGGAAGAGGCTTGGATCAAGCCGCAAGCTAGCTGGAGGTGTTGGTATACCAATCCACTCAACCTCAGTGCTCACTCTCAACACAAGTCTCCAGATCCAAGGGACTTGGTGATCACCTCCTGAGGTATGGGATTTTTTGACCATTAAACTCAATGTGGTGTGGAGTTTTGTGAAAGAAATTTTTACCCCATGAATTTTTGACCATTGGTTTTTTCGCTCTTTAGGTTTAGATGGTGTGGGTTGAATTTTGTTTGAATTCGAGCTAGATCGAGCTTGGATCTTTCCCTTGATCATGGACGGTCTTTGTTGATCAAGGGGAAGAACTTGGGAGATCTCAGCCATCCATCCGCGCATTTTGGATGGATGGCTGAGATAATTCCACGTTTAGATATCCATTATTTGTTTTAAAACTACGAGGAGATCCCTGGCCATCCGATCTTTCTTCGGACGATAGAGATCAAACTACGTGCGCCGCCAGCCGCCATTTGGGATTTGACAACTTAAGTAAGCCCCTCATGGTGCGATGCATGTAAAGCGCCCATGCCATCATGCGTGTGAGCTAGGGGATTAGTTAAATTATTTAATTAATCTAATTAACTAGGATCTTCTAAAATTCATAACTCTCTAGAAAATTTAGAAAAATATGAAATAAAATCTATGGAAAGATAATTCAACCTAGAATATTTTAAAATTAATTTCAATGGGTTTTCAATTATGATTTTTTTTCTGATTTTGGGTTTTATTAGAAACTTTATTTTATTAATTACCTTTTAATTAAGCCTCATTAATCAAATTTCTTGGGTATGTTTTGGGATGACTTCTCTCCCAATTTTCTTGGGATTTATTGAAGGCTTGATTAGAATAATTGCATATGGATTTCTTAATTACTCCCTTAATCTAATTAAGGATAATTAGGGAATGATTAGTGGTTTTAATCCATGATTAGGATTGGTTATGGTTAGATCCAGTGAATATGAGATTTAGGGAATAATTTTGGGGCATTTAAGCTATTCCTAAACCCCTTTTCTCTCTTAATCTCCTCTTAATTAAGGGTTAATTCATTAATTATCCCTTAATTAATTTCTAAAATTCTAAAAGTTTAGAACTTAATTAATCTACTTTGGGTAGATGCTTAGGTGTTTAATAGCCTAAGTTCAATTAAGAAATCAAAACCCAATTCATAAGTGTGAAAGGGTGTTTTGAAATTACTTAAGCTAAACCCCTTAGCTTAATTAATCTTTAATTCTGAGCCAAATTGTATTAGGCCTTTTTCATTATTAGGTGCAATGCAAGTTTAAATTCCTTGTGAATTTTATGTCATCTCATTGGCTCATAATTATTTGGTTAATTATTCTAAGGTGGTGTAGTTAAGGGTTAATTAAGTTACTTAATTCATACCTTAACCTAATTAATGCATAAAAATGGATATCTAATTATCTAAAATTAAACAAAATATCAAACACATGTGGAATGGGTTAGGAATAACAAACTCATCTCACCTTTTCAAAATTAAATCAAACTCAAACTAAACAAAATCACTTTGAATTCACTTTGATTTATTTTAAACTTTCTTATTCTATAAGAATGTCTTTAGGATTTAAGTGAAGTGAACTTGTTTACATGCTTTCATTGCTTTGAATCTTTCCCAACATGTTAAATTTGTATGTCATGTGATTTCATGCATTCATATTTTTCAAATTCAAATTTAAAAATGAAATTGTTTACTTTATGTCAAATTTGCATGTGTTGGCTAAAGTAGAAATATGAATGGCTATTATCACTACTAAATCAAACTATTTTCAAAATACATAAATAAAACATCAAATCTAAAAGTATGCTACTTATATGTTTTAATTATAAGCTTGCATGTGATAAATTATAAAGGCATGCTTAGCATTTCCTTTCTCTTTATTATTAGATAGTTTTGAATAGGAATTTGGTGAGATATGGTTCATTTGAAAAGAACCTAACACTCACTTAATTCCATATCCTATTCATCTCTATGCTATCACTTAAGAAGGGGTTACTATACTTGCATACATAAATTGCATAAATAAAATGAATCCATTAATACAACTTTTGCATTCTCCTTATCTATTTCATTTCTTTTATACATATGTTTGTATTTAAGGAAAGTGGTATATTAGTCTGGACAACCCCGCGTTGTGAGGCTTTAAGTAGTCCTAAGTAGGTCTTGTACCTTATGCCTCTGGTTAACAATGACGTTGTATTCACTTATGCCTTTCTTACTTTCATGTGTGTATGTGAAAATTTGGAAATGGAAATCACTTTCTACTTAAGAAAAATCATGCATATTCAACTTCTAAATTTTCTTAAATGGATTACTTAGCATACATCATAAAGTATGTTAAATATTATCATTTGTATGTATAGATATGCTTAGAATTCATTCATATGCATATTATACATGTTGGGAAAGAAATGAAGTAATGTGTGTTTTATGAATTTGGTTCATTTTCTTTAATCATAAAATGCCTTTCTTTTTGAATAGGTTTGTTTAGAGTTTATCTAAACTTAGGATTAATTAAAAGATATAATCAAAATATTCACCTAAATAAAATTAAAAATGTGAATCTACTTTAGAAATTACTTAGGTTAGGGAAGAAAAGAGAAGTTCTCTTCTCTTTCCCTCTCTTATAACTTAGTAATTAATTGTAGGATCACAACAAATCAAAACATGAAATAAAATCAACCCAAAATAATTAAACAACTTAAATGAAACCCTCCTCTAAGTTGAACATGCTTCACACTTAGAAAATTTGAACTAAAGCCATAGCTAAGCATACCACAAACCTTTAAAGCACACATTAGCTAAGTCACCACTTCTAGCTTTAGGTTAGGGTGCATGGTTTGATATTTTGTTTTTTTTTTGTGATATATGATTTAGACTAGATGTTAGGGTGTATGATAGAATGAATGGTAGGATGCTCTTAGTCTAACTATTCTTTTTTACTAGGGGATTGTGCTTAAGAGTATCATAAATAAAAATATAAATGCTTTGCTTGCGTGCTTTATACCCTAAGCATAATCCATAGGCTAGGTGGACTTAGTCACCCATGTGTGGGTGATAAGTCCAATATACATGCTTGGGATTTGTGTGGTTTGTTTTAGCTAACCTTTATTTTGCAGGTGTTAGTTAGATTTTTACTTTTCCTTTTCATGTAAATTTGTGCAATTAGGATTTTGGAATGATTGTTATGGGGATTAGGATGAGCATTGGTCATAAGATCTATCCTATGCACCATATGAAGCTTTGGAGCACCCACCTTCCAACCATCCAAGAAGAACCAAGAAGAAAGAAAGAAAAAGAAGAAGAAAGAAGAAATGAAGCTTGAAGACCCCCATAACAATGAATTTCTTGCTTAATTGTAATTTAATTCATTTGTAATGGTTGTATAAAGGGAGCTTACCCAATTTGATATTTTTGGGTTTGTCGGTGGTGCCGACCATATGACTTTATTCTTTTGTGATTAGCTTTATAAATTGATTGATGATTTATTTAGCTTTTTTGCATTAAGTGGCATTTTCTAGTTTCTTCCTTGCTTTATGTATGGCTGGATGTGGATTAGGCTCTTTAGGAAAAATAAATCTTTTACCAAACTTAACAACTCAAATTAAAAAAAAGAACTCATAACCTCACCTAAGCTTAGGTTTAAAATCAAGATAAAAGAATTAGCAACCCCTTTGGATGAGCATTTTTTTTATAATATCATGCACAAAACATCTTATTTCACTCTTGATTGGAGGGCTTCCATTTGTAGAACTTGGCTTGACCTTTGAGAGCCATGGTGGAAACACACCTCCTCCTTCTGATTTTGGCCAATAATCTTATTTCTCATGCATTAGTCATATGAATCTATTAGCTTGAGTCAAAATAATTTCCAAAATGAAATAAAATGATTTGAATTGCATTAAATTTAGGTCATTTGAAGCATGCCTTTTACATGATCTAGTCTCTTTAGGGAGTGAGTTTAAGGACTTAGTCTCTTTCTAAATAAAAAACATCCTAGCTATCTTGCATAAGCATATAGACTTGCCTACATGAATTTAAAATCATAGGAGGAGTTAGTTGGAAGCCACTCCCAGGTGATTATAAGTCCAAGTTATCAGGTGGTTTGTCCTATCTTGTGGAGGCAAACCAAATACATTTTTTTAGATTTAGGTTGTGCTTTGGCCTCAAAACTCCTAGATTTAGGTTACGTTGCTTCTCCCCTTTGTGAGCCATAAGCATAATTCCTCCTCTTAGGCATTTCTTAATCTTGTGTTAAGGAATCATAAGTCTAAATTCTAATAAAATTCAACTCAAATAAACTAAATTAATTTCAAAATGTAAAGCCCAACCATAGGATAGTTTGAGATGCTTGCTAGGTTTTAGCATCATGGGCATCTCCTACTTATCTTCATTTTGGCTTAACTCCCCTCTTTGATCAATCCCATTTGATCTTTGAAAAATAAACTAATCGATTGATAGTCCTTCTATTGAAATCTTTCAAGACAATGATCATTTACCTTAATGAGAGTTTTCTAAGGAATCCCCATTCTTAGGATGTAATTAACTATGGGGCTTGCCCGGTAGGAACTTAAATAAACTCGTTTAAAATAAACACTTTACTTTTCATGTAAAGTAGGGAAGAATCTCTGTATACATACCCATCGTCCTTAGGTGTCCTTATTGAGGTGATTAGGTCCATTAAAGTGTAGTGACTTCTACCTTTCGAGATAGCACACTATGTCCTTGATGATGTGCCCGATCACCTGAATAAACACATGTGTGGATCTGCATGGCATCCTAAAAAAATGAATTTCTATATGCTTGTTCTCTTTTCATTTCTCACCAACAGATTTGAAAGGCGACTCGCTCTATAAAAATTTTTCATCACAGCTAGTCAACATCTTTAGGTTTTAGGAGCTCACCCCGTGTTGGTCTTAAAACCCTCGTTAGATTCCCAAATGAGTGAAAATAAAAATTTAATGAAAAGAAAATAATTAAAGACTTCCTCCTTACCATTTTTATAATAATTAATGAAAAGTCTTGCTTTTCAAAATCAATTTTTCAAAATACACTTAATAAACTATTTGTACAACATCTAACAATTTTCACAATTGTTACATGTAGAAACATTTCAAAAAAACCAACAATCATAACTTTAAGCACAAATGAACTTCACTCAATTCATTTTTTGATGAAGATTCATTCTAAAATAATAAAATTCCAACATTCCTAAACTTTCAAAAGCACAAAATTTGAAGATCTTTTCCATTCAATACATCCAAATGTGTTGAATGGATGTTACATCTTCAAGCAAAATCCTCTTTAATTCCACTCACATTTCATGTGTTGGTTAAATTTTCAAATTTTCAAAAACTATGAAACCTCTCCATTCAATATACCCATTTTATTGAATGGGTTTCATTTTAAAATCAAAAAAATAAATTTTCAAAAGCACATATGAAACCTCTATTCAATATACCACATTTATTGAATGGTTTTTTTCAATAAAATAAAAAAATAAATTTTCAAAAGCAAATATGAACCTTCCATTCAATATACCCACATTTATGAATGGAGGTTCATTTCAATAAAAAATCAAAATAAACTTTAAAAAGCACATGAAACTCCATTCAATATACCCACATTTATTGAATGGAATTTCATTCAATCAAAATCAAAAAATAAATTTTTAAAAGCACATATAAACATCTCCATTCAATATGAAATTTATTGAATGAAGATTTCATTCAAATAAAATGACATTATTTTGAAATGCCATTTAACATATTCCATATATTTAGTTGAATTTCCTCTTTCAAAAAGCAATAATCACATGATACATCTTTAAAAATAAACATAATTGATTTCATCTTACATACCCAAATTTGTTAAATGAAATCCCCTTTTCAAAATCAACAATCAAAATTTTCAAAACACTTTGGAACTTCATTTAGCATATCACATTTGCTAAAGTGAGTCTCCATTTCAAAACAAAATCAAAACAAAAAAAACACATTTGGAACTTCATTTTGGCATACATTTGCTAAAGTGAAGTCTCCATTTTTCAAAACAAAATTCGAAACATATTTTTGGAATTTCATTTTGCATACTCAAATTTGCTAAGAGAAATCTCCATTTCAAAAAAATTTGAAACACTTTTGGAACTTGATTTTAGCATACCACATTTGCTAAAGAGAAGTCTCCATTTCCAAAATAAAATCCAAAATAAAAGAAACACATTGGAACTTCATTTTGGCATACCACATTTGCTAAAGTGAAGTCTCCATTTTTCAAAACAAAATTTGAAACACATTTTTGGAATTTCATTTAGCATACTCAAATTTGCTAAGAGAAATCTCCATTTCACAAAATTTTGAAAGATATTTTTTTGAAACATCTTTTGGCATGTCACATTTGCTAAAGTGAAGTCTCCATTTTCAAGATAAAAATCCAAAACAAAAAGAAACACATTAAGTTTTCCTTAGCATACCCAAATTTGCTAAGGATCCTATTTTTCCAAATCAAAATCTCAAAAACCAAAAAAAAGAAACACATTAGGTTTTCCTTAGCATACCCAAATTTGCTAAGAGTCCTATTTTTTAAAATCAAAATCTCTAAAAACAAAAAGAAACACATTATATTTTCCTTAGCATACCCAAATTTGCTAAGGATCTTATTTTTTAAAATCAAAATCTTTAAAAATAAAAAAAGAAACACATTAGGTTTTCCTTAGCATACCCAAATTTGCTAAGGATCCTATTTTTCAAAATCAAAATCTCTAAAAACAAAAGAAACACATTAGGATTTCCTTAGCATACCTAAATTTGCTAAGAATCCAATTTTAAAAAAATTTTGAAAACAAAACACACTTGGATTCCTCATTTAGTATACCTAAATTTTCTAAATGAGAACTCCATTTTCAAATCACAAATGATTCACAAAACAAAGTAAACAAAGAAAAAAGAAGAAATTATTTTCAAACATCTCATTTAACATACCCAAATTTGCTAAATGAGTAAACTCCAAAAATCAAAAATTCAAAATAAAAATAAAAATTCAAATATGAACGTATGGAAGCATCTTTCCAAAATAAACCTCAACATAAATTTGTTGAAGATTCATATTCAAATTCCTCTTTCAATCAAATCTCAAAATCTCTTCAAATCCATTTGAACCACTTAACACTTCCAAGATGTTGAGTATGGGTTCAAATTCTAAATTAAAATTCAAAATCAACAAAACAGGAATCTAACTCAAGTTTATTTTCAACAATTGCAGACTTTCGTTCAACACAATTTCAGCTTCAGTTTTTAGTTTTAGTTGATTGCAATGGCTGCACAGAGATATGTGTTTACCTTTCCCCACGGGATGGACTTGGCCTTGGATCAGTGACTTCCCATCACATGCCACCTCATCCACTTTGGTGAGGGGAGGGGCAGGATTGTGAGGGGCACTCCCTCATGACTAGAAGAGAAGTGGCCGGGCATAAGTCGGTCATCATCGACATGCCATCGACTCGATATTCCTCCGAAGAAGAAGGTGGCGGTTCATAGTATAGCTGCATTGTGTCAATACACTTGGTTGTTCCCTATGCTGCCCCAATTAAGGCTAACACCTAATCACTAGCACCCTGCAAGGTTAAGGCTCCCCTGATCCCAAGGATTGTCTCTCCTGCTTTTAAGGTTGGGTTAGCTTCTCTCTACCCAGACAGGAGAAACAAGAACCGCATGATTAAGTGATATCACAATGCATCATGAGAGAGTTGGAGGCATCGGCCATGGAGGAGTCACCTGTAGTGTCTCCTCTCATTCTAGAATAGTTTCATCCTCTCTGATCGGGAGAGGATGTTAGGAGGATTTCTTCTTCACCTCCACTAACAGTGCATTTCCATTCTCCTATCACTGAGAGGAGGAGGTCATACGCTATCCTGAGGATAATTCTTTGCCAATTTAGTGGAGCTAACAGACAATCAGAGTCCGGGGCTCAGTTTGATTTGAGATCTGTTATCCCTCGTAGTGTGGGGAAGGATATTAGATAGGAGAGGGCTAGGGAGGCCCATACTTCAATTCACATTACCAGTCGGGAGAGGTGGAGGTTCAGCCGGCAGTTAGCGGCCTCTACACTTATTGATTTTCGGCGATTGTGCTACCATCGATCATATATATCTTACTTAGGACTACACATCAGGAGAGCTCATCCAGAGAAGTGGTGTCTCCACCACGCTCTACCATCCACATCTCATCCATGTTTGACATCTTATTCCATCAAGGCCATGAAGGCCTCGGGAGAAGACCCCATTGGGGATCCGGCTATGACCAAGAGATCCTGTTCCATCTCACCCTCTGTAGGTCGAGCTCTCTGCTCGACCTTCGATGTGATGAGGAAGGAATGGCGACCCCGAAGTATCATAGTCATCCCATCTCACCCCACCCATACATAGATGGAGATGGATTGAGGGAGAAGGTGGCTTGATAGTTATATGATGATAGATCCTCCAGGAGTGTCACCCCTACAGTAGTGATAGTCATTTCTTCCTGAGTATAGTCCATGAGGTTAACTCTCCAAGTGAGGAATTGGTGCTCACGGTACATGATAGTGATCTCATGGTCAAAGTCATTTGTGCTAGTTGGATTCATTCTAGATGATATAGTAGCATTATCATGGAAGAAAGAGATCTTAGGATATGTGCGATGAGGAGAAGATCGACTTTGATCCCAATGAAGATGATTTGTTGGGAGATTTAGGGGTTTGCATGGTGACACTAGGGGATCCCTCTTAGAGAGCAGAAGGTATGAAGGTGTTGAGGCGGCGAAGACACCACTCCAACACCTCCTTTGAGGGAAGGAAAAAAATAGATAGGATGGAGAAGAGGCTGAGACTTCTGTAGCTATCTTAGCACTTCAAAACTAAGCCCGTTCATCCTACTACGGTTGAGACAAGTTAACTAGGTTGGTTGTCTTGGATCCTTAAGACTTACCTCCTAAGGTAGAAGCTATGGAAGGTAGTGGATAGTACCTCCATACAAGAAAGATATCAGAGCATGGTTGAGAGTGAAGAAGCATTGGCTCAAGCGAGGAGGATCATCGTTCCAAAAGGGTAGACCCTACCGAGGAATTGATGCATCAATATCCCAAGGTTTCGTGCCTCATTCTTTCAAAAGCTTTGATGGCAGTGGAACCCAAGGCAACACATTGCACATTTCAGGGCCAGTTATTGCAATACCGGTGGCAGTGATGCTTTATTCTTCCATCTCTTTGTCAGTAGCTTAGTGTGTATAATATTTGACTAGTATGTTGAACTTCCCAACAATTTAGTGAAGACTTTTGCTAAGTTGGAGCAACTCTTTATCAAGAGGTTAGCTGGAGCTCAGCAAAGGGTATTGGTGATCTCATTGTGGCTCAACAAAACTATGGTGAGACCCTCGTTGATTACATTGTCAGATGGTATAATTTGAGTATGAAATGCAAATCACAGTTGTCTGAACAACATTCCATCGAGATTCTGCTTAAGAATATCCATGGCCCGGTCGCCTCCATGCTCAAAGATTTCACCATCAAAACTTTTGAGAAATTAATCAAGAGGGCAGATAGCTTGCTAGGAGAAGCCAAATAGTAGCTTTTCAGATCTACCAAAGCCAAAGTAGAAGGTATATGAGAGAAAAGATAGCGATGAAGGGAGAAACAGACAGCGGTTGAGACCTCATGCTCCATAGCCATCACTTCCACCTCCTCTACCAACAGGTAGCCCTAGCCACCACGAGCCTCCACACCATCAGCCTCCTCCTTACATCATCAATAGTAGCGGTACACATATCCATGGCAGCTATGGTCCACTCTTTTGGATAAAAACTTAACAACCTTATTCATTTAAGAGGGTCGGGAAGATCTTTAAGATTCTCTTATGGAAGTCTAATTTTAGCTACCCAAACCTAGGAGATCGAAGGAAGTAGGCAAAAGCAATGATCCTAACTTTTGCCCCTACCGTCATATGCTAGGTCATGTTTTGGAAGATTGCTTCACATTTAAGAATTGGCTTGCACATAGTTTCAAGACCGATGTTGTAGTCATCCTAAAGGAATACCTTGTGGAATAACCATTTCATTTCCATTAGGGTAATCCTTGGGGATACTTGTGATCCTTTCAAAATTAAAGAAGGTTGGGATATCTCCTTATCCAAAACCTTTAAGAAAATTATCTCAAAAATCAAAAAACTTTTTTTATAGTTGCCTGAGCCATCTCAAACCTCCAACATCAAGGAAGGTTTGCAAGTTGCGTCTAAGAAGAGCTTAGGGGAAGTAGCGACAAGCATGTGCCAGGATAGCCAAGTAGCAACCCAGTCCGACCTCCATCCTTGTGCACTACATCACCAACTCTCTTATTTCTCTTCTTCTTAGTAGAATATATTATAGGTAGATGAGGGCATCAAATCCTCACCCTTTTACTTTACTTGATTTTGTACCTCCTATCAAATCCAAGAAATTGAAGAATAAAGCTAGTTTGAATTATATCTATGTCGATGGGTTGTCTTATTCCTAATGATAACTCTTCAAGTCTAAACTATAACAATTCCATCTTCCTCTTTCGATTAGAGTTGGATTTTCAACTGAATACTACTGGGTTTCTCTTGAGATAGGCTTGGAATCATCCAATTCTCAGAGGGTCCCATAGAAGATGTTGTAGGTGAGCTGGTGGTAGAACCTTCCATTACCTACCAGAGATCATCAAGTCAACCTCCATGGTGGAAGGTTCTACCTCTTGGGTAGCACCTCAAGATAGGGAAAATAAGTCATTGGTTAAGATGAGAAGCCCTTCCAAGATGCTCCACCCTTGGATATGCTTGTGGAGGATCAAGGTGGACTACAATGTCCTCTCATCTAAGAAAGTTGCCATCTAAGCTAAGCATATATGATATCTTCTTATCCAAAGAGATGAGGGGTCATTAATCAAAATATGATCACATGCTTTTGGCTAGCTACAGTGAGGAGGCACATTATTCTAGAGAAGCTTAGGGGATCACTTTCATAGATGAAGACCTACTTCTGGGGGACATGGAGCACAACCATCCCCACTACATTACAGTGGACATGGACAAATTCAGACTTGCTAGAGTTCACGTCGATCTAAGTGTATCGATGAACATTATGATTCTAAAGACCCTTGGAGATAGGTGACTGGAAGACTGAAGCCAAGTTTTATATCATTGATTCGAATACTTGTTCATCACTTTGCTTGATAGGCCTTGGATACATTATGAACAAGATGATTCCATCCTCCTTCCATCGGTATCAAGTTTAGAAGGATGGGATTGAATCTTGTCAAGGAGATGAAAAGCATTTTCTTAGAGGTTGAGATATATGAGGATGACCTACTATCTTCCTCAAAACACCTTTTCTTGAACTTGGAAACAAAATTCAAATTCAAAATAAAAATAAAATGAAAGAAAAGAAAAGAAAAAGAAAAGAAAATGAAAATCTGAACAAGAAAGGGAAATTGAAGAAGAAATAGAGTCACATATCACATTCCCCCCATAGTTCATTCCATCATATGGACGTGTGGGTAGGATAACTCGACCTCCACAAGGCAGAGGCAGAGGTAGAAATAGAGGCAGTTCCAGAGGTGGAAGACCCCCTGGTTGGCCATCATAGGGGGTTATCATAGAGTACCCCTATTCACATAGACTTGGAATCTAGCTAGGATGAGTCTAATGTGATTAGTATACCATACCCCTCGGTTTCATTGGAGGTGACACTTTTCAGCGGACAATGATGAAGACTAGGCCTCACAAAGCAAAGTATTGAATCAAATGTGAAACTATTAGGGTTAGGAACCTTAGCCTCACACAAAAGTTGAAGGTTTAGTAGTTAAGGAAGCCCCTAAGTCTTCCAGGATGAAGCCAAGAGATTCTTTTTTGGGATCATCATCCTCAAGTCCGAAGTTGATGTAGAAGGATTCATAAAAAAATTAATGGAATTACCTTTTGATTTACCTTGTGTTAATCTTATAGAAGGTTTGATTCCTTATTCATGGTCTAAGCATAGGTTAGAGTACTTGAAAATATGGAACAAATAAGTAGGGATGCACAATCAAGCAGACTAGGATTGATATATGGGTCGATCGATGGCGATGATTGTAGTTTACCAACCATTTAGTGAGGTTCTTTTCACACAAACCAACTCTTATGAGGATGTGTGTTTAGAAACTCGATGATCAGATGATCTCCAAATCAAAGATACCGAATTTGAAGAGGAGATCCATTCAATAATGACAAGCTTAAAGAAATCAACCTTGATGAAGAAAATTCATGCGACATACATTTTGTTGTTGAATGAAGAAGAAACCAATGACTTAGTTAGGCTATTGACTTAGTTTAAAACTACTTTGCAGTTATGAAGAGATGTAGAGTCCAAACTAGCAATAGATCCCTAACATTATTAGCAAGCTCCTAGGCATGATTAGAAATTGAAATAGGTCATTTCAAGTCAAAATTGATCGATGCTTTGGTTTCATTTGGAAGAAAAATATACACAGTTGTATGTCATCCTTAAGAAGAAGAATGACCAAATTTGTATGTGTCAATTTTAGGGACTTAAATGAGGCATGTCCTAGGGATGAGTTTCCTCTTCCTATACCAAAATTAATGGTGGACATCGCCTCATCTCATGTAGTTTTTTCCTTCATGGATGGGTCATCTAGCTACAACCAAATGAAGATGGCCTCTGAGGATAAAAGAAACACTACTTTTCAAACCCCGATCAAAATCTATTATATTCATGCCTTTCGACCTTAAAATCTTTGGTGCTACATACCAATGGGCCATGACTTAGATCATGAACTCATCCATCATCGGGTTGAGATGTTGATGATCTAGTAGTCAAGTAGAAGAAAGGAAGACCATCTCTTTGACTTGAGTAGTTTTGAATGGTTAAGATAATATAACCTCAAAATGAATCCACGAAGTGTGCATTGAGTAGCTTGGAAATTCCTTGGTTTGTTGTCCAACTGGGAATAGAAATAGATCAAAAGATTAAAGTTATCTTAGAAATGTCTCCTCCTAAGAGTTTAACTCAACTCAGATCTTTCCAAGGACGGTTGGCGTATGTAAGATGCTTTATTTCCATCCTATCGGGGAGATGCAAGTCATTCTCAGCACTTATCAAGAAAGATGCCAAGTTCAAGTGGGATGATAAGTGCCATCATGCCTTTGAAGATATCAAACAATATTTGGTGAAGCTGCCAGTTATAATAGCCCCTATCCCGAGAAAGCCACTCATCCTCTATACTACTGCATTGGATGACTCCCTCGGTGCTTTGGTGGCCCAAGCCAATAACGAAAGAAAGGAGAGTGCTCTCTACTACCTCAACCATCGTCTGATTCCTGCTGAAGCAAACTATCCACCCATTAAGAAACATTGCATAGCTTTGATCTTTGCATCTCAAAAGCTATGACGCTATATGCTTTCTCATAAGGTGAACTTGATTTCCAGAACCAATCCACTGCAGTATCTCATGACACGAAAAATGTTATCCAGATATTTGGCATGTTGGTCCATGATCCTCTCGTAATTTGATATCACATCTGTACCTCGGCGATAAAAGCATAAACTTGCGATTTCTTAGCGCACACCACTTCTCGATTCTCGCAGTGACGATCTCACGATGAACAAATCATGAACTTAGGAGGTTGACACCAATAATGGAGATGTATTTTGATGGTGCCTTCTTTTCATAAAGGGAAGCACCATGATCTACTCTTCTAGGAAAGGAGGGTAGAATAGTCTCTTAACTCCAAATGATGATGAGATTCTCATACTATCTTTCCAACCCACCAACAATGAAGTAGTATGAGGCTTTGCTTGTTAATCTAGAGTTAGCTATCATAGTGTGTGTCAAGAGCATCAACATCTTTGGGGATTCTCAGTTGGTCATCAATCAGATTGTTGGGTCCTACAAGGTTCTCAAACCCAAGCTTGTCATTACCATGAGTATACCATGAAGTTGGCCAAAATCCAAAGTCACCATCTATAAGGTTCCCCGGCGAGAAATAGTAGATGCTTTGGCCAAACTTGCCAAATAATTGGCATGTCGAAGATGAGTCCATTCAATAAGGGTCCAAAATAGACAAGTCCTATCCCTTATTGATGCTGAACTCTTTGAGAGACTTTCTCTTGAAGGGGTGGTTATCATTGCCTCAAGGAACTGGATTGGAGGCAACTATTCATAGACTATTTGAACACTGGCAAATTACCTCAAGAAAATTTACAAGCCCATCAGGTGAAACAGAGAGCTCTCTCTTATGCTCTCGTTGATGGCACCTTGTACCAACGGTCCTTTGATCAAATATGATTACATTATTTAGATAAACATGAAGGCCGTGGCATTATAACCAAGGTACATTCAGGTCTATGCGGAGTGCATCAATCTGGTTCGAAGATGAAGATGAAGATCAAGAGACTAGGATACTACTGGCCTTCGATGATTACAGACTGCATGGATATAGCTAGGAGATGTCATCAGTGTCAGGTACATGATGTGGTCCTACATCAACCACCCTACATTGGCCTCATGGCCATTTAAGTGTTGGGGTATTGACATTGTGGGTCCTATCAATCCTTCTTCTCCCAAGGGTCATCGGTTCATCTTAGCTTCCACCGACTACTTTTCCAAGTGGGTGGAGGCGATCCCACTCAAAGAGGTCACACACATGCTTCAATTTTTAGAACCATATCATATATAGGTTTGGGGTGCCTTGAATTATATCAATAATATTGCATTCAAAAGCACAAGATTGTTTTCCGAAGACATGGTATAGATTAGCGATACTCCACCATCTACTATCCTAGAGCAAATGGTTTAGTAGAAGCATTCAACAAAACTCTCATCCAAATACTAAAGAAGATACTTGAAGACAACAAGCAATAGTGGAATGAGTAGTTGGTTGAAGCCTTGTGGGCATATCACACCACAAACCAAACTCCAACTCAATCTACTCCATTTTCCTTAGTGTATGGGTGAAGCCATTTTACCTTTAAAAGTTCAACTCCCATCACCAAGAATAGCATTGGGTAGCAAGATCACTACAGAGAAGAATGCAAAGTTGCAGTTAGAAGAGCTCAAAGGTTTGGAGGAAAATTGCTACATGCCAAAACCTCTAGTTGTAAGGCCAAAATGATTCAAGCTCACAACAAGTTGGTCCCTAGGTCTTTCCAAGTAGGAGAACTTGTGTTAGTCTAAGGAGACTATTGTTGCCCATCAAAGATGGGAGGCAAGTTTGAACCCACTTGGGAAGGCCCCTATGTCATAGAGAAGGCCTACCAAGGAGGATCCTATCAGCTCATTGATTGTAAAGGAGAACACCTGATGCTTCCAATTAATGGGCTCTATTTGAAGAAATATTACCCATAAAATATGTTTGAAAATAATTATCAAAAAAAAAAAAAACAAAAATCTAATTCCATTTCATCAAAATCTTCTCTTCTTCAATGTGTTGCTTGCTTGTCTTACGAATCCACCACGACTTGTTAGGATAGGTGTAAGAGAACCCAAGAGGGATCCTATCCTTCTTTCACAATGCGAACACAATCTCCTGGCACTATTAGTATAGGTATGAGAGAACCCAAGAGGCATCCTATTTTGATTAGCACAAATAAGTTAGGTGTGAGAGAACCCAAGCGACATCCTTTCTTAGTGGGAATTCCCTTGCCATCCATGGCACCATTCCATTAAATTCTCTAAGCATGTTTAGGTAGGTGTAAGAGAACCTGAGAGGCATCATATTCCCTTTAACATGAACACAAAAATAAACACATATCTTTTGTCTTGGGCTATTGTGATGTGGGAGCAAGCCCCATGTGGCACTCACTCATTAGCAACTCTAGGTCAGGTTTACATGCTACCTTGCTAGTATGTCACCTCGGTGGTCATTTGTCAGGTAGATGTGAGTCCTTGTACTTTCTTCCTGACTTGATCATTGCACACCGATGAGTGCCTGGTTAGTTTGGTAGTCTTCCTTGTAGTAAGCTACCTCATGTTGATTTTGTTTAGAAGATGTGAGTCCCTAATCTTTCTTCTTGAACTAACCATCATTCACCAGGTCGAGTATATTTGAGGTTTAGGATAAGTCCCAGGCTCCTTTCCTCTTGACTACATTTGAGTGATATAAGTCCCTAGTAACATTCACTCGGTAGTCAGCTCGGCTTTTGTGTCGAGCGAAGACTATCCATCAATTCCTATAGGAGGATGTGAGTCCCGAGCTTTCTTCTAAGGATTTTGCAAATGAAGCACCTTAGGTTGGTTGATGTTGCTATGCGGTGACTCACCCCGGTGGATACACCACTCTTGGCATGTGAGTCCCTGCTTTCTCCTTGAGTTGGACGAATACCTATTTGATATATGACTAGCCATGTCATCTTCTCCAGGGTTTTGGATTAAGCCCTTAACGACCCCTCTCCCTACAGGCATTCTATTTGGATCACATCCTTTACACCTCCATTTAGACACTACTCGGGTTACTCTTGGATTGAACAGCCCCCTTTTTTAGTAGCCACCCATATGGTTGGAGAATTTGTTCAGTGGATGCAGATTCTCCCTTGGTTTTCGAGATAGGTCTAGGCTGATATAAGATCCTTCTCAATTTGATCCCTCGCAAACCAACAGGTCCACGATGAACAAACTAAACAAACAAACAAACAATTTTTTTTTCACTTGCAGATTAGGAATTCATGCCCCCGAAGGGCCCCTTTTTCTAAGCAAGCATCCTATCTTTAGGGCAGTGTTAGCAGAACTCCCTATAGGAATTGCCTGACCACCTGAGTTGAGATAAATCCCCAGGTCGGTACTCACTCCATAGTTGCCCTTGGGTCGGGTTCAATCTATTTTACCACAAGCAGTTTGTCCCGACAGTCATTTTGCTTTAGAAGATGTAAGACTATGACACATTCTTTCTAGCATTACTATCACAAATTGACGGGCAGCCCTAGGTTGGGTTTGGTTTGTTGCCTAAAGCAACTGATCACCATAGTGGTCTTTTGTAGTGGAAGATATGAGTACCCAAGCTTTCTTCCCCTGAATTGATCATTGCAAATTGAAAGGTACTCTGTTGGTTGGATAGTTTTCCCATTGGTCGGGAAGCTATTCCCTTTGGTTTAGTAAATCTGAGATAGGTCTAGGCTGATATAAGCTCCTTCTCAGTGTGATCCATCATAAACCAATGGAATCCATCAAAATAAACTAAAAAATAAAATTAATCTTTGAATATCTTTGAGCTGATTTAAGTCCCCAGTCATTCACTCAATAGTCCGGTGGGTTGATTATTGCTGCATAGATCACCAAGTGGTCCCTACTTTGGAGGATGTAAGTCTACTATGCTTTCTTCTTAGTACAGTTTTTGTATACCAAAAGGCATCCCTTTGTTTGGATAGTCCTACCAGGTTGTTGGTAGACTACTCCCTTTGGATTGGTAAATCTGAGTTAGGTCTAGGCCTCCATGGCCTCTACTCAGTGCAATCCATTGCAAACTGATGGGATCCATCATAATAAAAAAAACTAAAAAAAATGAAATTAATCTTTGACTATCTTTGAGCTGATTTAAGTCCCAGTACTCAATAGTCACTAGGTTGAGTTCAATCTATTGCCTTGCTAATAGATCACCCACGGTCCCTACTTTGGAGGATGTAAGTCTACTATTTCTTCTAGTACAACTCGCATCGAAAGTCATTCTTTTGATTGGATAGCCTACTTTGGACTACCCCTTTGGATTGGTAAATTTGAGTAGATAGGCCATCATGGCCCTATCTGACCCATTTACAAATAACCTTGACCCAAAACCAAATCCAAAAATAAATCTAATCAACCTCCCCATTGGAGTCAATCAAATCAAATTAATCAAAATAAATTAAAACAAATCAAATCAATTTCTCTCCCTAGTGAGACTCAAATCAAATCAAACCTCTCATCCCCTTATGGATGATTTGAACCTATTTCCCTAGTGGAAGGTTCACATACTCTATCCCTACTGGTTCCCTCCTTCTCTCTCTTATGTCCTTGACATGAGTAGAGTCACATTGCACTAAGCTCTGGATTCCTTCTACACTTTGGGTTAGGAGTAGATCATCTATTAGTGCTTATGATCGTTCGATATTGTTGATTATTTTGGTCAAGACCAATATGTGCGATGTACCTTGTCAGTCACACCATACCTATTGGGTGCCCTTTGTTGACCTCAGTTTTAGGATGAGCTCTCAACCCCTCCATCTTCGACATAGACTTCTCTTAGACTTTAAGAGTTCCTTAGTCTTAAGACACATCTAGTGATTAGGTGGACACCCAACCTAACCCTAGAGACTTAGAAGAGTTATCCATAAGAATAGGTCATGCTTTAGGGGTGTTAGGAAAGTTTGCCTACCCTATGGCTTGAACCAAATTCCTCACTCTCTTCCTTATTTCAAAGTCTAACTCAAAATTCCAAACCAAACCAACATCAAAATTTAAATCAATTCCAACTTAATTGATTTTCTAAAACTTAAATCAATTCCAACTTAATTGATTTTCTCAAACTCAAATCAATTCCAAGTGATTGAAGCTTATGATTGAAATCCAAATTCCAAAAATATTTCCTAAGTTCCTTTGATTCCACCTTATGGACTTAGCTCAAATCAAATCCAAATCAATTCAAACTCAAGAAATTTTCTCATAACCCATTTATATTCTCATTTATATTCACATATATAAATGAAATATAAATTCAAATCAATCAAACCAACTCCAAAACTCAAAGTCAATTCAATCAAAATCCAACCTAAGCTTTTCATGTCAAATTCTTGAACTTAGCCAAATCAAATTCAAATCAAAGAAACCCTTGATTTTTCTTCATGATTCAATCAATCCTACAATCATGAATCCAAATATAAACACAAATTTCATTCAAATAATCAAAATCAATTCAAAACTCAAATCAAATCAAACCTAAATTAAACCGAACCATTTCAAGTCAAATTCTTGAACTTAGCCAAATCAATTTTAAATCAAATCAAACCATTGATTTTTCTTCATGATTCAATCAATACTTCAATCATGAATCCAAATATAAACAAACTTTAATCACAACAAAACTAAATTCAAAAAATCAAACCCAAGTCAAACTCATGTTCACCCTTTGAACTTGAAATTGTCAAATGAATCAAAACCATTTGACTTCAAATCTCTTGCAAATTATTTATATTTAAATCATAAGTCCATATGTGAGTTCAATCAAACTCAAATCAAGCTTTGACCAAGCCATTTAACCTACTTAGGCTCACTTAACCCAATGTGACCTAAAGTACCCCTTATGAGTCAAATTCTAATCTTAACCAAATCGGATTGAACTAAGCCCATCTAAGCCTCACATTGTGAATAACAATCATCATAAGATGATCAATCACTCAAATTGGGTCAAACCAAGTCAAACCTAAGGGTTAACCAAGTCAACACTTAGCCAAAATGAAACCTAAACTAGCCAAAATCCACCATAGGCCAAATTGATTGAAACCATTGATCAAAACTTATTCATGATCAATGTTTGAGCTTGACCAAGTCATCATTTGAGCCTAACCTAGCCCAATTGGCTACTTGACCCAATTTGACCTAAAAAGTCAAAATGTGTCAAAACTTGATCTAAGACAAATTGATTGAAACCAATGGGTCAAATTCATTCTAAAATGATTGTTGAACTTGACCAAAGCCTCAATTGGCCTATTAGACCCAACATAGCCCAATTGACCTTGAACCCAACTTGACCTAAAAGGTCAAATTGAGCCAAATACAAATATAAACAAAATTGATTGGAAACAGAGATACCAATCCATTTCAAATGATCAACCGAACATAAACCAACCCATGACCTAACCCAAATATGTCAAATGGGTCAAATTGGTCAACTTGACCCATTTGACCTAAATGAAATCAAATGAACCAAAACCAAATCTAAACCAAATTGAACCAAACTAATGACTCCAAAATATTTCAAATGGTCATATGAACTTGACCCAACCCTTGATTTGACCCAATTTGACCAATTAGTCAACTTGACCCAAGTTGACCCATTTTGACCTAATGGGTCAACATGAGCCAAATCATATCAAATCAACTCCAAATACATTGAAACTTGGCCCAACACATTTTTCAATCATACCAAACATACTCAAACTGAAATCCAAGCCAAATGACCATTTTACCCCTAGGGCATAGGGTAACCCAAAATCAAAACCACTTAGAATTTGGTCAATTCCTTTTATGGACACTTAGCACCCTCTTAGTGGACCAAATGGTCACTAATGGACATGGTGCACATGACCCATTAGGTTTGGGTTAGCCCAACCCAACCTAAGGCTAAAATCAACCACTTGCTTGAACATGGGCACATGGGAATCATTCCTCCACCCATTTCAAGCACATGACACTCCTCCACTACCTTTCTCTGGCCAAACTGAATGCCATGCCACCATAAATAGCCTAACAAACCCACTCAAGGAGGTGTATTAGATCAAAACGGCAAAGCCTTGTTAGGTCATCAGATTCACCTAGGGGGAGATATACTCCCCCTTATTTTACTTGAATTTCATTCTCTCCTATTTGATTGAAGCATAGGAACTCAGAGGAAGTGATTCCAAGCTCCCAAGATTTCCTAAGCATTTTCCATTTCCCCATTTTCGGATTTCTTCAAACCCAAAAAGGGAGCTCCCTCACTTTTCCAACTTAATCAACACACAAAATCAAGCCAATTCCTCTTGCAAGCTTCTTCAGAGGACTCAATCAAACTCACTCCAAGCTTCATCCAAGTTTCAAAGGCAAGGGAAAGGTGACTTCGATCAAGGTTGAGCCCAATTGAAGGTGAGCTTGGTCCATAGGAGGATCTACTCAACTCAAAGGCTTGAAACTTTCAACAAGGCTTCTTCTCCACTAGACGAAGCTACCTCAATAGATTGAGTGCCGGTGATAGCATTCGGTGAGGTACTATTCAAAATTGAGCATAATTTCAATTTTCTTTGGTCCTTTGTGAAGGAAAGTTTCACCCCTTATGAAATGGACCGCTAGATCTTCATCCCCTTGCATGATGATGGTATGGGTTGAGTTTGAGCTCAATCTAAGCTCATCAAGCTCAGATCATGCCATGGAAGATGGACGGTGGTCATCTCCCACAGGTGAGCTCAGGGACGGGTCATGGGACATCCATCAGTGCATTTTGGATGGACGACCATGATCAAGATGCGTAGGAATATCTGATTTATCCCTTAATACCACAGGCTTTATCTCAGCCGTTCGATCTTTGATCGGACGGATGAGAAGAAAGCGCACAACAATACCGCTGACGTGGTGCAATGATGTGACAACTTAAGTGGCCACTCCCATCGCACCATGTGGGAAGCATGCGCCACGTCAGCCTCCATGTGGTGCCGATGGGATTAATCACATAATTAAGGGATTAATTACCTAATAAACATGGAAACTTCAAATATTCATATCTAAATAAAAATAAATTATAAAATTTTTAAGTAAAATGCATATGAAAGATATTTCAATGTAGAATAATATAAAATTATTTCCAATGGATTTTGAATAATGTTGTTATTTGAATTAGGGTTTTATTGGGAATGTAATTATATTAATTACTCCCTAATTGTTCCACTGATCAATTCCAACTTTCTAGGATTGGTTAATGGGATGACCTCTATCTCCCATGATTTTCTTGGAATTTATTAATGGTTTAATTGAAATAATTACTTTGTTCATTCCTAATTATCCTCTTAATCAATTAAATGATTAATTAACCTTTTAAATAGTGATAAATCCACTAATTAATTTTGCTAATTACTTTAGAATAGTGAGTGGACTTAGAGAATGAGATTAGGGGTTCTTTGTTATATATTTTTCCCTAAGTTTATTTCATTTGGATTAAAATCTAATTAAGGTGCAAAATTAATTAACTAATTCAATCACTTAATTAAATGGCTTAATTAATCAAAATTTTAAAATCAAATTATTCAAAACTTAATCAATCCATCTTGGGTAGATGCTTAGGTATTCTATAACCTAAGTGGATTAAGGAATTCAAAACCAAACTCACATGATTGAGAAGTGTTATGAAAGTACTTAAATTAAACCCTTTAGCTTAATTAATCACTAATTATGAGCCAATTGCATTAGGCCCTTTTTCTCCAAGGTGCATTGCTGATTTAAATTCTTTGTGTAATTTTATGTCATATCATTGGCTCATTATTATTTGATTAAGTATGTTAAAGTGGTGTAGGTAAGGGGTAATTAATACACTTAATTCACACCTTAACCTAACCAAAGTATAAAATTGATCTAATCACCTAAAAAATTAAACTAAAATATCATACACATGTGGAAATGGGTTAGGACCAGCAAACCTTCTCACATTTCCCAAATTGAAATCAAACTCAAACAAAACAAAAATTTCTTTAAAACTAAATTTGATTTGCTTTAAATAATTCTATTTCATAAGATTGTCTTTAGGAATTAATTAGGGTGAATGAATTTACATTGCTTTCATCACTTTATTTATTTTCTAGCATAGCTAAATGTGTATGTAATATGAAAATCATGCATTCATGCTTTTAAAAAATCAGATTAAAAATGAAATGTTTTCTTTATGTCAAATTGCATGCTTTTGCTAAAGTAAAGATATGAATGGCTATTATCACTATTAAATCCAAAATTACTTTCAAACCTTATAAATAAAATATCAAAATTAAAAGGTATGCTACTTATAATTATTTATAAGCTTGCATGTTAGTAAAAAATATAAAGATGTGCATAGTGTGGCTTTCCTTCTCTTTTCTTTTAGCATAGTTTTGAATAGGATTTGGCAAAGTGTATAGTTCATTTGAAAAGAACACAACACTTGCTTATATCCATTCCTATTCATTCCTATGTTTGTACTTAAGAAGGATATCCACACTTACATGTATAAATTGCATAAATAAATCAAACAAACAAACATAAACTTTTGCATCTTTCTTTTTCCATTCATTTCTTTTGTACATGTGTATGTATTTAAGGAAAGTGGTATATTAGTCTAGAGAACCCCAGGGTTGCAAGGCTTTAAGTTGCCTAAGTAGGTCTTATACCTTACACCCCTGGTGCTAACAATGACTTTGTACTCACTTATGCCTTTCATACATATATGTGTGCATATGAAAAATGGATAAAAGAATCTCTCTTTTTCACTTAATGAAAAACATGCTTCATAAAGCATTCAAATTTTCTTAAGTAATGTCACTTAGCATTCATTATGAAAGTATGTTAAACATCCTCATTTGTATGTATATATATGCTTAGGATTCATCCATATGCATGTTATAAATGTTGGGAAAGAAATAAAGTGTTGTGTGTTTTATGATATTAATTCACTTAATCTTAAAATGCCTTTCTTTTTGGATATGTTTGTTTAAGGAAAATCTAAACTTAGGATTAATTAAAACAAATAACAAAACATTCACTAAATAAAATTAAACATGAATCTACTTTAGAAATTACTTAAGGTAGGGAAGGAAAGAGAAGTTCTCTTCTCTTTTCCCTCTCAACTTAGTAATTAATTATAGGATTCACTTAAACCAAATCAAAAATACAAAATAAAATCAACCAAAGAAACTAAATCACTTACATGAAACAAACCCTCTAAGTTGAACATTTTTATACTTAGAAAACTTAAACCTTAAAGCCATAGTTAAGTATACCACACAAACTTTTTAAAGTACACACATTAGGCTAAGCCACCATTTCTAGCTTTAGGTCAGGGTGGTGCATGGTTTGGTGTTTTGCTTTTATTTTGTGATGTTATATTTTAGTATGGATGTTAGGTTGAATGTAGAATGAATGGTTGAACGATTTAGTCTAATCATTATCTTCTGCAGGGGATTGTGCTTAAGGGGCGCTGTAATAAAAATGTAACTTTATGCAGGTGCTTATACCCCTAAGCATAATCTAATAGGCCAGGTGGACTAGGTTACCCATGTGTGGGGTGCTAAGTCTAATATACTTTCTTGGGATTGTTTGGTTTGTTTGGCTAATCTTTATTTTGCAGGTTTTAGTTAGACTTGCGTTTTCTCTTTTCATGTACTTTTACAATTAAGATTTTAGAATGATTGTTATGGGGGATTAGGATGAGCATTGGTCATGAGATCTCATCTTATGTACCATGTGAAGCCTTTGGAGCAACCACCTTCAATCATCCAAAAGAAGGAACCAAAAGAAGAAAGAAGAAAGAAGAAGAAGAAAGAAGAAGAAGAAAGAAGAAAAGAAGAATGAAGAAATGAAGATCCCATAACATGAATTTCCTTTCTTAATTATATTTAATTCATTTGTAATCCGAATTGTATAAAAGTAGAGCTAGGCTACCCAATTTATTTTTTTTGCGGTGGAGCCCGACCAAAAATGGCCTTTTATTCTTTTACGTTAGCTTTATAAAATATTTGATGTTTTGTTTAACTTGTGCATTAGAAATGACATGTTTTCCTAGTTTCTTCCTTGGTTGATGTATGGCCTGGATGACGATTAGACTCTTAGAGAAAAATAAATCTTCTACCAAATTAATCAACTCAAAACTAAAAATAAATAACTCATAACCTCACCTAAAGCTTAAGATAAAAGTTAAGATAAAATAATTAGCAACCCCTTAGCTGGATGTTGCCTTATTTTTCTAACATCATTCATAAAAAGTATATTGTTTCACTCTTGATTGGAGGACTTCCACCTTTTCCAGAGAACTTGGCTTGACCTGTGAGAGCCATGATGGAAACACACCTCCTTATCTTGCTGATTTTGGCCCATAATCTAATTTCTCATGCATTAGACATAAAAATTCTAAAGCTTATCAAATTAATTATCAAAATAAAAATAAAATATAACAAAATTTGCATTAGATTTAAGTCATTAAAGCATGCCCTACATGATCTAGTCTCTTAGGGAGTGTGTTTAAGGACTTATTCTTTTTCTAAATAAACAACAGCTTAGCTATCTTGCAAAAGCATTTGACTTGCTTACATATTTTAAAACCGCAGGGGGAGTTAGTTGGCAGCCACCCCAAGCAGTTATAAGTCCAATAGCCAGGTGGTTTATCTCTCTTATGGAGATAAACCAAGTACTCATTTTTCTCCTTAGATTTAGGCTATGCTTTTGGCCCTTGCCAAAGCTCCCTAGATTCAGGTTCCGAGGTTGCTCTTCCCCTTTGCAGGCTATGAGCATAAATCCTCACATCTTAGGCATTTCCATAACCTTGTACTATGGAATTGTAAGCCTTACATTTCTAATAAAAATTCAACTCAAATAAATTAATTCAATTTCAAAAATGTAAAGCCCAACCATAAGGTAGTTTGGGATGCTTACTAGGCTTCCTAGTATCTTAAGCATCCTCTACTTATTTTTATTTAGCTTTGATAAGAACTCCCCCCCTCTTGATCGATCCCACTTGACTTTCTAAAAATAAACTAATCGATTGATAGTCCTACCCTTTTGAAATTTTTAGAGACAATGATCATTTACCTTAATCAAGAGTATTTCTAAGGAATCTCATTCCCTAGGATGTAATTAACTATGGGGGCCCGCTATAGGGAACTTAATGAACCTGGTTTAAAATAAATCCTACTTTACTTTTCCATGTAAAGTAGGGAAAAAATCTCTGGTACATTCCGAAGACCCATAGTCCTTAGGAGTCCTTATTGAGGTGATTAGGTCTTTTATAGGGCAGTGACTTCTATCTCTTGAAATAGTACACCTTTCCTTAATGTTGTACCCGATCACCTAATAAGAACATATGCAGATCTACATGGTGTCCCGAAAAGGTGTTATATATATATCTATTTTCATTTACCATCTTTCCAAAAGGGGATAGATGAAGGCAAAGATCTTTATAAATTCTAAACCCACAAGGTGTTAGCTGGAAGTCACTCTAGGTGATTGTAAGTCCAGAAGAGTCAGGATCGGTCTACACTCCTTAATAGAAGTAAACTAATATATCCCATTCCCATGAGTAAAATTAGGTTAAACTCTTAGCTTGTGCTAGAACACTTTAGATACAGGTTCAAAGGCTTCTTATTTCCCCTTTGCTACGAGTATAAGTCCTCACCTGTAGGTATTTTCATAATCTTATGTTGTTAGAATCTAAGTCTAGCATTCTAATAAAATTTCAACTAAATAAATAATTTTCTCTCTTTCAAAAATGTAAAGCCTTACTATAGGGTAGGTTAAAGCACTCACTAGGCTTCCTAGTATCATTTGTGCTTCCTACTTATTCTCCTTTGGAATCCGCTAAGAACTCTTCATAGTTGAGTTCTTCCCAATTTCTTTTCAAAATGACCAATTCTTTGAAAACTTTGGAGGTATTATTTGATTACTTCAATCGAGAGTGTTCTTAAAGAATTCCATTTCCTAGGATGTAATTAACTTAATGTATCAATTTACAAATTTTATATATTTTAGACATTTAATTTTTATTTTTAATGCTTTGTGTTTGCATTTATGATTAGCTTAATTAAGGGTCAATCAAGGGGTTGGCTTTATTAGAGGTTAATTAATGATTAGTTAAGTCAATCATAAATAACATACTTAAGTTCAATTAATGATTAATTATAATTTTAATTAACTTAATTCTAGTTTGATCAAGGATTAATTAGGTTTAACTTGATTAATAATTAATTTTATTTAATATTATTAAATGATTAACCTAATTAAAGTTTTATTAATAATTAATTATGTTTAATTAGATTTTATCATGTAATTAATCATTTTAACTTAAGTTCAAATGGTTTAATGACTTATACTTTATGATAACTTTTATTAAATAAAATTTCAATAATCGTTTAATTGGTCCTTAATCATTTCATAAGATTTAGATTTCCCTATTTTGTAGAATCCCTCTTTGAATGCTAAATTCAAAGAAGGTTAATTGGAAGTTTTTTGGTTGAATATTTGATTTACTGTGATTTATTTAAGTTTCTTTAAATTTTGCTAGATGAATTTAGTTAATTTTAGATTAATTTGAGTTTGGGATTGAAGACTTGGTGTTATAGTTAAGATTAGTGAGTTTGGTTATCTTATTCAAGTGTTTCTCTATTAACGTGGGTGCTTTAGATCAATTAATTTCATTTTAATGAGTTTTGAGATTTGAGATTAATTATTTTATTAACATATTTTGAGAGGGTTGAAACTTGACAACTCTTAATCCATTGACCTAAATGTCCTGAAAGTTCATGAAAAGCGAACATTTATATGATGAATCCACCATTAAATTTTAATTTAATTAAGTATATTTCAAGAGTAATTAAAAAAATTGATTTTTTTAAAATCTAAATTAATTCTATAATACATACAAAAGTTTAGGACCTTTAATTTTTTTTGGATTCCTCTTTGGATGTTGAATCTAGAGAGAGCTCATTTTTTCATATGAATTTTTGAAAATATTATTTACTTAAATTAATTAATTAAATGTTACTTTTTTATTAAACTCTAAATTGAGTGATTTTAAGATTTAATCAAATCTAGAAAATATAATCAAATCTATTGAGCTCCTTATTGATGATGAAAGTGTCCAAAAACATTTTGATGTATTTTCAAAATTTCCATAATTTTATATTAATTATTTTGTGTAAATTGCTCTAATATATTTCAAAATTTCAAGTCTTAATCCATAGGTCTAATTGACTTGAAATTGTAATGGTAAGTAAATATCAACAGTAGATTTCTATACTAAACATTTAAATATAATTTAATTAGTGTTTTAAGAGTAATTCTAAAATTATCATTTTTAATAAACTTAAATGAATCTAAAATACTTGATAATTTGTGTTTTAGGGGTCCTTAAGCCCTAAATCCATAGAAGGATTGATCATACTTTAGAATAATATTTTAGTTTATATGATTTTTATAAAATTCAGGGCATTTTTTATAATTTTTAAATTTTAAATTCTGTAATTTCTTGCTTATCATCGTAATCAGATAATGGGGCACTACTTTCTATGTTTTACCTCTCGATTGATATGGAATTTTTATTTGGAACATCACACTAATCTTATGGGTACTTATTCAGAAAATCAAATAAGTTATTAAAGAATAAATATATTATCTCAAAAGATAAACATATTACACTATAATAGATTCAATTACTTAATAAGGACTCCTAAGGCTGATTGATTTTGATGTACTAGAGATTTTTCCCCTGAAATATATGAAGAAATAAAATAGTGTTTATTTTAGTGCATGGTTCATGGTTCCCCAAATGGGCAAGCCCTATAGTTAATGACATTTGAGAAGAAAGAGAATTCTCTAAGAAGACTCTCGATTAAAGAAAATGACTTTCATCTATGAATTTCAATGCTTGTCTTAAAAGGATAATTAATTTAAAAATTCAAAAGAGAACACTCTAAGAAGGAAGAGCTCTTTTTTGGAAGTCAATCTAGAATAAGTAAAATGCTTATTATTGGGTTTTACATATTTTGAAATTAAAATTATTGAGATTCAGAGTTAACATTTTTATTAGATATTTAAGCTTAAATCCTAACAACATAAGATTGTAGAAATTCCTAGTAGTTGAAAACTTATTCCAATAGAATTCATAGGAACCTAAGTCTAAAAGTATTTTTAACATAAGTTAGAGGCTCAACCTAGTCTAATTTTATGAAATTGGGAATTATTTGTTCTTCTTCTCACTTGAGTAAATAAACCTATCCTTGACTTTTCTAGACTTATTTTCTACTTAGAAGGGGTTGCCAGCTAACACAATCTAAGTGATTTTAAAACTATGACTATTATATTATGCAAGATGGTTGAGCTATTATATTTAGGGAAAGAGACTAAAAGCCAAAACTCACTCCCTCACCCTATGATCATGATTATTATGATATGCTTCTAAATATTATAATAATTCTTAATTTTATATATTTTGAATCATTATTTTATTTAAGGATTTTAGGTGTGCAAATCAGGCCTACAATGAGATGCAGCTAGAAATATGTTATGGCCTTAATAAAAAAGAGAATGCACACTTCTGCAAAAATGGTGGTCATCCTCACAGGTCAAATGCCCCCTTATGTGTAATGGGTAAATCACCCAATTCAAGAAGCAAGAAGGAATATGCTCGCATAACTCACAAAATTTAATTATTTCTACTTTCTTTTAGTTGTAAATGCCTAAGACTTTATTTTATAGCAAGGTTATGAGTTGTTTATGTTTGAGTTAATTTTGATTTAATGAGATAGAAAAATTAATTTTCCTAAGAGTCTAATGTATCTAAGCTTCATCGTAGAACACAGTAATCACAAAAATAAATATATGAAAAGTATACAGTTCTATTGCACACCCTAATATAAATCAATTCAAATTTAATTAAATAAAACAACTTAATGCCATTGGTACCACTATACACCTCAAAAAAAAAAGTGGGCAGCCGAACTCTACTCTTATGTAACCCAGTCTAAAACTAAAAATTTGATTTATTGGATCTTCATCTAGGCTCGTTGTCATCTTTAAGTATCTTCTCAGGTTTTACATAAGATAGCTAAATGAGTGCAGTCAACTCTAATTAATCTTAAATTTCATAGATCCTAACCTAATTCTAGGCTTAAATTATAATTTAAAATTATAAAATTCTAGACCATGCAAAATAGATCTCAACAAAACATACAATACAATAGTAGTTATAATACAAACATATAAGCTTAACATCAATGGATACCAATCTCACCTATCCTATTGGGCTATGTTTAGGGACTTAAAGTAGTAGATGCAAGCAAATAAAATTTATTATATTTTATGATAGTAGTCCTTTTAAGCATAACCCTTAGAAAATAATATTTGCCTAAAATAAATATCCTAACATCCAGACGAACAAGAAAATATTTTCTAGTCATCTAGTCCAAAATAGTACACAACAAAATAATAAAAATATGACATTACAATGTTGCACAAATCATCGACCTAACCTAAGTCTATGTTTGACGACTTAGCAATTTAGTATGTAAAAGGAAGGGTCTGTGTGGTGTGACTATACTATCCTTTTTAGGTTCAATTTTTAATTTGAATTCAAAATTTATTCAATTTTATCATTGAATGACTTCAATTTAAATGATTTAATTAAATTTAAATTTTATTTTAATTTTAAGTTTATTTTTATGTTAAAGTTTAATTTAGATTTTAAAGAATGAGCAATAAAATATATTATGCTTGTGGGAGAATCCATTCTTTCAACATCCTAATCATAATAGAAAGTAATCTTCATCCTAAAATGAAAATTCATTATAAAGGTCAAATTAAGAACTTAAATATCTTAATTAACTAGTTTTTAAATTTATATGAATGATTTAATTGAATTGGATTTGATATGTTTTATTTAACAGTTCAAAATTAAATTTATTGAGTTTGTTTAACTTTTGTGGTTTTGATTTGATAATATTCAATTTTGGATTAATTATCAAGTATTAGTTTGGCTTGATTATCATTAGCATTTAATTGATTTTTTTAGTTTTTCATTTTTATAAATTTCATTATGCTAGTTGGTTTATATGTTTCACATTAATTAAATTGATTTTTTTTATTTATAACTTTACTTTAGTGATTTTATATTTTCGTTATATTTAGGTTTAATTAATGTATTTTACTTTAATTAACTTTATGATTTGGTTAAGGTTTAAATTGAACTTTATTTAAATTCTGATTGAGGGTTTAATCATTTATTAAGTTAATTAAATTTTATTATTTAGTTTATATGTTGAGTATTTAATTTAATTCAATTATATTTGACTTTTTTGAACTAGTTCATTTGATTAAAGTTTAAATTTAATTTATAATTTCATTTGATTAAATTTGTTTGTTCACTAATAACTTAAAGATTAACTAATCATATTAAGTTTTAGATTAATTAGATTTATTTTTATTTTATCTAATATTAAATTCATACTCAATTCCTTCGTTCACTTTGATTTAGAGATTTGTTAAGTTTAATATTTTTTTCAATATTCTTTTCCTTGTTTAAAGCTTTTATTAATCTTGATTTGAAGTTCATTCAATTCTGTGAAATTAGATGATTTATAGTAATGTTTGGGAGTCATAACCTCAAGCTTTATGAGTTCAATTGATTTAGAGTTATCAAATTTGTATGTTGAAGGAATTATTATTATTTTAAGTTTATTGTTTAATTAGGCTTATAATGATTTGATTTGTTCACTTCTTATTTGATTGATTTTTTCTTAGGAAACTTATGCATATGAAAGCTTCAAGTACCAAACTTAGACTAAAACATTATAAGATCCTAAGGCATTTAACTATTTATATTTATAATTTAATTATTCATTTGGTATTCAAAGAACTTGCGATGATTTCAATTTTTAATTGAATTTTATTTAAATATTAAGTTCAAAGATTAATCAATTATTTGATTTATTTTGAATTTTTTTAATTTAAACAAAAGAGTTTAACTAATTTCAAAGCTTTAATAAAAGATTGCATCATAAATATATAATTTTTAGGATTCTTTAATTTCAAAGGCTTGAGAAATTTTTTCTACTAAGCTCTCTTATGTTATTAGAAGTATTTTGAATTAGTTTTGCTAATTTCCATAATTTATGTTATTTTCTAATTTATTATCTGATTAAAATTGACCTGGAACTTGGAAATTTAATAATTTTTGATCTAGGTCATTTTGCTTTTTTTTTTTAATGAAATGTGGATTCCTTGCCAATTTATTTTCCTTAAAATTTCATCTCAATCAGAGATATATTTTAAAACTAATTAAGATTTTAGAGTTTTCAATCTAACTCAAGTTAGGCTTAAAATATTAACAATTTATTTTTGATTTTAATTTTTTATTCATCTCTAAATGATAAAATATAAATAGGGTTTATTTAGAATTTTAAATTTTTTGGTGATTTATTATAAAATTTTTATTTTCAACCTAATCAATTGAATTATTTAATTCAATTAATCATTAATTAATCCATTTTAAGGATTGATTAGTTTTAGTGAGCTTTATTAATGTGTTTGGATTTATTAATGTTTATCATTTTATATTGAGTTTATTTAATAAATTTTCCTAATTTTATTATATTATTATTATTTTATTTCATTAAATTAAAGTTTGGAGATTAAAAATTTTATTTCATTCAATTTAATCTCCAATAATTTCTCAAAGCTTTATTGGAGGTGTGCTTTAACCTAAATTTCAGTTTTCAAAAGTTTCAAATTGATTGGATTACTATTTTAAGTTTAATTATTTTCAATTAAACTCAAAGTAACCAAACTTTAATTAATTAAAATTAGAGATTTTAGGTTACACTACACAGATCTTCGAAGATCTTGGGTTCTGCGGTGTTTTAATTTGGAGTCGTAGGGACACCACACATATCTTCAAGGGGACTTATTGAAGTGATCAGGTATGACATTAATGTATGAAGTAACATCTTGAAAGATGAAAGCATCATCATGTAATCGACCTAATCACCTAATAAGGATTCCTAAGGCAGATGAGTCTATATATATACCAGAGATTTTTCCCCTACTTTATATGGAGAAGTAAAATCGGGTTTATTTTATGTTGGGTTCTTTAATTCCCCATGGAAGCAAGCTTTCATAGTTAATTACATTTTAGAAAATAGGAATTTCCTAAGAACACTCGATTAAAGTAGTTAATAAGTATCTCCAAAGATTTCAAAGCTATATTATCAAAGGATTAGGTATTTATGGAAATCAAATGAGAAAGTTTAAATAAGAAGACTTATTTATGGATTCTAAATGAGGATAAGTAGGGAGCAATCATGATATTAGGAAGCTTGGTGAGTGCTCCAGTCTACCCAATAGTGAGGCTTTACATATTTGAAAGAGAGAATTTACTTTTTGTTTAAGTTGGAATCTTTATTAGAATGTTAGGGCTTATAATCCATCAATACAATATTGTGGAAATGCCTAAGAGGTGAGTACTTATACTCATAGCCGAAAGAAATAAGTAGCCCCAAAACTTAAATCTAAGGTGCTTTAGCACAAGCTAAAAGCACGACCTAAGTCCAATCAGAAATGTGAGACATAAGGGTTTACCTCCACTAGAGAAGATAGACTCATCCCGACTCTTCTGTGCTTACAACCGCCTGGAGTGGCCGTTAGCGAACACCTCCTACATTTTAAAACCATGTAGGTCGGTCTTATGTATTTGAAAGATAGCTAGGTTATTATTTGATTAGGATAAAACTAGAATCTTAAACTCACTCCCTAAGAGACTAGATCATGACAAAACATGACTTATACTAATGTAAAATTTATAATCTTTTATATTTTTTTTGACACATTCATTTTTGTACTAAGGCTGGGACAATTATGCTTATATGCATGATGAAATGAAGTTATGGGCTAAATTAACGGTAGGAGGTGTTCTCCACTATAAGGGATCGCCCTCAAAGGTCAAGCATATCCCCTAGCGTGCAAGAATGGAGACCCTTCCTATTCAAGAGTGAAATAATATGGTATGTATGGTGTGATAACATACAACATTCAGCTAAGGGGTAACTAAATCTTTTATTTATCTTGATTATAGACCTAGGCTTTAAGTTGAAGTTATGAGTTGTGTTACAATTTAGTTATGAGTTATTAGTGAGGATAGAAAATTTAATTTTATCCTAAAGAGCCTATTGTATCCAGGCCATACATCAAATCATCACACTTTAAGAAACCTATGAAAAAGCATGTCATTTCTATTACATAAACTAAACACAACAATCAAACATTTAAATTTTAGTATAAGAATAAAAATGTCAGTGCAGTCGAGTATCATCGTACACCCCAAAAAGGAAAAGAAATTAGGTAGCCGAGCTCCACCCTTATACAACCCGAATTACAAGAGAATATTACCATTATAATGAATACTATGGGGCCTTCATGCTTTGTCTTTTTTTATTCTCTTTGGAATGGTTTTCTCCAAGCTTCATAGGGCCTCTCAAGTCTCTGCCTTCTAGCCACTACTCATCCTAAATCCCATAGTACTAATCCTAATTCTTATTGCAAAAATTACATGTTCATGAAAAACAAAATCTAACTACATCTGCAAATAAACATACAAACCTAAGTAGTTATATTTCACATATTTGGACTTAGTACCCTGCACATGGGTAACCAAGCCCACCTGTCCTAATTAGATTATGCTTGGGGGCATAAGCAACTTGCAAGCAAGAATATTTATATTTACTTATTATTACAATGACCCCTTTAGCATAATCTCTTGTAAAAAAATATCATTAGGTTATTAACGCCCAAACTTCTAGTCTACACATAAACAATCCTACCATCCAGTTTAAAATATTACATCATAAAACAAAACATAACACCACAACATACATCATCATAATCTAGAGACCATAATTGATGACTTAGTATTCTAATGTGTACTAAGGTTTGGTGTGGTGTGCTTTAACTAAGCTTTAGATGCATGATTGTCTAAAGTTTCAAATATTTAATTACACATTAGGAGAGATTTCACTTTAAATTATTGAAAAAATTAGCTGATTTTAATTTGCATTCTTTTTGTTTCATTTGATGCCTACTTAATACTTAATTATAAAGGGGAGAAAGTGATTTGACCCCTTTCATCCCTATCTTAAGTTATCCTCTAAAGGTATATTATTATGATTTTGGTTTATTTAATGAATGACTTATTAAATATTTTTATTAAACCTTAAGTTTGAGTTAATCTTAAAGAATTTTATTCAAACATGAAAGACATCCTAGGATTAATAAAATTGAATTACTATCACATGGATAACATTAAATTATTCCTTTTCATCATCAATAGCATACACATCTCTTTATTTTTACTACTCATGGTATTTAATTTAACACACTTATTTATACATGCAATATATTTTTATATTTTAGCACACTTGATGATTCTTAATGCATGTACTTTGGTAGAAAAGAAAATTTTCATCTCTTAGTTAAGCATATATACACATGTATTAAAAATTTAAGCAAGTACATCCCGTTGTTAAACTAGGAAAGTGAGATCATCTAAGACCTCCTTGGGGCTACTTAAGGCCTCGTATTCTTGGGATGTCCAGACTATACACTTGCTAACTTAAGTTCATGTAAACATATACACAAGCATGGGAATGAGAATCATGCAAAGTTCTTTTTTTTTAATGTATGGGAAATTTATTTATTTATGTAAAGTAAAGTTCTATCCAAATTCTAGAATATGCATACACATGAATGAAATTGAGCGAGTACGTGCCATTGTTAAATCAGGTGTGGTGTTTATTTTCAGATGCATGGGTAGACATCATGTAGATCATGGGGTACTTATTGAGATGATTGGGTGTGACATTAAGGTATAATAAGTTAAGTCAACACATGCAAGCTTACATAAATAACTTTCATTTGATTCATTCAAATTTGAAAGAATGAATGCAAGAAATCATATGACATACAACATTTAAAGTGATTGGAAAGGAATAACTGAATATAAACACATGGTTCATTCAGCTAAATTAATTCCTAAGGACAATCACATCAAATAAAATTGTTTAAAGAAACCAAAACTTCTTATCAATTTGATTTTTTTGGATTTAGATATGATTTAAAGAAGAGAGATTAGTTGTTGTTTTGATCTAATTTCTATTTGATAAACTTAATTTGTTTAAGAAAAGATAATTAGATGAATGTTATGAATTAATTAAGTTGAATAATTGATTATGTTACTTAATTACCCTTTCCTATGCTTCTTTAATTTGATTAATCACTTAATCATTTACAAATGATATGAACATGAGGAAAGTAAAGTTGCAATGTTCCTGTTGACCTCCATAAATGTGTCATAAGTCGAGTCAGGCCCATAAGTTGAATTCGACGGACTTCAAAGGTGACAGTGCGCAAATCGAGGCTTAAAATGCACTGGATGTCACAGAAAATGGTCGAAATGACTACTGATTGATGAACAGACATTATTGTCGCATTCAGAACATCAAAATTGATCAGAATATAAATATCATACAACTTGATGATCAACCGATCAAGTGATCGAGTTGTCGATGTGCTTGCACGTATATTGAGGTTAGAGGCACCAACGCAAACCAAATGACCTCCGTTCATGAAATTGATTGTGTCGTTAGCTTTGAAATATTGAAATCTATTAAGTAAGATTGTTCTTACTTAATTTGAACAAGTCTGAGCGAACAATGAGTGGTTGGAAATATTTGCGTGCATTTTGAGCTGAAATGGACTCAATTTGACGCTGACTTGAACCAAATGGCCTCCGATTATAAAATGGGCCACACCATTATGTTCAGAACATAAGAATAAGCTAAGATCAACATATATATTAACCATATAATGATATCGACATAAGGTTCATATTAAAAATGATTAAATAATAAAAAAATTATCATAAGAAGGGCTAATCCCTAAAGCTAATCTCCCTCATCACACACTCCCATCACATAAATCTTTTCATTTGGTTAAGACCGAAAGCCCTTGGCCTTCGACCCCCCCTTGAGCGATCAAGGCTCCCTCCTCGATCTCCTCTTATGAACTGCCTCCCTCTCTTCCGTTCGAACCCGTAACTGTTCCCTCCAACTAAACTATTCCCTTTTCTTCTCAATCACAAGCCACAAAAGGCCTCCTCCCTCCAAACTATAAGGAACACTCTCGATTTTCCTCTTTGTCTCCAAACCGCAAGGAAGACCTTGTCTCCCATTTCCTCTCTTCCTCCAAACTGAAAAGAACAAGGCAAGTTCTTTCTTCTTCTTCTTCCTTTTCCTCTTTCTTCCTCTCTTCTTCCATTTCCTTTTCCCTATTTCCTTCCCCTCTCCAAAATCAAAAAAAGCCTTTCTCTCCCACTTCCCTCTCTTCCTCTTTTGCTTGAGCAACAATTGGACCCTGTTCACAGCCAAAATTTCATCTCCCTTTCCCTCACAAAACCAATCTAAAATTCCTTGAAATTTCCCCCATTTCTTCCATCTTCTTTTCCTGACTTTCAATTTCTTAACTTGTAAATGCCCTCATTTCCCTAATCTGAATTTCCAAATCCACTTTATCGTAATCGGAGAAGAACACCATCATTAGGTGGGTTTTTCTTCCGATTTCTGCCATCGCCCCTTTCCATCACCCTTTTTAATTTTGTTTTGCTGCAACTGGAGAGGAACAGTCATTAGGTGGATTCTTCTTTTGGTTTCCAGCATTACTCATTTTTGTCCCCTTTCAACCTTTCCTCTTGTCGCAGCCAAAAAGGAATACTGTCATTAGGCGAGTTCTTCTCTTAGTTTCTGGCATCGCCCATTCCATCCCTTTGTTGATCATTGCAATGCACAAAAGAAATAAGTCAGAACATGTGTGATGTGGATGTATATATGTTTATGTTTCTTTGCAGGTTTGAAAGCCTCTTAATGCTTATTATGAGATAAAAGCGTGTCATACACCATTATGCATTATGCAAGTAAGCTAACATCTGTTAGATGTCGCTCCCCTTAGCCAAAATGCTGCTAAAATTTTAACAAAATTTTAGACTTAGAAAAAATAAATGAATATATAGATTGCCTTGCATTTGTCTTCTTTCAAGTTTAAAGGCCTCGTCACACTCATTAGGGCATGAAGAGATGGAAATCGCGTGGTGGACACCACTTATCTCATTAGGCGTACTAAGAAAGCCAAAACACTCGATATAGCCCCCACATGGGGATGATGCCGGGAGGCTCCCAAAATTTTGAATGAAATTTGAAACTTAAACAAATTCAAACAGAAATTATTTAAGCTTAAATTAAATAAGAAAATACATGATAAATGTTAAAAAGAACATCAAACCAAAAAAAGAGGAAAAACACTTACAAAACTTATTTAAGCAAGTTGAAAGCCTTCCTGAAGTGCAAACTAAAATCATTCCCCCTCTTTCTCAAGTACTCTAAACTCAAGCAAGTGCTCTCTCTTAGCCTTATTTAGAGGGATTTGAGGAAGTAATGCGGAACCCATTCTTATTTAAAATTAACTTCTTAATAAAGTGAGTTTTCACTTCTTGTAAATTTCTCAAAATTAAACAAGCTTTAATTAGAACTTGGGGAGGCTAATATTAAACCCACAAGCTTTAAATTACAATTCTCTATGGCTTAAATTGATGCGTAAAGTGAGTTTTCTTCTCTTGTAAATTCTCAAAATTAAATAAGCTTTAATTAGAACTTGGGGAGGCTAATATTAAACTCACAAGCTTTAAATTGAAATTCTCCATGGCTTAAATTGAAGCGGTAAAGTGAGTTTTTCTTTCAAACTTTCAAACTTTGATTGAAATTAGGGGAGGCAAATACCAAGCTCATAAAGACTTATAACAAGTTTGAAGTTTGAATTTAAAATAAACATAAAACTTGATGTGGAATTTAAAATAAAGTCAAATTGGGTTTGATTGCTTTTATTTGAAGACTGAATAATTCTCATAAGTGTAAGAATATTATTCTATAGCATACTCAAAAGCATAACTTGTTGGCTTGTTGATAGTCATGAATGCTATATTTCAAGTCTACTTGAATTTGAATCTCATTACAAAACTAAATCATAAGAAATTTGTTGAGTGTTATGCTTATATATATAATAAAAAGGGGGAAGTCAAATGAAGTTTATGAGAGAGCTATGAAAAAGTGAAATAACATGTTGGCAAGTAGAGTTAAAGATCCTTAATGAATAATTAAAAGATTCATACAAGAGCTATTAATAGTTTGTTTCAAACTAATTGGAAGATAAATTCTTAAATATGAAAGAATTCTAACTTGCTCACAAACGAATTTGAAAACTTGGAGAATTGAAAAATTCAACAAGTAAACTTAGTGAGAGAAATATTTTAAATTATAATCTAATTCAAAATGCCACAAGATTCATAACACTTTGTACAAGCGAACAGAAGATATTAATTAATGCATTCTTAGATACACTTGCATGTGCTCGGATATAGAGATTTAAAGTGTAAATTTTAATGTCTGAAAAGACTACGGAGGATAAGTTGAGATTAAATAAATATAAAATTAATCTCATAATTCAAACATAAAATTATCTGAATTATTAAATACACCCGCATGGGCCGCGACACTATACAGAATGTTTAAATTCAAGTGTCTGAGGATGCTGTGTGTGTTGCTTCTCGGTTTAGTCTTAGGGCTAGGTCCGGGTTACCAAAACCTAAAAATCTATTATAAGAATTTCAACTTAATGAAATATCAGAAGCTAATTCTATCATGTGACGGTAGATCTGATCCTCTATTAGGAGCTAAACAGAGTTGATAGGATCTAAAGTCCTCGTAAAATGAGGATGAAATCTCCTTGGGTAGTGTCTTATCTACTATCTCATCTGCCTTTTAAAAATTACACCAACACTTAAATCACACTCTCTTCATTCATTCAGAGGTGGGTAAATTTTTGAGCGGTTCTAAGGACCTGTGGGTGATTAATTAATTAAATTCAAGAATCCAACTAAGTACTTTTATGATTTTCTACACTTATAGGCTAATCGTAATTTTCTTAGGGGTCTTTATGTTTTTAAACACATAAAGAGGAACCCTTAATTTCAAGTGGTGGGGAGCATCCAAAAAAAGCAACAAGAGATGATGAGCAGATGCGGCCATCTCTTAAGGAAAAGATGAATAAAGATTATTCTTTTAGAAGGGACAGTCTAGCCAAATTATTTTAGCAAGCAGTCAAAGATGGTTTACAATTACCATAAATTAAAAGGCTTGAAGAAGCTGATCAAGTTAGTAATCCAAATTACTGTCCCTATCATCGAATGATCAGTCATCTTATCGAAGATTATTATGTCTTCAAAGATTGGCTAGAAAGAAAGTATCGGTGAGGTGAATTTACACTATCCGATAGTGTTCTAGTCAACCCTAAAAGAGATTCTACAAGGATGAGTACGTCTCTTCTGTAACATCCATCAAAGATGAAAAGAAGGAGAAGTCAATTCAGATTGAAGAATGGAAAATAGTAGTCTCCAAAAAGATCATGAAATTGCTAAAGCAGCTAAAGGACATCCCTAGTGTTAAGTGGAAATCACCACTTGAACCTATATTGGACTTAAGAGAGATGCCTAAAACCAAGTATTTGGGCTTCAATGGCATTTTGATAAGTGCTACTTCATCACAACATGATGAACAATCTACTAAATGCCTCATAAATCAAAGAAGACTAAGAAAAGAAGATCAAGAAGAGAACTACAACTCAAAAGATCATTAATAATTTAGAGAGTCAACAAGACAACCATTTAGCTTGTAGACTTGCACTTATGCTAAATTGAATCGATGAAGAAGATAATGGTGAATCTTATCTAGTAAAGACATGAATCATCTATGTGATATCAGATGTTTGTCAGCATCATTTACTCCAAAATTATAACGGTAGTCAGATAGACTCAACCAACCCATGAAAATTTTTATTTGGAAAGCAAGAAGAGCCTAAAGAGTTAACATCTGAATTTTGTTTAATGACTCAACAAGATAATAATAATTCAGATGAAGATCTATGTTTTCGATGGAGAAGAGTTAGACTCATTGATATCATCACACATGAAATGTATGAAGTTGAAAAATATGTCTAGCCCTTTTGGCCAATCCTCCAGAATAAGAAGGGAATTTGAAGAAACTACCTCTTCAGAAGAATCTGAGCAAGACAAAGTTATTCAAGTTTAGTTGAGAAGTGGTAAAGTCTTACCACCTTCATCAAAGAAGGAAAATGCAAATAAAGATAAAGGCAAACAAATTTAAGTCAATGAAGATATCATTCCCAAAAATCCTAGAATGAAGCTTAAACTAAGAGAAAAAGTTGATTATAATATTCTATCACATCTGAGAAAGATCCTTGCACAATTGAGTGTGTATGAGGCTCTATTGATGTCAAAAGACCTCGAGAAACTTTGATATAGACTCTCAAAGATCCAGAAAGTTATGAAGCTTACTTTGCCAAAAAATGCATGACTGAATCATTGCAAACTTAAGATCTCCCAATAATCATATTTTCTTAAGAAGATCTTATGTTGGGAACAGCGGATCACAACTATCCTCTATATTTACTGTAGAGAGTGATGACATCTCAATCAGTCGAATATTGATTGATCCAGGTTCTTCTATGAATTTTATGAGTCTAAAAGTATTAAGAGGATTATCACTTGATATCCAACATCTTGGGAAAGATAAGTTGATGGTTCATGGTTTCAATGAAAAAAGGCAGAAAATCCTGGGTTCTTTTATTCTCCCACTCAAGTTTTGGGATCTATATACAGAAGCCAAGTCTTATGTAATCGATGCTGATAAATCATTTAGAGCTCTCTTGGGTCGATAATGGCTGCATGAGTATGGCATAGTCCCATCAACTATGCATAAATGTATGAAGTACCTAAGAGATGGAGAAGAGTTTAGAATTCTTGGCAACATACAACCATTCTTCATCCATGAAGCAAATATTTATGAAGATGAAAAATACTTCATCCCTAAAGAGCCTAAGCCAACATAGCCTCTTGAAGCTGTAGCATCCACTTCAGGAACTGAAAAGAAATTTCACAAAGTGAAAGAGCAAAAGAAAAGAGGAAGAAAGAAGGCAATGTTGACTCTCCCTAAAGCACTTGATTCTACATCTAAATCAAGAAGATCAGTTCCTCATTTGGGAAGTGACACACAAGAAGAAGAAGATATTCCTATCAAACCTAAGGGAACTTATAAACTTTCAAGAAAGGCAAAAGTATGAAATAAGTGATTCTGATTCAGACTATGACTTTGAATCTACTTATGGAAATAGAGTTCAGATGATCGCATCAAGAAGGATAGCTCACTTGTTAGAGTTAGATGACTCACTCAAAATTATACCCATCCCTTTGCAGTGCTTCAAAGAAATCACTTCACTGGAGGTCCATAACATTGAAGAATTGATAACATTCTATGTACCGCCATTGAGGGAGAGTGGTGGAACATGAACTCTATTTTACAAATCTGAAGAGTATCAACCTCACAATTTTGATCAGCCTGCTCAATATAAATATTATGATGAGATAGTGCCAACAAGAATACCAATATACTATCCATAGAAGTTGCGAAGAATGATGCATAAGCTTGGAATTCATATTAGAAATACTAAGCATAAAACTCAAATCTTTAACATGATGTGGAGCCAAAAAAGTTCTCAAGTATCATGAAGAAGTGATAATTTTATCACTAAAGGTCTTGGGTTCATCCATAAATCTCATCAAAATAAAGTTTGTTATAATATAATGTGAGATCAACTAATAGTGATGAAGAAGATGATCTTCCATGAAAATCTTTCTTACAAATGATGAAGAAGTGAGCCTGCCCTCAAGAACTTGAAGATGGTGGACAAATACTACAATGGATGAACTCAAAGAAATCATCTAGAGTCGAGATGATCCCCTTCCAACTTTCATCGGCCCTTCGCCTGAGAAAGTTGAAGAGCTAAAAATGCGACTTTATGAATTCTGGGATTACTTTGCATGGACATAATCTAAAATGTTAGCTTATCCCCTGATGTAGCACTTCATAAATTGGCTATTAAATAAGATGTGATGCCTGTTAAGGAAGCTCCTAGGTGAATATGATTGGAGATTGAAGAACAGGTAATTATAGAAACTATGTAGATTGGATAGCCAACATTGTCCCAATTAGAAAGAAGAATGGTCAAATCTGTCTCTGCATTGACTTTCGAGACCTAAATAAGGCTTATCTAAAAGATGACTTTTCGCTTCTGATATCAGAACTGCTAGTGGACAATACTTCCAACTATGATATGCTCTCATTTATGGATGGATCATCGGGATACAATCAAATCAAGATGGCTCGTAAAGATGAGAAGCACACATCATTTAGGATGCTAATTGGTATATACTGCTACACAGTCATGCCCTTTAGATTGAAAAATGCGGGAGCCACATATCAAAGAGCCATGACGTGTATTTTTGATGAGTTATTCACGAGAAGGTGGAATGTTATGTTGACGATTTGGTGGTGAAGAGCTTAAATCACAAAAATCACTTTGAAGACTTGAGAATTGTATTAGAGAGAATAAGAAAAATATGATCTCAAGATGAATCCTCTAAAATGTGCATTCGGGGTATCCTCTAGAAAATTCCTTGGGTATATTGTACATCCCTGCTAAAATCAAGGAAATTGTGGAGATGCCTCCACCGAAGAGTTTGCATCAACTTCATTCCTTACAGCGATAGCTTGCATTCAACCATCGATTTATATCAAACCTATCAGGACACTGTTAACCATTTGCAAGATTGATGAAGAAGGATGCTTCTTTCAAGAGGGATAAGGAGTGTCAAGACGCCTTCAATATCATTAAAAGCTACTTATTAAATCCACCAATCCTTGCAGCGCCTACTCTTGGGAAGCATCTCATTCTATATACAGTGGCATTAGAAGAGTCCCTTGAAGAATTATTAGCACAACACAATAAAGAAAACAAAGAGAATGCTCTTTATTATATCAGTTGAAGATTAATAAGAGAAGAAATGAGATACTCTTTGATAGAGAAGCACTGTTTGACATTGATCTTTATAATCTAAAAGCTCTGTCACTATATGTTATCTCACAAGATTACCCTCATCTCAAGGATCGATCCATTGAAGTACTTGATGATAAGACCAACGTTGACAGGTCACTTGGCAAGATGGACAATATTGCTTCTACAATTTGATATCACATACGTTCCGCAGAAAGCAGTGAAGGGATAAGTCTTAGCAAATTTTCCAGTTGCACATCCCATCCCTGCGGACTCTTCCCTTAATGATGATTTTCTTGATGAGAAAATTATGCTCATTCATGAAAGAAAAAAATCACAAATTTGGAAATGTACTTTGATGGATCCTCATCGATCAAATAAGTCAAACTTTTAAATTTCCCAAGGGCAAGAGTAGAAATCAACATCATCTTCATAACACCAGAAGGAGGGATAATAAGACAATCATATGGGTTGACCGAGCCAAGAACTAATAATGAAGCTGAGTATGAAGCATTAGTGGCAGGTCTTGAAGAAGTTATTTTCATAGGCATTCAAAACTTGCATATTTTCGGTGATTCTCAGCTTATTATAAATCAAGTACTTAGCATCTATAAAATCAACAAGCTTGAGTTTGCTTTCTATCATAAGAGAGTTCTTGAACTTATGAAGTAGATAGTAAACATCACATTAACTTGAGTCTCTCCATCCAAAAATAGTAAAGTTGATTGCTTAGAAAAATTAGCTATGGAGATGACAAGTATGAATGGTGATTATGTCATGATCGACAGATTTACTCAATGAGTTATAGAGCCAGGAAAGTATTAATCCCCGCAGGTAGAGGGGTTATCAAATTTAACCCAGAAGCAACTCAGGTTGCTCCTCATACTCCCCAAAATCAACATAGGGTTATACCAAGAAAAGTTAAGAATAACATTGTCTCAGAAAAATAGTATGAAGCCTTTATAGTAAAAGAGCCACATGATTGGAGGCAACCCTTCATTGACTACTTTAAAGAATGCAAATTACAAAATAATAAATCACTAGTAGCTCAAATCGAGAAGAGAATGATGCGCTATGCTTTTGTCAACAACACTTTATATCATAAATCCTTTGAACAAATGTGGCTACGATGCCTAAATACATATGAAAGTACCAAAGTGATGGTTGAAGTTCATGAAGGACTTTGTGGTATTGGTGAGAGACTGTATCACTCATGCTAAGAGATGCCACAAATTTTAAGTGCATGGGAATATAATCCATCAACCTCCAAATCCACTACACCCAACAATAGCATTTTAGCCATTCAAATGTTGGGGTAGATGTAATCAAACCAATTGATCCACCGTCATCACGGACACCGCTTCATGCTAGCAGCGTTGATTATTTCTCTAAGTGGGCTGATGCTACCCCATTTAAAGAAGTTACCACTGACTGAGTGATCAACTTCTTCACGCATAATATGGTCTATAGATTTGGAGTGCATCAAATAATTTTTGATAATGACACAACTTTCAAAAATAGAAAAAATTATAGATTCATTGATCGACACAAAATTGATTGGCGATACTCTTCAATATACAATCAAAGAGCAAATGGTTTGATAGAGTCCTTCAACAAGACATTAGTCAAACTGCTCAAGAAAATTCTTACTAAAAATAAGAGAGAATGACATACTAAACTATTAGAGGTACTATGGGCGTATTGAACCACCTACAAGATGTCGACTAAAGCCACTCCCTATTTATTGGTATTTGGAACTGAAGTAGTTCCTCCACTCAAAGTTGAGTTATCATCACTTCGGGTAGCCATCTAATACAATCTAACTGAAGATCAAAATGCTTATCTAAGGATCAAGGAACTCAACATGCTTAATGAAGTTAGATTGCAAGCTCATCAAAATCTGAAAGTCTATCGAGCAAAGATGTCCAGGGCTTTTGACCATATGGTGCAGCCTCGAACATTTCAAAAGGGGAATTGGTCTTGGTGCTGAGAAGACCAATTATTTCCAATCAAAATTTGGTGGCAAATTTGAGCCAAATTGGGAGGGCCCTTTTGTCATTGAGAAAGTGTACCAAGGAGGGGCATACCAACTCATTGACTTAAAGGGTGAAAGCCCATGCGCCAATTAATGGTCGATACTTCAAAAAGTATTATACATGATGACTACATTCTCGAGATACAATAGAAATTCTCATGCAAGATAGGGAGCATTTTTTAGTATATCTATTTAGGTTGACATCATGTTTCATGTCAAGATCCCTAAATAAATATACTTACTCAAGATGAAAAAACTTTTTGTGAAAATTCCTCAAATACAAAGGGGGCATTTTAGATTTCTATACATAGATGAAATCAATGTTACATGTTAAGACCTTCTTAAGATTATATCAATTCAAATATTGATGTATTTGCAAAATTTCATCTTGAAAGTTCTTCTAAATGTGCTTTAGAAATCCCCCTACAAGATAGGGGGTATTTTTTAGTTTATGTTAAGTTTATTTGAGTTGACGTCATGTTATAAGACAAGATCCTCGATTATATTTGATCAGGTGGACATTGAGCTTTATGTCAAAATCCCTGAGTATATCCATGATTGTCATTGTTAAGTTGTATGTTCTTAGGAACAAAAATAATCTATTGCTATGCAAGAAAAGACAGTCATAAATGTCAAAAAAATATTTCTCCCAGATTCATCAAATGTCGGAGATCAAGTCAAAAGAATTTTAATCTTGGAAGCTTCAATCAACTAAGTTGGAAAAACATCAATCTCTACATTTTAAAGTCTAGGACAAGGGTGGGTTCTAAAAGTTGAACTCAACAAGCCCATAAATGGTCAAGCTGCTGATGCTCTCCTCACTCAACAAGCCGCAAGAAAAGGCTGCAGTGAAAGAGCCCCTATTTGTTAGTCTGAAGACCAAATCACCAACCCATTACAGCTTAAGTCAAATACTTGAGTAGGTTCTAAAGGTTGAACTCAACAAGCCCAAATATGGCCGAGCTGTTGACACTCTCCTCACTTAACAAGTCACAAGAAAAGGCTGCATTGAAAGAGCCCCATTTATCAGTTTGATGATAAAACCACCAACCCACTACAGCTTAAGTTGAAGACTCGAGTAGGTTCTAAAGGTCAAACTCAACAAGCCCAAATGTGGTCAGGTTGCAGGTGCTCTTCTCACTCTACAAGTCGTAAGAAAATGTCATAGTGAAAGAGCCCATTGATCATTAGTTCAATGATGATAGCTGCTCAATCTCAAACCAGATTCAGCTTAGTGATTACAAGCAATCAGGATCCAAGAAATATTTTTACTTGATCGATAGATTATGATAATTTGAGGAAACTCTCAATTGAAGGCTATCTCAAATCAATCTATATATTGCCCGCAAGGTGAAATCTCAATTTATTCTCAAAAGATATGATCAAGCTCAAAGCACAGATCAAATTCAATCTCCTCATCAAGTTCATCAAAGCAGAAAGTACAAGACGAGGAAGTAATTCCATAGTTTATACAAAATTGATGGCCAAACTAAAGAATTTCATGATTATACTGTCTGTTAAAGCACACATTGCCTGGCTGATAACTTAGCATAGACCTATGAAAAGGCTGAGTCATCTGTACGCACCCTTCAATGAATCCATCAAAGCAGCAATCATAAGGTTCATGGCGTACATACACTTCCTGACAAGTCAATATAAACAAATTAGGTCAGCCCTTCTTCAAGTCCGTCAAGCTTAAAGGTAGGACATAAGAAATTTCAAATCGACTAAGCATGGATAAATCAATTCCCTAGTAGAGTCCTTCATCAAAACAAATAAACCAATTCCTCCAACAGCCCAATCAAGCACAAAGATAGGATTGGAGAAACTCAAATCTGTAAAGAACATAAAAGAAAGAGATCTTCAGCAAAGTCATGAAAATAGAGAGTAGATTGTGTAAGAACTTTTATCTATCTGATAAGTTGAGTTTGACAAATTGTTCAATCCCATCATTTAGCATGTCTTAAATAAGACACCATACTAATGACAAATCCTATCAAAGCTCTGTAAGCTATTGCAATCGAAGCTGCAATGATCCAAGTGCTATGGCCATCCCAAAGGGTTATCTAATTTTGACAAATACGATTCACTTCATGGGTGAATCATATTTGTTGGGGGGCATTTGTTGACCTGCATATATATGTCATAAGTCAAGTCAGGCCCATAAGTCAAATTCGACAGACTTCAGAGGTTACGGTGCACAAATTGGGGCACAAAATGCACTGAACATCACCAAAAAGGGTAAAATGACCTTCGATCGATGAACGAACTTCACCGTCATATTCAAAATGTTAAAATTGATCAAAATATAAATATTACACAATTTGATGATCAACCGATCAAGTGATCGAGTTGTCGACGCGCTTGCACGCATATCAAGGTCAAGAGGTGCCGACGTAAACCAAATGACCTCTATTTAAGAAATTGATTGTTCCGTTAGCTTCAAAATGTTGAAATCTATCAAGTAAGATTATTCAAACTCAATTCGGACAAGTCTAAGCTAATGTTGAGCGGTCAAAAATGATAGCACATATTTTGAGCTGAAATGGACTCAATTTGATGTCGACTTGAACTAGATGGCCTCCGATTGTGAAATAGACTTTTGGAACATCAGAATAAGCTAAAATTAACATATATATACACTATATAATGATATCGGTGTAAGGTTCATATTAAAAATGATTAAATAATAAAAAAATATCATAAAAAAGGGCTAATCCCTAAAACTGATCTGCTCAGCTCCTTCCTCACCCAATCGACCCTAACTCAATCATTCGATTAAGATTGAAAGCATATTTTGTCGACCTCACCAAAGCAGCATGATCAAGGCTTTGTTCGATCTCCCTCTTCAACATCGGCCTCCTCTTTGCTCAACCAGAACTGTTCCCTCGGAAGTTCCTCTTCTTATTTTCACCACAAAAGGCCTCTCCTCCCCCAACAGAAGGAACTCCTCCTCTTCCTTCTCCAAACCAAAGAAGCTTGTCTCCCATTTCCTCTCTTCCTCCAAACCAAAAGAGTGTGTTCTTTTCCTTCTTCTTCCATTTCTTTTTCTCTATTTCCTTCCCTCTCCAAACTGAAAAGCCTTTCTCTCCCACTTTTCTCCTTCATCTACTTGAGTGCAGAATTGACCCTCCTTCAAGCCCTAGCCAAAACTTTCATCTCCTTTCCTCACAAACCAATCCAAAATTTCTTGAATTTCCATTTTCCCTCTTCTTTTCCAAATTTTCCCTCATTTTGAACCCACAAATGCCCTCATTTCTAATTGAATTTCCAACCTGTTGCAATCGAGAAGAACTCACCATTAGGGGTTCTTCTTTTGCATCACCCCTTTCCATCGCCCTTTCCAATTTTGTTTTGCCACAATCGGAGAGGAACATTGCCATTAGAAGAGTTCCTCTTTTGGTTTCTGGCATTACCCATTTTCGTCACCTTTCGACCTTTCCTCTTATCGCAACCAAAGAGGAACACCGTCAATAGGCGGGTTCTTCTCTTGGTTTCTGGAATCACCCATTTTGTCTCTTTGTCGATCATTACAACATGTTGAAGAAATAAGTCAGAACATGTGTGATGTGGATGTATATATGCTTGTATTTATTTATAGGTTTGAAGGCCTCCTCGTGCTCATTTGGGGGAGATGAGATGAAAAATCAGCTACGGTGTCATAAGATACTGGTCGCTATGCTCATTAGAGCGTACCGAGTAAGCCAACATCCTTAGATGTCGCTCCCCCTAGAAAAAATGTTACCATAATTTTAATAAAATTTTAGACTTAGAAAAAAAAATGAAGGTATAGATTGTCTTACATTTATTTTCTTTTAGGTTTAAAGGCCTCGTCACGCTCATTAGGGCATGACGAGATGGTAATTGGTTGTGGTGTCATAAGATACACCTACCATTGAATGCAGAGTCCAAAATACTCCCCTGAGCATCTAGAGGATGATGCCGGGAGATAGCCAAAATTTTGATTGAAATTCAGAGCTTAAACGAATTCAAATTGAAATTGTCTAAGCATAAATTAAATATGAAAATACAGAATAAATGTTAAAATGGACATCAAACCAAAAAAAAAAAGAGGAAAAGTACTTACAAAAAGTTGAAAGCTTCCCCGAAGTGCGAACTAAAATCTTTCCCCATCTTTCTCAAGTACTCTAAACTCAAGCAAGTGCTCTCTCTTAGCCTTATTTAGAGGGATTTGAAGAAGTAATGAGGAACCCATTCTAATTTAAAATTAACTTCATAATAAACTGAGTTTTCTTCTCTTGTAAATTCTTCAAAATTAAACAAGCTTTAATTAGAACTTTGGGTGGCTAATATTAAACTCACATGCTTTAAATTGCAATTCTATTGCTTAAATTGAAGGGGTGAAGTTAGTTTTCTTCTCTTGTAAATTTCTCAAAATTAAACAAGCTTTAATTGGAACTTGGGGAGGCTAATATTAAACTCACAAGCTTTAAATTACAATTCTCTATGGCTTAAATTGAAGCGATAAAGTGATTTTTCTTTTCTTATAAACTTCTCAAAATTAAACAAACTTTGATTGAAATTAGGGGAGGCAAATGCCAAGCTCATAAAGACTTATAATAAGTTTGAAGTTTGACTTTTAAATAAACATAAAACTTGATGTGGAATTTAAAATAAAGTCAAATCGGGTTTGATCTCTTTTATATGAAGATTGGATAATTCTTATAAGTGCAAGAATATTATTCAATAGCTTACTGAAGAGCATAACTTGTTGTTTTACTGATAGTCATGAATGTTATATTTCAACTCTACTTGAATTTGTATCTCAATACAAAACTAAATCATAAAAATTTGTTGAGTGTTATGCTTATATATATAATAAAAAGGGGGAAGTCAAATGAAATTTATGAGAGAGCTATGAAGAAGTGAAATAACATGTTGGCAAGCATAGTTAAAGCTCCTTAATGAATAATTGAAAGATTCATACAAGAGATGTTAATAGTTTGTTTCAAACTAATTGGAAGATAAATTCGTAAATATGAAAGAATTCGAACCTGCTCACAAACGAATTTGAAAACTTGGAGAATTGAAAAATTCAACAAGTAAATTAAGTGCAAGCAATATTTTAAATTACAATCTAAATAAAAATGCCACCGGATTCACAACACTTTGTAGAAGTGAACAGAAGGCTTTAATTAAGGCATTCTTAGATACACCTACATGTGCTCGGACATAGAGATTTAAAGTGTAAATTTTAATGTCTGAAAAGGCTGCACATGCTAAGTTGAGATTAAATAAATACAAAATTAATCTCATAATTCAAACATAAAATTATCTGAATTATTAAATACACCCGCATGGGCCCCGACACTAAGAAGAATGCTTAAATTCAAGTGTCTGAGGATGCTGCGTGGATTGCTTCCCAGTTTAGTCTTGGGAATGGGTCCGGAATAAGAGAACCTAAAAATCTATTATAAGAATTTCAACTTAATGAAATATCTGAGAAGCTAATTCTTTCATGTGATAGTAGATCTGATCTTTATTAAGAGCTAAAGAGAGTTGACAGGATCTAAAGTATTCGCAAATGAGGACGAAATCTCTGGGTAGTATCTTATCTACTATCTCGTCTGCCTTCTTGAAATTATAGCGAAACTTAAATCACACTCTCTTCATTCATTGTTGAGAGGTCGGCAGTGAATTTTTGGAGCCCATAGTTCCTAAAGGACCTAATGCACTTGGCTCATGATTAAGGATTAATTAAATTCAAGAATCCAACTAAGTACTTTTATGATTTTCCTACACCTATGGGCTAATCATAATTTTCTTATGGGTCTTTATGTTTTTAAAAACATAAAGAGGAACCCTTAATTTCATTGTTAATTTTTTGATATGGTTTGCATTTTAATTTGATTTGATTTAGCCATTTATTAATTAATTAAGCAGTTAATTAATTACCATCTTAATTAATCCTTTTAAAATGAAATGAACCTAGGAAAAGAGACTAGGAAAGGGGTCCAAATCCCACTCCCTCATCCATTCACTTTAAACAATGATTAATAAGCTTTAATTAATTAATTCTTACTATTTTGATTATTAATTAATCACTTAATTAATTAAAGAGGGTAATCAAAGTTTAAATAATTAATTTCCCTTGATTGACAATAAAATACAATAAAATCAAGGGAGGCACATGTCATCGAACTAAATCAACACACAAAGTTTGGAGTAAATTGCCCAAGTAATTAGGCTTAATTAAGCTAATTAATTTTACATTTAAACTCTAATTAAGCCTTAATTATTATTCAAAACTAAATGAAAAATTTTAATTAATTGTCCTCTTATTTACCATTAAAATGAGTATTTATTTGTATTTTTTTATTTTTCTATAATTTTTTATGATTTTCCAAAGTTTTAAAAATTAAAATGAATAATTAAGCCCTAATTAACCATAATCCCGTCGACGCCACACGGAGCGCTAGCATGGCTGGCAGTGGATGCGCTTTCATCCCCACCTCGCTATTCCTAAGGATTAAATAGGATTAAATCTAACAGGAAATCACGACCGTTCATTCCAACCACGTGAAATGGATGGCGGATGATCTATCGTCTCCCGCGCGATGGAAGATGGACACCGTCCTCCTTCCCCTGCCTAATTCGAGCTAATTGGAGCTCGAATTGGCTTGGGATTGAACCCACACCTTTAAAAGAAAGATCCTAAGAGATCTAACAAATTCATGACATTTTCATTCTCTTTGAAAAGGCTTAAAGAATTAGAAAATCTCGGTTTAATGGAATAGTACCTCATTGCTCAAGACTAGTGGTGAATCGACCGAGGTAGCTTTGCCTTAATAAGACTCTATTGAGAAGATGGTTCAATGCCTCCCCATTGATTTCTCTATGGACCAAACGCCACCGTAATCCTTGCCGGAGTTGGCCTAGGAGGTACCTCGGTGGTCAAAATGCTTGGGGGAAGATTCGTTTCATTTTGCTAGAGGTTGGTGAACATGTGGGAAGAGTTAATTGAAGTGGGGTTGAGTTTTGGTGGAGATGAACATAATGGGGTCTCAAGCACACTCAATTTGGAGTTTTTCGATGACGGGGAAGCTTAAAAAAGCTTAGATAAATGCTCAGGGAATTCATTTTTGTGTGCTCGAGCTCTCTAAAGGTTCAAGTGCTCAAATTAGATCGAATGGAGGGGGGTATAACCCCTCTTTTTTTGAGAAGGATGGACAAGACTAATTTATCCATTTTCGGTCATTTGGCCACCGTAGGCCATCGGAGGGGACATGAATCTCATGAGGTGGCTCAAGTTGGTTGGAGGAGTGTCTATGAAGGCTTTCTTCAGTGGTCTCTATCTCATTTGAGATGAGCCAATGAGGGGAGGTGGGTTAACTCACCTCCCCTTGACCAAGGGCTGACCTAACCTCTTTGGGTTAGTTTAGCGACTTAGCTAGGAGTCTACTATTGGCTTTGGGTGGCTGCCAATTGCAAAAGAGAGTGGTTGGCTCCCTAATTTTGGATTTTCTCCTATATGGGAGGCTTTACCCATTGGATAATTTGTCAAACTAGGTCCAAATTAAGCATGCCAAATTTTTTGGGTTTGGGCTTGGTTTGATTGGGTTTGGCTCAATTTGGCCCATGTAAGTCAAATTGTGCTAGGTTGGGTCAAGCTGACCAATTGGTCAAATTGGGTCAAACCAAGGCTTGGGTCAAGTTCAAATGAGTATTTGGAATATTTTGGTGCAATTGGATTGGTTCAATTTGGCTTAGATTTAGATTTGACCCATTTGAGTCCATATGGGTCAAGTAGGTCAAGTTGACCAATTTGGCTTAGGCTAGTCATTAGTTCATGTTCAATTGATCATTGGAGAATGATTATAGGCTTTGGTTAAAATCAATTTTGATTTTATTTTTATTTAGACCAGGTCAATTTGGGCTAAATAGGTCAATTGGGCTCAATTGATCAAATTAGGTTTAACCAAAGCTTTGATCATGTTCAATGATCAATTTGGAATGAACTGGAGCCATTGGTTGCAATAAATTTGGGGTAGATCTTAATTTGGCCCAATTTAGTATTTTAGGTCAAACTTGGTCAAAGGGCCAATTGGGTTAGGTTTGGCTCAATTGATGGTCAAGTCATGTTCAAGGATTGATCTTAAGTTGATGTGAATCATTGGTTTCAATTAATTTGGCTTAGTTAAAATTTGGATAATTTGGCTCATGTAGTTAAGTGGGTTAACTTGGTCAAATGACCAAATTAACTTAGTTTGACCCAACTGATTGCAATTGATCAATCAAGGATGATCAATAATAATTGTAGGAGGTTTTGGTTAGCTTGATTCAATCCAATTTGGGTTGAATTGAAAATTGTATCAAATAGGTCCTTTTGGTCACTTTGGGTCAAGTGAGCCTAAATGCATCAATTGGCTTGATTGAGATTTTATTTGAGTTTAGTTGAGTTTTAATATTGATTTGGAATTAATTTATAGCTTTGGTTTCAATTGATTTGGGTTTGAATGGATTTTGGCTCATTTGGGTATTTTGGTTCAAGTGAGTTAGCTTGGTTTGATTTGGATTGGTTTTGGTTTGATTGGATGTGATTGTGATTGCAGATTTTGATTTGGAATGGTGATTGAAAGATTGATTGATTTATGAGAAAACCAATTGAGTTTGGTTTGGATTGAAGAAAATTTTGGCTAAGTTCATAGGATTAAATCATAGGCTTGAAGCTTATATTTGATTTGAGATTTGAGTTGAGTTGATTGTGATTTGGAAGGATAATCGGTGGATTGATTGATTTATGAGAAAACTAATTGAGTTTAATTTGGATTGAAAAAAATTTGGCTAAGTCCATGGAATTAAATCGTAGGGCATATGATGGGTTTGGGTTATGGATTTGATTTGAAACTAGTTTAGAGGCTTGAATTTGATTGTTGGTCTTGGTATGTTGATTGAAGGGTTGAATTGGTTTTGAGAAAACCAATTTGAGTTTGGTTGAAAGAATTTTGGCTAAGTCTATAAGGTTAAATCATAGGGATTAGGAAGGTTGATTTGATTTGAAATTCAATTGGATTTGATTATAGATTTAATTGGATTTGGATGAATTGAATTTGGTTTAAGCTAAATAATGATGGATTGGGTTAGGCTATAGACTAGGTAAATCATCATAATCCCTAAAGCCTGATCTAAACCCAATGGCTAATTCTCCTAAGTCTCTAGGCTTAGGTTAAGTGTTTACTTAGTCATTAGAATACCCTATGACCTAGGAACTCTTAGTGTCTAGAAGACTCCTAGATCTAAGATGGAAGAGTTGGATTTTCACTCCAAAAGTGAGGTTAACACTAGGAAAGTGAGATTATCTAATACCTCATTGGGCTACTTGTTCCCGGTTCTGAGGATATACTACTATTCAAAACATATGTAAACATACACATGAATCATGAAAATAAAATAATTCTTTACAATTTTAAATTATAACTTAAATGTAAACTTCATTGAATATTTATAACAAACATTAATTCACATCATTAGTTTATAGTTTAGAAAATATTTTCGAATTTATTAGTCATACTAGCCACACCATATAATAATATTTATTCAACACATACAATGTAAATATGTCCATATTCTTTTGATTCTTTTTTGAAAGCATGAATATAATGACATGTAAATTTATATGATTGAAAAGGAAATAATTTAAACATTTCCACATAATACATTCAATTACATTAATTCTAAAGGATAATCAAGCCAAATCAAATTCTTTAAGATTAACCAAAGTTTTTTGAAATTATTTTTTGGTGTTTGAATTATCAAAACCTAAAGAGGAGATATGGCATTTAATGTTTGCCCCATCCCACATTGGTGACTTAATGTGTTTAAGGAAAGTGATTAAATAGGTTTTATGGATTGATTAAGTTCATGTCATTAAGTAATCAATTTAATTACCATTCTAAGCTTCTTTAATTTATTCAACTACTTAATGATGAGCCTTTAATGATATGCTTATGAGAAATTAAAATTTTGCAATGTGCTTAAAGGGATCTAATGCACTTAGGCTCATGCTTAAGAGTCAATTAGAATAAAGAAGTAAAAAATCTAAGTTAAGTACTCTTATGGTTTTCTCACACTAATGGGTCAACCATAAAGTCCTTAAGGACTTTATGTTATTGAACACATAAAGGAGAAACCCATAAATTATATTTCAATTATCTAAACAAATCATTAGTTTAATTTATTTTTTTATTTAATTATTAATTCTCTTAATTAATCCCTAATTATTACATGCATTAATTAACCCTCTTATGGAAATACATTTAGAATAATAATTATGAAAGAGGTCCTAATTATTTCCACTCACTATTCTCATTGTTTACATTGATTAATTATCATTAATCATTTAACTTTCATGGTTTAATAATTTTAACAAATATTAAATTTATTAATAAGGGTAATTAAGATTAAAATTTTAAATTCTTTAAAATAATTCCAAGAAGATTATGTGAGGTAGAGGACATCCCATGAAATCATTTAACAAATTTTGGGATGAATTAACCAAGTAATCAAGCCTTAATTAAAGTAATTAGCCTAAGCTTCAAACCTTAATTAAGCACTGCCCATTGATCAAAAATTAGGGATTTTTTCTTCTTGATTATTTTCTATCTTACCTTTCCAAAATGGATTTATTTGTATTTTTTGAATTTTTCTATAATTAATTATGCATTTTTGAAGTCTAGCCATTTAATTACAATTTTAATGCCTAATTAATCACTTAAACCATCTGCACCGTGGACATTGTGGGATAGTGCTTTCCACGTGGCACCATGTAATTGACTATTTAAACCATCTAACGTGACTGCTGACTAAATGATGGCGGACGCGGTTTCATCTCGGTCGTCCGATCTAACACGATTTCATCCCGGTCGTCCGATCTTAGATCGGATGGTCGAGATTAATCCCGTGATTTGGAAAGGATTAAATCAAAAATTCTAGCACAATTAATCGCAGTCGTTCATTCTAATCATCGTGAAACAGACTGTCGATGATTTGATGTCCCAGGAGCATTGAAAGATGGACACCGTCCACCTTTGCCGCTCGATCGGAGCTCATCAGAGCTCATTCGATAGTGAAATTGACTCCTAAATGATCAGGGAGAAAATCTAAATGGATCTTTTGGTGAAAAAATACGAAATCACACTTTGCTTCAAAAAAAGACCAACACCTAGAGGGTGGGTGTTTATTTTTGGTTATGTTTGTATATAAGTGTGTGTGTGTATATGGGGACACCAGATCGAGGATGTACTTATTGAGGTGATAGGTTATAACATCAAAGAATAGTGCACTATCTTGAAAGATAGAAATCACTACTCTATGATCAACCTAATCACCTAATAAAGACTCCTAAGACATGATGGGTCTTCGAATGTACTAAAGATTTTTCCACTACTTTACATGAATGAATAAAGTAGGGTTTATTTAAATTGGGTTCTAAAGTTCCCAATGGGAGCAAGCCCCCATAGTTAATTACATCATGGAAGGTTAGTTCCTTAGGAATACTCTCGATTAAAATAGACAATTATTATTTTCAAAGAATTTGAAGATAGGACAATCAATAAATTAGCTATCTTTGGAAGATCAAATGAGATAGATCGAAAGGAAGGATTTACTATTAAAGCCAAAAGGAGATGAGGAGTGGATGCTCGTGATATTAGAAAACCTAGTGAGCATCCTAAATTATCCTATGGTTGGGCTTTACATTTTAAAGTTGAAGAGATTTTATATGTTTGAGTTGACATTTCATTAAAATAGGACTTATACTCTAACAGCACAAGATTGTTAGGATACTTAAGAAGTGAGGATTTATGCTAGTAGCCCAAAGGAAACAGCTTCCTCTGATTCTAAATCTAGGGGGTTCTAACAGAAGTTAGAACACAATCTAAATCTAAGCAAAAAATGAGAGAGAGAGAGAGTAAATCACCCGACTGCTGGACTTATTATCGCCTGGAGTGGCAGCCAGCTAACTCCTCCTATGCTTTAAAACCATGTAGGCAAGTCCTATGATTTTGCAAGATGGTTAGGTTGTTATTATTTACAAAAGAAACTAAGTCTTTAAACCCACTCCATAATAGAATAGAGCATGAGTGGTATGAATAATGACTTATTCTAATGCATATCTTTTCAATTTTAATTTATTTTTAACACTTCAATTTGACAAAAGCTTTAGAATTTTATATGCCTAAATGTATGAAGAAATGAGTTATGGGCTAAATCAAAAGAGAAAGATGTGTTTTCATCATAGGGGACTCTCAAAGGTCAAGCCTTTTCTCTATCTAACAAAGATGGAAATCCTCTTTTAGTAAGAGTGAAATGAAATGGCATGCATGATATTAAGCATACACCATTTAGCTAAAGGGTTGCTAAATTTTTTATTATTTTGATTTAGTACCTAGCTTTATGTGAGGTTATGAATTATTTAGAAAATTTTAGTTATGAGCTGTAGTTAGGATAGAAAAAATTAATTTTTATCCTAAGAGCCTAAACATCCATGCCATTCAACAATCATCAATCATAAATAAACTATGAAAAGACATACTATTTTTAATGCGCAACCATAAATACAAAATCAATCAATTTTATAAAATTAGCATAAAAGAATAAAAGATTGGTGCGGTCGGGTACCACCGTACAACCCAAAAAGAAATATGGGTAGCCGAGCTCTACCCTTATACAACCTGGTATATAAAAGAATAATTTATAATTTATAAATAAATATATGTTATGAAGGTCTTCAATTCTTCGTGTCTTCATGTCTTCTTTCATTTGATTTGGCAAGCTCCAGAGGATCACATGGTACATAAGACTTGGTCTTTTAACCAATGCTCATCCTAATCCCACATAACACTAACCCTAATTTTTAATGTAAAATTACATTAAAAGTAGGAAAAGTAAATCTAATTACACCTGCAAAATAGATATTAGCTAAACATGCCATAGAACCTAAACAGTTATATTTATAATTTGGACTTAGTACCCTGCACATGATTAACCAGACTCACCTATCCTAACTTAGATTATGCTTAGGGGTTAAGCAACCTACACAGCAAAACATTTATATTTTTTTATAGCTTAAGCACAATCCCACAAAAAAAAAACATGATTAAAATCGCTAACATGCAACATTAACTAACATACACCCACATCTTATGATAGTACATCACAAAACAAGCATACTTTAAATCATACATTTCCCTAACATAAAGCTAAAAGTTGTGAGATAATCTAATGTGTGTATTAGGGCTTGTGTGGTAAGGCCTACCTAGGCTTTAGAGTTAAGATTTTCTAAGTATGAAGGACATTTAATTATAAAGGGTGGTTTCACTTTAAATTGTTTAATTAATTTGCAAATTTTACTTAATATTTTCTTTTGTTTCACTTGACTACACTTAACAATTAAATGTTATGAAGAGAAAGAAAGAGAGAATCACTCTCTTTTATCCCTACTTAAGTCACATCTAAAGCCTTTTAATTAATCAATTCCCTTTAGTGAATGGCTAATTACATGTTTTAATTAGTCCTAAGTTTAGGTTCAGTTTAAATAAACTCATTCAATAAGTAAGGCATCTTAAGATTAGTAGGAATGAATTACTATCACATAACATATGTTTGTTCATTTCTTTCCATCATGTACATCATGCATATGATTAAATTCTAAGCATAGCTATACATACAATTTATATCTTAGCACACTTAAATGATGAATGTGAGTAAATGTATTTGGAATTAATATTTCATTTGGTTGAATGATTTTGTCATATTAATTTAAAGCTCTATCTAAATTCTTATGCAAAAGAATAAGAAAAGAACCTTAAATCACATGACTAATCAACTAAAATAATTAAACAAAGTATGAATGCATGTCTTTTTAATAGAAAATGTGGTTTTCATTCATTAGCTAAGTACACATTCACACGTATAAAAGTTTTAAGCAAGTATGTCACCATTGTTCTACACCAGAGTGAGGTAGGAATCTCCTTACGGCTACTTAAATCCATGCATCTATGGAATGTCCAGACTAATATAACTTTTATCCTTATATACATATGGATGTATAAACAACTACAAGAATAGAAAGCCATGAAAAAATTGTATTCTGATTTGATTGATTTATTTTGTGTAAATGATATAATGCTCTATCTAAATTCTAATGTCCCAATGCATAAGAATGAAATCAAGCAAGTATGATGCCATTATTTTGCACCAAGAGAATGAGGTAGGAACCTCTTTAGGGCTACTTAAAGCCATGCGTCCCTGGGATGTCCAGACTAATATACCCATTAACATTCTTACTTATATAAATCAACACATGAATATAAGGAAGAGACTTTATTTTATACACTAAATTTATATTCACTTGCGTTTCTTATGTATATATAACTAAAGTTAATATATATATATATATATATCATATATATATATATATATATAATATATATATATATATATATATATTTATATATATATACATATATATTCATTCATTAATAAACTTTTAATATATTTAAGATTTAATAGTGATCATGCATATTTTTAATTAACATAAATGCAAATTCATCATTTTTATTTGATTAATTTGAAAGACTTGAATGCATGAATATAAGAGGCATACAACATTTTAGCATGATCGGAAATAAATAAAGAAACACAAGCATATAATTTCATTCAATCTAAGTCCAAAGGACTATCATACTAAATAAACTCATTTAAGATGAAGCAAAGTTTCTTAAAGCCATTTTTATCTTTATGTTTGATTTGATCTAAGGAATGTGAAAGAGGTTTGCTAATCTTAATCTCATCTCTCATGTGTGAGTTAATTTTGTTTAATGAAGAGCAATTAGGTTGATTTTATGTCTAAATTAGGTTGAGGTTTGAATTAAGTTCATTAATTAACCCTTACTTACATCACCTTAAGCTAATTAACTAAATAATGATGAGCCAATATGAGATGCAACCATACAAAAAGTAAATTGATAATGCTCCTAAGAAATGAAATGGGCCTAATGCAATTGGCTCATAATTAATAGTTAATTAAACTTAAGGAGTTCACTTACTTACTTTCATGGTCTTCTCATTGTTGACCTTACTTTTGGAGTGAGCTTTCAACTTATTCATCTTAGACATAGGACTCCTCTAGAAACTAAAAGTTCCTTAGTCTTAAGACACTTCCAGTGATTAGGTGAACACTTAACCTAACCCTAGAGACTTAGAAGAGTTGGCCATAGGAATAGGTTATGCCTTAGGGATATTAGGAGGATTTGCTTACCCTATAGCTTGAACCAAATCCTTACTTCCTTCTTTCAAACCAAACTTCAAATTAAAATTTTACATCAATTCCAACTCAATTGATTTTCTCAAATCATAAATAAATTCCAAAATCCAAATCATGAATCAATTCCAAATAATTGAAACCATGAATTCCAAATCAAAATCTTTCCTAAGCCCTTTTGATTTCATCTTATATGGACTCAAATCAAATCAAATCCAAATCACTCCAAATTCAAGATTTTCTCATAACCATTTATATTCTCATTATATTCACAAATATAAATGAAATATAAATTTAAATAATAAAAACTAAATTCAATACTCAAATCAAAATCCAACTTAAACCCAACTTATACTCTTTCAAGTCAATCCTTGAACTTAGCCAAATCATTCTCAAATTAATCCAAACCTTTGGATTTTCCCTTCAAATAATCATTCCTTCAATCATATGCCCAAATACAAACATAAACTACAATAACCAAACCAAAATTAAACTAACCCAAGTCAAACCCATGTTCACCCTTTTGACTTGAAATTGTCAAATGAATCAAAACACATTTGACTCCAAATCACTTGCAATTGGATTTATTTTTCCATCATAAGTCCATATGTGAGTTCAACCAAACCTAAATCAAGCCTTGACCAAGCCAATTGACCCACTTAGGTTCACTTGACCCAAAGTGACCTAAATGACCTTTTTGACCCAAATTCTAATCCAACATAAATTGGATTGAACTAAGCCCATCTAAACCTCTCATTGTGAGCAACAATCATCTTAGGATGATCAATCACTCAAATTGGGTTAAACCAAGTCAAACCTATCCTTTGACTAAGGCAAGACTTAGCCCAAATGAAACCTAAACAAGCCAAAATCCACTATAAGCTAAATTAATTGAAACCATTGATCTAAACCTATCCATAATCAATGATTGAACTTGACCAAGCCATCAATTGAGCCAAACCAAGCCAAATTGGCCACTTGACCTAAGTTGACCCAAATTGACCTAAAAGTCAAAATTGGTCAAATCCTGATCTAAGCTAAATTGAGTGCAACCAATGGGTCAACTTCATTTCAAATCACTTGTTGAACTTGACCAAAGCTTCAATTGACCAACTAGACCCAACCTAGCCCAATTGACCATGAACCCAACTTGACCTAAAAGGTCAAATCAATTTGAAATCAAAACAAACCAAAATTGATTAAAACTAAAGCTTGCAATATCTTTCAAATGATCAACCAAGCCTAAACCAACCCATGACCTAACCCAATTGGGTCAAATTGGTGAACTTGACCAATTTGACCTAAATGAACCTAAATGAATCAAAACCAAATATAAACCAAATTGAACCAAACCAATGATACCCATAGGCTCCAAATGATCATTTGAACTTAACCTAACCCATAGTTTGACCCAATTTGGTCAATTGGTCAGCCTAACTTAATTTGACCCAACTTGACCTAAATGGGTCAAATTGAACCAATTCAAATCAAATGAACTCCAAATCACTTGAAATTTGTCCCAACCCATTTTTGAATCATTTCAAATCTGCCCAAATCAAAATGAAGGACAAATGACCATTTTACCCTTTGGTCAAAGGGTATCCAATGACCAAATTCAATTGAAATTTAGTCATTTCTTTCTCAAGGCCACTTGGCATCCTCCCAGTGGTCCACATAGGCACCAAGGGAGGTGGTGACATGACTGTGAGCTTGGGTCGATGACCCAAAAACCCCTCCAATGGAAATTGAGTGCTTGGATTACAAAATGCACTCACTTAGCACATGGGCACTGACTCTCCTCCACTCCTCTGCCTAAAATGACTCACATGGGGTGTTTTACAACTCAAACCATGAACCTAATCTCACCCATTGATCAAAAATGGCATTTTAACCTTCCACCATCCGATCCAAGGAGGGAGAGATATACTCCCCCTCATTCCCACTCAAACTAGAAGCACTCATTTCCACAGAGCTTAGGAGATCAAATCGAACTCTCCCAAGCTTCCAAAATTCCCAAGCTCCCCATTTCTCCTTCTTTTTTTTCTCAAAGCCAAAATAGGGAGGTCCATCCAACTCACCACCTCCATCAAACAAATTAACCTTGCACACCATCAAGTGGACCTCATCAAGCTCAACCATTTTCCCAAGTCTCCAAGCCATGGGAAGCATCACCTTGATTAAGACTGATCACAATTGAAGGGGAGCTTGGTCAACTGAGCAAACCACTTCAAATCGAGATTCAATACCTTCAACAGGGCTTCATCTCTACTAGGCGAAGCTACCTCCTCTGTTGGAAGCACTGGTGATAGCCTCCAGCAAGGTATTGGTCAAAACCATAGCCATAGAAAAATTGCTTGGTCCTTTGTGAAGGAAATTATAATCCCATCAAATATTGATTGGATACATTGTTTGTGCTTCCCCGAAGGTGTGGGGTGAGTTTGAACTCCATCCGAGCTCAAATAAGCTCGGATTGAGCGATGAGAGACGAACAACATCAGTCTCTCACCGCTCGGGAGGAGACAGATCACACACCATCTGTTCCACGTGATTGGAACAGACGGTTGTGATTAGATCATGATAGATCCCCCTCTTATTTAAGCCTATATTACAGGATTAATCCTGGCCATCTAATCTTAGATCGAATGGCCCGTGGAAAAAGTGCGTCCGCCGTAAGCTGACTCAATAACAGATGCGACAACTAAAATAACCTATCCCATCGTGCCACGTGGAAAGCACGCCATGTCAGTGCACCGCATCAGCCGCCATGTGGCCTAGATTAGGGTTAATCTTTAATCTAATTTTAATATAAACTTCAAAATTCATAACTAATTATAGAAAATCCAAAAAATACAAACTCAAGTTCATTTTAAAGATAATTCAAAGGAGAATAATATAAAATTAAAATCAATTTATTTTGAATAGTAATTTTCACTCAATTTGGGTTTTATTAGAGATGTAATTAGGTTAATTACTCCTTAATTAACTTTAGTAATTAATTCAAACTTTTAAGTTGATTAGTGGGATGACCTCTACCTCCATGATTTTCTTGAATTTATTGTTGATTAATTAGGGAATTGCTTATTTCATCTGTAATCCCTCTCAACTAAATAAATGATTAATTAACCTATTAAATAATGATAAATTCATTAATTAAGCTTACTAATCATCATGAAATAGTGAATGGACTTAGGGAATGAGATTAGGACTTTTTTTTAATCTTTTCCCCTAAGTTTATTCCATTTGGATAAACATTTAATTAATTTGCAAATTAAATAATGGCTTAATCACTTCATTAACTAATTCAATTAATAAAATTCAAAACCAAATTATTCCAGAACTTAATCATCTAATTCTTGGGTAGATTCTTAGGTGTTCAATAACCTAAGAGACTTCAAAGGAAATTATAATCAAACTACATGTGTAGGATGGTTATAAAAGTACTTAATTAAACCCTTTAGCTTAATTAATCAATAATTATGAGCCAATTGCATTAGGCCCCTTCATTTCTTAGGTGCATTGCTGATTTAAATTCCATGTGGTTGCATATCATATGTTGGCTCATAATTACTTGTTTAATTATGTTAAAGTGGTATAGGTAAGGGGTAATTAATGGATTTAATTCACACCTTAACCTAAACAAAATATAAAATCAACCTAATTGTTCTAAAATTAAACTAAACCAATTCACATGGGGAAATATAGGACTAGCAAACTCTTTCACATTTCCTAAGTCAAATCAAATTCAAAAAAAAATCTCTTAAAGAATTTTGATTCATTTTAAATGATCTTATTTTATGATTGTCCTTAGAATTAATTAATGAAGTCATATGCTTACATCCTTTATATTTCTTTCCAAGCATGCTAAATATTATTTGCCATATGAAATCATGCATTCATCTCTTTTGAAAAATCAATTAAATAAAATGTTTCTTTATGTCAAATTGCATGTTAAAATTAAGAATATGAGTGGCTATTATCACTATTAAACCAAAAAATTATTTTCAAAACCTATAAATTAGATTATGAATGAAGTGATACTTATAAGTATTTATAAGCTTGCATGTGATTATAGCATAAGATATGTTTTATGTTATTTCTCTTCTCTCTTAACATGGATTTGAATAGGATTTGCAAAGTGTATAGTTCATTTGAAAAGAACAACACTTGCTTAAATCTATTCCTATGCATTTCTATGTTATGACTTAAGAAGGATCCTCACATTTACACATGTATACAACCAAATCAAACAAAATCTTTTGCATGATTCTTCATCCATTTGTTCTTTTACATTTACATGTATTTAAGAAAAGTGGTATATTAGTCTAGACATCCTTGGAGGTTTAAGTAGCCCTAAGTTCTACCTTACACCAGTGTAAAAAAAATAATGTCATACTCACTTATGTCTTTTATACATGTGGATGTGCATTTAGTTAATGGATGAGAAACCCCTCTTTTCTACATAATAAAGACATGCATTCATAAAATATCAAAATTTTCAAATCATATCTCTTGGCATTCATCATCAAAGTGTGCTAAAATTTGCATTTCATGTATAGGTATGCTTAGGATTATTCGTATGCATGGTATACATGGTGGAAAGAAATAAATGGTGTGTTATGTGAGTAATCCACCTTAACTAATCCTAAGATGCCTTTCTTATTGAATAGGCTATTTAGAAAATCTAAACTTAGGGTTAATTAAAACACATAATAAAACATTCACTAAAGGAAAATCATTAATGAATCTACCTTAGAAATCTTAAGGTGGGGATGAAAGAGAAGTTCTCTTCTTTTCTTCTTCATAACATTTAGTAACTAAGTGTAGGTTCATTCAAACCAAATCAAATCATCAACTAAAATTGACAAATCAACTAAATCACTTAAATGAAACCACCCTCTAAATTGAATCTTCACACTTAGAAAATTTCAACCTTAAAGCCTAGCTAAGACATGCCACACAAGCCTTAAATGACACACATTAGGCTAAGTCACCATTTCTAGCTCTATGTTAGGGTGCATGGTTTGATGGATTTTATTTTTTGATGTAATGTTTTAGGATAGTGGGTGTATGGATGTGAGATTTTTAATCATGTTTCTTAAGAGGTTATGCTTAAGGGGTGCAGTAATAAAAATATAAATACTTTTATTGTACAAGTTGCTTATACCCCTAAGAATATTCCAAATTAGGATAAGTGAACTTGGTTACCATGTGTTTCATATAACTTCTTAGGTTGCGTGGTATGTTTAGCTAATCTTTTTTTGCAGTTTAGTTAAATTTATCTTTCCCTTTTTGATGTAAATTTTGCAATTAAGATTTGAATGAATGTTATGGAGAATTAGGATGAACATAAGACCATGTCTTATATACTATGTGAAGCCTTGGAGCAAACTACATCCCAAGTCAAATCAAATGGAAGAAAGAAGTGAAGAAAGATAGAAATGATGAAAGAAAGGAAAGAAAGAATTAAAGGAAAGAAGAAATGAAGAAATGAAGAATGAAGAATGAAGGCCCCACATAACATTAATTCCTTTTAATTGTAATCATTCATTTATAATCCGGGTTGTATAAGGGTAGCTACTACCCACATTTCTTTTTGTCAGGAACCAATACATCTCTTATTCTTTTATGCTAATTTTATAAATTGATTGATATTTTATTTATGATTGTGTAATTAGATGGCATGATTTTCCTAGTTTCTTAATTGCTTGATGGTTGTTGAATGGCTTGGATGCAAATGGGCTCTTAGAAAAAATACATAAATTTTCTATCCAATTAATCAACTCAAAATTAAATTAAATAACTCATAACCTCACCTAAAGCCTAGGACATAAATCAAGATAATAAAAGATTTAACAGCCCCTTGGATGTTGTATGTCTCATATCATGCATAAATCATATTGTCTCACTCTTGCTAATGGAGGGCTTCCACCTTTGCCGAGAAAATGGCTTTGATTTGAGAGCCATGGAAACACACACCTCCTTCTTTGATTTTGGCCCATAACCAATTTCTTATGCATTATATATGAAATCCCATAGTGTCAAATAAAATGTCCAAAAAATTAAAATAAAACTTAACAAAATTTGCATATTTAAATCATTTATTCATGCCTTCATGATCTAGTCTCTTAGGGAGTGTGTTTAAGGACTTAGTCTCCTTTCTAAATAAAAATACCTAGCTATCTTAAAAAGCATAAGACTTGCCTACATGTATTTAAAATCATAGGAGTTAGTTGGTGCCACCCATGGTTGTAAGTCCAACAGTTGGGTGGTTTATTCTCTCTTGTGGAGATAAACCATATACCCATTTTCTCCTTAGATTTAGGTCATGCTTTGGCCCTAGCTAAAGCTCCCTAGATTTAGGATCTGAGGTGACTGTTTCCCTTTATGGGCTACAAGCATAAATCCTCACCACTTAGACATTTTCATGATCTTGTGTTATGGAATTGTAAGCCCTAGATTTCTAATAAAAATTTAGCTCAAACATATAATTCTCCTCAATTTCAAAAATATAAAGCCCAACCATAGGATAGTTTGGGATGCTCACTAGGTTTTCCTAGTATCATGAGCATCCCTACTCATCTCCCTTATTTTAATAATCCTCTCCTCTTAATCAACTTGATTTTCAAAAATAACCAATTAATTGATAGTCCTATCTTTGAAATCTTAACAATGATCATTTACCTTAATGAGAGTATTCTTAAGGAATCTCATTCCTTAAGATGTAATTAACTATGAGGGCTTGCCCATAGGAACTTAACAAACTTTAAACCCCGCTTTACTTTTCCATGTAAAGTATCGGAAAGATCTCAGTACATTCGAAGACCCATTGTCCTTAGGAGTCCTCATTAGGTGATTAAGTCCATTATAGATTTCTATCTCGAGATAGTACATCATTCTTAATGTCATACCTATCTGAGTACATCTATCTACATGGTGTCCCAACAAAAATTTTTCACATCCAATGTTAAAATAAATAACATAGATTTTCTGACTCCACTGGGATTCCTCTCTCCATCTTTGTAAATGATCGTTGTCTCAAGTATCGATAGTGGATTTGTATTTTATATGAATCAGACTATCCTTCTTTTCATCATAGTTTATTTCATTCTTAAGCTAAGCTAGCTAACATCCTTTAGGTTTGTAGGACCTCACTCCGTGTAGGTCTTAAAACCCCTGTTGGGTCCCCCTATAGGTGAAAATAAAATTTAACCAAAATAAATGACTAAAAATCTTGTTGAACCTTCTTACCATTTCTATGGTAAGGTAAAGTTCATTCTACAAGTAAGTAAAAATAAATGCTTCATAAAAATATCACTTTTCAAAAGCACTTTTCCAAAATTCACATAATAAAATACTGCACAAAATTTTTTTTTACAAAATACATATAACTCAATCCCATTTAATAATCCTCATGATTAATATATGTAGGTTCTTTTAAAAAATAAAATTAAAATCATCTTTCAAAAAACACATCCTCATTCAATATACCTAAATTTATTGAATGAAGATTTCATTTCAGAAATAAAATTAAATCAACTTTCAAAAAGCACATATGAACATCCTCATTCAATATACCCAAATTTATTGAATGAAGATTTCATTTTCAAATAAAATTAAAATCATATTTCAACAAGCATAAATGAACATTCTCATTCAATATATCCAAATTTATTGAATGAAATTTTATTTCAAGAAAAAAAAATCATCAAAATCATCTTTCAAAAAGCACAAGTGAACATCCTCATTCAATATACCCAAATTTATTGAACGAAGATTTCATTTCCAAATAAAATCAAAATCTTTCAAAAGCACATATGAACATCCTCATTCAATATACCAAATTTATTGAATGAAGATTTCATTTCAAATAAAATCAAAATCATCTTTCAAAAGCACAAATTTAAAAACATCCTCATTCAATATACCCAAATTTTGGATGAAGATTTCAAAATAAAATCAAAATCATCTCTCAAAAGCACAAATTTAAAATGAACATTCATTCAATATACCCAAATTTATTGAGTGAAGATTTCATTTCAAATAAAAAATCAAAATCATCTTAAAAATCACATATTTGAAAATGAACACCTCATTCAATATACCAAATTTATTGAATGAAAATTTTATTTCAAATAGAATCATATCATAAAATTGAAATTCCATTTTAATATATCTCACATATTGAAGTTGGAGTTTCTTCCTTTCAAAAAATTACAAATTTGAAGATAAGCTCTTCATTCAATATATCAAAATTGATATCATTTTTTCAAACAAATCACAATTTTAAATCCATAACACATTCCACATATGTTAAGTTAGAATTTCCTTCTTTAAAAAAAAAAAAATCACACAATTATCTTTGAAAAATAAAATATGATTTGACTATTTCATACCCAAATTGTTAAATGGAAATCTCCTTTCAAAAAATCAAAAAATTAAAATATTTGGATTTATTTAGCATACCCAAATTTGCAAAGTAAAGATTTCATTTTGAAAAAAAAAAAAATAAAACATAAATTGGATTTATTTAGCATACAAATTTGCTAAGTAAAGATCCCATTTTCAAAAAAAATCAAACACATTTGGATTTATTTAGCATACCAAATTTGCTAAGTAAAGATCATTTTCAAAATCAAAATAAAAATCAAATATATTTGGGCTTTATTTAGCATACATAAATTTGCTAAGTAAAGATTCCATTCAAATTCACACATGATACACATCATGGGAAAACAAGCAAAAGAAGAAAATTATTTTCAAATAACTCATTTAGCATACCCAAATTTGCTAAATGAACAATCAAAATAAAATTAATTGACCCTCTATTTTAACATACTCAGATTTGTTAAATAAAAGGTCCCCAAACATAAAAAATTAAATTCAAATATGAACTAATGGAAGCATAAAAAATCTCTTCAAAATATTTGAACCCATTTTCAACATACACAAATTTGTTGAAAGTGGATTCTAAACTCAAAATCTCTTCTCCAATTCATTCAAAATCTCTCTCCTAAATTCAGTGAGCCCCACTTAACATATTCAAATTACTGAGTGTAGGTTCAAATTCTAAATCAAATTTAAAAAGTCAACAAAATATCAAGAGAAAAAATTCTAACTTGAGTTTATTTCAACAATTCAGTTCCAATTCCTTAGTCCTTTTCTGTTCGAGCAAATGCAAATGGACTCGAGTATGTGTTCACTTTCCCCTTTGGGATGGATTTGGCCTTGGATCGGGCCAGCCTCCCAAACTAATTTCACTCATTTGATACACTTTGGTCGAGGATTCGAGGGACCAGGATCACTTGTGAGGGGGCAACCCTCACCACCGTCAGTAGGAATGTGGTGACTGGGCAGAAACTAGTCATCCATGCCTTCAGATTCAAAATTTTCCAAGAGGAAGGCGGAGGTTCCCACGTATCTCAGTGCCCATTTCAGTTGTTCATCATCGCCCCAAGACGGGCTAGTACCCACTCATTGGCTTCCTCTAAGGGAAGGCTACTGCAGGATAGTCTCCCTACCTTTGAGATAGGGTCTATTTCCTCACTCCACAGTAAAACTCTAGCCAACAAGAGCGCAAAGATCAAGACATCATGTGCACATTGCCAAGGAGATGGAAGCAGTCTCTCATATTACAGTAGAGGAGTCACCTAGGGTAGTTTCTTCTCTTATTACACAGAACAAGTTCCATCCTCTTTCAAGATCTGATGGTGAGGAAGATGTTAGGAGAATTACAATGTCACCTCCACTTGCAGTTCATTATGAGGCACCTAGCAGAGATAGGAGGAGGTCTTATGCTGGCCTCAGGACAGTTCTACACCAAGTTGGCTGGTTTTACAGATGGTCAGAGTCTGGTGCCCAAATTGATTTACGATCGATTATTCCTCACAGTGTGGGTGAGCATATCCATCAGGAGAGGGCCAGATAGGCATGTGTATCAGTTCATGTTACTAGTAGAGAGAGGCAAAGGTATGCTAGGTAGATGGCAGCCTCCACCTCATAGATTTCGATGTGCTACCCGCATGTCATGATAGTACTATTGAGGTACTACCCATCATGGAGAGAGAGCCCAGAGAGTGTGTTGTCTCCACCACACCACTCCACTCCATGTCCTCCATCGCTAGTGTAGGTTCCATCTTCCACAATTCCATCTAAAGCCATGAAGGCAGCATCAGGGGAAAAGAAAGCCCCAATGGTGATCCGACTATGGCCAAGGGATCCCATTTAATCTACATCACCAGTTGAGGTGAGGTCAAGCTCTCCTACTCGACCTCCTACTTCCAGTATGAAGAAGGGAGTGGTGACCTCGTAGCATTGTACGCCATCACCACCACCACCTCAGAGATCATGGATATAGCCAGAGGGAGAAGGAGAGTTGTTATCCCCATGGAGATAGATCCCTAGGGGCAAGACTCCACCCAGTAGTGATACCATGAGCACATTTCTTCTAGTGAGCATAGCCCTCACAAAGTTAGCTCTATAATAGTAGGGGAGGTCAGATGTATCTCTATTCATGAACATGATCTACCACGAGTCTACCACAATCATTTGTTCTGACGCTTCCTTGGATGATATCAGCATAGTATCTCATTAGAAGAAAGAAATCCTAGGGTATGGTCCGACCTCAAGGAAGAGAAGGTTAGCTTGATCCCAATGAAGATGATTTGTTGGAAGACTAGGTGCATATGGTTGATGAGTTCCTCCTTTGGGATCATCGAGTTTGAAGGTGTTACAACATGATGATATATCCCATTCAACCCAACACCTCCTTCAACAACTCAAACAGAAGGATGAGCAGATTGATAAGATGGGGAAGACTTGAGAAGTTAGCGATTTCTAGCACTTAGAATCAAGCCCCAGAACACATCCTACCATTGGAGACTCACTGATACATGTCTTGGATCAACAAGAGTTCACCTCAGAGTAGGGGTACTAGCTTGTATAGAAGGTAGTGGAGTACCTCTCCATACAAGAAAAGATATCAAACTCATGGTTGAAACAAGTGAAAGAAGCGCAAAGCTAGGTGGTTCATCGCCCAAAGGGTAGACCTACCCGAGGAATTTGATGTTATCCAATATCCTAAGGGTTTTGTCCCTTCTTTCAAGAGTTTTGATGGCGGAACCCACGCCAACATATAGCAACTACCGCTTGTTGCAATGCGGTGGCGTGATGCACTATTATTGTTCCTCTTTGTCAAGCCTATAGGTATAGCTTTGATTGGTATCAACTCCCAATGATTCGTGAAGACTTTTAGTTGGAGCAACTCTTTGTTAAGAGGTTTGTGGAGCTCAACAAGGGTAAGTGGGTGATCTATCCTCAACAATACCCTGGTGAGTCCCTCATTGATTATATTCTTAGATGGCATAATTTAAGCATGAAATGCAAGCCACAATGTTTGAACAACATGCTATTGAAATTCTATTAAAGATAATTCATGGCCCGGTCACCTTCATGCTTAAATGTTTCACCATTATGACATTTGAGAAGTTAATTAACAAGGCAGCTAGCCTATAAGGAGAGGCCAAATAGTTGCCTTTTCAAGATCAATCATTAAAGCCAACGCCACAAAAAGCCTATGAAAAGAAGCCGTGGGGCAAAGATTGACAAAGGGAAGCAGCCAGCCAAGGATTAGCATGAGAGACCTCGACACTCTTCCTTCCACCTCCTTTACCACCACCATCTTATCTCCATACAGCCTCCATGCCCTTCATCACCTCCTCCTTCCATACTCAGTGGTACACATACCAGGTAGTTATCACCTTACTCTTTTGGATAAATTAAACAAACTTTATTCATTTAAGAGGGAGGTAGGAAAATCTTTAAGAATCTCTTAAAGAAACTTGATTTTTAGCTACCCGAGTCTAGGAAGCCGGAGGAAGTGGATAGGAGAAATGATCCTAACTTTTACCCCTATCACCGCATGCTAGGCCATGTTTTGGAGGATTGCTTTACATTTAAGGACTAGCTTGAGCATAACTACAAGTCAACTATAGTTATCCCTAAGGAATATCTAGTAGAACAACCATCCAGTTCTATTAGGGTAATCCTTGGGGATACATGTGATCCTCTCAAAATAAAAGAAGGTTGGGATATTTCATCCCGAACCTCTAAAAGATTATTTCTAAAATCAAGAAACTTTCTTATAGTGCTGAGCTCGAACCTCCAACATCAAGGAAGGTTCGCAAGTTGCCAAAGATAACTTGGGAAAAGTAGGAGCTTAGCAACAATAACAGCAGCCCATACTTGCCCGGGATAGCCAAGTAGCACAACAATCGACCGAGCCCAACTTCCATTCCATCGTTGCAGCTACTACTTCAGCTGGCACTCCTACTTTAGCTAGCTCTTCTTCTAATAGACATCTTATATTGGTTAATGAGGGGATCAAATCCCTTATCCCACTTACTTTACTAGATTTTTACTATGTACCTCCTTTTAAATCAAAGAAATCAAGAAATAAAGCTAGTTTGAATTACATCTATGTCACTTTTGATGGGTTATCTGATTCTACTCCTTTATAAAACTCTTCAAGTCTTAATAATTATAACAACTTTGATCATCCTCTTTCTGATTCAGAAATGAACTTTCTTTTTCTGAATACTACGGGTTCACCTCTTGAGATAGAGTTAGAATCATCTGATTCCGAGGGTCCTATAGGAGAAGTTGTAGGTATGCTTAACTACAAGGTAGAATCTTCCACTAAACCACCACGAGGTCACCGAAGTTAACCTTCGTAGTGGCAAGGTTCTACCTCCTAGGGTAGCACCTCAAGATAAGGGTAAGCAAGTCATTGGTTCTAGTGATCAAGAAGCCCCTCCACAGGATGCTTTGCCTATGGATATGCTTGTGGAGGATCGACCCAAAGTTGATTACAATGTCCTTGCTCACTTAAGAAAGTTTCCAGCTAAACTAAGCATATATGATGCCTTTATTTATCCAAAGAGATGAGGAAATCATTAATCAAGGCCCTTCTTGATCTAGAAATATGCTTAGCTAGCATTTGAGAGGCACATTATTCAAGAGAAGCCCAAGGAGTCACATTCACTGATGAAGATCTTCTTTTAGGAGACATGGAGCACAATCGTCCCCATGTTATAGTGGATATGAGCAGATTCAGACTTTCTAGGGTTTTAGTTGATCCAGGTGCATCAGTGAACATTATGAGCCTAAAAATCCTTACCTATTTAAGGATTGACTCCTCTAAGCTACGATGAGATCGGATGATGTTGAGAGGATTCAATGAATAGAGCAAGAGGGCTTTAGGCTCCATAGTATTTGTTACCTTTGGAAATAGGCGATTAGAAGACTAAAGCCAAGTTCTATATAATTGATTCGAATACATCATTCACTACTTTGCTCGGTAGGCCTTGGATAAACCATAGCAAGATGATTTCATCCTCCCTTCATCTGTGCATCAAGTTTCAAAGAGATGGAATCGAATACCGTGTCAAAGAAGATGAAAAGCTATTTTCAGTTAGAGTGATCGAGATATATGAAGATGTGACATATTATCTTCCTCAAAATCAAAATGTCTATTCTTGCAAACTTGGCCAAAATTCAAATGTAAAAGAAAAATAAAAAGAAGAAAAGGAAAAAAGAAAAAGAAAAAGAAAAGAAAAAAGGAAAGTACAAGTGAGCGAGAAAGGGACAGTGAGGAAGAGGTAGAGTCGCATGTTACATTCCACCCACAATTTGTTCCACCATACAGACATATGGGTAAGATGACTCGACCTCCACTAGGCAGAGGTAGAGGTAGATCTGAGGAAATTTTAGAGGTGGAAGACTGGATGGCGTCACGAGGGCTATTCCGTTCATAGTACCTACTATTCACATAGACTTAAAATCTAGCTCAGAGGATGAGTCTCACGTGATTAGCATACCAGCCAACCCTTCTTAGTGAGTTTTATTAGAGGTGACACTCGAGCCAGACAGTGACAAAGACCAGGCCTCCAAGCAAAGCACAAATGTATTCGAATTAGGTTTATGTAAAACTATTAGATAGCAGTTGGGAACTTTAGCTCTAACCTCACATTATTCTCAAAAATTGAAGGTTTAGTAGTTAAGGAAGCCCCTAGATCTTCCATGGATGTCAAGCCAAAGAGATTCTTATTGGGATCATCATCCTCAAGTCCAAAAGAAGATGTAGAACTTGAGGATAATTCATATAAAGATTTAATGGAATTATCTTTTGATTGGTACTCACCTTGTGTTCATAATCTTGCAAAGAAAGGTTTGATTCCTTATACATGGCCTAGGCACAAGTCGAGTATTTCAAGAAGCTATGGGACAACAAAGGCAGGGATGCACAATCAACACTAGGACTAGGATTTGGTACAGTGGGTAGTCGACGATGATGATTACTACTTAGTTATCACCAATCACATGGAGTCTGATAGGTTCTTCTCAAACCACACTAACTCTTATGAGGAAGTGTGTTTAAAAACTTCAGATGATCTTCAAATCAAAGATGCACCTCTCAAATTTGAAGAAAATTCAACCATTGAAAAGCTCAAAGAAATCAACCAACCGGGAAGAAGATCCACGCCATACACATAGTTCTCGAAGAAACCAATGACTTAGTTAGACTATTGATTGAGTTTAAGGACTTCTTTGGATGAAGCTATGAAGAGATGCCCAGATTATCTCCTAACATAGTCCATAAATTAGCAATAGACCCTAACCCTAAACCTATCAAGCAAGCTCTTAGACGCATGTGATTAGAAATCGAACAATAGATCATTTTTGAAGTCAAGAAATTGATCGATGCTGGCTTTGTTAGGGAAGAAAAATACCCTACCTGGTTAGCCAGTGTCGTGCTAGTTTAGAAAAAGAATGGCCAAATTCACAAATGCGTCAATTTTAGAGACTTAAATAATGCATGTCCTAAGAATGAATTTCCACTTCATATACTAGAATTAATGGTGGACATTACCTCGTATCGTGTAGTTTTCTCCTTTATGGATGGGTCATCTGGCTACAACCAAATCAAGTTATCCCCCGAGGATGAAAGAAACACTTCTTTTCAAACCTCGATTAGAATATATTGCTATAAGTCAATGCCTTTCGACCTTAAAAATGCTAGTGCTACATACTAGCGGGCCATGACTCAAATCTTCAATGAACTCATTCATCATCAAGTTGAATGCTATGTTGATGATCTAGTAGTCAAAAGAAAATAAAAGGAAGACCATATCTTCGACTTGAGAGTAGTTTTCGAATGGTTAAGATAATTCAACCTCAAAATGAATCTCCTAAAGTGTGCATTCGGAGTGGCTTCAGGGAAGTTCTTTGGGTTTGTTTTTCAACACCAAGGAATAGAGATAGACCCAGAAAAGATTAAAGCCATCTTAGAAATGCCACCCCCTGAAAGTTAACCTAACTCAGATCATTTCAAGGGTGGTTGGCGTATCTAAGATGATTTGTCTCTAATCTATCGGGGAGATGCAAACCATTTTCAGAACTTGTCAAAAAGGATGCTTAGTTCAAGTGGGATGACAAGTGTCAGCATGCTTTTGAAGACATCAAATAATATTTAATGAAGCCACCAGTTCTAGCAGCTTCTATCTCGGGCAAGCCACTTCTTGTCTACACTGCTACATTGGATGACTCCCTTGACTCTTTGTTGGCCCAAACCAATGACGAAGGGAAGGAGAACGCTCTCAACTACCTCAGTCATCATCTGATCCCTGCTGAAGCAAACTACCCACCTATTGAGAAACATTGCCTAGCTCTCATCTTCACAACACAAAAGCTACGACACTATATATGCTTTCTCATAAGGCGAACTTGATTTCAAGAATCAATCCACTCCAATATCTCATGACACGGCCGATGCTATCTGAACAGTTGGCATGTTGGTCCATGATTTTTTCATAGTTTGACAGCACATTCATACCCCTCTGTGTTGTGAAAGGATAGGCACTAGTGAATTTCTTAGCAGCATACCCACTTCATGCTAATTCTCCTCTTAGTGATGACCTCCCCGATGAACAAATCATGAACTTAGGGGAAACTAGCATTCACTATTGGGAGATGTATTTTGATGGTGTGGCTTCCTTTCAAAAAGGAGAAGAACCATGATCCACTCTTCCAAGAAAGGCAGGGGTAGGAATAGTTCTTTTAACTCTAGACCGTGATATGATGAGATTTTCATACTATCTCTGCAATCCATGCACCAATAATCAAGCTAAGTATGAGGCTTTGATTATTAGTCTGGAGTTAACTATTACAGTGTGTTTTAAAAGCAACAACATCTATGGGGATTCTCAATTGCTCATCAACCAGATTGCTAGGTCTTATAAGATTATAAATCCTAAGCTTCATCACTACCATGAGTACACCATGAAACTTTTAGCCCAAATCCCTAAGGTCACCATTTACACGGTTCCTCAAGGAGAAAACACAGTAGTAGATTCCTTGGCAAAACTCATTAAGGAATTGGCATGTCCGAAAGATGAGTCCATTCAATAAGGTTCCAAAATAGACAAGTCTTATCCCTTATTAATTCTAAACTCATCGAAAGATTCTCTCTTGAAGGGAAGGTTGCCATTGCCAATAAAGATGAGGAGCTGGATTAGAGGCAACCTTTCATAGACTACTTGAACATAGGAAAACTACCTTAAGAGAAATCACAAGCCCATCAAATGAAACAGAGAGCTCTCTCCTATGCTTTCGTGGATGACACGTTGTACCGATGGTCTTTTGATCAAATGTGGTTACGTTATTTAGACAAACATGAAGCCCATAAGATCATGACCGAAGTACATTCAGGTCTATGTGGAGCGCATCAATCTGGTCCGAAGATGAAGCAAAGATCAAGAGATTAGGATACTATTAGCCTTCATTGATCACAGACTGCATGAATGTAGCTAGGAGATGCCATAAGTGTCATTTACAGGGTGTGGTCCTACATCAACCACCCAATATTCTACATCCTACATTGGCCTCATGGCCATTTGAGTGTTGGGGTACTGACATAGTGGGTCCTATCGATCCTCCTTTTTCTAAGGGTCATCGGTTCATCTTAACTACTACCGACTACTTTTCCAAGTGGGCAGAGGTAATCCCACTCAGAGAGGTCATAGCTTAGCATGTTCTCTAGTTTTTTTAGAAACCATATCGTATATAGGTTCGGGGTGCCTCGACAAATTATATCCGATAATGGTATGCATTCAAAAGCACCAAGATCAATAGCTTAGCTAGGAGACATAGTATAGATTAGAGATACTCCACCATCTACTATCAGGGCATATGGCCAAGCAGAAGCATTCAATACAACTTTCATCCATATACTAAAGATGACACTCAACGATAATAAGCAACAGTGGCATGAGCAACTAGTTGAAGCTTTGTGGGCATACCGCACCACATACATAAATCCAACCCAATCTACCCCGTTCTCCTTAGTGTATGGGTCTGAAGCTATTCTACCCTTAGAAGTGTAACTCCCATCACTAAGGATAGCAATGGGTAGTAAAATCACTTCAAAGAAGAATGCCAAGTTATGGTTAGAAGAGCTCGAAGGTTTGGAGAGAAGCTACGGGCATGCTAGAACCTCGGGTTGAACAAAGCCAAGATGATTCAAGCTCACGATAAGTTGGTCTACCCTAGAACTTTTCAAGTAGGAGAGCTTGTTTTAGTTCTAAGGAGACCAATTGTTGCCCGTTGAAAGATGGGAGGCAAGTTTGAACCCACTTGGGAAGGCCCTTTTGTCATAAAGAAGACATATTAAGGAGGATCTTATCAACTTATTGATTATAAAGTGGAACACCCGATGCTTCCAATTAATGGGCTCTATTTGATGAAATACTACACAAAATAATATTTGAAAATAATTATCTTCAAAATTCTATTCCAACTCATCAAAATATTCTCTTCATTAGAAGCGTTATTTATTTGTTTGCGAATTTGCCACGATGTATTTAGGGTAGGTGTGAGAACCCAAGAGGCATCCTATCCTTCTTTCACAACATGACCACACACGAATCCCCAGCACTACTAGAATAGGTGTGAGAGAACCCAAGAGGCATCCTATTTTGACTAGCACAACTAAGTTAGGTGTGAGAGAACCTAAGTGACTTCCTTTCTTGGTGGGATCATAACTGTCATTCGTGGCACTATTTCATCAACTATTAAGCATATTTTAGGATAGGTGTAAGAGAACCCAAGCGACATCCTATTCTCCTTTAACACAAACACATATCTTTTATCTCGGGCTATTTTGATGTGGGAGCAAGCCTTTATGGCACTCAGTCATTAACTGCTTTAGGTTGGGCTGACATGCTGTCTGCTAGTGTGTCACCCTAGTGGTCATTTGCTTGGCAGATGTGAGTCCCCACACTTTCTTCTTGAATTTACCATTGCAACTAATGAGAGACTTGTTAGTTTGGTAGGCATCACTCCGCAGCCAGTAAGCTACCTCATGTTGACTTTATTTAAGGGATGTAAGCCTAAACATGCCATCACTGACTAGGTCGAGTATATTTGAGGTTTAGGATAAGTCCCCCAATGGCTCCTTTCCTCTTGACTACTTTTGAGTTGATGTAAGTCCTCAGTGGCATTCACTCAGTAGTCTCTCTAGGTTGGATAGCACCTGTCGAGTCGAAGATAGACTATCCCAACAATCAGTTTCGATATAAGAGGATGTGAGTCCCCGATGCTTTCTTCATAGGCTGATTGTTGCAAACTAATGGGCACCTTAGGTTGGTTGATATTTTCTATGCTGACATTGACTCACCCGGTGGATACATCACTCTTGGTAGATATGAGTCCCCGCACTTTCTCCTTGAGTTGGCCACCGAATACCTATAGGCATTATCTTCTTTAGGGTTTTGGATAAAGCCATTAATGGCCCCTCCTCTGCGGGCATTCTACTTGGATCACATCCTTTGCGACCCCATTTAGACACTACCCGAGTTACTCTTGGATTGGATAGTCCCCTTTTCCTAGTAGCCACCCCTATGGTTAGAGAATTTATTCAGTGAATGCACAGATTCTCGCTTGGATCAGTAAATCTGAGATATTTCTAGGTTGATATAAGCTCCTTCTTAGTGTGGCCCCTCACGAACCAACAGGTCCACAACAAACAAATAAGCAAATAAATTTATTTGCTTGTGGATTAGGAATTCAAGCCCTCAGTGGCCCCTTTCCCAAGCAAGCATCCTATCTTTAGGGCGGTGTCAGCAAAACTCCCTATATGAATTGCCTGACTACACTTGAGTTGAGATAAGTCCCGTGGCACTCTCTAGTCCCCTTAGGTTGGGTTCAATCTATTTTACCAAACAAGTTTCCCGGATCATTTTCTTTGGAAGATGTAAGTCTACTATGCATTCTTTCTAGCATGTATCAAACCCATGGTAACCAGGTCAGTTGACATGTTACCTTGCTAATCGTGTTGATGGTCTTTTAATTAGAATATGAATCCCCATGCTTTCTTCCATAAATTGATCATTGTAAATTGAAAGGCACCCCTTTGGTTGGATATTTCTCCCCTTGGGAAATACTCCCGGATCGATAAATGAGGTAGGCCAAGGCATGGCCCCTCGGATAGTCCATCATAAACCAGCAGATCCATCAAATATAATTAAAATGAAATTAATTTTGACTATCTTTGAGTTGATTTAAGTCCCCCAGAGGCATTCACTCAGTACTAAGGTTGGTATTTGTCACAAGATCATCCAACGATCCACTTGGAAAATATAAGTCTACTATGCTTTCTTCCTAGTGCATCACTGCACACCGAAAAGCAACCTCTATAGTTTGATAGTCTTACTATGTGGTTGGTAGACTACCCCTTTGGATTGGTAAATCTAAAATAAGTCAAGGCCAATATTTTACTCATATCCATCTATACCAATGGTCCATCCAAAATTCAAAATTTAATGTCTGAAATAAAACCAACCCTCCTCCCTAGTGGAGCCAAACTAAACAATCAAATTCATTAGCTTCTCCAGTGAGATGCAAATCTTTTCGATCTCCCTAGTGGAGTCAATTCAATCTAACCCGAACATGCTCCCCTAGTGGAAGGTTCACATCTTTTATCCCTGATGGATTCCAAATTTTAATCCCACAGTGGATTTCACAACCTCTCAGCCCCCAGTGGATGACATGAACCTATTTCCCTAGTGAAAGGTTCACATACTCCATCCCAAGTGGATTCCCCTTTCGCTCTCTTATGTTTTTAACATGAGTAGAGTCACATTGCACTAAGCTTTTGATTCCTTCTACACCTCGGGCTTAGAGTGTACATCATTTCTGTCAAGGCTTGTGATCGTTCGAACATTGTAGATCATCTCAATCAACACCAATACGTACGGTATGCCTTGTTAGTCACACCACACCTTTGGCCCTTTGTTGACTTTACTTTTGGAGTGAGCTTTCAACTTCTTCATCTTAGACATAGGACTCCTCTAGACACTGAGAGTTTCTTAGTCTTAAGACACTTCTAGTGATTAGGTGAACACTTAACCTAACCCTAGAGACTTAGAAGAGTTAGCCATAGGAATAGGTTATGCCTTAGGGATATTAGGAGGATTTGCCTACCCTGTAGCTTGAACCCAAACCTTTATTCCTTCTTTCAAACCAAAATTCAAATTCAAATCTTAAATCAATTCTTACTCAATTGATTTTCTTGAATCATAAATAAATTCCAAAATCTAAATCATGAATCAATTCAAATAATTGAAACCCATAATCAATTCCAAATCAAAAATCTTTCCTAAGCCCTTTTGATTTCATCTTATGGACTTAGCTCAAATCAAATCCAAATCACTCCAAACTCAACAGATTTTCTCATAACCCATTTATATTCTCATTTATATTCACAAATATAAATAAAATATAAATTTAAATAACCAAAACTAAATTCAAAACTCAAATCCAAATCTAACTTAAATTCAACTTATACTCTTTCAGGTCAAATCCTTGAACTTAGCCAAATCATTCTGAAATCAATCCAAACCTTTGGATTTTACCTTCAAATAATCATTCCTTCAATCACATGCCCAAATATAAATATAAACTACAATCACCAAACCAAAATCAAACTAACCCAAGTCAAACCCATGTTCACCCTTTTGACTTGAAATTGTCAAATGAATCAAAACACATTTGAGTCCAAATCACTTGCAATTGGATTTATATTTCATCATAAGTCCATATGTGAGTTCAACCAAACCTAAATCAAGCATTGACCAAGCCAATTACCCAGTTAGATTCACTTGACCCAGCAAATTCTAATCCAACGCAAATTGGATTGAACTAAGCCCATCTAAGCCTCACATTGTGAGCAACAATCATCCTAGGATGATCAATCACTCATATTGGGTCAAACCAAGTCAAACCTAGCCTTTGACCAAGTCAACACTAGACCAAATGAAACTTAAACAAGCCAAAATCACTATAAGCTAAATTGATTGAAACCATTGATCTAAACCTATCCATAATCAATTATTGAACTTGACAAAGTCATCAATTGAGCCAAACCAAGCCTAATTGGCCAATTGACTTAAGTTAACCCAAATTGACTTAAAAAGTCAAAATGGGTCAATATTGACCTAAGCTAAATTGAGTGCAACCAATGGGTCAAATTTATTTCAAATCACTTGTTGAACTTGACCAAAGCTTCAATTGACCAACTAGACCCAACTAGCCCAATTGACTATGAACCCAACTTGACCTAAAAGGTCAAATCAACTTAAAATCAAACCAAACAAAAATTGATTGAAACCAAAGCTTGCAATACCTTTCAAATGATCAACCAAGCCTAAACCAACCCATGACCTAACCCAATTAGGTCAAATGTGTCAAATTGGTCAACTTGACCCATTTGACCTAGATGAATCTAAATGAACCAAAACCAAATCTAAACCAAATTGAACCAAACCAATGATACCCATAGGCTCCAAATGATCATTTGAACTTGACCTAGCCCATGGTTTGACCCAATTTGACCAAACTTGACCTAAATGGGTCAAATTGAACCAATTCAAACCAAATGAACTCCAAATCACTTGAAATTTGGCCCAACCTATTTTTGAATCATTTCAAATCTGCCCAAATCAAAATCAAGGCCAAATGACCATTTTACCCTTAGGTCAAAGGGTATCCTATGACCAAATTCACTTAGAATTTGGTCATTTCTTTCTCAAGGCCACTTGGCATCCTCCTAGTGGTCCACATAGGCACCAAGGGAGGTGGTGACATGACCTAATGAGCTTGGGTCAGCCATGATCCAACCCTAGGCCAAACCGACCCCTCCAATGAAAATTGAGCACTTGGATCACCAAATGCACTCACCTAGCACATGGACACTCACTCTCCTGCCTAAAATGACCCACATGGGGTGTTTTGCAACTCAAATCGTGAACCCAATCTCGCCCATTGATCAAAAATGGCATTTCAGCCTTCCACCATTTGATCCAAAGAGAGAGATATACTCCCCCTCATTCCCACTTAAATTAGAAGCACTTATTTCCACAGAGCTAAGGAGATCAAATCGAACTCTCCCCAAACATTTCCAAGTGAATCCCGAGCTCCCCATTTCTCCTCATTTTTTCTCAAAGCCAAAATAGAGGAGGTCCATCCCAAGCCCAAGTCACTCAATTCTCCATCAAAATCAAATTAACCTTGCACACACCATCAGTGGACCTCATCGAGCTCAACCAAGTAGTTTCCCAAGTCTCCAAGCCATAGGAAGCATCACCTTTATCAAGACCGATCACCATTGAAGGGGAACTTGGTCAACCGAGCCATCCACTTCAAATCAAGATCCAATACCTTCAACAGGGCTTTGTCTCTACTAGATGAAGCTACCTCCTTGTTGGAAGCACCGGTGAAAGCCTCCGACAAGGTAATTGCTCAAAATCATAGCCATAGGAAAAATTGCTTGGTCATTTATGAAGAAAATTATAATCCCATCAAATCTTGACAGTTAGATACATTGTTTGTGATTCCTCGAAGGTGTGGGGTGAGTTTGAACTCCATCCGAGCTCAGATCGAGCGACGATCAATGGACGACAATATGTCTCTCATCACTTAGAGGAGACATATCACACACCATCTGTTTTGCATAATTGGAATAGATGGCTGTGATTAGATCACGATAGATCCCCCTCTGATTTAAGCGTATACCACGGGATTAATCCTAATCATCCGATCTTAAATCGAATGACCCGTGTAGAAAGCGCGTCCGTCGTCGGCTGACTTAGTAGCAAATGTGATAACTTAAATCACCTATCCTATCGCACATAAAAAGCACATCGCGTCAGCTGCCACATGGTCCAACAAGATTAGAGGTTTAATTAGCTCTAATTAATCTGATTTTAATGATGAAACTTTCAAAATTCATAACTAATTATAGAAAAATTTTAAAAAAAATACAAACTCAAGTTCATTTTAAAGATAATTCAAAGGAGAATAATATAAAATTAAAATAAATTGATTTTAAATAGTAGTTTTCACTTAATTTAGTTTGATTAGAAATATAATTAGGCTAATTACTCCATAATTACTTCAACAATTAATTCCAAACTTCTTAAGGTTAATTAGTGGGATGACCTCTACCTCCCATGATTTTCTTGGAATTTATTTTTGAATTAATTAGGGGAATTGCTTATTTCATCCTTAATCCCTCTCTTAATTAAATAAATGATTAATTAACTTATTAAATATTGATAAATTCATTAATTAAGCTTGATAATCATCATGAAATAGTGAATGGACTTAGGGAATGAGATTAGGATTTTTTTCCAATCTTTTCCCCTAAGTTTATTTCATTTGGATAAACACTTAATTAATTTGTAAATTAATTAATGGCTTAATCACTTCATTAACTAATTCAATTAATAAAATTCAAAACCAAATTATTCCAAAACTTAATCATCCAATTCTTGGGTAGATTCTTAGGTGTTCAATAACCTATGAGACTTCAAAAGAAATTATAATCAAACTACATGTGTAGGAAGGTTATAAAAGTACTTAATTAAACCCTTTAGCTTAATTAATCAATAATTGTGAGCCAATTGTATTAGGCTCCTTTATTTTTTAGGTGCATTGCTAGTTTAAATTTTATGTGGTTGCATATCATATCTTGGCTCATAATTACTTGTTTAATCATGTTAAAGTGGTATAGGTAAGGGGTAATTAATGGATTTAATTCATACTTTAACCTAAACAAAATACAAAATCAACCTAATTGTTCTAAAATTAAACTAAACCAATTCACAACAAATCCTTTTCACATTTCCTAAGTCAAATCAAATTCAAAAATAAAAATCTTCTTAAAGAATTTTGATTCATTTTAAATGATCTTATTTTATAAGATTGTCCTTAGAATTAATTAGGGTAAATGAAGTCATATGCTTACATTCTTTTATTTCTTTCCAAGCATGCTAAATATTATTTGCCATATGAAATCATGCATTCATCTCTTTTGAAAAATCAATTAAATAAAATGTTTTCTTTTATGTCAAATTGAATGTGTTGGCTAAAATGAAGAATATGAGTGGCTATTATCACTATTAAACCAAAAATTATTTCCAAAACCTATAAATTAAAGATTATGAATGAAGTGATGCTACTTATAAGTACTTATGATCTTGCATGTGATTATAGAATAAGATATATTTTATGTTGTTTTCTTCTCTTCTCTTAACATGGATTTGAATAGGATTTGCAAAGTGTATAGTTCATTTGAAAAGAACACAACACTTACTTAAATCTATTCTTTTGTATTTATATGTTATGACTTAAGAAGGATCCTCACATTTACACATGTAAATTATACAACAAAATCAAACAAAAACCTTTTGCATGATTCTTTATCCATTTAATTCTTTTTCTACATTTACATGTATTTAAGAAAAGTGGTATATTAGTCTGGACATCCCAGGGCTGGGAGGCTTTAAGTAGCCCAAAGTAGGCCATGTACTTTATGCCCCTCGTGTAAAAAATAATGGTGCCATACTCACTTATGTTTTTATACATGTGGTATTTAAAATTTCAAATCATACATCTTGGCATTCATCATCAAAGTGTGCTAAAATTTGCATTACATGTATTACTATGCTTAAGATTATTCGTATGCATGGTATACATGGTGGGAAGAAATAAATGGGTGTGTGTTATGTGGTAGTAATTTTCCTTAACTAATCCTAAGATGCCTATCTTATTGAATGGGGATATTTAGAGTAAATCTAAATTTAGGGTTAATTAAAACACATAATAAAATAATCACTAAAGAAGAAAATCATTAATGAATCTACCTTAGAAATGTCTTAAAGTAGGGGTGAAAGAGAAGTTCTCTTCTCTTTTCTTATCTTCAAAATATTTAGTAATTAAGTGTAGGTTCATTCAAACCAAATCAAACCATCAACTAAAATTGACAAATCAACTAAATCACTTGAAATGAAATCACCCTCTGAATTGAATCTTTCACACTTAGAAAATTTCAACCTTAAAGCCTAGCTAAGACATGCCACACAAGCCTATAATGACACACATTATGCTAAGTCACCATTTCTAGCTCTATGTTAGTGCGGTGCATGGTTTAATGCCCAATTTTGTTTTTGTGATGTAATGTTTTTAGACTAGATGTTAGAGTGCATGTGTGTAGTATGGATGTTAGGCCGATATTTGCATACTCATACTTTCTAAAGAGGTTGTGCTTAAGGGGTGCTGTAATAAAAAATATAAATGCTTTTGCTATGCAGGTTGCTTATACCCCTAAGCATAACTTAAATTAGGACAGGTGGACTTGGTTACCCATGTGTGGGGTGCTAAGTCCAAATTATTCACATAACTGCTTGATTGTGTGGTATATTTGGCTAATCTCTATTTTGCACGTTTAGTTAAATTTATCTTTCCCTATTTTATGTAAATTTTGCAATTGAAATTTGGAATGAATGTTATGGGAGAATTAAGGTAAACATCGGTTATAAGACCATGTCTTATATACCATGTGAAACATTGGAGCAAACTACATCCCAAGTCAAATCAAAAGGAAGAAAGAAGTGAAGAAAGAAAGAAATGAAGAAAGAAAGAAAAGAAGAAATGAAGAAAGGAAGAATGAAGAATGAAGAATGAAGGCCCCATAACATGAATTCCTTTTAATTGTAATCATTCATTTGTAATCCGGGTTGTATAAGGGTAGAGCTCGACTACCTACATTTCTTTTCGGGTTGTGAAGTGGAACCCGACCATCGGTCTCTTATTCTTTTGCAATAATTTTATAAATTGATTAATGTTTTGTTTATGATTGCACAATTAGGATGGCATGATTTTCCTAGTTTCTTAATTGCTTGATGGTTGTTGAAAGGCCTAGATGTGATTAGGCTCTTAGGAAAAATAAATTTTATATCTAATTAATCAACTCAAAATTAAATTAAATAACTCATAACCTCACCTAAAGCCTAGGACATAAATCAAGATAATAAAAGATTTAGCAACCCCTTAGCTGGATGTTGTATGTCTCATATCAAGCATAAAATCATATTATCTCACTCTTGCTAATGGATGGCTTTCACCTTTGCCAGAGAAAATGGCTTGACTTTTGAGAGCCATGGTGAAAACACACCTCCTTCTTTTTTATTTTGAAATCCCATAGCCTGTGTCAAATAACAATGTCCAAAAATCAAAATAAAACTTAACAAAATTTGCATTAGATTTAAGTCATTTTTTCATACCCTTCTTGTTCTAGTTTTTTAGGGAGTGTGTTTAAGGACTTAGTCTCCTTTATAAATAAACAACAGCCTAGCTATCTTGTAAAGCATAAGACTTGCCTACATGTATTTAAAATCGTAGGAGGAGTTAGTTGGCGGCCACCCCCAGACAGTTATAAGTCCAACAATTAGGTGATTTATTCCCTCTTGTGGAGATAAATCATATACCCATTTTCACCTTAGATTTAGGTCGTGCTTTGGCTCCTCCAAAGCTCCCTAGATTCAGGATCTGAAGTCATTATTTCCCTTTACATGCTACAAGCATAAATCCTCACCTCTTAGGCATTTCCGATCTTGTGTTGTGGAATGGTATGCCCTAGATTTCTAATAAAAATTCAACTCAAACATATAATTCTCCTCAATTTCAAAAATATAAAGCTCAACCATAGGATAGTTTGGGATGCTAGCTAGGTTTTAGCATCATTTGCATCCCCTACTCATCTCCCTTTATTTTCAATAATAACTCTCTCCTCTCTATCAATCTCACTTAATTTTTTAAAAATAACCAATTGATTGATAGTCCTATCTTTGAAATCTTTGGAGACAATGATCATTTACCTTAATCGAGAGTATTCTTAAGAAATATCATTTCTTAGGATGTAATTAACTATGGGGCCTTGCCTCCATAGGGAAATTAACAAACCCGATTTAAATAAACCCTACTTTACTTTTTCATATAAAGTAGGGGAAAGATCCCTAGTACATTCAAAGACTAATTGTCCTTAAGAGTCCTCATTAGGTGATTAGGTCCATTATAGGGTAGTGACTTCTATCTCTCAAGATAGTATACTATTCCTTAATATCATACCCAATCACCTTAATGAGTACACCTATGGATCTACATGGTGTCTCAACTATAATTTTTAACACATATTCTAATGTTGAAAATAAAATAACACACTCACACATATGAGCTAACCATAATTTTATTCGCTCTCTTTAGGTTATTGAACACTCAAAGAGTTACCCAAGATTGATTAAACAAAGTTAGGCTATGAATGAATGGATTTTAAATTAATTTCAATAAGCCTTTGCTTAACTGACTAAATTCTTTGATTATGTTTTAATTAGAATTGTGAAACTAACTTAAGCAAAAGGATCAAGGAAGACGCCTCAATCCTAATCCCTAAGCCATTTAAAACACTCAATTAGGCTCTGAAATAATTAGATTCTCTCTTATTTTAATTGGTTAATTGAATGGCTAATTAATTATTTAAGCTTTTTTAATTAACTTGAAACAAATGAAAAGGCTTAATGAAATGTTTATAAACAATGAACCCAAACCACTTCCCTAAGACTTTCCACTATTAATAGAGGATAATGAGCTTAATTAATTAATTAAATCACTATTAATTTGCTTAATTATCACTAATTAAGGTTGGAGAGTAATTAAGGCTTAATCCATTGATTTCCCTAATTAACTATCCAATAAATTCCAAAAAAAATTGGAGAGGCAGAGGTCATCCCCCTAAATATCTCTAAAAATTTTGAAATTAATTGGACAACTAATCAAAGAGTAATTAGGCTAATTAAGTTTTAAATTAAACCTTAATTAAGTAAAAATTACTATTACAACTTAATTAAGCATAATTTTAATGAATTCTACTCTAAAATATCTTTAAAATGAGTTTTCATTTGTATTCTTTAGATTTTTCTAGGATTAGTTATGATTTTTGGAAATTTCAACCTTAAAAATAGATTAATTAAGCCTAATCAAAGCCTTAATCCGGTCGACAGCTGACACAACGCACTTTCCACATGGCATGATGGGATTGGCCACTTAAGTTGTCACATTCACCGCTGACTCAGATTATCATGGACATACTATGCCCATGGACTGTCCGATCTAAGATTGGACATCCATGATTTGATCCACGATAAAGGAAGGAAATCAAAGGATATAATGCACGATTTGATCATGGTGGTCTGTTCTGATCATGCAGAATGTATAGCCCGTGATCTTCCTCCTTCGTGAGTGGCAAAAGATAGATGTCGTCGTCTTTCCCCATTCGATTAGAGCTCACCTGAGCTCAAATTTCCTCCAAAATCATCCCACACCTTTGGGGAAGGAAGATGCACACATCCAATGGCTAAGATTCGCTCAAATGCATAATCACTTCATAAAGGACCAAATGAATTTTGCAAGGGAGCTCAATTTTGTAAAACTAATGTCTTATTCAAATGACAAAGCTTACTGGTTGAGATGAAGCCTCTTCAAACTTGATTTGATGTAAAGCTCTCGGTCAACTAATCCATGCACATAGGATCCTCAGCTTCGATCAAACTCTAATCTCATGGTCAGATGATTGATTGGCCGATGAAGTATGAACATGTGGGTTGATGATATTTAGTTGAGTGGAGAAGGAATACTACATGGAGAAGTTTGTCGTGTTTTGTCTTTGCTCAAGGAGGAGGAAAGGCCAATGAGGAATCTCGGGAAGGCTCTTGAGAAGTCTCTAGGATTTTCAAAAAGGCTTAGGGAAGTCTCAAATTGAATTGTGTTGATTCTCGCTTGAATTAGGCGAGTATACCCAGAAATTGAACTTGATAGATGGACGAGATCGTTTCTAGAAATTCGACCGATTCGCCATCATCGGCCTTTCAGAGTCATTGCCATTGGTGTCAAGTGGCTCTCCATGAGTGGCCGAAGCCATATTAGGCTGCCCAAGGGAAGATTTGGGCAAGCTTGGGTGATTGCTTCTCCCTTATGTCCATGGTGGGTTTGGACATGAAAGAGGGGGAAGGAAAGATTACCTTTGGCCCATGGAAAGTGCTAGGTGTGTGTAGAGTGAGCTGAGGTGTCTTAGGAATGCTTCATTTGGCAAGTGGAGGGCTGCTATGGGGAAGGCAAAGTGGACTTTGCCACTTATGGCATGAATCCTATGCAAAGAGCTTTGCACATTGGTCAATCCCCTTGGTTGGGTTCTAAGTGGATTTAGGCTAGTTTGGGAGTGATTTATGGCTGATGTGGATTGGGTTTGATCAACTTTTGGGGTCCCATAAGGTGGCTTTGAGTGGTTTGACTCAATTTGGTCATATGGGTTTAATTGGGTCACATTGGGTGGGTTGGGTGAACCAATTGGTCAAATTGGGTCAAACCAAGGCTTGGATTAGGTTCATATGATGATTTGGAATATTTTTGTGTGATCAATTTGGCTTCGTTTGGCCTAGGCTTAGGTTTGCCTCATTTGGATTCAAATGAGTCAAATGGGTCAAATGGGTCAAATTGACCAATTTGACCAAATTGGATTGAGTTAGGTGTTGAGTCAAGTGCTATTGGTTGATTGATAATGATTGTAGGCTTTGGTTTGATTTAGTTTGGGTTTAATTTTAATTTTGGCCAATTTGACCTTAAAGGGTCAATTTGGGCTAGGTTTGGTCAAGTTGACCAATTGGTCAAATTGGGCTAAATCATGGCTTTGGTCAAGTTCAATAAGTGATTTGGAATGAACTTGAGCCATTGATTACAATCAATTTGGATCAAATCACGATTTGACCCATTTGGCTTTTTAGGCCAATTTGGGACAACTTAGGTCAAATGGCCAATTAGACTTGGTTTGGCTCAATTGATGATTTGGTCATGTTCAATCATTGATTATGAATAGGTTTGGGTTAATGGCTTCAATCAACTTAGCATATGGTGGGTTTTGGCTAGTTTGGGTTTCATTTGGGCTAAATGTTGACTTGGTCAAAGGACCAAGTTGACTTGGTTTGATCCAATTCAAGGTAGTTGATCACCCTAGGATGATTGTTAATCATGATATGAGGTTTGAAATGGCTTAGTTCAATCCAATTTGGGCTGGATTAGAATTTGGCTCAAAAGGTTCTTTACATCATTTTTGGATTAAGTGGACTTAAATGGGTCAATTGGTTAGGTTTTGGCTTGATTCAAGTTTAATTGAACTCACATATGAGCCTAAGATGAAGATATAAATCCATTTGAAATTGGTTTGGAGTTAAATGAATTTTGGTTCATATGATAATTTCAAGTCAAAAGGGGTCAACATGGGTGTGACTTGGGTTGACTTGGATTTGGCTTGATAATTACAGTTTGTGTTTATATTTGAGACAATGATTGAAGGAATGATTTAATCATGAGAAAATCCATGGGTTTTGAATTGATTTGGGTATCATTTAGCCAAGTTCAAGAATTTGGCAAAAAAGGCTAAAATTGGGAATTTGATTTGGGTTTGGTTTTGGCCACTTGGATTTATATTTCATTTATATTTATGAATATAAATGAAGATATAAATGGTTAATGAGAAAATCACTTGGGTTTGGAGTGATTTGGAAGCAAATTTGACCAAGTTGAGGGATATAGGTCAAAAGGGCTTAAGTAGGGAATCAATTTGGTTTGATTTAGTTTGATTAGATTTGAATGATTTGAATTTAGATTTTATCTATATTTATGAATGTAAATGAAGGAATGATTGATTTATAAAGAAATCATTTGAGTTTGGGTTGATTTTGATTGAGATTTAGTAAAGCTTATGGAGGTGGGTCTATATGGCTTAAGAAAGGTCTTGATTTGGTTTGATTTAGTTTGACTTGATTTGGATGGTTTGAATTTAGATCTCATTCATATTTGTGAATATAAACGAAGGAATGATTGATTTATAAAGAAATTGACCAAATTTGATTTGGTTTGAAGGGAGGAGTTTGAATTTATTCATGAGGTTCAATCATTTGGAGTTGGATTTGATTTGGAATTTGGATTGGGATTTGATTTGAGATTGAATTTTATATTTGATAAAATCAATTGAATTGGGGTTGTTGAATTTGGTTAAGGCTAAGTCCATAAGATAAAATCAAAGGGCTTATGAAGGGATTTGGAATTTGAATTTAATCATGGGTTTTAATCAATTGATTTGGGATTGGATTTATGATGATGGATTTGAATTTAAGGTTTGGTTTGGATTGGGTTTAAGGCTATAAGGTAGGCAAGTATTTCTAAATCCCTAAGGCATAACCTCTTTTTATGGCTAACCCTTCCAAGTCTCTAGGCTTAGGTTAAATGTTCACCTAATCACTAGAAGTGTCTTAAGACTAAGGAGCTCTTAGTGTCTACAAGAGTCCTAGATCTATGATGATGAAGTTGAGAACCCACTCCAAAAGTGAGGTCAACATGGGTGAAACTATGGTTTCCAACTTTTTACCTCGTTGAAGCTGGAGAATGGTGGTTTTGTTTTGAAGAGATGAAGCTCTGTTGAGAAGATCACTAATGCCTCCTTACTGATTGCTTTATGGACCAAACTCCACTGCAAAGCTCACCAGAGTTGATTAAGGGATTCCTTTCAGTGATCAATCATTCAAGAAATGATTCATTTCGACTCGCCAAAGTGAGGTGAAGGTGTGAGAAGAGTTTATTTGGGTTTGGTGGAGATTTTGAAAGCTTGGACAAACGGGGCGCTCGATTTTGCTCGAGGGTTGATCTCACTGGCGATAAAATGCACGAGGAGCTTGGAGGAAGGTCTCAGACTATATGGAATGCTCTAGAGAAGGTGTGTGTCAAGTTTGAATCCTTGGGGAGGAGTATACCCTCCTCCCCAGCTGAACTAAGGTTGAGATTGGTTTAGCCTTTGGCAGCCATCCAGCTAGGGTAGGTGGCCAGAGGTGGCATAAGATTGCTGTGGTGGCTGAGGGTGAGAGGCTGAAGGAGTATAATGGCTGCATGGGGTGTACAACCTTTCTTAGGTGGATCAATGGGGTGCCATGAGTGAACTCACTCTCTCATGGCCAAAAGGCTTAGCCCAACATCTTTGGGTTAGTTGGGTCAACGGTCCTCTTGTCCAAGAAGAGCCAAAGGTGGTTGTCATGGGGTGGAGAGTTGGAAAACCCATCCAAATAGAGATTTTATCGCATTTGAGCTACTTGTTCAATGGGTTTAATCTAAACTGGGTTCACCATGGATTGGGTCTACTTGGGCAAGCCCATGATGACCTAAGGATGAGTCATGCCAAGTTTGGTTGTATTTAGACTTGATTTGCTTGGGTTTGGCTCAATTTGACTCATATGAGAAATTTGGGTTCAACTGGATTAAGTTGACCAATTGGTCAAATTGGGTCAAACTAATGGTTTAGGTGCGTTAAATTAGTCATTTTGAGTGCATTGGTGCAATTGATTTGATTTAATTTGAAGTCGATTTGGGTTTGGTTCATTTGGGTTCATTTAGGCCAAATGGGTTAAGTTGATCAATTTAGTCAAATTGGCCAAATTGGTTTGAATTGAGGTTGGTTTATGTTTGATTGACCATTTTGAAATGATTATAAGTGTTGGTTTGAATTGATTTAGATTAGGGAATGATTTGGTTCAATTGGACCTTTTAGGTCAAATTGGGCTAAGTATGTCAATTGGGTTAGGATGACCAAATTGGGTTTAATTGATGATTGTAAGGTGTTAAATAATCAACTTATGATTGGTTAGAAGCATTGGTTGCAACCATTTTGGATTGAAATGAGATTTGGCCTAATTTGACCCTTTAGGTTAATTTGGGTCAACTTAGGTTAAGTGATCAAATTGGTTTGATTTTACCCAATTGATTGTAATTGGGTAAGCAAATATGATCAACAATCATTATGGAGGGGATTAGATGAGTTGATTTAATCCAATTTAAGTTGGATTGAAGTTTGAATCAAATTGGTCATTTTGGTCACATTGGGTCATGTGAACCAATTGGGTTGATTAGGTTGAATTGGGTTGAGTTGGTGTCAATTAGGTGTTGAGATGGGTTCAATAATGGATTTAGAGTTGATTAGTGGATATGATTGCAATTAATTTAGGCTTGATTGGGTTTTAACTCATTTGAACTTTTTGGGTCAAATGGGCTAACTTAGGTTGGTCAAATTCATTTGATTCGATTGGTTTGATTGCAAGTATTAGAGGGTTTGAAATGATATATTGAATGGCTAGAGTGATTGAAAAAAAATCAAATTTGACTTATTTTGCTTGAATGGGTTTGGGTTGGGTTCATAGGATTATGGTGAAGTTAACTTAGGCTAAGGTCTAAGTCAAATTGGCTTGGAGTTTGAATTAGAAAACAAATTCAAATGAGGTTAATTAAATAGGATTGAGGTTTCTTGTGTCACATTTATGTGAGTTTAGGTTTGGATGAGTGAATATGCATGGGTCTAGGTTTAGGCCATAGGATAGGTAGAACCTATTTATCCTAAGGTATATCTTGGGTTCAGGGTATGCCTCATAAGTCTCTAAGCTTGGGTTTAGTGTTTCCTTAGTCACTAGAAGTTTCTTATCATTAACGAGATCCAAGTTCCTAAGAGATTCCTAAGTCTAAGATAAGGAAGGTTAATCCTCACTCCAAAAGTGAGGTCAACAGGTTCCCTCCCTATTAATAATCATGGAGGTTGAGCTCCAACCCTCTTCCATTGCCCGTGGTCGTTCTCCGGCCTAGCATCGATAGATTGAGTGAGGGCTCGATTGCATTCACCTTCACTCCTATAACACATAGGAAAGGTCAATTGAGGGGGGAGGATCACTCTTCCCTTGTTTTCATATTTGGCCATAAAGTTTGCCACCAGCTAAGGTCGAATTCTAGCTTGTTGGTGGCAAGAGACCTAGAATGGGGCGGCCCATCTTCTCTCTCTCTGGAATGTATTGGAATGCATGGGATGAAGAGTAGAATTCTCTCTTCCCCCTCTTCATGCTAGGCTGAGGGCTCTAATTATGGAGGGCAGGTGGTGGTCAGACAATAAGCTTTGGCCACCTAAAATTTGGTGGTCAACTGATTGCAACTCTCCTCAAGAGTCTAAGGATGAAGAATGGGAGGTTATGATCTTCATGTAATGGCCATGTGCAAGGTAGTGGGGATTTATGATTCTTCTTTGACTTTCTTGCTTGCAATTCTTCACTCTCATTCACAATTATTCTAGTTGTTTGATTTATATATTTTATTGGTTTCTTTGACTTATAAGAAGATTAGATTATGGTGGAGATTGTTCGAGTATGGTTTCATTACAAGTGGGCATGTAGGGTTATTTTGATTACATATTTAAAAGGTTTGAATTTGGATTTCCTCTTTCTTCTATTTGTTTTAATGTTTGACTCTCACACACATCATTTAGATTAAAATAATATCAAACTAAATCAAGTTTTGAGAGATTCATGGGTTGGCAATGCTTCTTTTAAATTAATTTTGGGTTAATCTTTAGACTATCTATAGTTTTTTTTAATTTAGAGTCATTGTGAACACCACACAGATCTTAGGGGTAACTTATTGAGGTGATCGAGTATGACATTAAGGTATGATATATTATCTCGAAAGATAGAAACATCACCCTATAATATACCTAATCACCAAATAAAAACTTTTCATGCAGGTGTGTCTTTGTATATACCAGAGATCTTTCCCCTACTTTATATGAAAAAGTAAGCAGGGTTTATTTTATGATGGGTTCTTTAGTTTCCTATGAAGCAAGTTTTCATAATTAATCCTAGGAAATAAGGATTTCTAAGAAAACTCTCAATTAAAGTAGTTAATCAATATCAAATTTCAAGGCTAGACTATCAATGTATAGGGTAATTTTGGAAAATCAAATGGGAATGTTCAATTTAGAAAGAATTACTTTCAGATTCCAAGGAAGATAAGTAAGGAGCACTCATAATGCTATGAAGCCTAGTGAGCATTCCAATTTATCCTATGGTGAGGCTTTATATATATTTAAAAAGAGAGGATTTATTTTAATTTGAGTTAAAATTTTATTAGAATGCTAGGGCTTATAATCCACCAACACAAGATTATGGAAATGCCTAAGAGGTGAGGATTTATGCTCATAGCCCAAAGGAAACAAACAACCTTGGATCCTAAATCTATGGAGCTTTAGAACAAGCTAGAAGCAACCTCCTAAATCTAAGCAGAAAGGGGACGTAGTAGTTTACCTCCATGAGAGAGGATAAACACATCTAGCTCTTCTGGACTTACAACTTCCTGGAGTGGCTAACACCTCCTACGATACAAAATCATGTAGGCCGTCCATATGTAAATGCAAGATGGTTATGCTGTTATTTAATTTTGGAGAGGAGACTAGAGTCCTAAACTCACACCCTAAGAGACTATATCATGACTGATATGAAACCATGACTTAGACTAAATGCAAAACTTTACAATTTTTATACCATTTTGACACATTGATTTGGACAGAGACTTAGGACAATTATGTATAAATGCAGGATGAAATTAAATTATTGGTTAAATCAGTGGGAGATGTTCTCCACTACAAGGAATGCCCTCATAGGTCAAGCATTCCCCTATCGTGCAAGAGTGGAGACCCTCCCTATTCATGAAAGAAATAATATGATATGCATGATTATGGAAACACACATCATTTAGCTAAGGGGTTGATAAATCTTTTAATTATCTTGATTATAGCTTAGGCTTTATAATGAGGTTATAAATTATTTTAAAATTTAATTATGATTTATTAATTTGGGTAGAAAAATTATTTTTTCCCAAAGAGCATACCACATCTAGGACACACATTCAAACATCAAGCTTAAGAAACCTATGAAAATCATGTCATTTCTATTATGCACGATAAACCTAACAATCAAACATGTATAGATTTCATGAAAGAATAAGAGGTATGCAGTAAGCATTATCCTCATTACCCCAAAAAGAGAAAGATTTGGTAGCCGAGCTTTACCCTTATACAACCCAGATTACAATAAAATTTCATAATTATAATTAAATTAGATGTTATGGGGTTCTTCATTTTTTATATTCTTTTCTTCCTTTAGATTTGATTACACTCCAAGGTTTTATAAGGTCTCTCAAGACTTTGCCTTCCAGCCACTGCTCATCCTAAACCCCATAGCACTTACCCTAATTCCTATTGCAAAATTACATATTTATGGAGAAGTAAAATCTAACTACACCTGCAAGATAGATGTTAGCGAAACATACATATAAGCCCAAGTAGTTATATTATGTAATTTGTACTTAGTACCCTGCACATGGGTTACCAAGCCTGCCTGTCTAACATGGATTATGTAAAGGGGCATAAGCAACCTGCAAGTATAAGCATTTATATTTATAATTACAATGGCTCTTTTAGCACAATCTCCTACAGAAAATAATATTAGGCTAACAATGGCCTAACATCCAATCTACACATAATAATCTTAATATCTAGTCTAAAATATTACATCATAAAACAAAACATAATATCATACATACACCATCCTAACTTAGAGCTAGAAGTGGTGACTTAGCATTCTAATATGCATAGGCTTAGTGTGGTATGTCTTAGCTATGCTTCATAATTATAATTACCTAAGTTTGAAACTATTTAAACATGAATGGTTGTTTCACTTTAAGTTATTTAGATTATTGGTGGATTTTAATTTGTATTTTTTTTTTCATTTTGTATTTACTTAGCATCTAAATATTGTAAAGAGAAGAAGGAGGCTTAACCTCCTCCATCCCTATCTTAAGTTATTTTCTAAAAGCTTGTTATTATGAATTGGTTTCTTTTAGTGAATGATTTATTAAATATTTTATTAATCCTAAGTTTGAGTTAATCTTAAATAATCCTATTCAATATGAAAGGCACCTTAAGATTAATGAGGTTTAATTACTATCACATGAAAAATATTATATCATTCTTTTTATCATTAATAGCATTTACATCCGCAAAGTTCTTACTTATACATACAACATATTCATGTTTTTACACACTCAATGTTGTTTTAAATGCATGTATTTTGGTAGAAGAAAAAGATTACAATCCTTAATTAAGTATATGCATACATGTATTAAAGATTAAGCAAGTGTGTGTCATTGTTAAACTAAGGAAGTGAGATAATCTAATACCTCCTTGGAGCTGCTTAAAGCCTCATATTCTCGGGATGTCCAGACTATATACTTGCTAACTTCAATACACATAAACATATACATAACATAAGAATGAAAATCATGCAAAAGATTGTATTTTAATAAGTCATTTACTCATGAAAAGTAAAGCTCTATCCAAATTCTAGCACATGCACACATATGAATGAAATCAAGTAAGTACGTTCCGTTGTTAAACCAGGGAAGTGAGGCAATCTATGACCTCCTTAGGGCTACTTAAAGTCTCATATTTTTGGGATGTCCAAACTATATTCTAGCATTCAAACAGATGTAAACCTATGCATAAACATAGAAAAGAAAGCAACACATTAACATGCTTAAACTATTAATAAATATGAATTACATATAATATTCATATCCAACATTATTTAAGTCTTCAATGTCATATTATAATTTTAAAAATAATTTTGAGATTTATTAGTAATAATAGTCATGCCATATAATAGAATTAGATCAACACATGCAACTTATCCATATATAAGTATATTCATTTGATTACTTTTATTTGAAAATATACTACATGGTATCAAATGACATATAAATTTACAATGATTGAAAAGGAATAATTAAACATTGCCAAATGATACATTCAATCACATTAATTCCTAAGAACAATCACATTAAATAAGACTATTTAAGATCAACCAAAGTTTATTATTGAATTTAATTTTGGATTTAAATCATTGAACTTAAAGAAGAGGGATGATATTTGATGGTTTTTTTCCCATCCCATGTTAGTGACTTTACATATTTAAGGAAATATAGTTAAGTAGTTTTTATGGATTGATTAATTTCAAGTCTTTAAACAAATAATTTATTCATCATTTCCTAAGTCTTTTTAATTCAATTAATCATTTAATTATGAACCTCCAAAGATATACAAATGAAAAATTAAAATTGCAATGCACTTAAGGACCTATTGCAATAAGGCTCAATTAAATGTTTATTAAATTAGGATCTAATTAAGTACTTATATGATTTTCCCACACCATGGGTTAATCATAATTTTCTTAGAGTCTTTATGTTATTGAACACATAAAGAGGAACCCACAAATTCAATTTGAGTTATCTAATCTAATTACCATTTTGATTTGATTTAATTTGGGCCATTTAAATTACTTAATCAATCTTAATTAAGTTATGAATTAATTACCCTCCTTAATGGAATGGATTTGGGAAAATAATTAGGAAAGAGGTCCTAATCACTTCCCCTCATCATCTCACTATTAATTAGTGATTAATAATCATTAATTACTTAATTTTTACTGTTTGACAATTTAATAATTATTAAATTACTTAATAAGGGTAATTAAGGTTTGAATTTCAAATTCTCCTAATTAGCTAGCCAATAAATTTTAAAGAAATTATGGGAGGTAGAGAACATCTCATAGAGTTGACCTATCAATTTGAGACCCATTAACTAAATAATTAGGGTTTAATTAAGGTAATTTGAGAAAACTTCAAACCCTAATTAAGCATTATTCATTAATGAAGACTTAATGAAATTATTTTTAATAAATTCTCCTCTATTTACCTTTCCAAAATGTATTTAGTCATATTTTTAGGATTCGTATATAATTAGTTATGATTTTTCAAAGTTCATAACAATTAAACACATTTTAATCCCTAATTAATCCCTAATCCCATCGGTGCTACGTGAGAGCTGGCACGACAATGATTTCCACATGGCGTTGTGGGATTGGCCACTTAATCATCCGATGCGGCGTACTGAGTCAGCGACGGTGGACGCGCTTTTGTCCCCATCATCCAATCTCGGATCGGATAGTGAGGATTAATCTTGTGGATCTTAACGGATTAAATCCAGATTTTTTAATGGATTAATCAAAGGATGTCTATTCTAATCACTTGGAATGGATGACGGATGATTCTTCATCCCTCAAGCAACGGAAGACGGACACCGTCCTCCCTCCTCCGCTCGATCCGAGCTCGTTGGAGCTCGTAAGGCGTTGGGATTGACTCCAAAATGTATGGGGAAGAGATCTAAGGAGATCCTATAGTGAAAATTGTAGGAAATTAAGATTTCTTCTACAAAAGGCTAACACCTAAGAGGATTTCTATGATTTGTAGGAATTTACCTTGTCAGAGCTCAAGATCGACTGTACAATGACTAAGGTAGCTTCATCTTGAAGAAATAAAGCCGTGTTGAGAAGCTCATGAGTTGCCTCCTCGTTTGTAGTTCTGTGGATGAAACACCACCGTAATAGTCATCAAAGATGGAAGAGTGGTCTTCGGTGCTTGAATTGATTTGTTTTGGTTCACCGGAGCTTGGGGAAGGTGTGGGAGAAGTTAATTGAGGTTTAGTGAGGTTCAAGTGGAGTTGGATGGAGAGGGTGCTCAATTTCACTCGGGTTTGGTCTCTCCGATGATGGGGAGCTCAAAGAGAATCAAAAACACTCTGGGGATGCTCATCTCGACTCACTGAACCTCTCTGTTTGGTTTGAACTTTATGGGAAGGAGCATACTCTGTTCCAATAGATCGAATAGTTTGGATGGGTTCAGCTTTTGGCAGGCGTCCGATCGGTGCAGGCGACCGAAGGCGTCAGTGATAAACTGAGGTGGAGGCCCTTCAGTGGCTAAAGGCTGGACATGGGCTGAGGTGGAGTGTACCACCTCCCCCAAGTGTTCTAATGATGGGCTTGGGTGAACTCATCCTCTCCTTAGCCATGGCTAACCTAATCAACATTGGGTCAGGTTAGCCAGTGGTCCAAGTGTCCAAATCAAGCTTAGGGTTGCTGCCAAGGATTGATGGGTGGGTTTGACTACCCAAATAAGTATTTATCTCATTTGGAGGGGTTTACCCAATGGGTTTTGGCCTAATTTGGGTCAAGCATGGGTTGGGTTTATTTGGGCTGATCCATGATGACCCAAGAATGAGTCATGCTAAGTTTGGTTGAGTTTGGGCTTAGTTTGAATGGGTTTGGCCCAATTTGACTCATATAGGTCAAATTGAGTTTACTTGGGTTAGGTTGACCTATGGGTCAAATTGGCTCAAACCAAGGGTTCAGATAAGTTCAAATGATCATTTGGGATATTTTAGTTTAATTTGAAGTGGATTTTATTTCGACTCATATGAGTTCATATGGGTCAAATTGACTAAGTTGATTGATTTGGCCAATTTTGGCCAAATTGGCTTGGCTTAGGGGGTTAGTTTAGGTTCAATTGATGATTTAAAGATGATTATAGGTGTTGGTTTGATTCAATTTGGATTTGAGAATGATTTAGATTAATTTGACTCTTTAGGTCAATTTGGGATAAATGGGTCAATTGGGTTGGTTTCATCAAATTGGGTTCAATCAAGGGCTTGATCATGTTTAATAATCAATTCATGATTGATTTGAAGCATTGATTTCAATCAATTTGAATTGGGGTGAGGTTTGGCCCAATTTGACCTTTTAGGTTAAATTGGATCAACTTGGGTCAAGAGGCCAAATTGGCTTGGTTTGGCTCAATTGATTGTAATTGCTTGATCAAGGATGATCAACAATCATTGTAGAAGAGGTTGGGTGGGTTGATTCAATCCAAGTTGGGTTGGATTAAAGTTTGGTTCATTTTGATCATATTGGTCACTTTGGGTCAAGTGGACCAATTAGGTCAATTGGCTTGAAATGATAGAATTGGTTGTTCCTAGATTGAGTTCAATGATGTATTTAGGATTGATTATTGGGTTTGATTGCAATGGATTTAGGTTTAATTGAATTTTGGCTCACTTGGACACTTTGGGTCAACCAACCGGTGGGTTGAGTTGAGTTTAATGATTGGTAGCTATGATTGCAATTGATTTGAGTTTAATTGGATTTTGGCCCATTTGGATTCTTTAGGTCAAATGGTCTAGCTTAGATTAGTTGGATTGATTTGGTTTGATTGGCTTGATTGTAAGCTTTGGAGAGGTTTGAAATAGAGATTTGAATGGTTGGAGTGCTTTTATGAAGTTCAATTGAATTTGGATCAACTGAAAGAGCTATGGGTTGAGTCCATAAGATTGGATCATGGGGTTAAGATGGGTTTGGGTTTAAGATACTTTGGCTTGGAGCTCAGATATGTGATAAGATTCAATTGGGTTTGATTGTATTGATTAGAGGTTGGATTTGCATGAATGGAAAGACATAGGTCTTAATCTAGGCCATAGGTAGGTAGGTTCTATTGGTCCTAAGGTGTAGCCTAAGCCTAGGGTATGCCTTCCTAAGTCTCTAATTTTGGATTTAGAGTCCACTTAGTCACTAGAAGTGTCTTATGACTAAAGAGATCCAAGTGTCTAGAAGACTCCTAGGTCTAATGAAAGACGAGTCACTCCTCACTCCAAAATTGAGGTCAACACTAACCCAATTTAGCTCAAGTGGCTTTGAGTTGGTTTATCGTTTTAGGATTATGTTTTAACCATGCTTAATTTTTCATTGAAGATATTTTTAAGATCAATCAAATTGATTCGATCTGAATCCAATTTCGTCTAACTTTACTTTGACCCATTTTGACCAATAAGGATCTACTTTGACCAAAGTAAGTCATATTGATTTATAAGAATTAATTGGTCAATTTAGGCTTATATTAGATTTTAATTATGTTTGATGGATTATTTAGAGTGATTTGAGTTAATTAATTTTATTTAATTTAAGTTAATTTTAAATTTGACCTATGTTTGACCTAATAGGTTAAATTGGGTTCTATTGAGTCAAATGACCAATTTAACTTAATCAAGGTGTGCTTGGGTTTCAATCATATTTAATTAAGTGTTTGATATGGTGTAGAGCAATTAATTTCATTTTATTTGAAGTTGATTTGATTTAGACTCATTTTGACCAAAAGTGGCCTTAATGGGTCAAGATGGGTTTTCTCTAGTCAAACAATAAAATTGGTCAAACTAAATCCAATTATTGATTTAATTATATTTAATTATGATTTTCAAGAATTTGAAATTATTTAATATGAATTAATTTCTAATTTAATCTCAATTTGGCTTAATGAGGTTAGTTTGCATTTATTTGGTTAAATAGCCAAATAAACTCATAGAATCCTCATTGAAGTTATATTTTCTTAGTTTTATGTGAAAATATTCATTTAATAATTTTGAGTCTTTGGGATAACTCAATTTGGGAAAATTTTTATTGGTTGAACTTTGAACTAGTGGGGCCCACACAGGCCAACTCAAGTCAAATGACATAAATGGCCACTTTATACCCCATTTAAATTCAATTTCATATTTATTTATGTTTATAGATTGATTTTGTGCTTTTTTTGTTTAATTTAATTTTGATTTATTTTGATTTTATTTGATTTTTTTAGGCTTAGGTGATTTTAAGCTTAAATGAGTCAATTAGGTCAACCATTCCAACTACCTCGATCCTAACACAATTGAATTTAGATTTCAATTTAAGTGTATTTTGAGTTAGATTTCTATTGAATTTTATTATATTTGGGTTTGATTGCATTCACTTAATCCAATTGGGTTAGGTCGGGTCTTAAAGGATTCAATAAGATGACTTAGATTTTCACTTTAAGGTATTTGAGTTTGGTTTCATTTCAAATTTAATTTGATTTCAAAATTTTGGTTTGATTCAATTTATTATTTGATTTTAGTTTGGTGATACACCTACCACTAAATGTAGTGTCCTAAGTGTTTAATTAGAAATCTCCTAATCTAAGATTAAAGATCCTAATTACTAAGATTGGAATGATGTCAACCTCATCCAAAAATGGAGTTAACAATTGTTCCATAACATAGTTTGATCTAAATCATCAAGATTAAACTTACAATTTCTAAGGGTTTTAAACCATTTATCACATGATTAAAAATGGGTTGTCCAACCTAATTAAAAGGATTGGATGATCGAGATGTTATCTCCTTTAGCTCCAGCGAGATGTAAAGTCTGATGCAAAACCAGTACAAAATTTCAATGATTCTCTCCAAAAATTCATGATTGTTTTATTGGGGAAATTTTAAAAGTGAAAATATAATAAGTTTTTATGACATTTTGCTAGATTTGTATTATTTTATTTCACAAAACAACAAAGCCTAGGTTGAGCCATCATGTGAGTTGATTACCTTAGTCAAGCCAATGTTAAGTGGGTTTTCTATTTCAAAAATAATCATTAGATTTAGACAAAACTTTGGGATGTTTGCCCTCTTGCCACTCCATGGATTATCTTGACACCAACAGTCGCTACCCTTCACTGGAGTTTGATCGAATTCAATGGTTTTAAGATTATGAAAAGTGGGGGAATGCTTGATTCTTCTTGAAGGAGTGTAAAGCATCAAAAGTATATGGGGAGGCTTGGATGTTTGATTTTATAATTGGTCGATCCCTTCACCATCATTCAAGTCAATCAAGTGGACAATTATTGTGGTTGGTGATTAACTGATTGGAGGTATTCTTAAGTCAATCAAGTAGAAAAATGGAAGAAGTTAGGAGAGTGGATTGATTTTTAGATTATCTCTTTATTTTCATTTTGTTTATTCCCCCTTTATTTGACTTTGAATTCTTCCCATTATTATTTAGATTGCAAGCCCAATTATGATAGGGTTGCTAATGTTTGATTTAGGTTAAATTTATGTTAATTTGGTTGAGTCCAAATTGACAATTTAATCTAAATGAGTCAAGTTGAGTCTAATGATCTAATGATTAATTTGGGTTTTGATTGAGCCTTAATTATGTTTAGTGAATTATCTAGAGTGTTTGAGATTGTGTGATTAAAATTGATTTTAGATTTAGCTCAAACTAGCCTAATTGGATCAATTTTATTCAGTCGGTTCCACTTTCAAAAAAGTTTAATTATACATTTGAAGTGATTTAGAGTGTTTAATTTGGTTTAATTTCAATGTAATAATTGATTTTGTCTTAATATGGTCTCCTAGGATTTATTTAGGTTAAATGGTGTAACTAACCAAATTAGGCCTCAATTGAATTCATAATTGGGCTTGATCGAGTTAGTATGATGATATAAAACCCTTAGGGAAGCTCAATTTCACTTATTTTAATTAGATTTGATTTAAGTTTAGTGGGGCCCACTAGCTTGATTTAGGTTTAATCATTGGGTTTTAGTATTAGTTTAGATTTGAGTTTTGACTTCATTTTGTTCGAATCTAGTTTTAATTTCAATTTTGTTAATTTTGATTTTGGTTGCTAGCTTTGTACTCACTTAACCACTTAAGAAGTTTCCTAAGTGTCTAGGTGAGGAAGTCCTTAGTCTAGAATTGGAATGTTAAACACTAAAATGAGGATATGTGTTAGACTCATTCAAAAATAAGGTCAACAAAAACTAATGGAATTAAACCCTTGGGTTAGTCATATTAAGCTAGTGTGCCCCACCTAGCTTGTCATTGTCTAATCAAACCAAGGCACCTCTAGGCTAAAACCAAGCTATGCTAAATAAATTCTAACCTTAAATCTAATTCCCTTACACAAAACTTAACATGATTGGTCTCTGATTAGGCTCATTGGGTCACTTAACCCAACTTGATTAATTTGGCCCATTTAGTTCACCTTAACTCAAACACAAACTAAAGCCAAATTGATTCAAATTAATCAATCTCAAAACTTCCAAAATACAAATCACAACTAATTTAAGCATAATTAAAGCCCAGCCTGGTTAATTAGCTCACTTAGCCCAACTAAATTATTTGGGCCTTGATGGGCTAAACTAAAATTAAGCCTTAACTATTTGAGATTGATCATGCCTAAAGACTTAAAAACCTCACATAAATATGTTTACAATTTGGCCAATAGGTCTATCTAACTCAAGTTGGCTCAATTGAAACTAATAGGTTCAAAATCAAAATCAAATTAAACCAAATCTAAATCAAATTGAGCGAATTTAAGACATTGGAATTATCATATAAAAACACAATCCATACCTTATTGAGGTTCAATTTGGCCAAGTAGGCCACTTGATTCAAATTGGTCCATTTGAACCACATTGAGCCGAATTCAATTTAAACCCAAATTGAATCAAACCAATCATTCGAACACACTCCAAATTGATAAATGAACATAACCCAATGGCCCCTTGGGCCAAATTTGGCTAATTTGGCCAATTAAAATTTTCCAATCCATAACACATTAGAGCAAATCCTATAAAACTAAGTCCAAACCTATCCAAACATGGCCTGACCATTCCTTGGGCTCCTAATGATTTAACCAAGTGGGCTTGACCCAAGGAGAACCTAATATGGGTCAAGCTTAAGTGAACCAAGTTCCAAATAAAGAGAATATCCAAAATTAGAAAAGTTCAACCTCCACTTTACCTTTAGTGGTTACCTTAGCACCTCTTAGGCTCAACCTAGCAAACTAAGCCTATTTTGAAGCTGGTTTGTCCAACCATTAACCCAAACAAGCAAAGCCACAAAGAGACAAGCTTCAGTTCACCTCCCATGGCTTGTCCTTCTCACCTTATGGCCCCATACTCGGCTGGCCAATAGGAAAAATCTACTTCATTAATCTCAGCCATTTCTATCTTAGTCATGCACCACCACTGTCCTATGGCCAAACCAAACCAAAATAATGGTTCACATGGGGATATGCATATACTTTGAATGGGGAGGTCCTTAAGTACTCAATACACTTGCCATACTCCCAAAAGACAGTTCCCAAGCTCCCCAAATCTTCATTAACACTAAAGCTCAAGCCACCATCAACAACCCTTTTGGTTGAACATCCTAAAACACCTTCTCCATTCCTAGCCACCCAACACCTTCTTAAACCTCAGGAAAAAAAAAGTGAATCAAGCCCTTCCCAATTCGTTCTCAGGAAGGTAGAGATAGACCAAACTCTGGTGACCCACGATGGCCTGTTAGTCTCGGGAGCTTTTGCCAAGGAGGCAACTAGTGATCTTCATAGCAGGGATTCACCTCTTCAAGATGATCAAAGCTAGCACTGGAGAGAAATATGGTGGACATTCTCTTTAGTAAGGTAACTTCTCAAAACCATAGATAGTGTATAGGTCCTCCATTATTTTTGAAGTGAATTTATGATTAATTAGGATCCAACTATAAAAACCTCTTGCATTTCATTTATTGATCCTTTTGAACGCATTAGAATCAAAAACAATTTGAGCTTGAATAACTTAAATTGAGTAGAAAAAGATAGGTGGTCTTTGCTTCTCATTGGAGAAAGGAGCCGAATCACGTAATGTTCATTCTATTTAATTAAAATAGATTGTCGAGATCTCATCACATGATAGATATGATTTCATCCGTTAAGAACTGTGGGTTAAGTCAGGCACAGATCAAAATTATATTTTCCACCAGCCACGTAGGCATCACGTGGTTCATGGTTTATGACCAATATAATCACATCAAGTGTAAAGCATGTGCTACTTTAGTTCTCATGTAGATTAATTGATTAATAGGGTTTAAAATTATTTTAATTGATTGAACCATAAAAAATCATAAATGATTATAAAATATTTTAAAAATACAAACAAATACTCTATGGATTAGTGAAATGAGTAGAATTTAGAAAAATAAAGCCTTAATTTTTAATGACTAATTTAGGATTGTATAGAGTTTAATAAAAAAAACATATTTATGAAAATAAGTTATCCACCTAAATAATTTAAAATTTTCAAGGAATGTCCCTAGTGATGTTCTATGTATCCCATAAAAATTTCAAGTGATTTGGGAGGGTAGATCATAAGTTCATAAATTTTGAAGCCTTAATGATTAAAAAAACCTAGTAATTAATTATAAAATTACAAAAATGTATTTTAAGATCAAACACAATTATTTAACATAGAAGTACCTATGATAAATAATTAGACCATATGGTCTTAATTAAAACTCAAAATCACCAAATTAGGGTTAATTAGTTAATTAAATAATTAATTAAACTACATGAAACTTAAAAAAATTCATAGCCAAGTATATGAAATTTTAAAAAATATATAAATACCCTTTCTTTGTGCTCAATAATAGAGAGGAATTCAATGAAATCAAAAGTCTCAATTAATATTGGGTATTTTGAAAGTAATTGAGACATTGATGAAATTTTAATTAATTATAAAATATAAGTCAAAATATTTTGACACATTTAGAATAGGTTTTTTATGTAATTATTTGGCTCTATAAAAATTTTAAATATTTTGGATTTATGTTTTATGAGTTATTAGATAATTTAGGTTAAAGTGAAAGATAACTTTAATTAATTTAAAATTTTAAAAATTTATAAAAAGTTCACCTTAAGATATTTAAATCTCTTTATATATAGAGAGAATCATAAAAAAAAAGTCAAACACATTTGATCATCACTAAATGCACTAATCACTTTAATTAGGCTTACTTACATATGTATTAATTAATTAATTAATTAACCCATAACCAAAAAATTTCCTTAAAAAAATTCAATTTATATCCAAATGACTAGATAATCCTAGGGACCATAGGGATTCTTAGGGGATTCTTACGTAATCGAACCATTGAATACTTCATATCAACAGATAAGATACTCGTCAATATTGATTAGATCTAAAATCTATTATGAAATTGCTCATTAAATGAGCATTCTCAATATTATGCCTTGAAGAGGACTCGAACCTCCATGCTCTTTAGCACGAGATTTTGAGTCTCCCGTGTCTACCATTTCACCATCAAGGCATCTTAAAAGTGAATCGTATTCCATGAATATGATATATATCTAGTGTGATATATGGAATATATGACAAAGGTGGAGTGTTGGAGTATTTCTATCGATCGGTCATGTCATATAGGTCCGAGTCAGACATTAGATTGCTTCAATTGGAATTTTCTGGGGGAGGATATCTTCATAAAATTTTGAATATTTATCAAATTATTTTAATATTGTTTATATTTTTCTTATGGAATAACTAACACACACACACACACACCATTTTTCTTATATTTATTTTGAAATTCATGTAGAGTTTCTTGATTTTATGAGTAGTATTTTAATTTAAATATTTTATAAACCATATTATTATATGATAATAGTAAAAAAATTTTAATTAATTCAAAATAATCTCAATTTCTTATGAGATGCATCACTAAAGTTACCTGATTCGAGAATATATTACATAATTTTGTGATGTGTATTGACATTAATTTAATATTTTCTTTCTTATTTAATTACTAAATAATATTAAATTATTGATAATTTAATGTGGTGTTTATTTTCGGATGCGCCGGGTGGACACCATACAAATTTTAGAGGGTACTTATTGAAGCGATTAGATATATATCATTAATGTATGACGTACTATCTCGAAAGATAGAAATATTATCCTATAATGGATCTAATCATCTAATAAGGACTACTAAGATGATGTCTTTGAATATACTAGAGATCTTTCCCCCACTTTACATAAAAAAGTAAAGTATGGTTTATTTTAAGCCGTGTTCTTAAGTTCCCTATGGAGGCAAGCCTCCATAGTTAATTACATCTTAGGGAATATGATTTTCTAAGAAAACTCTCGATTAAAGTAGTCAATTATTGTCTCCAAATATTTCAAGGTTAAGACTATTAAAGGATTAATTATTTTGGAAAATCAAGTGAGAATGCTTAATTAGAAAGACTTATTTTGGATTTGAAAGGAAGATAAGTAAGAAATACTTATGATACTAGAAAGTCTAGTGAGCACTCCAATCTATCTTATGGTGAAGTTTTATATGTTTTAAAGTGAGAGATTTATTTTATTTGAGTTGAAATTTTATTAGATTACTAGAGCTTATAATCCAATCAACACAAGATTATAGAAATGCCTAAGAAGTGAGGATTTATGTTGTTGCCCAAGGAAAACAAGCAATCTTGTATCCTAAATCTAGGGAGTTTTAGCACAAGCTAAAGCACGACTTAAATCTAAGCGAAAGGGGAACATAAAGGTTTATTTTCACAAGAGAGGATAAACCCGTCCAACTCTTCTGGACTTACAACCACTTAGAGTGGCTGCCAGCTAACATCTCCTATGATTCAAAATCATGTAGGCTGGTCTTATGTAATTGCAAGATAGTTTAAGATGTTATTTAATTTTGAAAGTGACTAGAGTCCTAAACTCACTCCCTAAAAGACTAGATCATGTTTGATATGAGCATATGACTTAGTCTAAAAATGAAAAAACTTTTTAAATTTTATATTATTTTGACATATTCATTTAAACAAAGGCTTTGGGATTTCTTATGCCTAAATGCATGATGAAATTTGGTTATTGGCCAAATCAAGATAGAAAGAGGGTGAAACTCCAGCATAAGGGGTTGCTCTCATAGGTCAAGCGGTCCCTAAAGTACTGAATTAAGGCCCTCATATTTGCAAGAGTGATTCAATATGACATACATGATGTGAAACATACAATATACAGCTAAGGGGTTGTTAAATATTTTAATTATTTTGATTATATCCTATTCTTTAGAATGAGGTTGCAAGTTATTTAAAATTTAGTTATGAGTTGTTAGTTGGGTAGAAAAATTAATTTTGTCCTAAGAGCCTACCACATTCAGGCCACACATTCAAACATCAATTATGAAGAAACTATGAAAATCATATTATTCTAGTGCGCAAACTAAACTAAACAACAATCATTTTTATAGACTACCAAAAAAATAGAGACGTACATCAGAAAAAAGAGAAAAGATTGAAAGTCGAGATCTACCCTTATATAACCCGAATTACAAAATAATGTTACAATTTAGAATTGAATACATGCTATGGGGACTCTTCATTCTTCATTTCTTCTTCCTTCTTTATGATTTGGTTTGCTCCAAGGCATCACAGGGCACCCTAGGACTAAGCCTTCTAGTCACTACTCATCCTAATCTCTATAGCACTAATTCTAATTCTTATTGCAAATTATATATATATATATATATATATATATATATATATATATATATATATATATATATATATATATATATATATATATATATATATATATATATATATATATATATATATATATGTAGTTATTATTTCATAAATGTTAGCTAAACATACACACAATCCTAAGTAGTTATTATTTCATAATTTAGACTTAGCACCCTGCACATGGATAACCAAGCCCACCTATCATAATGTGGATTATGCTTAGGGGCATAAGCAACTTGCAAAGAGCACATTTATATATATTTTTACATCAGCCCCATAAGCATAATCCCCTGTAAAAATAATATTAGGCTAACAACGGCCTAACATCTAGTCTACGATCCACATTCCTAACATCCAATCTAAAATATTACATTAGAAAATAAAACACATCATCATTATATGCACCGTCTAACCTAAAGGTAGAAGTGGTGACTTAGTATTTTAATGTGTGTGCTTAGGCTTTATGTGGTATGTCTTAGCTAAGCATTAAAGTTATGATTTTCTAAATTTAGAATTATTTAATTTAGCATGATGGTTGGTTTCACTTCAAGTTGTTTAGAAGTTTAGTGAGGTTTACTTTGTATATTTTTTTTTCATTTAATTTACACTTAGCATCTAAGTGTTATAAAGAGAAGAAAGAGGCTTAACCTCTTTCATCCCTACCTTAATTTATTTTCTAAAGCATATTATTATGATTTGATTTCCTTTAGTGAATGACTTATTAAGTATTTTATTAATCCTAAGTTTAGGTCAATCTTAAAGAATCCTATTCAACATGAAAGATATCTTAAGACTAATGTAGTTGAATTACCATCACATAGAATATGTTGAACCATTCCTTTCCATCACCCATAACATGTATATGATTTAACACTTAGCATACCTATACATACAACATATTTTGGCACACTTGAATGATCATGGGTGCATACATTTAAAAATTTTATTTTACTTGATTGAATTATTTATACATGTAAATTAAATCTTTATCCAAATTCTAATATAAATATACATATGAATGAAATTAAATAAGTGCATGCGTTTATTAACTAGGGAAGTGAGATAATCAAATGAACTCATTGGGGCTACTGAAAGCCTCATATTCCCGAGATATCCAGACTGTATACTCATTATCATTCAAACATATGTAAATTCATATATGAACATGGGAAAGAAAGCACTACCTTTACGTGCAATACATTTGATATGCTTAAAAGATTATGGATGCATGTATTTTTAGTAGAAAAGAAGATTCTCATTCTTTAATCAAATACACATACACATATATAAAAGATGTAAGCAGGTACGTGCCGTTGTTTAAACCAGGAAAGTGAGATAATCAAATAACCTCCTTGGGGTTACTTAAAGCCTCATATTCTCGGGATGTCCAAACTATATACTCTCATCTTAAATACATATGAATGTATACATGATTAGAAGAATGAAAATCATGCAAAATATTATATTTTATTTGATTAAATTATTTATACATGTAAATTAAAGCTCTATCCAAATTCTAATACAAAGATACATATGAATGAAATTAGATAAGTATGTGTCTTTATTAACCAAGGAAGTGAGATAATCAAATGACCTCATTGGGGCTACTTAAAGCCTCGTATTCTCGGGGTCTCCAGACTATATACTAATTATCATTCAAACATTTATAAATCCATACATGAACATAGAAAAGAAAGCACTACTTTCATATGCTTAAGCTATAAACACATGCAAATTCTATATGTATTCATAACTATTATCACTCAAAATATTATTATCAATTTATAGCTTTCAAAAATAAATTTAGATTTATTAGTGATAATAGTCACACATATAATAAGATTAAGCCAACACATTCAATTTTACATAAGTAAATTCTATTTGATTTTGAAAATATGAATGTATGATATCACATGACATACAATATTTAAAGTGATTAGAAATAAATAGCCAAATATTTTCACATAATTCATTCAACTACATTAATTCCTAAGGATTATCACATGAAATAAAATCATTTAAAGAAAACCAATGCTTCTTATTAATTTGATTTTTGATTTTAGTTAAACTTAAAGAGAAGAAATCATTTTCCATTTTTCATCCCATTCCCATGTCGATAATTTTAATTTGTTCAAGGAAAGATGATTAAGTAATGTTTATATTTTAATTAAGTTGAACCATAAAACAATCCATTTAATTATCCTTTCCTATGCTTCTTTAATTTAACTAACTATTTAATCATGAGCCACAAATGATATGAACATGAGAAAAATAAAATTGCAATGCTCCTAAAGGACCTAATGCAATTGGCTCATGACCTTAAATCTTAAGATATAGTCTAAACCTATGGCAAGTACTCTTAAGTCCCTAAGTTTGGGTTAAGTGTTCACTTAGTCACTAGAAGTGTCCTATGATTAAGAAGATCCTAATGTCTTGAAGACTCCTAGGTCTAAGGTGGGAGGATTGAATCCTCACTCAAAAAGTGAGGTCAACATTCAAAAATTGATTAAAATATTATGGAGTTCTCTTTAAGATGTCATCTTAGCTTTAAGATACATCCTATGAAAATATGATATCATTTTAAATTGAAATCAGATGTCATAATTTAGATGATAATTAAAATAAAGTGTCACTAATTAAATTTTATAATAGATTCACTTACTTTAGGCCCATAGAGTGACTCCTCACCCTTTGGTGGGATGTTCATTCTATTAAGATCAAAGTGTTAAGAGCAACGATCTCATACTCTTCAAAATATTAAATCTACTTTAAACTCAAACTAAATCACAATTTTACATTCATCTCTAAATCATTAATCATTTGAATTAGAATCACCCAATTGTGAATTTGCTTTCAAATTATAATTTAAACATTAAAGCTTAGATTTATCTCACCACACTAATCTTTCTACATACATTAGGTTGTTGGGCAACTGATTCTAGACTTAAGTTAGGATAGTGATTAATTTATAATATATTAAATTTCTTATTTTGTGATGTTTTATTTTGGACTAGTTAATAAGATTATTTGCTTGTAACATATATGTTACAAATAATGGAACCCGACCACATCGACCATTAATTTGATTGTTTGATGTTGTGTTTACATTATATTGTACACTAGAAATTGCATACTTTTTTAGATTTCTTCCTATGATGATGCGATGGTTGTTGTGTAAGCTGAATTTTGTTAAGCTCTTAGGAATTAATTTTTCAACCTAACTAAAATTAATCAACTCAAACTAAAAGCAAATGTAACTCATAATCTCACTTAATTAAAGTCTTAAGCATAAATACTAAAAGTAACTAAAAACCCTAATTTTTGTGAATCACGAGAGCATATATTTTCGTAAAATTCTTGAGACCCTAAGGGCCATATATCTAATGAGGATAGTTACCTTCTTATGAAAGTCTCTATCTTCCTTTTTCTGATTTAGCCTATAATTATGTTCTAACTGAATCTCATTATAACATGCATGAATAGCCAACTCTGTCAAATAAAAAAATTTCGTATCTAAAAATATATAATATTTGAAAATTATTATATTAGTTAGAACCATTTCATATTCAAAATTAAGAAATAATGCAATGTCTAAATATAGCAAGGCTATCTACACTATATGATCTTTCATCATACAATTAAATAAGTTCTATACAAATTTATACAATAATAAATAAAATGTAAAAACATTGACTAGTATGTACAAAATATTAAAATAACATATTATAAATATCAAAGATAACACCTCCAATAAAGAAAGTTATGTGCATCATCTAACAAATAAAGTTTGCTACCTCAAAGCGTATTGTGTGGTTCCAATTTAGTTGATATCCATCTAAATCATATCAAGTGAAAATCAATGTGTATCCATGTGCATGCATGCCTACATGTGTGTAAACATTGTCAAATTGATAACTAATGTGAGTGCAACATATCCAATTTAAGCTACCTCACAATTAACATTGAGTGTAAGCATTGTCAAATTCGTTATTATCACGACAAAAATACTTCATGAAATCTTGAATTTAAGGGGTTGTTTGGTTACCTGTATTTAAAGGGTAAAAATATCAAATCTGAATTTAACTTTTGATTTGATATGATCTGAAAGTAAAATTAGATCGTTTGTAGTGTATTTAAAATATATTAGAATGGTCATTTTTAGTGTATTTGGAATTTGGCCAATTTGGTAATTTAATCGGCCAAGAAAAGTATTTTTATTTGTATTGGCCGATTCATTGCATTGTCGGTCGCCACCAACCGGTGGTCATACCATACAAGTCGGGTCCGCCGTCAGCCCGCCCAATCACCGTCCCACTACTTCTTGAAAATATTTTACATTACATTTATTTTATCAAACATAAAAAAATGAACTCATATATTTATAGAGTTTTCAACCAAACAATCTTAAAGTAATTCAAATATACTGTATTTCTTTTACACTGCATTACTTTTATCTGTATTTTTTTCAGTCAATCAAACAGCCCCTAACTAAATAAGTTCAATCTACGGTCAAAAGCAATGAAGGTCTATGATTATTAAGAGCTAATCCTATCAGTAGATGGGTGTAGAGATCTCCTCTAAAGCCCAATAAAGGTCCCTAAAGAAGAGATGAATGTAGAGATCAGCCGATCCGATTCGCTGCATAAAGTAATACAACTATAAAACTGATCATATAATATAATAGGCATGAGCTGAAAATTTTGGAAATAATGAGCAGAAGGAGATTTCAGCCATGCGACAGCATTTTTCCTGAAAAGCCTATCATACAACGGACATGAGCTCATAAAGTAAGCAAACCCTTGCATTTGTTTAGTTGATGTATCCACCACACCTACTGCATTGGAGACGTCATCATCTTCAAGAGAAGTTTAACGGTCAATAAAATAATTTCTCTGCACATTCACGGTAGTATTAAAATGTTTAAAATGACGCCGCACGGTCTCAAATTTTAAAGGAGTTCCCTCGGCTTATACATCTTCGGTGAAGTATCGAACCCTTCTTGACGTTAGCCTCCTGAATATGTGTGTGCTCTATTTACAAATATACTCATAAGGATCTTTTAATATGTACCTATCGACTCCCTACAAACCGTTGACTATGAGACCGCCGGCGCTGACAATCGCCGGCAGTGACTCCCTGCTGACGTCGCGTTTGACCTTCCTTGCTTTGAGCTGGACAGTTACAGGTCTAGTTGTACCCTGAAGGCAAGTCTTGAGCTGATGGATGCCTGGAACTAGCGTCTTCTCAGCCCATTCTTCCAGCCCGTTGCAACGAACGCCGGCTCCGGCCAGCCAAATCCCGGCCGTGATCTTTCCAAGCGCATCCTCCTCGACCCGTATTGAATGCTCGTGGCCAACAAGTGCACTGAATTTTGATCTAATGAATTCTGCAAGCTTTCTCTTCACTGAAGTGAAATCAACTGGCTGGAACAGAACCACCTCATCTACCAGCTTAGGTAGCTCAGCAGCCGCCCATGATAATGGCGCAAATGCTGGTTCTGCCAGTTTTTTTATTACCAGACGCTTATGCTCGTACTCTTGCTCGTGCTCCACTGTGAGATCGCTGGAATTGCGGGAACCTTCGGCGGGATCTTCATCCTCTTCCTCGGTACCAATTGCTAAGTTCAAGTCAAGCGAGAGACCTGATGGTGATTCCCTCGATCTCTTCACTGATCGTTCATCTTTGCAGAGCCATTCAGCTTGACGCTTTCCTACGCTCTCTAGAATTGCAAATTCCAATGCCCATCCATTTCTTGCAGCCTCTAAAATCTTCTCCTCAGAATGAGTAAGCGAAGAAGGCTCATCAGTGAGGAGGACAAAGATGGCGCTTTCTAAACCGATTTCCCGGCCATGGGAGTCGGGTAGTCGACTTGTTTTCATCGCACTCTTAATTGTGTTTTTATCCACAATGTTAGCACTGTTAATGTCTTCAATAACGATCACTGAGAAGGGGTTTCGATAAAGAGCATCTGCTACTCTATCCATGGAAGTCTTGCCACGAAGAACTGTGTTAGAGTCGAAGTAATTCTTGTCGACAGGCGATGTACTGGCAAGTCGGATAGTGATTGGAGTTGTGCCAAACATTAGCTCTGAGAGAGCTGCAGCCATTTTCAACTTGCCAACTTTATCAGAACCATCAAAGAGCAACCAAATTGTCCCCTTTGAACCGATGGGTCTCGGCTTTCCATTACCAGACTTACATTGAACTACAGCCGTTGCTATGGCTGAGGCTGCTTCAGGCTGCCATCCAACTCTTTCAGTCAGTCCATGAAAAAGCCGTTTGAAGGAGTCTAGTTCTGAAATGCATGGAGCAGCCTTATCCTGCTCGCAACCAGCTGAATCCTTGACACGATCTAAGTGAACATTTACCATTATGGTAGAGGAAGGTTTTGATTTACCAAGCACAAGATCAGTCTTCACTAGACTATCAGATGGGCTAGCTGTTCGTTCGAAAGAGCTTATCTGAAGGGTAGGGATGGCTCCGGTAATGGTTAATTTTGGTCGCCGGGACAATGCTGGGGAAACAGACAAAGCTACTGGCTTTATTCTGTCAGTCTGAACAGCTGGGGAGTGGATCTTGGAGCAGCTCTCCTGCCATCTCTTCAGTAGTTCTGCACTCCGCTTCAATTTCAACTGTAGAAAAAGGCATGATATTTTAAGCTGTGAATATTGAACAGATCCTTGCAAAACAATTTTGAATGAACAATGCAAACCTGGGAATGATCTTGTTCTATTGCCATCTGCAGCCACGAAGACAGTGGGTGTCCAGATTCTTTCTTGGACGTGGAAGATGATCGTTCAATCTCTTTTGCAACAAGCTTCGGGAGCTCGCGCTCGTAGTCCTTCATGCAGATAGAGCACAGAGAAGATTTCTGGGAGGATTCACTGCCGTCAAGAGATGGTGCAAATCTTCGAGGAGGAACACCAGCAACAGGGGTGGCAGCTGTGAAACTCCTCACGGGAAGCAGAGGCTCCATAGAAGTACCAGGACTTCCATTAGCTCCAAGTCTATAATCAGGAGGAAAGTGATGAGTGGAAGGATAAATGCCAAATGTAAGAAATTTGATCTCTCGAGCAAAATTGAACTTTACCAACATCAAGAAAGACGAATAAAAAAACGCTGAATTGAGCTAATGATTATTTCTACGAGTAATCGAACAAGAATTTCTTTGCAAAATGGATTTTGTAAAATGAAATAGAGGAGGCTGCTAAGACGCAAAAAACACACCTTGGGAACAAATGGGGAAGCGGTGATCTTGGGGTGATGGGAGCGGCCTGGACATCCCAATCGTCTTCTAGTGAGGGGTGGTAGACCTGGCATCGGAGATAGGTGGCGCATGTCGCCAAGCCTACAAGCCACATACGGTGGCTACCGGCGTTGTTGAACCGTGTTAAGAGCTTTGTCATCTCTACAACCGCTGAGCGGGCGGTCTCTGAGGCGACAACGGGTAGCTGGTGATGCCCCGAACCAGGTCCTTCAACCAGACATCTTAGATCACCGAGGTCAAGCACAACGCCGACCTCCCCAATCTGGGTTTCAATCGAGGCCCCCACTTCTCTGATCCTAGTCGGGATCTGTGACCGCTCGTCGAAATCCTTTTCCAAGGAGATAACCTGCGCGCCCCGGAGCGACGACGGAACGAGTGTGTCAGCTCCGGATTCGATCCGCCAGAGGACGTCTCTTAGAATTGGCCGGAGATCGGTGTCACCGACGAGAACAGGGTTGGTCTTTTGTCGGCGGCCCATGATTTCAAGCACGCGCTTGGCCTCATCAGGGCGGATTTGGAATCGAGGGTTGCGAAGCGGGTTTATAACCCCGTTGATGGCGGTCGATGAGGAATGGGAAGGGGAAAGGAATGGAATTTGGGATATCGAGGTGTTCGAAGATGACGAAGTAGTGGAGATAGAAAGGGATTGCTCAACGTTGGCTTTGACTGAAGGAGAGGAGAAGGATGCCTCTCGCATGACGCGGCTAACAGATGGGTCATCAAGGATTGAAAGGACCAGCTGGTCTAGTTCGACCTTAACGGCGAGAAGCGGCTGTTGCTGCTGCTCTGGGCAGCCACGGCGCTGGTGAGCCTGCGCACGCTTCAAAGCAGCTAAGAGAGCATTGGAAATTGGCGGCTCTGTAACTGAAGAAGAGGAAGAGTCGCTGTTGCTAGGAGTAGAGGAAGGGAGGCGGTCGAGGGCGACAGAGAAGCATAGCTCGAGTGCACGGCATTGGAGGGGGTGGGAGGAGTGGGGGTGGGAACGGACGCAGGCCTGACGGAGGAGGCCAGAGGGGGAAGAAAGCAAGACGGCTGCCACGTGTAGTGGAGTCGTCTGCCCATGACGCCGCCGTGCCGCCTCTCCGACTGCCTGGCTCAGTAACGCCGCCGCCTCAAGCGTCATCGTCTGTTGGATCGTGCTCATCGATGCCCTCATATTCCTAGGCTTCTAATTCTCCACTCCCCGTCTCTCTTTCCAGCTATCTTATTTGTTTCTCCTAATTAAGTACTGCTCGTAAAATCCAGGAAGAACAAAGAAGCTTTAGAAGACGGAGATGATGTCGTGCATAGTGGAAAGGCGTGGTATTGGTGAACTAAGAATCTTCCCTTCCAAATCTTCCTCTGTGCATCTTCCTGGTCGAGAAACAATTTCTCGCAATTTTTGATAGGGGACACGGTATTTATATTTTCTTATATTAAAAATTTTAAGAATATTGAAAATAAACGGATGCAGACTGAGAAATTATTTGTGCGAAATCAGATGCAATTTATATCTGGGTGACAGTAGTGAAGTGACATGAGTAAATTAATTATTCAATTTTTTACTGAAGTCTAAAAATTCAACCTAATAAACTCTTTAATATTTGACAGTATATTTATTTTTGCTGCGGCTAAAAAGACTTTCTTGTTTATTATTTTTTCATCATGCATGAAATATATAACAACAATAACATATATAAAATATAAAGAAGGAGATTAAAGCATTAAATTTATGTTAAGAATTTGAAAATTAAAGTAAATAATATAACTCTGTAAGTCGTTATTGCGAGAATGAATATCTTTTAGGGGTATTTGATTTGCTCTCAAAAAAGAATACAACATAAATAATTCCATGAAAATGTAATTTATTTTAAATATTTTATAATTATTTGAATGAATATTGGTTTGAGCTCACAGGCACCTGCGTCAGAATGTCCGAATGGCCCATCACCCAAATCTTGCTACGTGCGCACATATCCGCCCTGCACTCCGTGATCATAATCTTACGCTCCTAAAGATCTGTTTCAAAATATATGGTTAATGAACCACAAATTTCATCAAGAATTTAATATTTTCAGTATTTGGCGTATATATTTTTTGGATGATTGAGATAATGTCGTCCAAAATAGTAAGCGATATGACAAAATCCTCTTAGTCGAGCGTGAATCTTGATGTAAAAGTTGATCGCCGGTTGAAACTAGTCGAGCCTAAACACTTAAAATATCATTGGAAACTTCAATTAAATCCGTAAATAGCTCTTACATAGAGTGTTTATAGTCAAATCGAGCGTCTTGACGAGCCGGATCTAACAAGCTAAGATCTCTAATTCGACTTCATTTGAGCATTCAAATATACAAAATACATGAGATGATCAAGGGAATCATTTTGGTAGTCAGATGGAGGTGGTTTGAATTTTGCATGTATTTGCAAAATATCACCCTCAATCTATAGCATTATTCACATGAGGGGAGGGCAAGAGAGAGAGAGGAGAGAGCTAAAGGCGAAAATCCTCCAAGCATAATCGTCCACCACTCGGCGGTCACCACCACCCTCGTTGATTGCCAACCATGCCGTCGGCCGCCATCACCGTTATCGATCCTCGCCACATCGGTCATCATCAATGATGACCTTCATCATCGCCATTGATCGCCGTATATCATCATCTCGCTACCACTAAGAAGTATAACGGCGTGACTATATGACGCATTGTGATCGATTCCAATTGTCGCCTCTTTCTCATATACAATCATAATGCATCGAAAATCTTCTAAAACAAATACTTAGTGGATGATTTTACGCTAGGCCTCGTGATTTTTTACCTTATTCCTGGGGTTTTTTCACGTAAAAATTTCAGGAGTTTTATTGTTAATTCTTCAAACGTCTGTGTGTGTGCTGGACTCCGCAACGAAGCTAAGGCCTAAATTTTTACTCTACCATAACTAGTTTTCTAGCACGCAACAAATATAAATTAAATTTAAGAATTTATTTTTGTTATTTAATTTGAGCAAAAATAAAATTAATATAAATCTTAAATGTGATAGCTATCAGAGTTGATGATGGAGGTATTGAGAGCAGCTGTTGGTGGTGAATGATGGTGATGATGATTGCAATTGAAGACGACGACTGTAGTGGCAAGTGATCCAAGGTAGTGAGTAGTCGTCATTGGTGGATAGTAGCGATAACAATTGTAGTGGCGCTCGATGACTGTAGTGGTGACCAATTGGTGGCAAGGAGCAGCCACCGATGGTGGATGGTGGTGATGACGATTGCAGTGGGCGTCGACGACTGCAGTGGTGAGCAATTGATGCCAACAAGCAGTGATGGCAACCGAAGACGATGAGTGGTGATAGGTAGCCAATAATGACTTGCAAGCGGTGGCGTACTTTACACTAACTGGTATAAAATAAAATCACTCAAAAAAGACAAAATTCTTTGTCACTAAATTTGAACTAAATATTTAAAAATAAATACATTACATTCCTTCTTCTGACAAATCAAAGAGCACCTTAATAATTTTTATTTGGAAAATGAATGATGAAGACATTAATATTTTAATATAAGTACTTTTTGTATATATTTGAGTGATTTAATACTACAAACTGAAGCATCAACTCAATTCGTCCCATAAATTCTTTCTATAATCTTTATTTCCCCTTTTATATATTTATTCTACTTTTAAGGCATGGAGATCTATTTCTGCTAGTACTTATTTTAATACTATAATGTAATAATTTCTCTAATCTTTATTTTCCCTTTTATATATCATGCACTCCTTTTAATTATTATAATATATCTTTAATAAAAAATATTAAAAAAATAAATTTGATAACATATACTTTTATCTATTTACTAAAAGTCTAACAAAAATTTAAATTTATTTGTAAATATTTAATAGACAAAAGGTAATGACTTTCATCATTAAAGTATAACATAATGTCAATGATTGGTTTTAGAAAGAGAACCAATATTGTATTTTATAATTTATAGCTAGCTAAATAATATATTTTTAATTAATTAATAAAAATAATCTAATTTAAAATAACTTACTCTTTATTACTTTACAAAAAGGTACAAAACGATTTATTAATCTAATTCAATATATGATAATGTTTATTCATATTACTAAGCTGCAATCAATGAAAGCTTTTTTACCAAAACTAAAAAATAACAATAATCATGCTCTCTCAAAAAAATTTAAAAAATTTCTTACTAAATTAAAAAGAAATAATCTTTAATTAAAAATAATCATCAAAGAATGCTAAATTGCATCTATCTAATTTAATTTGCGGATCATGTACTCTTCATATTATGAAAATCTTTTTAATTAATTAACAAATTGATTAATTTTATATTCACTTCTCTTAATATTAAAATGTTTAAATTATTTTTAAATTTAATTCAAATGTTAGATAAATAAAAGAATTAGTTTATACCAACATTGAAGTCTTTTATATTAATATTACAAGAAAATAGTCATTTTTCAATAAATATTCATCGAAAACTACTTAGAATCCACCAAAAAATCTATGTTTCTAGAGGACCATCAAAGGATATACATCTGTTGAAATCAATCATGATGGAAATGGTTTCTAGTGAATAATAATTGTATATATATATATATATATATATATATATATATATATATATATATATATATATATATATATATATATATATATATATATATATATAAAGAGAAATAATCGTATCATTTTAAGTGCAACATAAAATATAAAGCATAATAAAATTCTAATACTCACTAATTCTCTCACTTCTCATCCACTATTTTTTCATCATCTTTATCCTCCTCTCAGGTGCCTATATTTCCTTACATTTTTGTTGGGATATTGCTTCTATGTCAGCTTGTATGGTCATCATATGGTAATTTATATCTTGAGTAAATATAGTCATTTGTCTTGGCATCACCTCCTAAATCATTCATTTTAAAAAGTCAACAAGGCGTTTGAGAGTGCTGGATATCACATTTTATGCCTTGAGAATCTAATTCATAAATCCTCTTTTTTTTTTTCTCATATTATTTGGTTCCATAATAAAGTTAACTCTTTGGGAAGAATATTTCCCTGAAAACTTTATGTATCATTGAGACATATGTATTAATCTTCTAAATGCATGATCAGTTGATAAGAAAATTGTGGTATTTATTTTGGATATATTGGATACACCACGCAGATTGTAGGAGGTACTTATTGAAATGATCGACATTGAGGTATGATGTACTATCTCAAAAGATAGAAACACCACCATATTATGAACCTAATCACCTAATAAGGACTCCTAATGCATGGATGAATAAAGCAGGATTTATATTAAATTGGGGTTTAAAGTTCTCTATGGCGGCAAGCCTCCATAGTTAATTAAATCTTAAATAATAAAATTTTCTAAGAATACTCTCGATTAAAGTAGGCAATTATCATCTCCAAAGATTTCAAGGTTAGACTATCAAATGATTGGTTATGTTTATAAAATCAATTGGGAAAGTTCAAGGAGGAGACTAATTTTTAGAATCCAAAGGGAGGAAGTAGGGAATACTCAAGATATTAAGAAGCCTAGTGAGCATTCAAATCTATCATATAATTAAGCTTTATATATTTGAAGGTGAAGAGATTTATTATTTGAGTTGAATTTTATTAGATTGTTAGGGCTTATAATCCACCAACACAAGGTTGTGGAAATGCCTAAGAATTGAGGATCTATACTTGTAGCCCGAAGGAAATAGCTACCTTAGATCCTAAATCTAGGGAGCTTTAGTACGAGCTAAAGCACGATCTAAGATGGACATATGGGTGTACCTCCACAAGAGGGAATAAACTGTCTAACTTCTAGACTAACAACATCTTGAAGTGGCCGCTACCTAACTCCTTCTACGATTTTAAAACCATGTAGTCTGGTCTTATGAATTAAAAGATAGCTAGGGTAGTTGTTTAATTTGAAAGAAACTAAAGTCCTAAACTCACTCCTAAGAGACTAGAGCATGAGTGGTATGAGCATATGACTTACTCTACAAATGCAAAATATTTTCAAATTTTATTTTATTTTTGACATATCATTTAGAAAAAGGATTTAGCATTTAATATGCTTAAATGGGTGATTAAGTAGATTATTGGCCAAATCAGTGAGAAGAGGGTATTCTCCACCACAAGGGATGCCCTCACAGGTCAAGCATTCCCCTATCGTGCGAGGATAGAGACCTCTCATATTCAAGAAAGAAGAAATATCCATGCATGATGTAAGACATACAATCATACAACTAAGGAGTTGCTAAATTTTTTAATTATATTACTTATAACTTAGGCATTATGATGAGGTTGTGAGTTACTAAAAATTTAGTTATAAGTGATTAGTTGGGTAAAAAAATTATTTTATCCTAAGAGCCTAACGCATCCAGGCCACACATTAAAGTATCAATTATAAAAAAAACTACAAAGAGCATGCCATCCTAATGTATAATTTAAACATAACATCAATCAATTTTTTAAACTAACGTAAAATAATAAGAGGCCGGTGCGGTCAAGCTCCACCGTACAACCTAAAAAGAGAAAGATGGGTAGCCAAGCTCTACCCTTATACAACCTAGAATATGAAAATATAATTATAATTTGAATGAATATATTCTATGGGGGTCTTTATTCTTCACTCTTCCATCCTCCTTCTTTGATTTGGATGGTGGTTGCTTTAAAGGCATCATGGCCTCCTAGAATAAGCCTTTTAGCCATTGCTCATCCTAATCCTCCATAGCACTAATCCTAATTTCTATTGCAAAATTACATTCATATATGAAAAGTAAATCTAACTACAACCTGCAAAATATGTATTAGCTAAAGACACATATAATCCCAAGCAGTTACATTAATTTGGATTTAGTACCCTGCACATGGATAACCAAGCTCACCTGTCCTATCTTAGATTATGCTCAAGAGTTTAATCCACATGCAAAGAGAGTATTTATATTTATTTTTAAGCATCCCCTTAAGCATAATTCCCTACAGAAAATATGATTAGGCTAAGAACGGCATAAAATCTAGCCTACGAAGCATACACGCTAACATCCAGCCTAAAATAATACATTATAAAACAAAACATACATCACATCATACATCGTCCTAACATAGAGCTAGAAGTGGTGACTTGAATCTAATGTGCATGTTAAGGTCTTGTGTGTTATGTTTTCGCTAAGCATTAGAGTTATATTTTTCTATGTTTGGAAATTATTCAAGTTAACATTATGGTGGGTTTCATTTGAAGTTGTTTAATTGATTTGTGAATTTTAATTTATATTTTATTTTATTTCATATGATTTACTTAATAATTAAATGTTGTAAAGAGGATGAAGAGGATTATCCTCTTTCATCCCTACCTTAAGCCATTTTCTAAAGCATATTAATTTAATTTAATTCTCTTTAGTGAATAGTTTATTATATGATTTTTAATTAATCTTAAATTTAGGTTAACTTTAAATGACCTTATTCAATATGAAAGGCTTCTTAAGATTAATTTAATTGGACTAATATCACATGATATATATCAAGTCAGTCCTTCTTTTCACATATAACATGCATATGATTTGATATTAAGTATACCTATACATACAACATATTTTAGGACACTTAGATGATGAATGTATATGTTTGAAATTTATATTTGTATTGATTGAATTATTAATACATGCTAATTAAAGCTCTATCAAACTCTTATACATAAATACATAAGGGTGAAATTAGATAAGTATGTGTCATCATTAACCAGGGAAGTGAGGTAATCAAATGACCTCCTTAGGGCTAGCTAAATCCTTGTTTTCCGGGATGTCCAAACTATATACTAATTTGCATTCAAACATATGTAAATTTTCATACATGAACATAGGAAAGAGAGCTCTAAACCACATGACTATTTAATTCAATAGCTTAAACAATTATGAATACATGCATTTTAATAGAAAAGGGGATTATCATTCTCTAGTTAAATATACACATGCATGTATAAAAGACATAAGCAAGTACGTGGCTTTGTTAACCAGGGAAGTGAGGTAATCAAATGATCTCCTTGGGGCTAGCTAAAGCCTCATATTCTCAGAATGTCCAGACTATGTGCTTGCTTTTCTTGAATACATACACATGTATTCATAATTAAGAGGATGGAAATCATGCAAATATTATATTTTCTTTGATTGAATTATTTAATATGATTTAAAGCTCTATCCAAATTCTAATGTTAAAATACGTAAGAATGAAATCAAATGGATATGTGCCTTTGTTAATCAAGAAAGTGAGGTAATCAAATGACCTCATTGGGGCTAACTAAAGCCTTGTATTCTCATGATGTCTAGACTATATACCCATTATTATTCAAACTTATGTAAATTAATATATGAATAAGAGAAAGAGTTTCACTTCATACACCTAAGCTATAATTACATGCACTTCATATGTATTTATAATTAGCATCACTAAACATATATTATTCATTTATAAGCTTTTTAAAAAGTACATTTGGATTTAATAGTGATAATAGGATTTCATATATTAAGTTAAGCCAACACATGCAAGCTTTACATAAAGGAAATTTCATTTGATTCAATTAATTTTGAAAAAGAGATGCATAAAATTAATTAACATACAATATTTAACATGATTGGAAAGGAATAATCAAATACGAGTATGTGATTCATTCAATCAAATTAATTCCTAAGGACAATCACACCAAATAAAAATTATTTAAAGTGAACCAAAATTTGTTTATTAATTTAGTTTTGGATTTTGATTTGAGTTAAAGAGAATGAGAACTCATTCTTTTGATTAAATCCAATTCCCATTTTGGTAATTTAATTTGGTTTAATGAAAAGGTAATCAAGTAAATTTTATGGATTAATCAAGTTGAATCCTTAATTAAGTCAATTCATTACCCTTACCTATGTTACCTTAATGTAATTAACTAACTAATTATGAGCCAACATATTATGCACATGAATGGAAAGTAAATATACAATTATCTTAAGAAATGAAAGAGCCTAATGCAATTGGCTCATGATTAATAGTTAATTAGATTAAAGAACTTAATTAAGTACTCTTATGGTTTTCCCACACAGGTGGGTTAACCATAATTTTTCTAAATTTCTTTATGTTATTAAACACCTAAAGATCTATCCATGATTTAATTAATCAAGATCTAATGTGATTATGATTTGATTAATTAATTAACCTTTCTTTTAAATGAAATGGAGTTACGAAAAAATGGGTATTTACTTTTCAACAATGATTAGCAAGCTTAATTAATTATTTCAATGTTGTTTAAGAGGTTAATTAATTAATTAAACTATTTAAGAGAATGATTAGGGCTTGGATAGTTAATTACCCCAATTAATAAAGCAATAAATCCCAAGAAAATTATGGGAGGCAGAGGTCATCCCGTGAAACTAACTCACAAAGTTTGGGATTAATTACCTGAATAATTAAGGAATAATTAAGTTTTTAATTAAACCAAAACTAAACCTTAGTTACTATTCAAAATCACTTAGAATTAATTTTAAATGATTCTCCTCTAATGTACCTTTAAAATGAGTATTTATTTATTTTTTCTAATTTTTTTATGATTTGTTATGAATTATGAAAATTTCATCCATTAAAAAAATCAATTAGCCCTAATTAGTCTAATTCCATTGGCGTCATGCAGGCCGCTGACATGGCATGCTTTCCATGTGGCGTCATGGATTGGTCAAATGCGACTCGGTTGATGTGGTGGCGGACACGCTTTCATCTCCGCCATCCGATCTTAGATTGGATGACACGAATCAAACCCGCGATTCATTAAGGATTAAATTAGAGAAAATATAGATTAATCATGACCATCCATTCTAATCATGTGGAATGGACGGTGTTTGATCGATCATCCCACGAACGATGAGATATGGACATCGTCCGCCATTCTTCCTCAATCCAAGCTCACACAAGCTCAGATCGACTCCAAATGGATCCCACACCTTCATGTGAAAGGATCCAAGGGATCCAATGGTCAAGATTAGATGACATTCACATTTTCTTCATAAAGCTCCAACAAAAATTTTCCAATCTCAATTTTAATAGAATTACCTCGCCGGAGCTCAAGACCTGTGGCAAATTCGATTGAGGAAGCTTCATCTATTAGAGAGATGAAACCTGTTGAGTGGCACCTGGATCAATTCCTTGCCATTCACTCTATGGACCAAGCACCACAAATTTGGAGGTCATCTTTGATCTAAGTTGCATGTCTGGTGGTCGGAGGGCTCGGAAGGCGATTTGTTCTTGATTGATGAGGTGTGGGGATGGTGTGTGTGAAGTTAATTTGGATTTGGTGAAGAAATGATGGAGTTGGATCAAAGGGGGGTTGTCTTATTTCAGCTTGAAGAAATTGAGCTTAAGGAAGCTTGGAGTGCTTGTGGAAGCCTTGGGGGTTTTGAAATGAGCTCTAGGGGCTTCTGCAAGTGAGTGTGTGTGTTTGGGATCGAATTGAGGGGGGTATATCACCCCCTCCCTTGGATCAAACAAACTTGAATGGTTCTCGATTTTGGCCCAACCTCCAAAGTGCCAGAGAGGTCGGTGTGAACTCCACGTGGCTCGATTAGATTGGTGGAAGCTCTGATGGGTGGCTCAAGGCAGCTGGTTTCTCCTTTGGGTCCATGGGTTTTGTCATGAGGGAGGTGAGCTAACTCACCTCCCTTTAGTCCAAGGCCAACCTAGCCCACATGGGTTGGGCTAGGTGAATAGGTTAGACCCTCATTTGGGTGTTTCATGGCTGCCAAGGTGAGAAAGGAGAGTGAACTTTGCAATTTTTGGCAAAATCCCATGTGGGGAGGAGAATCCAAGAGAGATTTTTTTGGGTTGAGCTGGTTTTGGGCTGACCCAAGGTAGGTTTAGGTTGAGTTGGATCAAGTTTCAATGGGTCATGGCTTGGTTCAAAGGAGTTTTGCTCAATTTGACCCTTATAGGTCAAATTGGGCTAGTTGGGTTAGATTGACCAATTAATCAAATTGGGTCAAACCAAAGCTTGGGTCAAGTTTAAATGATGATTTGAAGTATTTTTAGTTTAATTAGTTTCAATCAATTTGGCTTAGATTTGATTTTAGCTCATTTAGATTCATGTAGGTCAAATGGGTCAAGTTAATCAATTTGGCCAATTGGTTTGAGTTAGATGTTGACTCATGTTCAATTGGTTGATTGAAAATGATTATAGGCTTTGGATTGAATTAATTTGGATTTAGGCCAAATTGACCCTTTAGGCCAATTTTGGGCTAAATGGGTTAGGTTGACTAGTTGGTCAAAATGAGTTCAATTATGGCTTTGGTCAAGTTTAATAATCAATTTGAAATGAACTTGAGCCATTGGTTACAATCAATTTGGGTTAGATCATAATTTGACCCATTTTGGTCTTTTAGGTCAAATTGGGTCAATATAGGTCAAAGGCCAATTGAGTTTGGTTAAGCTCAATTGATGGTCAAGTCATGTTCAATCATTGATCATAGGTTGGTGTGAATCATTGGTTTTAATTTTTTGGGTGTAGGATGCATTTTGGCTAGTTTGGGTTCATATGGCTAAGGGATTGACTTGGTCAAATGACCAAGTTGACTTAGTTTGACCCAATTTATGATAATTGATCATCTAGGTGATCATCAATCATGGTAGGAGGTTTTTGATATGTTGATTCAATTCAAATTGGGTTAATTGAAAATTGATTCAAATAGGTCAAATTGATCACTTTGTCAAGTGGATCAATTGAGCTTAGTTGAGTTGATTTTGGGTTGATTTGGGTTTAGTTTAGTTTGTATATTGATTCAGGATGGATTTATAAATTTGATTATAATTGGTTTGGATTTGGATTTGGGTTTGAGTTTGATTTTGAATTTGATTTTGGTCATTTGAACGTAGATTTGATTTATATTTGGGAAGATGATTGAAGAAGTAATTGATTTATGAGAAAATCAAATGATTTTGGATTGAATTGGAGGGTGACTTGGCTAAGTCCATGTGATGTCTTCATAGAGCTTAGGTTGGATTTTGATTTAGTTTGATTTATATTTGATGATTCATATGTATATTTGATTTATATTTGTGGAGATGATTGAAGATATAATTGATTTATGAGAAAATCAATTGAGTTTGAAGTAATTTAAAAGCAATTTTGGCTAAACTCATGAAGGTAGGTCATAGGGCTTAAAGAAGGTTTGATTTAGTTTGATTTAGTTTTGATGATTTAAATGTATATTTGATTTATATTTGGGAGATAATTGAAAGAGTAATTGATTCATGAGAAAATTGAATGAGTTTGAGGTGATTTGGAGGCAAATTTGGCTAAGGTCATGAAAGTAGGTCAAGCTTAGAGAAGGGTTTGATTTAGTTTTAGTTTTGGTCCTCTAATTTGACTTGATTTGGTTTGTTGATTGAAGAGTTGAATTAATTTTATGACAAAATCAATTAGGCTAGATTTGGTTTGAATTTGGTTAAGCTAGGTTGATCTGAGTTTGGGTTTTGAATTTTGATCATTGGTTTCAATCATTTGATTTGGATTTGGATTTGAGTTTGAGTTTGATATGAATTAAATTTGGTTGTGGTTTAAGAAGGTGAACATAGGTTGGGTTTAAGTCATGACATAGGTAGATCAACCTATTCCCTAAGGCATAACCTAATCCTATGATTAACCCTTCTAAGTCTCTAGGCATAGGTTAAGTGTTCACTTAATTTCTAGAAGTGTCTTATGACTAAGAAAACTTTAATACCTAGAAGACCCCTAAGTTTAAGAAGAGAAGGTTGAATCCTCACTCCAAAAGTGAGGTCCACAAACATCCTATGAAAACCAAATAAAGAAAATTTATTATCTTCTAATGTGAATGCTTTTAATAACTCTATACAATAAGAAAGCTAATTTTTCTACTATGCTATACTCTCATAATATATCAGACACTAAAAATCATCAATTATCACCATTACTATTATTTTCATTGAAAATTTTATTTTTAATCTATCATATTTAAGACATCTTAAAAATGAATGTGAGAAATATATAAAATCTTATCTTGTACATTTTAGAAGAAGATTATATTACAAAATTATTATTGGCTAGCATGATGGTTGGTCTGATGCTAATGTATTCTACTATGTAATCCAACACCAATAGGCTATGACCCAAGAACTTTAGTCTATAAACATTCCAATAAAATTAGTTAACCATTATTATATGTTCAATTAATATAAATAATAAATGACTTACCATCCTTCATGTGTATACTTAGTGTACGGTACTAAACCTCCAATATGCAGAGAGGTGCCCATGCCCCCACAATCAGAAGCTCAATTTTGCTTTGCTTACTCCTCTTACGAATATAATTTGAGGAGGCCCATACTTTATAAAGGTCAGGCAACACATCCTCTCCAATCCGCAATGGTCTTTGCTCAAACTTACGAATGTCTGTAAACATATCACATAGGCGAGTAGCCCCTCTAAAATTAAATTTTTTTTATCTTCTAGATGTGCTTCGACAACCACCTGAAATCCTTTTTGTAATATCAAATAAGCTAAAGATAATTAGTAATGCTTTATGATCAATTGATGCATTTAAAATTTATAAATAGTTTAGGCAATACCTCAAACTCCTTAAATCACATGTCGCAAACTTTAATTGGGACTTTCTTCCATGAAATATATGGAGCATCCTACTTGCTCCTTACTATGTCATTGATTTTATGAATATCTTCCATGGATAGATTGAACCTAAAAATTATAATTAACATTAGGAGCATAAATTTCCAAAAGTAAAACTTTTAAAAAATATTTATGTGTTGCCAATAATAAAATGTGTCATCAACGACTCAGTAGGGGTGTCGAAGTATAGGGCAAATTAGGTGTATGTTGAAACTTGGGCTCCGTTGAACCTATGGGTGCTTGATATGGGCAAAACAGAGTAGAGTCTATAGGCTCTGAAGAATGGTAGGCATGTGTACCGGCTAGTCTAGAACTCCAAGGTGACGATATTGAAATGGAGATAGAGATAATGATTGTGGTGGTAGCCTAAATAGTGGGTCGAGACACTTCTTCTTTTGCTTGAAAATGCTTATAAATGATCATCATGGAGCATCATCACCACCACTAATGCCATCTATAAGTAATAGAAATAAAGTAATTAGATCAATCATAAATAAAGTTATTTAGAGAACTTAACAGGAACAGTTGAAAATTGTAATGAGAATTGTTTTACGTATGTACAATATATACATATATAATTACATAAAAATTAAGTACATAATGTGAATTATAGTATGCAAGTATAATATATAAAAATAAATATAAAAAGATAATATATGAATTGTATTATGTAGGTATAGTATATAAAAAAAGCATGTTAAAAGCAATATGTGAATTGCAGTGGACAGGTACAATATATGAAAAAAAATTATTTCACAGTTAATGTAAAAAAAAGATAATATGTAGTCTCTAGTAATGTTTACTTATAATTATTTTATAGCTTTCACATTTAATTGACGTGAGGATAGTTCCTTAAAAATGAGACTATGCTCAATCAAAAGTTTTAAAATTTAATTTGGTAAAGCACTGAATGCAACTATATGTAAGCATTATAGAAAAATATGGCAGTCATACCTCTTCATTCTAAATAGTTTTTTGTTCTCAAATCAACACATCTGCTCAAATTAGATGTGAACCTATTTGGTAACTTTAATGATTATATCCACTCACATACTATTATTCGTTGTTTTAATGTAATGTAGTATTTGACTTTAAGTTTTTGAACTATATTAGTTGTAGGCTCTCTCAACTCTAACTCTCTTCTACAGTAATATTCTCTTAAGTCCAACCTAACCTTCACATTATCTTTAGTTTTGTCATTAACATCCATCACTATGTTGAAATATATTATAAAAGAATTTTTCTCTATGTGCATCACATCAAGATTATGTCTTATTAGATTAGACTTTCAATAAAGTAGATCCTAAGAAATACTCTTTTGTCTAGTCATGGGTTACATCATAATCTAGAATACAATAATCAAATATAATAAGAGAATCAATTATAGTTAACTCTAACTCTCTTCTATAGTAATATTCTTTCAAGTCCAACGTAACCTTCACATTATCTTAAATTTTGCCATTAACATTCATCACTATGTTGAAATCATTGTTAAAAATATTTTTCTCTATATGCATCACATCATGATTATGTCTTATTAAATTAGACTTCCAATAGAGTAGATCCTAAAAAATACTCCTCTTTGTCTAGTTATGGTTACACCATAACCAGAATATGACTATCATATATAATAAGATAATCAATTATAGCCGGGATATAACTAATAATATGCCATAAATTATCCTCACTCAATCTTGGAGGTGGCTTAGCTTTCTCAACTTATTTGTTTATGAATGTATCCTTGTTTCTTTTGAATGGATGGTCAGTAGGGAGGAGCATAAAATGACAGTCAAACTAAGAATTTTTTTGACCATTTTTAGGACTGAATGCCTTTGATAAATCCATGCAGTATGAACAGGCTAACTTTCCAGCAATGCTCTACCCAAACAACATTCCATGCATAGGAAAGTCATTGATATTCCATATAAGTGGTACTTTCATCTGAAAGTTTTACATTACAATAATATCATATGTAAGTACACCAAAGTCTCATACAAGTTTTAACTCATTTATTAATGGTTGTAAGTAGACATCAATCTTTACTTTAGAGTTATGTGGCCAAGGAATAATCAAAGTTAAGATCATATAGGGAGTTATCATACACATCTCTGATGGTAAATTATATGGTGTAACTATCACTGATCAACATGAGTAGGGCGATGTGGATTGACTAAACTGTATAAAACCATCAGCGCAAAGGCCAAGTTTAACGATTCGTTGGTCAGCTGAAAATTTGGATAAGTACGATTGAAATGCTTCCACGCTTCTCTGTCCAATAGATGACTCAAGACATGTGATGCACTTGCTCCGTTGTGATGTCATCACATGTGCTAGGCTAAACGCATGGAAGCATATAGTCTCTGCAAATGTGGAGTTAATGACAATTATAGTAGATGCTGATGTGGTACTTCTTTCTATTTGCATTATTTTCTACTGTGTAGCTTGAATCTAGGTGTGGCATAAAATTTGTATTCAATATCCTGTGCATATCATTGTAATATAGCATATAATTATTGACACAATAGTCATTTTTTTTGGAGCTCAGACCTATCTTTGACACAAACTTTTTGTTCTATACAGGTCTTCAGAAACTAAATTTTTTTGTGAATTTATCTCTTTTAGCAACCTTGCAAATTTGTTAAATCATTCACATTGCATATTAAATTCAGCTTTAATACTTGGCATTCTTAGAGCCACAGATAGCTCAGTGTGGTTCATGCATCCTTCTCGCAATGGTCATTATATTGCCTTTAGCAGGCCATAGATTTTTTAAGCTCTTTATTAGGTGGCTCCTCCTCTACGTATTCTGCTTTAGCAGTATCATAGACCATTTCTCATAAGTTTGGCAAGAATCGTATTCAATTGAAGGGCATGCATGACTCGTTGATGCACTACTGTCAACATCAACATGTGGCTCAAACTCTTCATGTGAAGTGTAGAACCAATAATTTGGTTAGAAGAACATACGATACAAGTCTACTTTGAGTTCATCTACAATTAAGAAAAGCTTGGTTCTTGTCTCACACATTGACATCGAACTTTCCTTCAAAAATATGAGGAAGTTGAGATGCCACTGTTTGGATGCAATCTATTATACATCCATAATTGCTTACTACGAATACCCATAAGCTCGGTACATTGAAAAATGTGAGAATTCAATTAATATTCTATATCAATTACATAAGTAGTAGCCTATAATCACTAAATGTATTTTTTTTACAAAATTGAAAGTGACATATGTTGTGACATTTAAATAAATGCATCAAAATTTTAAAAATAATATAATTAATAGTTTTACACATTAAATTACTTAGAATAATAAATAGGCTTAAATTCCTAAAATGAAATTTAAAAAAAAGTGCAAAACCTAACATGTACAATTAAAGATTTACACATAAATAAATATTTTAAAATAAGATTTACAAATTCAAATAATTTTGGAAAAGATTTAACATAAAAATCACAAAAATATCTCAAAACTTTAAATCTCTATTTCTCACAAACCAATGATGAAATTATGAAAAATAATTGCAACAGAAGGAAGAGATCGATGTATATTTTCAATTCTAGAGAAACACATTTCAGAAGCATATTGGTGAGCCCTAGCTCTGGTTCCATCATCGACTAAGAGAAAGAGAGAGAGAGAGAGAGAGAGAGAGAGAGAGATCAGGATGAAATGGCTTGGGTGATGGGGGGTTCTCGCCCCTATTATTAATGATTTTTGGAAGATTTTATGTTGGACAATCCATCAAAAACTGCTAAGACAGATTAATCGAAAAAATTTAGTCAAGTTTAAGTGATTGAGCATGATATGATGCAATCAATAATTATGTCAAAAGTGTTTTCAACTAATAGATCCATCGATAAATTAGTTAGTAATTTTCAACGAATAAGTCCATCAAAAATCTGTAGTTTCTTTGTTGTGTTCAATTTCAACAAGCAATTCAGGGAGTTTTTCAAGTACTTCAAGGGAGTTACTTGGCAAGATGTGGAACAATGACTAGGGGGCATTAAATATATAAAATGAAACCCAATTGCAAGAAGAAAAGTCTTAACAATGTGTGGAGTGTCATATATATTAGTGTTAGTGTTTGGTGTATCACTTGGAGAGTAAGACTCCAAGTGTTGTGTGTGGAGTGCTATTCATGTTGATTGTTCATGATGTTCATGTGATGTTTGTGTTAAAGATTCAAGAAGGAGAAGATTCAATGGAATGAGAATCTATTTTAGAAGGCAAATGGGCCTTAGATTAAGAGAAACTTAAAAGACAACAGTCGGTTCTATCTTTCCTTTCTTTCGATATTTCTCAGATGATTTCATGCATTTATGACACACCAATGTTCTTTTCTTTTTGTATAATGAACAACTGAAGTAATAGTGCTATGAATTTATTATTATATTGTGTTGATTTGTGTAATATTTGTGATGCAATTTAGAATATTAAAAAAATTATTTTATGCTTCAATATTTATTCTATTTTACTTTTCTCCATGTTTTATTTACTTGTAAACTGGCTAATTATAGTGTTAAAATATAGTGTGAACTAGAGATATTAGGAGAGACCTAGAGGAACAAATATAAAAAGTAAATAAGTCTTTTAAATATGCATAAGCGTATGATATTTAGAGATTTGCAATTATTTAAGAAAGAAGATTTTTATTACAATCGCTTATTTAATTAGGTTATTGGCAAATAACTAATTAATTATAATGATTAGATTTTATTGGCCTATCCATAAATGATAAGACATAAATGCTTCTGACTGACCTTTATAAAAAAAAGTTTAAACTCTCATTCACATGTTACATGAAAACAACTAAGATTTCATAAACTTAAAGTATATTTTTTAAAATCAAGAAAACTAGTATTTTTCTAAAAAAATAACTTTTAAAACTTTCTAATACTTTATAGTTTTCTATGTATTTGACTCTATTGGATAAAAATTAGGTTAGTAGAAGATTACTAATTAATTTAATTAAAATTTTGCAAAAGATGCTCCTGAGAATGATATTTAACTCATCATTATAATACTTGAACGATACGTGCATTTGCATATACCATTTTAGCCTTATGACAAGTTAAAGATGCATAATTATACTTGGGTTTTTCTTATGTAATATAACTAGATAAGATGGTAACATGTGAAATAATGCTTTCAAGGATCATTTTATGTAAGTGATGTCTTACTTATGACATTACCAAATTTTTAATAAGATAAATTAATATTTCAATCTCTCTTCATATCTGATATAATTAATTTTGACTTCAAGTTTGGACTAAATCCAATGAGCTTCTCATATATTATATGCTTAAAGAACCACACCTAAGTTTATTAGTGATCTTTTGATATAACATCTAAAATGTAAGTGTGTTCTAATTTATAGCTTCTAATCTTAAATATATCTAAATTTGGTAACTTTGTAGCCTACAATTAAGCTTTATAGCATTTCTTTGAAATGTAATAGATAAACTATACACCTTTACTTAATTTTTTTACATTAAATTAAAAGTTTTATTCATCACTTATGGATATTTAATTCTTTTTAACTTATCTTTGGTTTGAAAAAGTCACCCAACTTGAAAATGGATGAAAACAGACTTAAGCATGACATTATTCTATTAGTAATTGTTATGTCTAAGGCAATTTAAGACACTAAATGATATAAGATATGAGTTTTATATATATAGAAAATCAAAAGACTTCATTGATGCATTAATTTTACAAAGATCATAAATTAGGGTTATAATCACTAATGAATGTTTTAATATCAAATTATTTATGGAGATATTATCACTTAGAGCTTATATATCCATCTATATGTCCACGATATCAATTCTATTTGTGGTATGTCCACATCCTTACCTGCTTTTATATGTACATCCAACATCATCACCTACACTAATGAAAGATGGTGAACTGACTAATCATGCAATCATTCTCATTTCTGCAAAATTCATAATTAAAATAATATTCTTGGGAGTAATAAAATATATATATTAGAGATTAGTGTTACATAAAATTAATAATATTATTCAAGAAAAGGATAAGATCATAATTTGTTATTAGTTTATTCAAAGGAATTGAAACTATGGACTATGCTCAACCAATGTGATACATCACCTTTAGTATTAGATTAAATTGGTTTATATCAATCTCTATAATTTTTTTTAAAATAAGATTTATAAGATCTTTAAAAAAATGTGTCATCTGTATCATTGATCTTTTACTTCAATTTTTAATAAATGTCTAATCAACTTAGTTATTAGTAGAATTCAGATATTTAGGCTCTATTGTTCAAAATGATGGTGAAATAGATGGAGATGTTATTAGTAGAATTCAAGTTGGTTGAAGTGGAGGAATACCGCCTATTGTGTGATAGAAAAGTTCCACTTAAACTTAAGGAAAAATTTTATAAGATGGTGGTAAGACCTGCAATGACTTATGGTGCAGAATGTTGGCCAATAAAAGAGAAGCATAAGACTAAGTTAAGTGTTACAAAGATGAGGATGCTCAGGTGGATGAGTGGCTTTAATCTTAGAGATAAAATGTGAAATGAGTATGTTTGGGAAAAAGTTGGAGTAACTCCAAGATAAGACAGAGAGTCACCTTAGATGGTTTGGCCACATAAAGCGTTGGCCGTCCAATGACCAAATTATGAGGGTAGATGCATTAGATTTGCCTTATGTTAAGAAAGGTAGAGGTAGATCGAAAAAGACTTGGTTAAGATGTATGAAAATGACCTTAGTATACTTGAATTAAATGAGAATTTGACACATAATAGGACATAATGGCAATGAAGGATTCATGTAGCCAACCCCACTTAGTGGGATAAAGGCTTGTTGTTGTTGTTGTTTAATCAACTTAGTTGCCTTTTTTTTTTTTGCTTAACATACAAATATTGATACTTGATTCATCTTTAAAAAATTATTGGCATAGATATTCACTATTATTAGAATATTTGTTTGAACATAGTTAAAATTATAATCAAATAAGGGTCAAATCATGTTTGAACTATGTTAGAACCAAGCATGGTTTAAACTTGTCTAAATCCATGATTGAACATGGTTCTTCATGTTTGAAGTATCTCAAATCACGATAAACATTTGTTTAAATAATATTTAAGCATAGTTCAAATAATAATTATGCAATATGACTTAAGCAATGCTCAAATATGAATTCAAACATATTTGAATTATGTTCATTCATGATTTGAATATGGTTCAAACATAGTTCTAACATATGTTTTAATAAGATTTTAAATGCACTTTGTATCATGTTATCTAGCTTTATGCTAAATCTTCATCAAAATAACTTAGTTAATGAAAAATGATAGAAATATTTAAAAGTAGTTCTTATATCCATGAATTCACCATGAATGAAGAAAACTCAAACATCATTGGCATGTTCATCCTATCCTCTTGAGCAAAGAAATCTCTAAGTATAATGATAATAGCAATAAATAAAATTGAAGTGTAGAAGGGTGGGGTATATGGTAGAGATAAGAAAAAGAAAGAGATTTTGGTTTAAAATAAATTTAAGGCATATATCTCCAAAATAAATAAATATCATGCATATTTTTCTAATTTTTAGTACTATAAGGAATGTATAGAAATACACCTTATAATCTTCCTCCCTAAATAACTTTAAAGCTATATTTTATTATAGGAAATTTGACTTGATTTTTTCCCTAATAGCAAATGTTGGAGAGAAAAAACATAATTCAAATTTTACTTTAGAAAAATTCCTTTGCTTTTGACTATTGAGGTCTTAATTAAAGGTAGTCAAGACTAATATTAGTTTGCAAAAAATGCATATATAAGTTCTTAAATATCACTACAATTTAAATCATTTTTATTAAGCAAGACATAATAGTGAGTTAGTATACTTGGGATGACAAACTTGTTTTAAAAGATTTTAATGTTTAGCTATACATGTATCGAATGCCAAATGTTATTGCCTTCAATATAATATATGATGAGAACATTAGTTTCAAATTACCTAATTTTCTTTATCTATATATAAATTGAGCATTACTACATAAGATTAGAAAAGATATTTACATATATATAATACAATAACTCATAAAAAATCAATTCCAAAAGTGATAGTGTTAATAAAGTAATATAATTTGAATCATATTTAAATAATGATGAATAATAATTAAATCTTATTTAAATCTTATTTGAATCTTATTCCACCTATGATCAAATATTGGTAAAATCATATCTGAATTTGGATCAATTCTTGTTCAAATTATAATTGAATATTACATAAATTTTATTCGAATAGGATTCCAACGTTGATAAAATATTTTTCGAATCTTATTTGAAAATACCTAAAAGGTTCATATTAAATTTAAATAAGATTCGAATAAGATTCAATCGATATTCAAATAATATTCGATCAACATTTGAGAAAGATGATGTAATATCTATTGTGGTTTTAAGTTTTAAATTTAAAAATGCTAGTTATGTTTTCAAATATAAATCATTAATCTTAAATAATTAACTAAAATGATATGAGAATTATGTTTGGTTGATGTCTTGTTTCCTTCGGAAAGAATCTGAGTTTAAATCTTAGGAAATATATGTGTGAGTTTGTCATATAAATAGCTAAAAATAAAATAAAATAAAATAAAAAAGAGAGTTGAAAATTTTATATTAAAATTTTGTCACAAATCAATCACACGAATCATTGGAGATAGGAAAGACTTTTAGTAACTATGAAAGTTTTTTTTTTTTTTTTTTTTGGATATTTGTGCAAATGTAATTATAAATTTATATATATAATATATATGTAAAGACTTGAATTCAAGATCTCTTGATAGAAAGTTAAAATTTTCAATTATTAGGTAAGATATTTTGCATAAAAAAATTATTTTAAGTATTTCATTAAATTTTATTTTTATAAAACGGCAGATATATTTTAAAAAATAAAATTGTGAGTATATTTGTTTCATTTTTAAATATGATAAATATGACATGAAATAAATATGACATATGAAATAAATGTGATTACTGTTTGTCACGTCAGTATTTTTATTTTTATTTTATTTTATATTATTTCGTTTTGCTGAAGCCTGAGAGGGAACAGACTACTGAGGCGGTGGATTAGGTAGTGAAAGGTCCGAACTGCATGTCCCTGCCGTCAGCCTTAATTTTATGCAGTATTTTTATTTTTATTAATTAAAAAATTTATATACATATTATATAATTTTTATATATTTATATATGTGATAATTAAACTTTAATTTTTATATAAACAAAATTTTAATCTTCAATATCACATCAAAACTATTATTATTACTTATTTTTTAAAAATAAAATATATTTTTTAAGTATAAAAAAATATTAAATAAATAAATATTTAATTTTAAATATTAGATATATAAATATATAGAAATTATGTAATATATATATATGCAAATTTTTTTATTTAATATAAATTTTAAAAGAATTTATTTTCTTATTTTTTGTCTACAATAAGAAACGAAAAGCGGCTGACTGAACCCTTTATCCGCCCTCTCCGTTCAGTATTCGCTTTCTCTCTCTACTCGCCATCTCCACTCCACTTTTAGGAAGCTTTTCCCACGCAACCGCTGTGGCGGAACAGCTGCGTGGAAAAAGCTGCTGCCGCAAGGATTTCGCATTCGCTTCGGATCAGCCTTTCTCTCTCTACTTTTAGTTAACTTTTATCATTATTAAAATCTTGACGCCCTCACTGGTCTTTTATTTGGCTTGAAGAGATTAAAAAATACTCAAGATTGCGAGCCTAGATTTCTAAATTGGATTTTAGGGGTGGGATGGAGTTGACTTAGAATATTTGGCTTGAAATTATTTTGAAATGATTTTAAATCTATGATGGGTCATTTGAGATTTTATTTCAATTTCTTTCAAAATTATTGAGGATCATGTAATTTGATTATAGCATTGTTACAAAGTTATTAATTCAATTGATGGTGATCTTCGGCTAATATGAATGATAATTGGTTCACTTCTTGCTCTATGCATTTCACAAAATTTTTCGTGTCAAATGATTTTTTTAGATTAAGACGTTACTAAATTTATCCATTTATCGATTGTTGACTTTGAGAATTCGCTATCATTGTATATTTGAATGTCTTCAAGACTGGATTCAAGTTAAGATGGTCTAGTTAAGAGTGATTTGGTGAGTCAAAACAATAGGAATGGTGAACTTGCTAGGACTATCATAGACTCACGATTATATTGCACCATGATATTTTTGAGCTTGGTATGAACTTGGTGAACTCATTAGAACATAATCATTAGTGGTCATTCAAGCAAGTTGGCAACTTTCTTTGATCAATTTAGTTGCTTCAACTATTAAGCCTGTTAACCATGAGATGATGATTTCATTCATTGAAGGCTTCATTCAAATTAGTGATTAGCTACTTTAATGTAATTAAGCTACACATCTTATGTATTATATAGTAAGCAACCATTAAGTCTTGTTATGTATTTTTTTTGTTTACATAGATTATCAATAATCTTTCCTATAGCAACCTTGATCTAAACATGTAAATAGAGTCACTTGTAAGGCGTAGGGAGGGCACTTAAATCAATTTAATAAAATCATAAATCTCTTTAATTTTTTTTCTCACATGATATTTTTTTATCTTCATCAATAAGCATCTTAATTAGATTATAAAAAGTAATTTGGGATCTAACATCCTTTAAGGTGACCATAAGGGATGTACTTTGAGAAGCTAAAGAGCATAATAGAGACACCTCAGTGAACTTGAAGAATCAAGATTAAGTCACAGGAAGATAAGTTCTAAAGATGGAGAAAGAATTATTAGCATGGTTCAAGAAACTTCTAAGGGAGTTCTTAAAACCACTTAAAGAGTATAAATGAAAAAAGCATCTTCAGGTTTGGCCATTTGAAGCAACTATCAAGTATAAGAGCATTAACTCTGTTTCCGATGATCAATGAAACTTACTACTATGGTAGTAAGAAAGAAACTACAAAAGCAACTTAAGAAGATAAATGCCCTGCTGATGAATGCATTTTTGAAAAAAAAAATATATGTATAGAGGCAAAGCCTCTTGCAAAGTTCAAAATCGATCATCTTGATTCCTATAAAGTAAAGATAGACCTAATTGATTGTATTGCTTATTTTAAGTTGACTTTTTTTTATTATATTTTACAGTATAGAATATTCATCATCACATTTGAAGAGTCAACATTTAGGTGGTCCATAATATTTTCATTAGAAACAATATACCTCATTTACCTAATTTAAAAAGCTACTCATTATTCAATTCATCATTGCATAAAGGCCATTTAAAAACTCACAAGCTTTATTAAAGTTAAGGCAAGAATAAAACAACTCATTATTGATGAAGATAGAAAGTTGAAGAGGTTTGTCCTAGCTAACTCTAAGAGTAAACAAGAGAACATGTTATTGGCTGATCTAAGGAATGTACTCATGCTAGCACAAGTGATCCACATAACTGGAGTGATACTTGCTATTCTTGAAGGAGCAAAAGAAGAAACTTTTGATCAATCTGATTTAAACAACTTAGATTGGGAAAGGTTTCTCAAATATGACTAAACTTCTTGATTGTGTTTTTAACTCCCCCACACTCATGCTCTTTTGGCTGAGAATCTTCTTAAATAAGTTATACATTTTTTTATTTAGTCTACTCTTAGAACAATATTTATTTTTGACTATACTATCCATCCTTTTAAATATGTTCTCTTAACTAAAAAATATATTAGAATTGGTAATGCCCTTTGACCAAGCCTATTCTTGATGTAGTCATGCACTTTTGCATATGTTAATCCTGATTTGGTCATACTTCTTTGATTAAGTATACCATATTTGGTTATACTAATTTGACTAGAATATCCTAAATATAGTCATGCAATTTTGGTTTGTTATCTCCTAACAAAGCTAGGGTTTTTTTTGGCTAAGTCAGTCCCTTTGGGCCTTACTCTCCTTCATTTACTAGCCTTCTTTTTTTAGAACTCTTATAGACTTAGGCCTTATCATATTTAGTTGTGTTTTATCTTAACTTTGTCATGCACTCCAATTAGATGGTCTTTACTTAGATAAGTTCCAAATTCTTGATATTTGGTTCACTTTCTTAATGTATAAAATTTTTCTATCTTTAAAATATTTATATTCATACATACACTTGAATCATATAATTAATGTTTTCTTATCTCTTTTGTATATTATTGTATTTACATAAGCATGAAATCAGTTAATACAAATTAATAAGGAATCATTTATTTAACTTAGGACTTTACCTATTCATGATAAAATATATTTTTTTATTTGATGAAATTTCTATTCATAATAAGAATTTGTACAACCATTCATAAATACAATCAACACAGGGAATCTCACCTAAATTAATCTTTCAAGATATAGCTTAATTATCTTACACAATATATAAGATCAAAGCTATTTAAAATCTTTTAATTTTTATTTTTTAAAAATTAGATACATAATTATATATTTTTAAATCTCTTTTAACCTTGTAATATTTCTATTTAAAATTAATTTTAAAATCTAACAATGATTAAGATGATAGGTCATAGTCTAGTTAAATCCCTTGAGATGAGCTAGTTTATTAGTCCTCTACATTCATATAAGTGGCCCTAAAACATGTTCTTTGATATATTTGAACCCTTTTAGCCATTTAACATAGGGTTAATGTATAACTAGGTCATCATTTTATTAGAAGAACTATTGATATGTAGCTTATTATTTCATGTGTTGGTTTGAATTTGTTGATTAATATGCATTTACTAGAAATATTATTATACAATAATAAAATTATTTTCTTTATAAACACCAATTATATGACCATTATTTTATTAATTTTACAAGGGTCATATATCAAAATAATTAAAAACAATTTGTCCAAGTAATACTACAAAATGATTGGTATAAAGATATGATGATTTCATGCATATTTTACTCAAATTTAATTAGTTATGGTAGTCCATGTAGTACACTCTCTTATTAATGTAGTTTTAGTATGAGAAGACTTTGTAAGTGAAATAAAGTACAAGAAAAAATTCATGACCATGTATAGATCTAAATCTAAGAGTATTTAACACCAACTAGGAATGAAAGCATTCACCAATAGGTACTCTAGTACCATATGGATAGGAGCACTTTGACATATACGATAAAAATTAAGAGTAAAGGGATTTAGTAGGTTGTATCTTATTGATATTGTATTTTTTTAAAATAAATCTAGGATTGAGTATGCATATGTAGATCTTAGCTACCTTTTTTTAATTCTTAGAAAGCATTTAATAGATCCAACTACAATGGAATGTAATTATTTTTTGTTCATCATTACAACATACTATTTTATTTAATGTTGTGGTTTCTTAATAATTCTATGAGGTTCTTATTTCTTTTATTTAATGGTAGACTTTGAAATAAAAAATTTTAATCAGTATTAATAATTGAATAATCAATTTAAAATTAATTTAAGAAAAGATTTTTTTTAATTAAGGCTTTTACTATCTATTAATTAATAAAAGTTATTCATTTTATATTTTCTAGATGAGGTATAACTAGAATTAGCTGGTGATCAAAACCCCACATTCATAACATGATCGAGCATGTATACATATAGAAATCATTTTTACTTAAAACAAAAAACTTATATTTCATAACATTTAGCTCAAGGTAGAGTTTATATTATAGATAATAATCAATAATTCAAACGCCTAAAGGTCTTACCATTGGGTGGTGGCAGTTTTGACCTAAGTAAGATTATAGATATAGTTAAGTAACTATAATTGCATATAATTAGGTTATCTCAATCCCTTATTTCTCTAGGTATTCTTTATACTACAAATTAATATTAGTCTTTTATCTTTCTAATCCACACTTGAAATTATTTATTTAGGAATCTCAAAATTTTCTTGCATTGAGATTATAAAATTAATTTTAGATAATGCAATTCTTAATTGCTAATAAAGCATTAAGTGCTTTCACATATCAAAGATTTCAAAAGTTTAATAACCTAGGGAAATGAGTCCATGAAATCCAAAAAAAAGGTTATTTTAAATTTTTTGAGATATCTACTTCTACGTGTCACCTCATTATGCTCATTATAATCTTTTTATAGATTTTGGTTATTTAATAATTATTATTTATAGAGTTTAGTTATGAAAGGATAATTATCTAACTTGAATAGAGTAATTCTTCATCTATCTTATGAATTAACTACTAGACTATCCAATAGGATATTAGCCTTAAATTATAGTTATGGTGTTTATTTTTGAGATGTGGGACACTACGCAAATCTTAGGGGGTATTTATTGAAGTGATCGGGTATGACATTAAGGAATGATGTACTATCTCGAAAGATAGAAATCACTACTCTATAATGGACCCATTCACCTAATAAGGACTCCTAAGGCATGATGGGTCTTCAAATGTTCCAGTGATCTTTCCCCTAATTTACATAGAAAAGTAAAGTAGGGTTTATTTTAAGTCGGGTTCATTAAGTTTCATATGGAGGCAAGCCTCCATAGTTAATTACATCTTAAGGAATAGAATTCCTTAAGAACACTCTCGATTAAAGTAGATAATCATGATCTCCAAAGATTTCAAGGCAAGACTATCAAATGATTGGTTATGCTGGAAAATAACATGGGATAGATAAAAAGGAGAGACTTATTTTGGAAGCCAAAGGAGATGAGTGGGAAATACTTATGATACTAGAAGCCTAGTGAGCAATCCAAATCCTATAATTGGGCATATATTTAAAATTGAAGAGATTTATTTATTTGAGAAATTTTATTAATACTAGGCTTATAATCCATCAACACAAGATTGTGAAAATACCTAAGATGTGAGATTTATGCTTTTAGCCTGAAAGAAATAGCTACCTCGGATCCTAAACTAGGGAGCTTTGATACAAACCACAAGCACTTCCTAAATCTAAGCGAAAGGTGGACATGATAATCTACCTACACAAGAGAGGATAGATCATCTAACTATTGGACTTACAACCGCATGGAGTGCCAACTAACACCTTCTATGCTTTAAATCTATGTGGCCAAGTATTATGTATTGCAAGATGGCTATGGTAGTTATTATTTAGAAAGAGACTAAGTCCTTAAACTCACTCCCTAAGATACTAGAGCATGAGTGGTATGAATTCATGACTTAATCTAATATAAATTTTATCAAATTTATTTGAATCATTTGGACTCTTTATTTTGACATAGGCTACAGGATTTTGTATGCCTAAATGCATGAGAACTTGATTATGGGTCAAATCAAAAGAGAAATAGGTGTTCGTCCATCAAAGGCTCTCACAGGTTAAGCTTTATTCTTTGTCATAGATGGAAGCCCCCTCTTAATAAGAATGGAAGAATATGACATGCATGATGTTATACATATAATCATCCAGCTAAGGGGGTTTATTAAATATTTTGCTATCTTGATTTAATTCTTAGGCTTTATGGTGAGGTTATGAGTTATTTTAAATTTTAATGAGTTATTAATTGGGGTGCAAAAATTAATTTTATCTCAAGAGATATGAGCACGTACGCAAACTAAATACACATCAAACAATTATGCATCCAGACCACACATTCAAACATCAAACATGAAGAAACTAGGGAAAGCATGCAACTCTAGTGCAAACTAAACACAACATCAAATAATTTTATAGACTACCATAAAAGAATAAATGACTGTGATGGGGTTCCCAAGACACCTAAAAGAAAAAAAGATGGGTAGCCGAGCTCTACCGTTATACAACCCGAATTAAAAAAAATAATATATGCTATGGGGGTCTTCTTTTCTTCATTTCTTCCTTTTCTTCCTTTTAATTTGATTTGCTCCAAAGGCATCTCAAGGCACTAGGGATTAAGCTTTCTGGCCATTGCTCATCATCCTAATCCCCAATAATACTAATCCTAATTCATAATGCAAAATTATATTAAAAATAGGAAAAGTAAATCTAGCTACACCTACAAAATAAATATTAGCTAAACACACCATACAACCCAAGCAGTTACATGAATAATTTGGACTTAGCACCCCACACATGGGTAACCAAGCCCAGCTATCCTACCGTGGGTTATGCTTAGGGGCTAAGCAACCTGCACAGAAAAATATTTATATTTTTATTACAATCCTTAAGCATAACCCCCCTCCAGAAAATATGATTAGGCTAATAACGGCCTACCATCAAGTCTACGAGGCATACATCCTAACATTCCGTCTAAAATATTACATCATAAAATAAAATATTCATCACACCGCCTTAACTTAGCACTAGAAGTGGTGACTTAGTATTCTAATTTGTGTGCTTAAGGCTTGCGTGGTATGTCTTAATTATGCATTAATGCTAAAGTTTTCTAAGTGTAAAAGAATTCAATTTAACATGGAATGTTGGTTTCACTTTAAGTTGTTTAGTTAATTTTGCAAGTTTTAATTTGTGATTCATTTGGTTCCATAAGACCTTACACTTAACATGTAAGTGTTATAAAGAGAAGAAAGAGGATTGCCCTTTTTCATCCCTACCTTAAGTCATTTTCTAAAGCAGTTATTATGACTTAGTTTCTTTTATTGAATGGCTTATTACATGTTTTAATCAGTCCTAGGTTTGGGTTATCCTTAAACAACCTTATTCAATGTGAAAGGCTTCTTAAGAACATGACACTTGTTCATTCATTTCTTTCCATCATATGTAACATGCACATGATTGGATCCTAAGCATACCTACAAATACAATATGTCTTAGCACACTTAGATGATGAATGTAATGAAGTATATTTAAATTTTATATTTCATTTAATTGGATTAATTTGAATGCATGTCTTTTTTAATAGAAAAAGGAGACTTCAATCCATTAGCTACATGAACACTCAAATGTATAAAAGTTTTAAGCTGGCACTTAATTTTCGCACTGTGGGAGAGATAAAGACCTCCTTAGGCGCTAAAGTCAGCATCCTGGGATGTCCAAACTAATATACCCACTATTCTCATATACATATAATTGTATACACAATTATAAGGATGAAGAGTCATGCAAAAGGAGAAATTTATTCGATTAAATTATGACTTTCTATTCATTAGTCCTATTGCACATACATATGTGTAAGAGATATGAGCACGTATGATGTCATTATTTTGCACCAAGGGAGTGAGGTAAAGACCTCCATAGGGCTACTTAAAGTTGTGCATCCTCAGGGATGTCCAGACTAATATACCACTCTTCTTATATACATATGAATGTACAATTAACCATAAGAAGAAGAAGTCATGCAAACTATTGTGTTTAATTTGATCATATGATTTACATATGTGATATAAAATTCTTTCTAAGCCTTAGCATTGACATACATAGGAATGGATTTGGACAAATGTTGTGTTCTTTTCAAATGAACTATACATTTGTAAATCTATGTAAGCTACAAAGTAAAGAGAGAGAAGACTTCATACCACATATCTTAGATAATAAACACATGCAAACTCATAAATGTTTCATAATTAGCATCACTTCATATATTATAAATGATTTATACACTTTTGAAAGTAATTTTTGATTTAATAGTGATAATAACCATGCTTATTTTTAATTTAAGTCAACACATGCAATTTGGCATAAAAGAAATTATTTTGTTTAATCTTTTTTTTTTTTTTTTTTGAAAGAGATGAATGCATGATCATATATGGAAAATAGCATTTAATATGATTGGAAAGAAATAAAAGAACATAAGCACATGACTTCGTTCAATCCAATTAAATCCTAAAAGCAATCATATTAAATATGATCATTTAAGACAAATTAAAGCCTCTTAATGTCATTCTGATTTCATGTTTGATTTGATTCAAGAAATATAAGAAGAGATATGCTAATCTTATTCCATGCCCCATGTTCGTGATTTAATTTGGTTTAATAAGAAATAATTAATTGAATTTTATGAATTAATTAAATTGGATCCTTAATTAAATCAATTAATTATGCTTACCTATGCTTCTTTAATTTGATTATCCACCTAATTATAAGCCATGAATGACATGAACATGTGAGGAAATAAGATTGCAATGCTCCTAAATAACCTAATGCAATTGGCTCATAATTAAGGATTAATTAAGTTAATGAATCTAATTATAATTTTATGATTCCCATACTTATGGGTTAATCATAATTTTAAAGGGCCTTTATGTTGTTAAACACATAAGAGAACCCTTAATTTGATTGTTTGTATTTATTTGATTTGAATTTATTTGTATGATTTAGTTGAATTGATTTGATTTGATTAGTGTTACATTTGTTTTGTATTTGTTTACCTTCGTGCAATTTGATTGATTAATTTTTAATTAGATGTTTTGAGTCAATTAAATCTTACTTTGATTATAGTTATGTGACTTAATTTTATGTTTATTTGATTTAATCAATGTTCATTTATTTGTAATTTGATTGGATTAGATTAATTGAGATTTTAATTTGATTTTAATTGAGTTTGATTCTTTATAATTAGAATTTTATTTTTAATCTCATCCATTTGCCATGTTTATCAAAGTTTGGTTTTTATTTTGATTTCATACATTGGATAGTTAATTAGTTTATCTTATTGAAGTAGGTTGAAATTTGATTTGATTATGTATTAAATGGATGAGAGTATTTCTTTATTTTATTTAATTTGATTTGATTATTTTATGATGGTTTGGTTCAATGTGATTAGTTAATTAAGTATGTTAGTTTATTGTTATTAAATAAGGGTTTGTTTAATTTTTAATTTGGTTTCATATTTATTTGGTATTTAATTAACAATGACTTAATGATTTAATTTTAATTTGATTGACATTTAATCATTTTAATTTTGTTCAAATTTATGTTTGATTAATTAAGTTTAATATTATTACTTTAATTAACTTAATTAGTTATTTTAAGATGTGATTAAATTGAAGAATAATTAAAGATTTGATTGATTAATTAATTAATTTTAATGTCATTTATTTAAATTAATTTGGTTCATTAAGATGATGGATTAGTTCACTAAGTTTGCGTTAATTAGATGTTTAACTAATTAAGTTTGATTATGAGTAATTGAATTATATGATTAATTTTAAAATTTGTTTAATTATAAATGATTAATTAATATATGACTTTTTTTTTTTTGATTTGATAGTTTTAATTAAGCATTTACCCAAATTTTATGATTAAAGGGTTATCATTATTATTATTTGATTAGATTGATTTAATTTTTTATTTATTTAATTAAACTTGATTATTCAAAATCATGTTAGTTTGATTTTCATTTATCTATTATGTTCATTAGATTTCATTCATGTTTGATTAATATTTGGTTTATATTAATGGCTAATTAATCATCTTATTCCAAATGGGTGATTTTAAATATGATTTAATCATATTTAATTAAGTTTACTTTAGTTTTATTTTTTTAATGTGATTAATATCAAATGATTATTAATCTTTATTAATCAATTTAATTTTAGTTTATTTAATGATTAATTAATATTTAATTTATTTTTAATTTGTTAAGTAGTTTCATAAAGATTCAATTAGGTGACAAGATTAGTTTGGTTTTATATCAAAGTTTCATTGATTTATTTTGTTTGTTATATTAAAATGGATAATTTGAACTTCAAAATTTAATTTCTCTCAATGCAGAAGTCCTTTTCACTTGATACTTTTTATGGTAGGTGTGTTTTAACTTTTATTTCAACCTCTAAAAATTTCAATTCAATCAGACATGTATTTTTAGAATAATTAATGAAATTTAATTTTCTAAAACTTAAATTAAGCTCAAACCATTTTTTAGAATTTGGAGATATTTAATTCATTGGATTCCTCTCGGAAAGTCATATCCAACGAGCTCTTATTTGAAAATTTTCGTTAAGTATTTTATTTTTTATAATTTTTCAAAGCTTTAGGTAAATAATTTTTAAAATCAAAATATATGTTAATTTTCCCACTTAACCTGAATGCGCCGACGGCAACACGTCACGTGACTGCTGATGATGCCATATGTGGCACACGGTACACGCGATGCGTGATTCGCGACGGCCGTGCAGCAGCGTGCGCCGAAAAGAGCGAAAGGGATGGGATGAGCGATCGGACCACCATCCGACGGATCATGATCGGATCGACCGCGTGATCGATGGCATGATCAAAACCATGTGATCCACATATTAAACACGCTGATCACGATCCAACCATGCGATCGCGATTCTCCGTTGACCCCTGGCAGATCGGGATTTCAAGGCAAAAGTAAAAACGCTCATCCGGAGATTTTTCATAATTTTAACCAAATTTGTCCGATTGTCATTTTCACAATTTTCACCAAAAAATCTCTACATATTAAGACCAAATATAATGAAAAATGCAGGACTTCTCTAAGGAAATTCTTAAAAATCATGCAAGAATTGACACAAATAGATGTTCCTAAGGCTATCTAAAGTTTGGCAAAATTATCTCATCGGATGGTTTTCAGTGGTGATGAAGATCGGAGCGAGCTCTTAGGTGCAAGAGGAAGCTTTGGAATGAGTGTAGCCTTCACCTTCATTTCAAAATGATGTAATCTTCAATAACCATCACTTTCTCATCGAAATCAACTCAGTTTTGATATTTTAGCTTAAGAAAAGTGGGGAAGTGGTTGTTGATGGCTTTGTGGGTTCCAAGAGACTCTCTTGCCAAAATCAGATATATTTACTATCACTATCCTCCCTCTTTTAATGGTGGCCAAAATTTGAATAAATGTGATGGGAGGTGGTTGTATTGGATGATGGCTTGATTGAGGACTTTGGATTTAGCTCCCAAAGTCTTCATTTGCTACCATATGATCAGCTCCATTGAATGTCATGGATGGGGGAGTTGAATGCATGTGATGGGAGAATTAAATGAGGTTGGGTGGAATCCTATATTGGAGAGGATCCATGAGAGATTTAATTAGGTTGAGTTGATTTTGGGCTGATCTCAAATGGGTTTGGGTCGGGTTTGATTAGCTCCCAATGGGTCATGGCTTGGTTTCAAGGGATTTGGCTCAATTTGGGTCATATGAGTCATATTGGGTCATATCAGGTTAGGTTGACAAATTGGTCAAATTAAGTTAAACCAAGGCTTAGGTTTAGTTCAAATAATAATCTGAAGTATTTTGGTATGATCAATTTGATATAATTTGGCTTAGGATTGATTTTGGCTCATTTGGAATCAAATGGGTCAAATGGGCAATTTGACCAATTTGACCAAAATTGGCCAAATTGGCTTAGGTTATGGATTGATTCATGTTCAATTGGCTAATTGAAGATGAAATAGTCTATTCATGTTCAAATGGCTAATTGAAGATGAACGTAGCCTTTGGTTTGAATTAATTTGGATTTAATTTGAATTTTGGCTAATTTGACCCGTGAGGTCAATTTAGGCTAAGTTAGGTCAAGTTGACCAATTGGTCAAATTAGGCTCAATTATGGTTTTCATCAAGTTCAATAATCAATTTGGAATGAACTTGAGCCATTGGTTATAATCAATTTTTAGATTGATTTGACCCATTTGACTTTTTTAATTTGGTCAACTAAATTATCAATGATTTGGTTTGGCTCAATTGATAGTTTAAGTTTAAATATTGATTATGAGTGTATGATCAATCATTTTAATCAATTTGGTATATGATCAGTTTTGGCTAGTTTAAGTTTCATTTGGGCTAAAGGTTGACTTGGTCAAAAGACTAAATTGACTTTGTTTGACCCAATTGAGTGCAATTGATCATCCTAGGGAGATCAACAATCATGGTGGATGGTTTTGGTGAGCTTAGTTCAATCCAATTTGGGTTGGATTGGAAGTTGGCTCAAATGGGTCCTTTTAGTCACTTTGGGTCAAGTTAATATTATGTGGGTCAATTGGTTTGGTTTTAGTTTGATTCAAATTTAGTTGAACTTATATATGAGCCCTGGATTGAAATATAAATTCAAAAGCAATCAATTTGGAGTTTAAGAGATTTTGGCTCATTTGAAATTTTTAAGTCAAAAGGGCTAGGTTAGGTTTGACTTGGGTTAGCTTGATTTAATTTGATGATTATAGGTTCCATTTATATTTGGGTAGATAATTGAATGAATGATTGATTCAAGAGAAAATCCATTAGTTTTGAGTTGATTTGGATAGGATTTGGTTAAGTCTAAGAAATTGGCTTAAAGTGTATAAATTGATTGGTTTGATGTTGATTTGGTATTTAGATTTATATTTTTTATATTTATGAATATAAATAAAGATCTAAATGATTCATGAGAAATCACTTGAGTTTGGAGTGATTTGGAAGCAAATTTGATTAAGTCCAAGGATGTAGTTCAAAGAGGCTTAGAGGGCAATCAATTTAGTTTGATTCATTTTTGGTCATTAGAATGTGGGTTTCATTTATATTTGTGAATATGAATGAAGGAATAATTGATTTATAAAGAAATCAATTGAGTTTGATTTAATCTAAAGGGAGTTTTGGCTAAGCTTATGAAGGTGGTTCATATAGCTTAGGAAGGGTCTTGGGATTTGAATTTGATTTTGAGTTCCAATCATTTGGAGTCAAATTTGGGATATAGATTTGAATTTAAGGTTTGATTTGAGATTTGAATCTAGATTTGATTTGAGAAAGTGTACCTAGATTGGGTTTAGGCTATAGGATAGGTGATTTCCTTAAGTCATAAGGCATTGACTAATCCTATGATTAACCCTTCTAAGTCTTTAGGCTTAGGTTAAGTGTTCACCTAATTACTAGAAGTGTCTTATGACTGGTTCTTAGTGTAAGAGTCCTAAGTCTAAGAAGAGGAGGTTAAGAGCTCACAAAAGTGAGGTAAAAAAAAGGACCCCAATATGTGGTGTAACTAACAAGGCACACACATGGCATGACCAAAATGGTCAAAAAAACATCGAATAGACTAATGAAATGATCTATACAAACAGAGGTAGATTGAATCACTGATAATTTATCTTTGTGGCATAAGAGAGAGAAGGAATCTGGGATAAGAATCTATAATGATGGGGATCAGATCAATTGATTTTAATTTATTTTATTTTAATTGATATGGAGGCATATCCACTGGATATGTGCTAATGAGATCATGAACCTTCCACTGGGAAGTGTTCAGCTATCCATGTAAGAATTTGATTGAATTTCTTTGATTTGTTTGATTAGACTCCAATGGGAGGTTGGTTTAATTATATCCTGGGAGAAGGGTTTGATTGAGGCATATCTGAGGTTTATGAGATTTATTTGATTTAGATCTAAGTGTGGAGGCCAATTTGATCTGCTAGGGAGAAGTTTGTTTTGTCCAATATGTTTAATTTGACTTACTGAGAGGTTGTGAATTATTTTTATGTGTGGATACCAAGAAGGAGACATTTTCTTAGATTTATAAGTCCAAAGGGTAGTCTATCATAATGTGATTATCTCAAAGGTTGCCTTTTCGATGCAACTACTCGAAGGCAAGATTACATCTTCCAAAGAAGGATTATGGGGTGATCTGAATGGACAACACATCTACACTAGATGAGTAATATCTTACCTCAACTCAAGAGTAGTCTTGATGATTAATTTGATTTATATTTTATTTGATTTGATGCAATTTTGATTTAATTTAATTTGGAGTGTTATGATGGACCGGTGCGGATGGACCCACTAAGAAGGAGGAGCTATGTCGCCTTTGATCTATCTGATTTACAAAGTCCAAAGGGTAGTGTCCACAAGGTAAGATTATCCGCCTAAGGGGTTGCCTTTGATGTAACAACTATGAAAGAAAGCATAGTGACTTACATCTTCCAAAGTAGATCAAGAGGGTGATCTATCGATGGTGCAATAAATCGAACCCTACCTAAGGCGACTACTGATTGAGCGCCACTAGGGAGCTTACCTCAACTCAAGAGTAGTCCTGATGATTAATTTGATTTACATTTCATTTGATTTGAATTATTTTGTTTAATTTGGTGTGCCATATTATGGACCATGTTGGCGTGTGATGGACCCACTGAGAAGCGGCTATGTCGGCCTTGACCTGTCTCAGATTTACAAATCCAAAGGAGTAGTCTACTAACCACAAGGTAGGACTATCCGGCCTAAGGGTTGCTTTTTGGTGTGCAATAAGGAAGAAAGCACTTACATCTTCTAAAGTAGGATCGTGGGGTGATCTATCAATGGAGCAACAAATCAACTTAACCTAACTATTTGAATACTATGGACTCATATCGACTCAAGAATAGTAAAATTAATTAATTTTAGATGGACCCTATGTGTGATGGATCTACTAAGAAGGAGCTAATATCCCTAGACCTATCTTAGATTTACAAACCCAAAGGGATAATTCTCTACCATGGGTAGCTAACCAACCTAAGGGTGCCTTTGGTGTGCAATGGTCAAGTTAGGAAGAAAGTTTGTAGACTTACAACTTTTAACAAAGGAACCACAGGGTGATTGGTTGATGCACAACAAATCAAACCCCGACCTAAGTCCACACGGCATAAGAAGAGAATGCGTGTAACTTATATCTTTCAAAGCAAGATGATCGGGTGACTTGTTGGTGGCACAATAAGTCAAACCCGAAAGGGACTACTGAGAGTGTCCGGGACTTATCTCAACTCAAAGTAGGCAGATTATGGGAGTTTTACAACGCTAAAGATAAGATGCTACTTGGGAAAGAGGTGCTTGAATTCTAATCCACAAGCAAGATATATTTTATTTATTTTAAGTTTATGTGGACCCTATTGGTTTATGAGGACCACACTAAAGGAACTCATATCTAGTCCTATCTCGACTTATGGACCAAGGGAGAAGATATAAACAAATTCTCCAACCAAGGGTGGTTACTAGGAAAGGGGATGTCAATCCAAAAATAACTGGTAGTGTAAATGGGGTCGCTAAGGAGGTGATCCAAATAGAGCCCACAGAGAGGTGTGCCAGGGCTTTATCCAAACTCTAAAAGAAAGCCTATATATTGGCCAACTGGGAGAAAGCTTGTAGACTACATCTTCATGAGTGGTGTATCCACCGGTGGGTCACCAACATGGTGATAACCAACCAACCTAAGGTTCTGTCGATTGATGATCAAAGAAGGTTTGACTTACATCTTCACTAAAAATGATCGAGATAGTTTGTCATGGATGGGATATCACCTAGACTACCAAGTGGAGAGTCTCGTGTAAGGACTAAACCCAAGCTTGAAGTAGTTTGGAGGAAAGGAGCCACTGGGGGACTTATCCTAAACCTCAAATATACTTGACCTAGTTAGTTCATGATGGCTAGTTCAAGAAGAAAGTGTGTAGGCTTACATCCTCTTAAACAAAGTCAACATGGGGTAGTTTACGGCTGCGCAGTAAGGCATACCAAACTAACAAGGTGCTTATTGGTTTGCAATGGTCAAGTTAGGAAGAAAGTGTGGGGACTCACATCCGCCAAATAAGTGGCCACTGGGGTGACACACTAGCAAGATAGCATGTTAGCCTGACCTAGAGCAGCTAATGAGTGCGTGCTATAGGGGGCTTGCTCCCCATTAAAATATCCCAGAAAAAAAGATATATGTTTATTTTATGTATGGTTGTGTGTAGTTTGTGTTGGTGTTGTGTTACTAAGGTTGGGATGTTGCTTGGGTTCCTTACACCTACCATAAACACATCATAGCAGATTCACAAGCAAAGATATTCCTTGATATAGAAGAGATGAAATTTGAGATGAAAAGAATTTTTATTGATAATCATTTCAGAACGTGATTTATGGATAGTATTTGTTTAAGTAGAGCCCATTGATTGGAAGCATTGGGCTCTCTCCCTTACAATTTATGAGTTGATAAGATCCTCCTTTGTATGCCATCTCTATGGCATAAGGGCCTTCCCAAGTGGGTTCAAACTTGCCTCCCATCTTTCGACAGGCAACAATTGGTCTTCTTAAAACTAAAATAAGCTCTCCTACTTGGAAAGCTCTAGGACGGACCAACTTTTTATGAGCTTAAATTATCTTGGCTTTGTATAACTTTAGATTCTGACATGCCCGTAGGTGTCTCTCATCCAAACCTTCGAGCTCTTCTAACTACAACTTGGCATTCTATTCTGTTGTGATCTTATTACCCACAACTATCCTTAGTGATGGGAGTTGGACCTAATGGTAGGCTGATCCATACACTAAGGAGAAAGGGTGGATTGAGTTGGAGTTCTATGTGGTGTACCCGGCTTCAACTAACTGTTCATGTCATTATCATTTATTATCATCTGGTGTCTTCTTCAATATTTGAATGAGAGTTTTATTGAAGGCTTCTATTAACCGCTTTGCCCTTATATAGTAGATGGTAGAGTACCTCCAATCTATGCTATGTCTCCAGGTGAAGCTGTTGATCTTGGTGCTCTTGAATGTAGTACCATTCTCAGATATAATTCATTGAGGCACCTTGAACCTATATACAATATGGTTCCAGAAAAACTAGAGCACATGCTGAGATGTGACCTCTCTAAGTCGGATTGCCTCCACCCACTTGGAAAAGTAGTCGGTGGCAGTTAGAATGAATCGATGACCTTTAGAAGAAGGAGGATCAATCAAACCCACAATGTCAGTACCCCAACACTCGAATGGCCATGAAGTTAATGTGGATGGAGAATGTTGGGTGGTTGGTGTAAAACCATGTCGTGTACTTGACACTGATGGCAATGCTTGGCTACATCCATGCCATCGATAATCATCATAGGCCAGTAGTATCCTAGTCTCTTGATTTTGGCTTTCATCTTTTGACTAGATTGATGTGCTCCACATAAACCTGAGTGTACCTCAGTCATGATCCTATGGGATTCATGTTTGTCTAGACAACATAACCACATATGATCGAAGGACCACCGGTACAAGGTTTCTCCTATGAGAGTATAGGAAAGGGCTCTCTCGCTTCACGGTGTGCTGATTTCTCTGTAGTTTACCTATATTTAAATAATCCATGAATGGTTGCCTCAATCTCCTCATCCTTTTGGCAATGGCAACCTCCTTCAAGAGAGAATCTTTCGAAGTTCATTATATTGAATGGACTCATCTTGGACATGCCAACTCTTGGCAAGCTTGGCTAATGCATATGCTACGTTTTCTCGAGGAATCTTGTAGATGGTAACCTCTGGATTTGGGCCAACAACTCCATGGTGTACTTAATGAAATGGAGCTTAGGCTTTAGAACCTTGTAAGACCCTGATTTGGTTGATGACTAAGAATCCTCAAAGATGTTGATGCACCGGACATAGTGTAATGACTAACTCACCGGCAATCGAGCCTCATATTCGGCTTCATTGGGTGCATGAATAGATGATATGAGAATCTCATCACATCACAGTCTGGAGTTAGGAGAACTATTACTATCCCTGTCTTTCCTAAGATAGTAAATTATGGTTCTTCTCCTCTTTAAGAGGAAACCGCACCATAAAAATACATCTCCCAGCAACGAATGCTAGTGAACCCTAAGTTCATGATTTATTCATCGGGGAGGTCATCACTAAGCGAAGAATCAACAGGAAGTGGATGTGTTGCTAAAAAATCTGCTAGTGTCTGTCATTTCACCGCACTGAAGGGTACGAATGTGATGTCAAATTGTGATAAATCACGGACCACCGTGCCAACCGTTCGGATAGCATCGACCTTGTCATGAGATATTACAGTGGATTAATTCTGGAGATCAGATTCACCTTATGAGAAAGCATATAGTGTCAAAGCTTTTGGGATGCAAAGATTAAAGCTAGGTAGTTCTTTTCAATAGGTGGGTAGTTTGCCTCAATAGGGATTAGATGATGATTGAGGTAGTAGAGAGCATTTTCTTTCCCTTCATCATTGGTTTGAGCCAACAAAGTGCCAAGGGAGTCATCTAATGCAGCGTGTAGAGCATCAATGGCTTACCCGGGATAGAGGCTGATGGAACTGGCAGCGTCATCAGGTAGTGCTTAATATCTTCAAAAGCATGCTGACACTTATCATCCCACTTGAACTTAACATCCTTTTTGATAAGTGCTGAGAATGGTTGGCATCTTCCTGATATGTTGGATATAAAGCATCTTAGATACGCCAACCACCCTTGGAATGATCTTAGTTGAGTTATACTTTTAGGGGCTGGCATTTCTAAGATAGCCTTGATATTCTTCGATCGATCTCTATTCCCCAGTGTCGGACAACAAACCCAAAGAATTTTCTTGAAGCTGTTCCGAATGCACACTTCAGGGGATTCAATTTAAGGTTAAATTGCCTTAACCATTCAAAAACTACTTCAATTCAAAGCAATGGTCTTCCTTTTCTTTACTTTTGACTAAAAGATCATCAACATAATATTTGACTTGATGATAAATGAGTTTATTGAAGATCCGAGTCATGGCTCATTGATATATAGCACCAGCATTTTTAAGGTTGAAAGGCATGACCTTATAACAATAGATTTTGATCAAAGTTCAAATAGCAATGTTTCTTTCATTCTTAGGGGCCATCTTGATTTGGTTTTGGAGCCAGATGACCCATCCATAAAGAAGAATACTACGTGAGATGAGGCAATGTCCACAATTAATTCTGGTATAGGATGTGGAAATTCATCCTTAGGACATGCCTTATTTAGATCCATAAAATCAACATATATGCAAATTTGGCCATTCTTTTTCTTAACTGGGATGACAATGGCTAACCAGCTATGATATTTTTCTTCCGATGAAGCCAGCATCGATCAATTTCTTATTTTTAGAAGTGACCTACTGTTCAATGTATAATCACATGCATCTAGGAGCTTGCTTAATAGGATTATCATTAAGTTCTATTACTAATTTGTGGACTACTACGTCAGGAGATAAACTGGGCATTTCTTCATAATTCCATGTGAAGTAGTCTTTAAACTCAGCTAATAGCCTAACTAAGTCATTGGTTTCTTCTTCATTCAACAAGGAATTGATGTATATCGGAAGTGGATTGTCTTCAGTTTCCAAGTTTATTTCTTTGAGCTCGTCGATCGTTGATCTGATCTCTTCTTCAAACTCTAGCGGTGTATATCTAACTTCAGGCTCACTTGGGTCATCTGAAGTTTCTAAACATATATCCTCAAAAGAATTAGCATGATTTGAGAAGAACCTATCAAACTCTAAATGATTTATGATGACTAGGCAATGGTTGTCATCATCGGACCCACTATGTCGAATCCTAGTCCTGGTCTTGATTGAGGATGTCTTCTTTGGTTGTCCCATAGCATTTCAAAGTAGTCGACTGTATTTAGACCAAGTATGTAAGATTAATCTCTTCTTTACTAAGTTAAGAACACAAGGCGAGTATTAATCAAAAGGTAATTATTTCAAATCTTTATATGAATCATCCTCACATTCTACATCGGCTTCCTGACTTGAGGATGATCCTCCCAACAAAAATCTCTTTGGCTTGACATCTGTGGATGACCTTGGGGCCTCCTTAACTACTAAACCTTAAACTTTCTGGGAAGAAAGTGAGGTTAGAGCTAAAGTTTCCAACTGCTGCCTGACTATGCTACATAATAAGGATTCAAATACATTCATGCTTTGCTTGGAGGCCTGGTCTTAATCACTTTTTAGCTTGAATGTCACCTTCAAAGGGACCCGCTGAAAGGGGTTGGTTGGGGTGCTAACCACATGAGACTCATCCTCCGAACTGGACTCTAAGTCTACGTGGATAATGGGGGTAGTCTTGTGAGCTGGAACATAGCTCCTATTGGATAGCCACCAGCAAGGAGGTCTTCCACCTTTAGAACTTCCTCTGGACTTGCCTCTTCCCCTACCTAGTGGAGGTCGAGTCATCCTACCCATGTGTTCATATGGAGGAACAAATTGTGGGTGGAATCTAACATTTGGCTCTACCTTTTCCTCTCATAGTCCTTCTCTCCATCTGATGTTGAGAGGGGGTTGAACTGGTTGCTAGTCAGCAACGGGCAAACCTCACAAAGGGAACCTTTCTCTACAATGTGGGATGTGACATCCATCTCCTAGATGGCACACTCGTGGTGCCACCTGATCTTGTGGCTCTATTGTGTCACTGTGTACGGTTGAGTAAGGTGGGTGAGAGCTAGAATCTACCTCGAAGGTAGGGAGGCTATCTCTGAAGCCAGAATAGCCTTCCCCTTAGAGGGGGCCATCGAGGAGGTGCTAGCATGCACCTGAACTGCTATGGGAATAACTAAGCAGGTGAACTGATGAGAAACCTCAACTATCTTCGGGGAAGGATACTCGTGTTGGGCAATCCGGATGACCGCTTTAACCTCATCGCGGCTAATAGTAGTGAGGTGCGCCCCCACGCAAGTGATGCATGCTCCCTCAAATCCTCAGCCAAAGAACACTAGATGCATGGAGTCAGTCTAAGGGAGGCTGGCCTGATTCAAGGCCAAATCCATCCTGAATAGAAAGGTGAAAACAAACTTCTGAGAGGCCATGTGTGAAAACTGCAAAGGCTGTACTGACTGATCTGAGCTGTATGCCTGCATTTGTTGAAATATAACTTGTATCAAATTTTTGCCTTGATATTTGTTCCACACAAGTAACAAAAGTTTGGAGTTTTGAACCCACACTCAACAATTCAAATATGTTAAGTGAGGTTCATTTGAGAGATTTGGATATTGAGGAGAGTATTTGCCATTTGATTTTGATTTAGAACCCATACTCAACCAATTTAGGTAGGTTTGTTGGGGTTTTAAAATTTGAGGAGAGATTTTCTTGGAGATATGTGTTTTATGCATCTTGTTTGAAAATATTGATGATTTGAAAGAACCTCTATTTAGCAAATTTGAATATGCTAAGAAGAGGTTGTGATTGTGTGCTTAAAAATTTTGTAGAATGTCTTTACCTGTGAAGATTTGTTTCTGTGTTATTTTGATTTGAAAATGAGGCTTCTTACTTAACAAATTTGGTATGTTAAGTAGAGGTCACATGTGTTTGATTTGATTTGTTGAAGAGGAGACTTTCACTTAACAAATTTGGTATGTTAAGTGAAAGCCAAATGTGATTGTGAGATAGATTTGCTTTTCATTGATGATGGGAGCTCCACTTAACAAATTTGGTTATGTTAAGTGAAAGCCCCAAATGTGTTTGAGATATGTTTATTTTTCTTTGAGAATGAGACTCTCACTTAACAAATTTGGTATGTTAAGTGAAAGTTCAAGTGTGATTTGACATGAAAAATTGGATCTTTATTTAACAAATTTGGTATGTTAAACTAGGGATCAAATGTGTGTCGAAAAGAGACCCTCACTTAACAAATTTGGTATGTTAAGTGAAAATCAAATGTGTTTATGAATTTGAAAATGGAACTCTCACTTAACAAGTTTGGTATGTTAAGTGAAAGTCAAATATGTTTATAATTTCGAAAATAAAACTCTCACTTAACAAATTTGGTATGTTAAGTGAAAGTCAAATGTATTTATGATTTTGAAAATGAAACTCTCACTCAACAAATTTGGTATGTTAAATGAAAGTCAAATGTGTTTATGATTTTTGAAAGAAAAAAACTTATTTAATAAACTTAGGTATGTTAAATGGAGTTCAATTTATTCTTATGATTTTCAAAAAGGGGGTTCTCATTTGACGTACTTGGACATGAAAAATGAGCTCCAAATGTGTCTTGAAGTCTAAGACTTTGGCAAGAAGGAGTTCTATCAAAAAAATGCAAATGGTGTCAAATAGAATTCAATTTGTTTTATCTTCGCCAAAGGAAGGGAAACTCCCATTTAACAAATTTGGGTGTGTCAAGTGGGGGTTCAAATATGTCTTGACTTCTTTTGTGTGTGTATGATTTATTATTTTTTTGGAAAGGAGGAAAACTTCAACTTTAGCACATGTGCAGTATGCTAAGTGGAGTTTTAAATTTTTATTATAATTTTATTCAAAAATAGAACCTCCATCCAACAAATTTGTGTGTGTGGGATGGAGATAGCTATTTCCAAAGAACATGTGCTTTTAAAAAAGACATTAAAAATGGTTGATTTTGATTTTGAAAAGAACCTCCATGTAACGATCATAGGATTTGTTAAATGAGGTTTGATTATATGTGTTTTGTGCCTTTTTAAAAATTTCTTATAAATTTTTCTGCAAAGATCTCTTATTATGTTGATTTTGAAAAAGTGCTTTCGAAAGAGAAGTTATTTTGCAGAAAGGTTTTATTTTTTTATTGTTCATGGGATGAACCTTGCCTCACCATCAGGATGGTGAAGAGGTTCTTAATTTGGTCATCTCCTTTGTTTGATTAATTTTAATTTTTACCTATTGGGAGAACCCAATAGGGATTTTAAGACCTACACGGAGTGAGATCCTAAAACCTAAAGGATGTTGATGAGCTTTGCTTAAGGATGAATAAGCTAAGTGCCACAGGAAAGAATGATAGTCTTGGGCTAATAAAAAATATAAGTCCACTATCGATGCTTGGAGATAATAATTGTCTACTAAAGATGGAGAGAGAAACTCTCCCCAGCGGAGTTACCACATAAATATGTGGTGTTTATTTTTGATATATGGGATACCACGCAGATCTTAGGGGGTACTTATTGAAGTGATCGGGTATGATATTAAGGAATGATGTACTCTCGAAAGATAGAAATCACCACCCTATAATGGACCTAATCACCTAATAAGGACTCAAGGCATGATGGGTCTTCAATTTACAGAGATATTTTCCTACTTTACATGAAAAGTAAAGTAGAGTTTATTTTAAGCCAAGTTCATTAAGTTCCTATGGAGGTAAGCCCCATAGTTAATTACATCCTAAGGAATGATTCCAAGAAAGACTCTCGATTAAAGTAGACAATCATGATCTCAAAAGATTTCAAGGCAAGACTATCAAAGGATTGACTATGTTGGAAAATCAAATGGGATAGATCAACATGAGAGACTTATTTTGGAAGCCAAAGGAGATGAGTAGGGAATGCTTATGATACTGGGAAGCCTAATGAACAATCCATTCTATCCTATAGTTGGGCTTTATATACTTGAAATTGAAGAGATTTAATTGTTTGAGTTGAAATTTTATTAGACTACTAAGGCTTATAATACATCAACACAAGATTGTGGAAATGTCTAAGAGGTGAAGATTTATGCTTGTAGCGCAAAATAAATAGCTACCTCGGATCCTAAACTAGGGAGCTTTGGTACAAACCACAAGCACGTCCTAAATATAAGTGAAAGGTGGACATAATGGTCTACCTCCACAAGAGAGGATAGACCATCTAACTGTTGGACTTACAACTGCCTAAAGTGGCCACAAACTAACACCTCCTACACTTTAAATCCATGTGGCCAAGTCTTATGTTTAGCAAGTTGGCTAGGGAAGTTATTATTTAGAGAGTGACTAAGTCCTTAAACTCACTCCCTAAGATATTAGAGCATGAGTGATACAAATTCATGACTTAATCTAATGTAATTTTTTCAAATTTATTTGAATATTTTGACTCTTTATTTTGACATAGACTATGGATTTTGTATGCCTAAATGCATGAGAACTTGATTATGGGCCAAATTAAGAGAGAAAGGGGTATTTCTCCATCAAAGGCTCTCATAGGTTAAGCCTTTATTCTCTAGCAGAGATGGAAGCCCCTCTTAATAAGAGTCAAAGAATATGACATGCATGATGTTATACAAATAATCATCTAGCTAAGGGGGTTTGCTAAATATTTTGTTATCTTGATTTAATTCTAGCTTTATGGTGAGGTTATGAGTTATTTTAAATTTTAATTATGAGTTATTAATAAGGGTAGAAAAATTAATTTTATCTTAAGGACCTACCGCATCCAGGCCACATGTTCAAACATCAAACATGAAGAAACTAGGAAAAACATGCAATTCTAGTATGTAATCTAAACACAACATTAAACAATTTCATAGACTACCATAAAAGAATAAAAGGATAATGGTTCCTCCATACACCTAAATACACCAGAAGAGAAAAAGATGAATTGCTTGAGCTCCTTATACTGAATTACAAAATAATACATGCTATGGGGTTCTTTCTTCATTTTTCTTTTCTTCCTTTTGATCTGATTTGAGCCAAAGGCATCACAGGGCATCCCAAGGACTAAGTCTTCTAGCCACTGTGCTTCCTAATCTCCCATAACACTAATCCTAATTCCTAATACAAAATTGCATTAAAAATAGAAAAAGTAAATCAAGCTACACCTGCAAAATAAATGTTAGCTAAACACACCATACAACTTAAATAGTTATACGAATAATTTGGACTTAGCACCCCACACATGGGTAACCAAGACCACCTATCCTAACATGGGTTATGCTTAGGGGCTAAGTAACCTGCACAACAAAAGTATTTATATTTTTATTACAACGGCCCCTTAAGGACAACCCCCTATAGAAAATATGAATAGGCTAATAACGGCCTACCATCCAGTCTATGAGGCATACACCCTAGCATCCAGTCTATAATATTACATCACAAAATAAAACATCCATCACACATATACCGACCTAACTTAGCACTAGAAGTGGTGACTTAGTATTCTAATGTGTGTGCTTAAGGCTTGTGTGGTATGACTTAATTAGGCGTTAATGTTGAAGTTTTCTAAGTGTAAAAGAATTCAATTAAACATGGAATGTTAGTTTCACTTTAAGTTGTTTAGTTGATTTTACAAGTTTTAATTTGTGATGTATATGGTTCCACAGACCCTACACTTAATATCTAAGTGTTATAAAGGGAAGAAAGTGCATTGCCCTCTTTCATCCCTATCTTAAGTCATTTTTTAAAGCTGTTATTATGACTTAGTTTCTTTTATTGAATGGCTTATTACATGTTTTAATCAGTCCTAGGTTTGGGTTCTCCTTAAACAACCTTATTCAATGTGAAAGGATTCTTAAGAATAAATGGAACGAATTACTATCACATGAGACATGTTCATTCATTTCTTTCCATCACATGTAACATGCACATGATTGGATCCTAAGTATACCTACACATACAATATGTCTAAGCACACTTAGACGATGAATGTAATGAAGTCTATTTTAATTTTATATTTCATTTAATTGGATTAATATATATGCATGTATTTTTTAATATAAAAAGGAAACTTCAATCCATTAGCTACATGTACACTCAAATGTATAAAAGTTTTAAGCGGGTACAATCGCCATTGTTTTGCACCAGGGGAGTGAGGTAAAGACCTCTTTAAGGCTACTTAAAGTCGTGCATCCCCGGGATGTCCAAACTAATACACCCACCATTCTCATATACATATAATTGTATACACAACTATAAGGATTAACAGGCATGCAAAAGGAGAAATTAATTCAATTGAATTATGACTTTCTATTCATTAGTCATATTGCACATACATATGTGTAAGAGATATGAGTAGGTACGGTGCCATTGTTTCACACCAGGGGAGGAGCTAAAGACCTCCTTAGGGCTACTTAAAGTCGTGTGTCCGGGATGTCCAGACTAATATACCACTCTTCTTATATACATATGAATGTACAATTAACCATAAGAAGAAGAAGTCATGCAAAATTTTGTGTTCGATTTGATCATATGATTTACATATGTGATATAAAATTCTTTCTAAGCTTTAGCATGGACATACATAGGAATGGATTTGGACAAATGTTATGTTCTTTTCAAATGGACTATACATTTGTAAATCCTATGTAAGCCCATGCAAAGTAAAGAGAGAAGACTTCATACCATATATTTTAGATAATAAACACATGCAAACCATTAAATGTTTCATAATTAGCATCACTCCATATATTATAAAAGATTTATACACTTTTAAAGATAATTTTTGATTTAATAGTGATAATAGACACTCCTATTTTTAATTTAAGTCAATGCATGCAATTTGGCATAAAAGAAATCATTTTGTTTAATTAATTTTTGAAAGAGATGAATGAAGGATCATATATGGCAAACATCATTTAATATGATAGGAAAGAAATAATAGAACATAAGCACATGACATCATTCAATCCAATCATTCCTAAGAGCAATCATATTAAATAAGATCATTTAAGACAAACAAAAGCCTCTTAATTTCATTCTAATTTCATGTTTGATTTGATTCAAGAAATATAAGAAGAGATTTGCTAATCCTATTCCATGCCCCATGTTCATGATTTAATTTGGTTTAATAAGGAATAATTAAGTAAATTTTATGAATTGATTAAGTTGGATCCTTAATTAAATCATTTAATTACCCATACCTATGCTTCTTTAATTTGTTTATGCACCTAATTATAAGCCATAAGTGACATGAACATGTGAGGAAATAAGATTGCAATTCTCCTAAAGAATCTTATGCAATTGGCACATAATTAAGGATTAATTAAGTTAAACAATCTAATTAAGTACTTTTATGATTCTCCCATACTTATGGGTTAATCATAATTTCTTTAAAGGGTCTTTATATTGTTAAACACATAAAGAGGAACCCTTAATTTGACTATTTGTATTTAAGGTTTGATTTAATTTGATTTATTTGAATGATTTAGTTGATTTGATTTGATTAGTGTTTGTTACATTTATTTTGTATTTGTTTACCTTCATGTAATTTGATTGATTAACTTTTAATTAGATGTTTCGATTTAATTAAGTCTTGATAATTCAATATCCTTTTAAATTAATATCTAATTCTTTTCTTTGATTATAGTTATGTGATTTAATTTTATGTTTATTTGATTTAATCATGGTTCATTTATTTGTAGTTTGATTGGAATAGATTAATAAAGATTTCATTTTGATTTTAATTGAGTTTGATTATTTGTAATTAGAATTTTATTTTTAATCTCATCCATTTTCCATGTTTATCAAAGTTTGGTTTGTATTTTATTTTCATACATTGGATAGTTAATTAGTTTATATTATTTAAGTAGGTTGAATGAGATTTGATTTATATTAAATTATGAGAGTCTTTCTTTATTTTATATAATTTGATTTGATTAGCTTTATTGATCTATGGGTTTTCTTAGGTTCAATGTGATTGTTAGTTTAATTAAGAAGTGTGTTTAGGTTTGTCATTAAATTAAATAAGGGTTTGTTTAATTTTAATTTGGTTTCATATTTGTTTAGGTTGATGATGTAATTAATGACTTAATGATTTAGGTTTAATTTAGGATTTGATTAGCATTTAATTTCATTTTAATTATGTTCAAATTTATGTTTGATTAAGCTTAAGTTTAATATTATTACTTTAATTAACTTAATTAGTTTATTTTAAGATGTGTGATTAAATTGATTAGTGGAGTAATTAAAGATTTGATTTGAGTTTGATTTATGAATTAATTTTAATGTGATTTATTTAAATCAATTTGGTTCATTAAGATGATGGATTAGTTCACTAAGTTTGTATTAATTAGATGTTAAACTAATTAAGTTTGATTAAGGGTAATTGAATTTTGAATTATCAGATTAATTAAAGATTTATTTAATTATAAATTAATGACTTAATTACCCATATATGACTTATTTGATTTGATAGTTTTAATTAAGCATTTACCTAAATTTTATTGACTAAAGGGTTATCATTGTTATTATCATTTGATTAGATTAAGTGATTTAATTATATGTTTTATTTTAATTAAACTTGATTATTCATAATCATAGTTAGGTTTGATTTTTATTTATTTATTATGTTCATAAGATTTCATTCATGTTTGATTTAGTTGTTAGGTTTATGTATTAATGGCTAATTAATCATCTTATTCCAAATGGATTTATTTTAAATGTGATTTAATCATATCTTAATTAAGTTTACTTTAGCTTTATTTGGTTTAATTTGATTAATATCAAATGATTATGTTGAATTGGTTTATTAATCAATTTGATTTTTAGTTTATTTAATGATTAATTAATATTTAATTTGTTTTAATTTGTTAAGTAGTTTCATATGATTAAAGATTCAATGCTTGGTGTAGGTTTGACAAGATTAGTTTGGTTTTATATCAAAAGTTTCATTGATTTATTCAACTATGAGTTTGATTTAAAGATCTCGTCATTTAACTAAATTTCATTAACTCAGTTAGGTTTAGCTAATTTTAATTTCATTTGAGTGATATATGATATTTTTCTAATTTAAAGTTTGATTACCAATCATTTGGGTATTATATCATTTCTGATTTTGATTTGGTATTTAAATTATTTTTAGATTATGTCTTAATTAATTTATTAATTGACTAAACTTTAATCTTAAGGGTTTGTTTAGGGTTAATTAGGCTTTAGAAAATCACATTATTTTTTTAAGGGTCCTAGATGTTAACTGAAGTGATTTAAGTTATTTTGAAGATTTTTTTTGTAATTTTATGGATTTTTATTTGGTTTGTTCTATTAAAATGGACAATATGAACTTCAAAATTTAATTTCTCTCAATCCAAAAGTCTTTTTCACTTGATGTTTTATGGTAGGTCTTTTTTAACTAATATTTCAATCTCTAAAAATTTTATTCAATCCGACTTGTATTTTTAGTGTAATTAATGAAATTTAATTTTCCCTAAAACTTAAATTAAGCTCAAACCATTCATTAGAATTTTTAAATTATTTGGTTGTTGGATTTCTCTTGAAAAGATGGATCCTACGAGCCCTTATTTTTAATTTTTCACAGAGTATTTTATTTTTTATGAATTATCAAAATTTTAGTACACTTAAATATTTTTTAAAATCAGAAAATAGGTGATTTTTCCACTTAACCCAATCAACACCGCGCAGGCGCTGAAGAGGCAACGTGGTGCCATGTGGCACCCGCCACTATTTCTCGTGGCATGCGGTGCCATGTGGCATCGCGCGATAGGCCCGCACAGTGCCGTGTTAGTCGAACGAGCGGGAAAGGGATAGGGACGTGCGGAATGGATCTGACCATCTAATTGAGGATCTGAAGGTCAAATTGATTTGCATTATCTAGACCGCACGATTTGTGGATCCAAACTATGCGATCATGGATCTGATCCACAAGATCGCGCGATATGAGCCATCCGATCCCCAAATGGTGGGATCGGACGGCAGTTGCTTCTCGACAGGCGAAAGTGGTGGAACACTGTTCATCCAATATAATTTTTTATGATTTTGAACCAAATTTCATCTAATTGGGCTCATTTTGTGATGATTTTCACCGAAAAATCTCTCAATTCTTATTAGGACTAAATATAGTGAAAAATGCATGGATTCTCTAAGAAAACTCCTAAAAATCTTGCAAGAATTGACACAAATAGTAGTTCCTAAGGCCAGCTAAAGTTTGGCAAATTACCTCACTAGGGATGGTTTTCGGTGAAGATCCAAGCGAGCTCCTTGGTGCAAGGGGAAGCTTTGGAATGAGTGTAGTCTTTGCCTTCACTTTGGAATGATCTGTTCTTCAGAATGAGTGTATTTAGCTTAAGAAAAGTGGGAAAGTGGTTGCTGCTGACTTTGTGGGTTCCAAGAGATTCTCTCTTGCCAAAATAAGATCTCTTTACTATCTCTATCCTCCCTTTTTTAATGATGGTCGAAATTTGAATAAATGTGATGGGGAGGTGATTGTGATGGATGATGGCTTGAGGACTTTGAATTTAACTCCCAAAGTCTTCATTTGTTGTCATATGATCAGCTCCATTGAATGCCATGGATGGGGGGAGTTGAATGCATGTGATGGGGAGAATTAAATGAGGTTGGGTGGAATCCTATGTTAGGGAGGATCCATGAGGGATTTAATTGGGTTGGCTTGATTTTAGGCTGATCCCAAATAGTTTGAGTCAGGTTTGATCAGCTCCCAATGGGTCATGTCTTGGTTTCATGGGATTTGGCTCAATTTGGGTCATATGAGTCATATTGGGTCATATTAGGTCATATCAGATTAGGTTTACCAATTGGTCAAATTGGGTCAAACCAAGGCTTAGGTTAGGTTCAAATAATAATTTGAAGTGTTTTGGTATGATCGATTTGATTTAATTTGACTTAGGATTGATTTTGGTTCATTTGGAATCCAATGGGTCAAATGGGTCAAGTTGACCAATTTGACAAAAATTGGTCAAATTGACTTGGGTTATGGGTTGATTCATTTTCAATTGGCAAATTCAAGATGAATGTAGCATATTCATATTCAATTGGCTAATTGAAGATGAATGCAGCCTTCAGTTTGAGTCAATTTGGATTTAATTTGAATTTTGGCTAATTTGATCCTTTAGGTTAATTTTGGCTAGGTTGGGTTAAGTTGACCAATTGGTCAAATTAGGCTCAATTATGGCTTTGGTCAAGTTCAATAATCAATTTGGAATAAACTTGAGCCATTGGTTGTAATCAATTTGGGTTAGATTGAGATTTAACCCATTTTGGCTTTTTAGGCCAATTTGGGTCAACTTGGGTTAATTCATCAATTGGATTTGGTTTGGCCAGTTGAGAATTTTATCATGTTCAATTATTGATTATAAGTGTATTTGGATCAATGGTTTTAATCAATTTAGTATATTATGAGTTTTGACTAGTTTAAGTTTCATTTGGGTTAAAGGTTGACTTGGTCAAAAGACTAAATTGACTTGGTTTGATCCAATTGATTGCAATTGATCATCCTAAGGATATCAACAATCATGGTGCATGGCTTTGGTGAGCTTAGTTTAATCCAATTTGGGTTGGATTGGAAGTTGGCTCAAATGGGTCCTTTAGGTTACTTTGGGTCAAGTAGACTTAAGTGGGTCAATTGGTTTGGTTTTGGTTTGATTCAAGTTTAGTTGAACTTATATATGAGCCCTGGATTGAAATATAAATTCAACGAGAATCAATTTGGACTCTAAGGGATTTTAGCTCATTTGAAATTTTCAAGTCAAAGGGCTTGGTTGGGTTTGGCTTGGATTGGCTTCGATTTGATTTGATGATTATAGGTTTCATTTATATTTGGGTAGATAATTGAATTAATGATTGATTCAAGAGAAAATTCATTAATTTCAAGTTGATTTGGATAGGATTTGGTTAAGTCTAAGAAATTGGCTTAAAGGGTATAAATTGGATTTTGGTTTGATGTTGGATTTAGTCTTGGCCATTTGGATTTATATTTCATTTATATTTATAAATATAAATGAGGATCTAAACGATTCATGAGAAAATCACTTGAGTTTGGAGTGATTTGAAGCAAATTTGACCAAGTCCATGGATGTAGGTCAAAAAGGCTTGGAGGGCAATCAATTTAGTTTGATTTATTTTTTTGTCATTGGAAGGTGGTTTTTATTTATATTTGTGAACATGAATGAAGGAATAATTGATTTATAAAGAAATAAATTGAGTTTGATTTGATCTAAAGGGAGTTTTGGCTAAGCTTATGAAGGAGGTTCATATGGCTTAGGAAGGGTCTTTTTGAATTTGATTTTGGGTTTCAATCATTCGGAGTCAAATTTGGGATATGAATTTGGAATTTGGATTTGAATTTGAGGTTTAGTTTGAGATTTGAATATGGGTTTGATTTGAGAATGTGTATCTAGATTGGGTTTAGGCTATAGGATAGGTGATTTCCTTAAGTCCTAAGGCATGGCCTAATCCTATGATTAATCTTTAAGTCTATAGGCTTAGATAAGTGTTCACCTAATCACTAGAAGTTTCTTATGACTAAGGAGTTCTTATGTCTAGAAGAGTCTTAAGTCTAAGAAGAGGAGGTTAAGAGCTCACTCAAAAGTGAGGTCAATAATAGTCTTTTCATGTTAACTCAAATAAACTAAAACATAACTATGTCATTAATAATTTAGAGTCTTGCTTAGAGATTTCCTTGAGTGTTATTAACATTAAGAATCCAACTTTCTTTGGGATCCTGGCCCAATCCAAATTCTCAACTTGACTAATCCTTATCAATATGACTTCTTGCGGGTATTTTACATGAATATATATAAAACTTATTAGTCCCATATCATTGGACTTTTTTCATATCTTTTCATTATACCTTTCTTTGGGTCTCTGACTAAAGCATCTAGAATAGCGAGTGCATATAGGTGTTGGCATGTGGAAGATGAGTGATGAATACAGATGCATGTAGGAACATAAGTGTGAAATTCAATTTCATAAAGCAAGCCAAAACACATCAAGTTTGAGAGCATCAAATTTTACAATGTAGTGCTAGATGCACATGTACTAGTAACTTAATGTGAAGGCAACAAATAAGCACATTAACATGTAAAGTGGAAGTTAATGGTTAGCTAGTGAAAGAGTAAACTACTTATTTTACAAAACTAAGAAAAAATCACCATAACATGATGATTTGTGCACATTATCCTAAGGGAGATAATAAATCATTTCAATGCAAAACACAAAGATGTGATCTTCATAACTTAACAAAGATTCTTGTTAGTTGATGACTCTTCTAATTAGTTAGGAGAAGTTGTTGATCAAGTGAATACTTAAATAAGCGAATGATTTAAGATTTTGACTTAAATGGTTTTTGAGTGCAAAATGGTGGAAAAAAGTTAAGGAGTCAACTTGAAGAATCAAAGACACATGGTGGTAAAGAGATACTTATTAGGTAAAATGATCCTTCTTTTTTTCTAAATTAAGTATTAAATACCTTCTCTAAGGGCATCATAAGAACATATGCACAAGACTTGAAGGAAAATAGAAAGTCCACCATTCCTTCTCAACTTTTAAGATGGTACCTAAGGAGGGGCCTATGAGGTGGAGTTCTCATGCTACCAACTTGAGAAGAGAGATGGATGATGATAGAGAAATTATACATGTAGCATAAAGTTGATAACATTTTAGGTATAGAGCTTCTATTTTTAGAGTGATAATTATAGAACAAAAGGTAGTAGATGCTTAAAATTTAGTGAAGGTCCAATTATAAGATAACTTATTGGCCTTAGACTAAAACAAAGGGATGAATCTAAGGAATAAAGATTTATAAATAGAAAAGAGCTAAAACCAAGAACAATTATAGACCAACCAAAAATAATCAAGCCCTTCATCAATTACTTTTTAAAGGGTTGAGAAGGCGGCCATGGAGTTATTGGTGGCATCATGAGTAGTGTGAAATCGAAGGTGGGCTATGCTAATAAGAAGTTTTTTTTTTTTTTGGGTAGTTGGGCTACTAACATAACCAAGCAAAAAAAACTCATATAGTTGTATCAACTTCTAGAAAAGTTATATGTGTTTTCCAACCTAACATTTGTTAGGTAATCGGGCTAGTAACTTTGAGATTTGATAGTGGAGTGGGGGCTAGGGCAATAGTCAAATCTTACATAGGGAGAAGATATATTGGGTAAAATGGTAAACAACATCAATAAAAGATAGTAGGTATAAAAACATCTTGATGAATATGTTATGGTATTTAATAGCCAGCAAATAACTCTTGTCTATCAAGCTATTAATGAGAGAGAGGGACAATGTTAGGCATGCTTAGGAGTTGATTTAAAGCATAAGAACACCAATAGTAAGTTGAATAGATGAAGCTAGTGAGCTAATAACCATATATGTTAATGAATGGTTAGAAGAAAGTTAACCACTTTACAATTGTTGACTTATTGACAAGGTAAAAAGGTGAGGGGGATATCCACAAAGTTACTCAACACCTAGTAAAAGGAACATGATAAGGTTGAGGATAAGCTTGATATGGTTAGGAAAGCATCGATAGACTACTAAGAAATAATAAGTTGAATATGTAGTTGTTGATGGAATTTTTAGAAGGAAAAGTATAAACAACAAGTAGATAGTTTTAGAGTGCCTACCTAATAGAAAGGAAAAAGGAATGGCGTCGGCAACATGTAATTGAGGTGAAGCATTATAATGGGGAAGCCAATAGGGAGAGTGTAGATAAGCTAATGACTTTAGAATTGTTAACTTTTTGATAAGGCCAAGATGTGACTTCTTTTTAGGGATTGTAAAGTGATGAAAACTTTTGGCAAACAAGCAATAATAATGTACAAGCAAGGCATAATAAGATGAAGACTTCATAAGAAGGGATCACCAAGAGATGGTCCAAATTGATAGAAATAAGCTAAGTTGATACATAAAAGAGGGATCTAAATTTTTTATCTCTTAGATGTTGAGTTATTGAAAGGGTGTCGAGTGAGATAATAAGTTGGTAACTTTTTTATGAGACTTAATCCTAATAAGAAGCTATTTAGAATATGATTATGGTTAAGTGAATAGTAGCTAATTAATAAGATACTTGTGGGTGAAAGAATATATTCTTGCCTTCATCTATCCTCTTGAAATGGGATAAATGAAGATAGAAATATATGCCTTTAATTGGAATGTCACGCAGATCCGCAGATGTTCTTATTAGGGTGATCAAGTATGGCATCGAGGAAAGGTGTACTATCTCGAGAGATAGAAGTCACCACCCTATAATGGACCTAATCACCTTATTAAGGACTCCTAAGTACTATAGGTCTTTGGAATGTACCAAAGATTCTTTCTCTACTTTACATGGAAAAGTAAAGCAGAGTTTATTTAAACTGGGTTCTTTAAGTTCCCTACAAGGGCAAGCCCCCATAGTTAATTGCATCCTAAGGAACAAGATTCCTTAGGAATACTCTTGATTAAGGTGAATGATCGTTGTCTCCAAAGATTTTGAAAGGGTAGGACTATCAATCGATTGGTTTATTTTTAGAAAGTCAAGTGGGATCGATCAAGAGGAGGGAGTTCTTATCAAATCCAAATGAAAATAAGTAGGGGAGGCTTAGATATTAGGAAGCCTAGTAAACATCTCAAACTATCCTATGGTTGGGATTTAGATTTTTGAATTTGAATTAATTTATTTGAGTTGAATTTTTATTAAGAATGTAGGGCTTACAATTCTATAGTACAAGGTTATGGAAACACCTAAGAGATAAGGATTTATGTTCGTAGCCCACAAAGGGAAGTAGCAACCTCTGGACCTAAATCTAGGGAGCTTTAGCGAGGGCCAAAAGCACAGCTAAAATCTAAGATGAAAAATGGGTATTTGATTTACCTCTATAAAAGAGGATAAACAACCCGACAGTTGGACTTACAAGCTCAGGGGGTGGCTAACTCTCCTCCAAAAGCAGTCAAATATTTTTGCAAGATAGCTAAGTTGTTGTTTATTTAGAAATAAATTATATCCTTAAACACACTCCGTAAGAGACTAGATCATGTAGGGCATGCTTTAATGACTTAAATCTAATGCAAATTTTGTTACATTTTATTTTTATTTAAGAAAATCAATTTGGCACATGCTTTAGATTCATATGCATAATGCATGAGGAATTATATTATGGGCCAAAATCAGCAAGATAAGGAGGTGTGTACCATGGCTCTCACAGGTCAAGCCAATTTCTCTAGCAAAGGTGGAAGCCCTCCAATCAAGAGTGAAATAATATGCTTTTATGCATGATGTTAGGAAAGAAAAGACAACATCCAGCTAAGGGGTTGATAATTCTTTTAGCTTGATTTATAACCTAAGATTTAAGTGAGGTTATGAGTTTTTTTTTTGAGTTGATTAATTTGGTAGAAGATTTATTTTTCCCTAAGAGCCTAATCATCATCCAGGACATACATCAAGCAAGGAAGAAACTAGGAAAACATGTCATTTCTAATGCTCAAGCTAAACAAAACATCAAACATTTTATAAAGCTAACACAAAATAATAAAAGGTCATTTATGGTCAAGCACCACCGCACAAACCCAAAAATAAATTGGGTAGTCGAGCTCTACACTTATACAACCCGGATTACAAATGAATTAAATACAATCGAGCAAGGAATATCATGTTATAGGGGTCTTTATTTCCTCTTTTCTTCTTTCTTCTTTCTTCTTTTGGTTCCTTCTTTTGGATGGTTGGAAGGTGGTTGCTCTAAATGCTTCACATGGTACATAAGGTGAGATCTTATGACCAATGTTCATCTTAATTCTCCATAACAATCATTCAAAAGTCCTAATTACAAAAGTACATGAAAATGGGAAAAATGAAATCTAACTAACACTTGTAAAATAGAGATTAGCCAAACAAACCATATAAATTCCAAACATGTATATTGGACTTAAGACACACATGGGTAAACAAGTCCACTATTTTGGATTATGCTTAAGCACCGCACACAAGAAAAGTAGTTATATTTTTATTACAGCGCCCCTTAAGCATAATCCCCTATAAAAGATAATGACTAGACTAAATCATCCTTCTATTCATTCTACGAACATTCACCCTAACATCCAGACTAAAATATGACATCACTAAAATAAAAGCAAACATCAAATCATGCACCGCCCTAACATAGGACTAGAAGTGGTGACTTAGGCTAATGTGTGTGCTTTAAAAGGTTTGTGTGGTATACTTAACTATTACTTTAAGACTTAAGTTTTCTAAGTATGAAATTGTTCAACTTAAAGGGTTTGTTTCATGTAAGTGATTTAGTTGCTTTGGTTGATTTTATTTTGTATTTTGATTTTATTCCAAGGAATCCTACAATTAATTTCTAAGTTGTAAAGAGAGAGAAAAGAGAAGAGAACTTCTCTTTCCTTCCCTACCTTAAGTAATTTCTAAAGTAGATTCATGTTTGATTTTATTTAGTGAATGTTTTGTTATGTGTTTTAATTAACCCTAAGTTTAGATTTTTCCTAAACAAACCTATTCAAAAAGAAAGATATTTTAAGATTCAGTAAAGTGAATTACTATTTATAAAACACACAATACTTCATTTCTTTTCCAACATGTATAACATGCATATGGATGAATCTAAGCATATCTAAACATACAAATGAGGATGTTTAGCACACTTTCATAATGAATGCTAAGTGATATTACTTAAGAAAATTTGGATGCTTTATGATGCATGATTTTCATTAAATAGAAAAGAGGGATTCTTTTATCCATTTTTCATATGCACACATATATGTATGGAAGGCATAAGTGAGTACGACACCATTGTTAGCACTAGGGGTGTAAGGTACAAGACCTACTTAGGACTACTTAAAGCCTCACAACCCTAGGGTTGTCCAGATCAATATACCACTTTTTTTAAATACATACACATGTACAAAACAAAAGAATGGAAAAAGAGAGATGCAAAAGTTTGTATTTATTTGTTTGATTTGTTTATGCAATTTATATGTGTAAGGGTGGATGTCCTTCTTACGTAATAACATAGGAATGAATAGTCATTGATCTAAGTAAGTGTTGTGTTCTTTTCAAATGAACTATACACTTTGCCAAATCATATTCAAAACTATATTAAAAGAAAGAGAAGGAAAGCCACACTATGCACATCTTTATATTTTACTCACATGAAAGCTTATAAATAATTATAAGTAGCATACCTTTCAGTTTTGATGTTTGATTCATAAGCTTTGAAAATAATTTTGGATTTAATAGGGATAGTAGCCATTCATATCCTTATTTTAGCCAAAACATGCAATTTGGCATAAAGAAATATTTCATTTTTAATTTAATTTTCAAAAAGCATGAATGCATGATTTTCATATGGCATACACATTTAGGATGCTAGGGAAAGAAATAAAGTGATAAAAATAATGTAAATTCATTCACCCTAATTAATTCCTAAAGACAATCCTATGAATAAGATTATTTAAAGTAAATCAAATTTAGTTTTAAAGAAATTTTGTTTTGTTTGAGTTTGATTTTAATTTGAGAAATGTCAAATTTTTTGTTGGTCCTAACCCATTCACACATGTGTAAGTTATTTTAGTTTAATTTTTAGGTGATTAGAACATTTTTATACTTTGGTTAGGTTAAGGTGTGTATTAAGTGTATTAATTACCCCTTACCTACACCAAAATGTGCAGTATTAATAGGATAAATCAGATATTCCTACGTGACTTGATTATGGCCTTCCATCCAAAACGTGCGGATGGATGACCCATGATCCATCACTGAGTTCTCCTACGGAAAGGGGAATCGTCCACCTTCCATGGCATGATCCAAGCTCGATTGAGCTTGGATTGAACTCAAATTCAACCCACGCCATCATCATGCAAGGGAGAGAAATTCTAACTGCTAGTTTTACACGAAGTGAAAATTTCTTTCACAAATGACCACACCATTATTAGTTTAAGATCGGGTTGAGGGCATACCTCACAAGAGGCTATCAGCATTCAATTGGTGAGCTTGCAGTGGAGACGAAACCCTATTGAAAGTTTCAAGCCTTGGGGTTGAGTAGATCTCTCTATGGACCAAGCTCTCCTTCGAATCCTTGCGACTTTGATTAAAGTCCCACTTCCCTTGCCTTAAGAACTTGGATTAAGCTTTAGGCAAGTTTGATTGAGGCCTCTGATGAAGCTTGTAAGAGGAATTGGCTTCATTTAAAGTATTGAGTAAGATGGATATTTGGTGGAGCTCCCCTATTTTTGATTTGAAGAAACTGAAAATGGAGAAATGGAAATGGGGTGAGGAAGCTTGGAGAAACCTTGGGGTGATTGCTTTGAGTTTCCTAAGCTCAATCGAGTGTGTGTGATGTTGAATGAAGTGAAATTAGGGGGAGTATATCTCCCCCTAGGTGAATCGGACGGTCGTGAAGAGCTTTGCCATTTTGATCCAATACATCCTATTCAATGGGTTTGTTAGGTTGTTAGGAGTGTCATGGCATTCGGTTTTGGTGTGGAGTGCAGTAGTGAAGCTCCCATGTGATTGAAATGAGTGGAGGAAGGATTTTCATGTGCCCATGTTCAAGCAAGTGGTCTGTTTTAGCCTTAAATTGGGTTGGGCTGACCCAAACCCATTGGGTCATGTGCACCATGTCCATTAGTGATCATTTGGTTCACTAATAGAATGTCAAGTGTCCATGAAAAGGAATTGGCCAAATTCCAAGTGGTTTTGATTTTAGGTTACCCTATGGCCTAGGGGTAAAATGGTCATTTGGTTGGATTTTAGTTTGTGTATGTTTGGTATGATTGAAAAATGGGTTGGGCCAAGTTTCAATGAATTTGGAGTTGATTTTATATGATTTGGCTCATGTTGACCCATTTAGGTCCAAATGGGTCAACTTGGGTCAAGTTGACCAATTGGTCCAATTGGGTCAAACCAAGGATTGGGTCAAGTTCATATGACCATTTGAAATATTTTAGCATCTTTGGTTTGGTTCAATTTGGTTTAGATTTGGTTTTGCTTCATTTGATTTCATTTAGGTCAAATACGTCAAGTTGACCAATTTGACCCATTTGACTTATTCGGGTTAGGTCATGGGTTGGATTAGGTTTAGTTGGTCATTTGAAATGTATTGGTATCTTTGTTTCCAATCAATTTGGTTTATATTTGGATTTGGCTCAATTTGATCTTTTAAGTCAAGTTGGGTTCAAGGTCAATTGGGCTAGGTTGGGTCTAGTTGGTCAATTGAGGCTTTGGTCAAGTTCAACAATCATTTTAGAATGAATTTGACACATTGGTTTCAATTGATTTGGCTTAGATCAAGTTTTGATACATTTTGACTTTTAGGTCAAATTGGGTCAACTTGGGTCAAGCGGCCAATTGGGCTAGGTTAGGCTCAAATGATGACTTGGTCAAGTTCAAACATTGATCATGAATGAGTTTTGATCAATGGTTTCAATCAATTTAGCCTAAGGTGGATTTTGGCTAGTTTAGGTTTCATTTTGGCTAAGTGTTGACTTGGTCAACCCTTAGGTTTGACTTGATTTGACCCAATTTGAGTGATTGATCATTTTATGATGATTGTTGCTCACAATGTGAGGCTTAGTTAGCTTAGTTCAATCCAATTTGGGGATTAGAATTTGGCTCAAGGGTACTTTAGGTCACTTTGGGTCAAGTGAGCCTAAGTAGGTCAAATGGCCTGGTCAAAGCTTGATTTGACTTTTATTGTACTCACATATGGACTTATGATTGAAATATAAATCCATTTGCAAGAGCTTTGAAGTCAAATGGGTTTTGATTCTTTTGACAATTTCAAGTTCAAAGGGTGAACATGAGTTTGACTTAGGTTTGATTTTTGAATTTAGTTTTGGTTTGATGATTGAAGTTTATGTTTATATTTGGATTCAAGATTATAGGATTGATTGAATCATAAAGAAAAATCAAGATTTTGGCTTGATTTGAATTTTATTTGGCTAAGTTCAAGATTTTGACTTGAAAGGCTTAGGTTGAATTTTGATTTAATTAGATTTATGTTTTAGAGTTGGTTTTGGATATTTGATTGAAGTTTGTGTTTATATTTGGATTCATGATTGTAGGATTAATTAAATCATGAAGAAAAGTCAAGAGTTTGTCTTGATTTGAATTTGATTTGGCTAAGTTCATAAGATGATATCAAAATGACTTAGGAAAAGATTTTTAGAATTTGGATTTGATTGAATTGGGTTTGCGTTTTAGAGTTGGTTTTGATTGTTTGAATTTATATTTCATTTATATATATGAATATAAATGAGAATATAAATGGGTTGTGAGAAAATTTCTTGAATTTGAATTGATTTGGATTTGATTTGAGCTAAGTCCATTAGGAAAATATTTTAGAATTTGATTTGGATTTTGGATTTCAATCATAAGTTTCAATTATTTAGAATTGATTTATGATTTGAGAAAATCCATTGAATTGGAATTGATTTAAGTTTTGATTTTGGAGTTGGTTTTAAAATGAGTTTGGAGTTTGACTTTGGAAGAAGGAAGTGAGGATTGGTTCAAGCTATAGGATAGGCAAACTTTCCTAACAGCCCTAAGGCATGACCTATTCCTATAGCTAACTCTTCTAAGTCTCTAGGGTTAAGTTGAGTGTCCACCTAATCACTAGATGTGTCTTAAGACTAAAGAAACTCTTAGAGTCTAAGAGAAGTCATATGTTTAAGATGGAGAGGTTGAGAGCTCATCCTAAAAATGAGGTCAACAATATCTAACCAGAAATTTTAAACAATTAAGCTATCAACAAAAATGCCATAATGGCCTAAGCTATCAACTTTAAAATGTCAAGATATTAAGTGAACTTAAGAGGTCTGAATTAATTTGGTTAAGATATAAGGAATTGATTTGTCCAATTCAACTTGACTAGGATGAGTGAGGCTAGTCCTAGTGCATGCCAATTAAACCTATCAAATGAGTGGGAAAAAATTAAGTTTAATAAATATTTATTAATGCTTCATGATGTAATTATCTTTTATTTTATTTTATCCATTTAACTTTTATTCATAAATATTTAATTATTAGGGTTATATCTTAATTTTTTTAATAATTATTAACATAAAAAAAAGCTTATAGTCAATCTTAGAGCTTCATTACTGGGTCTAAAGATAATGACAAACTTGGTCTCATTTCTCTATATGACTTAAATATTTTCTATAAAATAAAGGATGTGGATCTAAGAGACAAATCAAGTCCTTTTAACCTAATGGTGAAATACTAAACATGCCTTAGTTTGACTAGATCTCTCAATACTACTTCATAGTACCTAAAGGTATTAAGACCATTTGTTGCCTCAGTGAACCATCATCTTAATATTATTATTTGTTTGAATAAAACCTATATATATATATATATATATATTGATTTGTAGGTTGAAAGTTTATAATATGGTTGTTATTGGGTTTAAATGTTCTTTCTCCATATTCAATCTCTCTCCTCCTAACTAATAATTTAATTAGAGAAGCTATCCATCATGGTGTTTGGCTATTAACTCTTTATTTACTGAAAATTTTTAAGTGTTTTGAGAAGATAAATAGCATCCAATCTATAGTGGCAATGATATATTTGTTTGAAATAGAAAAGATTGTTTTCCATTATTTGATGCTAATAATTCTATACATGATAATCTTCCTAATGTTACTAAAAAGAAATTTGTGTGGTAAAAATATTATGTCTTGAGATACTCCATTTATTAAAAAGCATATCTTCAGGGTTTCAAAATTGTACATAACCTTCTAATAAAAAGAATTAGTTTTCTCTATGCTAATTTTAAAGAAAGAATAGATATCTTTTATTTAAATAATCTTACTCTATGTGGTTAGTCATAACTCTTATGGTTACTAGATTTTTTTTTGTGGCTTTTGTATTCAAATATTGGAGCATAGTTCTTTCTACAATCATAATAATTTGATCCATAATTCTAATATATTATTTGTTGTTGAGTTGATATCCAACATTTCGTAAGAGAGATATAAGAGGTTTTTTGGTGTGGCATTCACATCCTATGGGCAAGATTTTATGCTATCATCTTCTAGCTTTGTTTCTAATACAAATGCATTGTTGCTTCTCCATTTAAGATCTTAATCATTTGCTTGGTAGGTTACTGATCATTTTTATGGATTTGATTTGCATTTGAAAATCCAAAATTTCTATAATTATATGTTCTTTTCGCGTAGATATTGCATTATTATAAAGACTCTAAAGTTTCGTAAGTTCACTTTTAAAAATTTTGATATATATTAAATATTATTTAACTTTGTTAAATGGTTTGTTTAGTCTATTAACTCTTTCTTTGTTCAATTATAGATATTACTCGAACTGTTTTTTTTTTTTTTTTTTTTTTTGAAATTGGATGTCTCACTCGGGAGCTGAAGCCCTTAATGTACTAAAAACTATAAAAATTTGGCCGATGATGACGAAATTTAGCACAAGATAAAGAATAATTATTGGAATAATGGTTATGCTATTTTTCTTCTTTTTTTTAACCTTTTAGTCTAAGGTATACTTTGAATATTTTCAAATCATTATAATTATTCAATTCTAGTAGCATCAAGTTTTCAAAGAAAATAATGAAAAACATTAAAATAATTTTATTGTATATATACATGAGAGAGAGAGAGAGAGAGAGAGAGAGAGAGAGAGACTAAGGGTGTGTATGATGCGGAGGTGCAGTGCGATGCCCCACCATACCGCTATTCTATTTGCTGCATTTCATTTATGTTTGAAGAATCTATGAAGAGAAAGTTATGTTTTGAACCTTTCTTATGGTGGTAGGCAGAAAATTTACCAGTATGACTTTTTAAAAATTTAAAAAAAAAATTATAGGCCCGATCATAACTTTCTAAACAATAAATTTTTCTACAACACCTCCATTATTATTTTTTTCAGACAACTACAACTATCTGAAATATACCTTAATTTTTTGACGATAATCATCGTTTTGATGATATTAAATGTATACTGCCTGATATGTTGAGTAGAAAGAGACAACTGAACTATGTATTTTTTTGAGAGAGATTGGTCACAAATACCGTTTTTATCTTATTGAGTGCTTTTCTTTTTGACAAATTTGATGAAGTTTTAGAAAGTCATATTCTATAGAAATGAATCAATCTCATGATGTTTTATCACGACAAAATGAGAAAAAAATAAAATTCAGTATTATATAAATTGCCAAATGTATTTAAGTGGTTCAACTTTAATATTCAAACAAACGGAAAGTTTTATTTTTATATATTTATATATATATATATATATATATATATATATATATATATATATATATATATATATATATATATATATATATATATATATTGAAGGAAAAAGAAAAGTTAATTTGAACAACATTTAATTATTTTGAGGTTTGCATCACCTTTAGGAACGAGTATCTAAATTATATTGGGGATTCCAAATGTCTGGATTTCACACAATATCATGGTAAAATAAAAGTAATTGGGCCAATTTTAGAATACTTTTAATTTTTTATTTTAATAATGAATTAAAAGGATACTAAGATATAGTTGCTAAGTTATTTTCTTTTTAAATTTTAAATAATAAAGTGGTTTGTTTTAAAAAATTTTGCATACTTGTAAATTATTTTGTAAATTTCAAAGCAAATTTTTTATCATCTCCATGAAAAGGTCGAAATCCACCATGCATTTGATCTTAATATTTGAACTATATTTGAGAGCATGATAATGCTCAAATTTTTTATGTGGCAAGCAATTATTGAGATCAAAGGCACAAAGAAAGTCATCAATAGCAATCCTTGAGGCTAATCAAACTTGATGACTTCACTACATTATCCTATCGCTAACCTGCTTAAGAAAAGTTCCACCATGAAGTTCAACTTCCAACTCATTTTTTTTAAAGATGTTTCTTTGTGCCATCTAATTAAATTCTACCTAAATCTCCTAATTTATCCCTTCGAGAGCCTCATAACTTCTTGAGATGTCTCTTGACTCTTGAAGCCCATTAACTCTTTTCCCAATTGATTGTTTGCTTGAGCTACCCCAATGATTCTTATGATCAACTGCCTTGACAATTTTCCCAATTTATTATGTAGTTTCTTCCACTAGTTAATTGGATTTGCCATAGATCTTCACAATCTTTGTGAATCACTATGAATATCTAAAGCATCCTATTAGGTGAGAGGATCCTGCTTTCTTGGACACATGACATTGCATCCACTAGCACCTAAAGCTGTCCATTTATATTATGACCCCATTGCATCTCTAACAACTCCTCTATCATGCCAATCAAGCCTCTAAATGGCCCAAAATCATATTATTGGTCATAACTATTCACCTAACTTGTGATATCTTCTAAGCTCATTACATTATTTGAAACTCACTTTGCATCAAGCTAAATGATTCAACTATCATTGCTTAGACACTCCTATATCTCTTCCTAACAAAGTTGAAGTACTTACTCAGAATCTCCATTGAATTTGTAGATTAACACAAATCTCTTAAATTAACTTATTGATAATGCGGATCAAACTTTCTGTAACATGCCATAACATCCATTTGTTCTTAAAATATTGTGTCTAGTTTTCAGGAACTTTCACATAGGAACTTTCACATCCTGATTGGCTCCTCTGTCATATTATTCACATCTTTTTAAGAGTCCACAATAAAATTATTATCTTTCATTTACACTTGGCCAATGTTTTCCTCTAGGTAAACCAAATGTCTCACAACCTATAATACATTGGTATCAATAAAGTGACACATTCATGATCACATATTGATGAATGGATGGATTTACAACATATTTATTATATTTTTTTCACACCTCATAAATCTTGCTAATGTTACCTCAACCTCTAGGTCTATAAATACTTGTCATCTGCTCTTCGGAAGGGAGTTAAAGAGCTTATTGAGCAAGGTGGAGTTTCTTAGCACCATATATAATTTACATGACTTATAATACTACTCTCTCTTATATGCCCTATGATAAATAAGAATGCCAAACCATGTGTACTCACCACTCCTTTTCAACTAAACTTATTTTCATAGTGCACACATTTAGCATAATTTTTAATTTAACTGCTCTTCCTTAGGGAGCTCCTTTGGTAATGCACTCAAAACCTCGTCCACATAGTTAGTTCTCTTTTGAGTATGATCATGCCTCTCTTAGCTTAATTGAGAACCATCATGTCCTTGAAAACTCTTGAGGATAGATCACTTCTTGCAAGTCAATAGTCCTCTCCTCTATTATAGTTCAACTATACACATCCCTTTCTATCATTATTAAAGGTTGACCTTGATATGTCTCTCCCACCTCAAACTCATGGATATTATCAACATTTGCATCAAATCAAAAAGCATAGTCTTTCATCTTCACACTAATCTCTATCTATTTATTTGTACTAATCAAAACTCTTGCTTTATCACTCTTTTAGCCCCATTAACAACTTATCAATAAGTGTTTCATGAAGCCTCATCAGCTAGTACATAAGAATTTATCATCATCATTCTCCTCTTCATCTATTATATATGTGGTTTTTTTTCAGCCTTTATTTCTAATTTTTAAAAGAATATCATGTTGAAGGCTCACCTTACTACCTTCCCTAAATAAAATTTGACAAACCCACATGATTTATTGTCTTGATCATCATAATCTAATATATGATTGAGCAATTTCTACATCATAGCTAGCCTATCTCTACTACTCTATCAATAGGCATCACCACCATCTTCACCTACATGAAATGGTGAAGGATAAATCCCTCATCATAAGTATCAAATACCTTTTGATGTCATTAAAATTTCTTCTAACAAAATATAAGTTATTTGTACATAATAGATTATAATCTATCACAATAACTTATCATTCCTATCAATTCTCTTGCACTTTAAATCCAAGCCCTTCACCATAGTTGTACACCTTAGAGCCTACCACCCCAATAAGTTGGAGGTGATTTTCATTGGACATCATTAGTTCTAAAATGACTACTCGTCCAGTGATAATTGAAGAATCAGAATTTAAAAGTAGTGGATTAAGCAGTGCATAAAAGTGAATGGGGATATGATCAAGAGAGATGATCTTGTGGGGGTCATGATACCTAGGTCAAGTTTGATGCTCAATGAGAAAAATATATAGGATTAGTCATTGAAAAGGGCCTTTTTAGGGCCACCATCCCTCCATTGGCTAGCAATAATGCAAAATTTTAGAAGCGGTGATGCAACACCACACGCCACTCTAGTCATATATCCTCCTACCAAAAGAATCAATGGGATCCATCATCGGAGAGTACTTCATAAGAACATTACAATTGATTGATGAGATGAGCATGTTGGGATAAAGGATTATCCTACTTAATAATTTTTGAAATATTTTATAATTATTTTAAAAAATGAGTTCATAACAAAAATAACACATCTTCTATCACAAGAACATTGCAATTGATTGATGAGATGAGCATGTTGGCATAAAGGATTATCCTACTTAATAATTTTTGAAATATTTTATAATTATTTTAAAAAAAATGAGTTCATAACAAAAATAACACATCTTCTACACAAATAAAATAAAAATATAAAAGAAACAATTATAATGCATTTACACATCTAACCTCCAAAGTTTAATATTTATAAATATAGAAATTTTTCTATACTTGAAATTTAGGTGATATTAGATATGTAAATATCAAAATTTTGATATTAGATTTATAAATATATAAGAATTATATGATGTGTATGTATATACCCCCATGTTTACCGAGTACACTTAACAAGTACTTTTTTTTTTTTTTTTTTTTTGTAATGGGTATCCACCCAACACCATTTTCTAGGAGGGGATATCTTGTGACTAATCATATGGGGGGTTTAGTGTCACATTCATCACACATATGTGTCGGGTCTCCACTTACTTTTTTCATCTTAGATATAGGTGCCTCCGCCATAGAGAAGTGCAAAATTTTGATGAGCTGATACAAATGTCTCTCATTCAGAGCACCAAAAAAATAAATTAATTAAAGAAGAAACCATTATAAAATTAAATAACATTAAAAATAAAAATAAAATCTCCCTTTGCGGGTCCTCTACGTAGTCCTGATGCTGATGGGATTGTCCAGAAGCAATGTGAGCACATACCCTTAGAATAGGAGGTAGTTAAGACATTAATTAATTGGGAGAAATCGCGTGACAAGACGAAAATTGTAATTCGTTGAAGAAAGGAAAACTTCTTGCTTTGGTCCATTCAAGTTATTAATTATTTCACACAATTTTCTTTGCTTTGAAGCGACGTTCTCCTCAACTGAACATTTCATCTTAAAATTTGTGCTATGTTATTTACGGTGGGAGATCAAAGTCTTATCATAAGAGAAATTTTTTTTTCTACCCAAATAATTTTGCATGCCTCTTATTGTTATAGCCATCTCTATTTATAAATCTTTTAATTGAAAGTTTTTTATTATATAATATAATAGTGAGTAAAGAGGGCATATATAATATAAAAATATATATGTAGTTATGATTTTAAAAATATATATGTAGTTATGTAGTTATAATTATATAAAAAATAATTATAATTGATTTTTATTTGAGAAAATATGATCATAATCTTTGAAGGAATTAATGCTTGCTATTTACTTCATGCCTACGTCTATAATGTATTTGGACTATTTTATTCAAATCCAACCTTACCTTTTTGTGCCCTTTTAAAAGCGGTTAACGATGTTTGTCTCTTTGAAAAGGCTTACACAAAGGAGTAAAGTTGTTGCCTGCCATTTTCTACATTTCTAAATAGTCTATTCTATACCTACAGAGTAGAGGTCCATATCATTATTATATGAGGATCTTTTCTGCAGGCTTAAAAGGCTTGGCGTGACCTCATCATCCCCAGCCATCCCCAGTGGCATATGTCATCTACGAAATTTTGTGTTGAAATGGTCTGTTGTGCTTTGAATTATGGTTATACCTACAGTCTTTTAGCTCTGTTGATTGGCGGCACGGAAATTTTTTGATGCGTTATTCTCTTCAAGATCCTTTGAGGGGATATCAAGATAGACGCGTGATTGATGAATGCGATCTTTGTACAAGAGATTAGTTAATATATCCCCTTGAGATGGATGAGGTGTTGGGTGGATACCCTTCAAAAAAAAATTATGATTATATTGGTTACTTTGTTGGAGCTGTTTTGTTTGTTAGAAGAATATTTAGTTGAATAAAATTAATATCGATATAAAAATATTTTTATTAAATTTAAAGATTGTTTTTTTAAATTTTAATTTAACATAAATCCTAATTTATTTATATTTTTATTTGAAATTAAATATAATTAATAGTGATAATTATTTTAAAAATACTCAAAATATAAAAAATAATAATAATGTGATCTAATTTTTAAAATAAAATTAAAAAATATAACAAATAAATGTATTTTTAAAATAATATAAAAGATAAAAATATAAAACAAAATTAATCCCGAACAAGCCCTTGGCATTTTAATGTTTTGTATTTGAAATAAAATTAATTAAGTAAATTAAAATTACTTTTCTAATTAAATTTCTTGACAAATCACATGCAAAATAAGTTAAATTTGTTACTTCATATTGCATTTAAAATCCAAAAAAACAGACGAGAAGCCTCTGTTGAGTGAAAAATTAATGCAAATCACTGAGAGGAAATAGTTTTTTTTCTGTGTTTTATTTGAGGTTGAATTACTTCATAATCTTCAATTTTAAAATCATCTATATAGATAATTAAACAAATATAAATAAAATTTTAAAAACTAGTCATATAAATGAACAAATCTGATCATTAACTTGCTTATTTATATAAATTCATGAACATACTCATTTATTATTTAATAAATATCTCAATAAAAAATGATAAATATTTAATAATGACTTAATTTTTTATTTGAATATTTAAAAATTTCATTGGTTGCTATTTTAAAATATTAGATATTTACAGGAAATATAAAGTGAATTATAAATAAATGATAAATGTGAATATAAATTAAGTCAAAATACACCTACATTTAGTTAGCTATTTTTTAATTTAAAATTTATAATAAGATGAATATAATATATCAATAATCAATTTTTTTTATAAAACTTCTTGTTGCGTGGTAGAAAACCTTCGAGAGTGAAATTTCTACTTTGTTGTGAAATCCAAACACACACATGTATTTAAAAGTGAATAAGAAAACCGAATTTTTTACTGAAAAAACTCGAAAGAGGAAAAAAAAACACGGCCGCCCATTAAAATCTTCCACTATGGATCCTTTGAGTACAAAATCTTCCGATAACGGATTACAGGATTGCATGAGAGAACAACAACTATGTAGTCGCGTTATGTGCGATTCTTAGTGGTAGCAGATGATGTAAGCAATGAGGACATTTGGCGATGAAAATTGTCATGATGGAGACCGATAGAGATTGCGGCGAGGATCGCCGGTGGTGACGTCAGTAATGTGATTGTGCTTGAGAATCTTGACTTTAGAGTTCTCTCTTCTCTCTTACTTCCTTCCTCATATATGAGAATGCATTATAGGTGGATGAGTGTCGTCTCGTAATACATGCAAATCAAAAACCTCTCCATCGGACGGCTCATGATGATTCCCTTGATCATATGATGTATTTTGTATATTTGAATGCTCAAATGAAGTTAGAATTATGAGATCTTGGGCTCGTTAGATCCGGCTTACGAGACGCTCGATTTGACTATAAACACTCCACGTTTGAGAGTTATTTAGAGATTTAACTGACATCCCAGAGCTTCCAAGGATATTTTAAGTGATTGATCTCGATCAGTTTCAACTTCGGATCAGCTTGCTTTTAGCATCAAGATTCGTGCTTCGACTAGTAGTATTTTAAATATCATATCACTTCTATAATCAATTATCTTATTATAATAAGATGAATATATCAATAATCAATAATCTGTTGAGAGATTGATTTACTTAAAATAATTTGATAGGCACAGATCAAAACTTTAAACATAAGAGAACAAAGCACAATATCATAGAAAATACAAAATTTAAAATGAAAAAAATGAATGATCGATGCCATATTACAAAAAATTCATTATGAAGAAAATGATGAGAAATGTATATATTTCACGTCACTCAAATTTCTAAATATTTCTCACATTCTAGGGCACATACTCTCAAGAGAATGAAGAAAGATTATAATACGTTCTACAAGGAAGAAGAAAACTATCTAAATACGAACTCTATCATTTCATAGTTTCGTGGTGTCGTGACTCTAGCGCCTATTAGCTAATATTGTTGTCCTTCAAGCTCTTTTAAAATTCTAGCACCATGATGCTACTGCTACAGCGTTAAGGCGCTGACTTCTTTATCTTTCTATACTGATACCCGGGTCTAGCTACAAGGTGATATTCCCCTGGCGTCGAGATGTTGTCATCTGTCTCTGAACCAAGTCCTCCATGTTATAGCACTAAGACGCTATAGATGCAATGCCTAGATGTTAAATACTAAAAAAATTTCTCAAAGACACTGCCCCCGAATCACCGAGCAAAGAGCACCTTGCCCCTCTTGACCCCCCAGAGAATTTAATGCCGAGCTTGATCGACAAAAATAAGTACTAAAATGACATTACATCTCCGATTAAGATTAATCGACACAATTAGGCTCCACATTGAGTACAATATCATAAAACTATACAAATAGTAAATAATAAATAAAAAAAATTTAATAATTCAGCACATATATATATATATATATATATATATATATATATATCAGCAATATAAAATAAATTTTACGATATTAAGTCAAATTTCTATATCAAATATCTAACGAGATAACATCAAACTCCATCGAATTAATTTATAAATAACACTTAAATATATAAGATCTGATTAACCATCTTATCAAATTAACATTAACTTTAAACTCAACAAACTATATCAAATATAATAATTTTTAAAAAAAATAAAAAATTAAATCAACTATATATAAAAATTCACAAACAGCTAAATGAGCTAACAAAAAGAACAACAAATAATAATTGAATTTTAATTATTGATACATTTAAATAGATTTTAAGATTTGGACAGAAAGAGCTGATAGTCTATTGCCATCAGAACTGCCAAACGCGTGAAGAAAATCAGAATATATTATCATCCAAATGTCCACTTTTGTGACTGCCTTTTGAGTCTTCAGAGATGAGAAAATAAACTTTGACCAATTTATATTATTTTTTAGTGAAAAAATCATGAATGGTTTGCTCTTTTGTGCTGTGTCCATTTCCTTGATTCTATTAATATTATTTGAAGGTTTATTTTGTCATTTTAAATTGAGTGGGTGGTACAAAGCTAATTATTTAATAATATCGACAGGTTTTAATGGCTTGGCAGGCTGTTGGTTTGAATAGGAGTAAAGTTTCATTACTGGAAGCCCTGTGCTAAGAAGAGAATTCCTACACATTTCTGAATAATATTTTTATAAATGAGTTGTTTAATGTAAATATATATACTTAATACTTAAATTTATATATAAATACTATTATTATGAATTTTTTAAAGTAAAAATAATATTTATGTATAAATTTTAATGTGATTATGATATTAATTGTTATATAGGTAAATATAAAATTTTTAATATTATATATATAAATTATGTGATGTGTATGTAAATTTATTTATTTTATTTAAAAAACGAGTGAGAGCAACCCTCGAATTTATTTTTTAAAAAAATATTGATAGCGTTGTTGTACTCTCTCAACAGCATTCAATGGCGGTTCAGTGGCATCTTGAAGATTCATTGAGGAAAGCAAGGTGCACCCGCTGCTTTCGGACAGGCAAAAGCAGTCAATTAATGCATAAAGCTCCACCCAAAAATTCCAAAAAGGCTTTTAATAATTATCCTCGGGACCTTTTTTTTTAACTTTGATAATCATACCCTATTTTATCCCTTTGTCACTCAAAAGAAGATAATTATTTTCCAAAAAATAATAATAATAATTAGAATTCTTTTTTTTTTTTTTTGGAATGGGTATTCACCCAACACCCCACCCATCTTGTGAGTGGGGATATCATTATTATCCACTCTATTACATTCATCACTGAGTCACATTCTGCATTATCATGCGTCTCCATTAAATTAACTCGATCATTACATTACCAAACCAAGAGATAGTAGGTAATAATTAGAATTCTTCATTTTATTTCTAATCAATGCGCTATATATTCGAAGGCAGGAGGGCAGATTTGTGGATTTAGGGTAGTTACATAGAAATAAATGTAGGGGGGACCAAATACGTAGATTTTGGATATATTTGAGATGATTAATTTTTTTATAAGAAAATAATTATAAAAAATTATCAAAATTATAATAAATATTATTTTAAAAATATATTCTATCTTTCTTCTCTTTATTCTTCAAACAATCTTTTTTTTTTCTTAAAAAAATAAACACAATATTCAACTATGTAAAAAAAAATTACGGAGCTATTTAGTTGACTGCATTTGGAATGTAATATAAAAGAAATGTAGTATAAAAGAATTAGTGTAAAAGAATTATTTTATAGTTGTTTGGTTGAACTTTCTGAAATTACGACTTTATTTTTTTTTTTTTGGTTACAAATGTAATGTAAAAAAGTAAGCGAAGGTTTTGATATGTAGCGGCGTAAATCCGGCGATTACAACCGGCGGTCTGGCCGCCGGCGGCATGACGGTGGTATGTCGACGACGGATAATCGTCTGGTCGCCGGCTAAACGGCTAAGCGGCGATGTTGGCGGCGAATACGGATAATACGGCGCTACGGCGGCAAGGCGGGGCGGCTGCATGGCGGCCGGTGCCACATCACTCATTGGCGGTGTATTTAATTATTCCTCGGCAAATTCAAATCTGCGAATTAAATTCTGGTGTATTTGAAATACTGTGGAATTTTACTTTACAACCAAATCTTGAAATATTAGCGATATTTGAAATGACTGCTCAAAATCTGACCAAAACACATTATAAAAAAAATTTGAGAGCATAAATGTTAAAATATATGAGATTCTAATATAATTATAAGGCTCATAAATGAAAAAAAAAAATCATAAACTATATAGAATTCAATAGACCTTATACATTTGGTGAAATTTTGTAAAAAAAATTCATAATTAAGACATAAACTATGCAAAAAATGTGGCTAGCAATAAAAAAAAAAAAGAAAATCCTAAAGCTCAAACTTATCGATCGCTATCAAATATGGCTTAATAATAGTACATTCAAAGTAAAATATACTGAGTTGAGTTTGCTCATTATTACCTAAAAAACTTAAAAAATAATTATTATAAAGATGTCAAATATAGCTGAAGAGAGCAATGAATCTAACCCAATATACCCAAAACTCTTTCAAACTTTTGATAAGCTTAATGAAAAATTAAGCCTATAAATAAGATACTAAAATCATCAAAACATTTTATTTTCTCGCAAAGGACTAAAACTTTACATTTAATCATCTTAATTTTTAGTTCTTTTCCCCTATAAATTATAAGCAAAATATGTCATTCAGTGTGCACTTAAGACTCTCAAGCCTTAGGGATATTCAGGGTCTACTTGAGTCAATTACAACTTTTTGTTAAGATAATTGCAAAGATGGTATGGGAAAAATAACATTTAGAAAGCTATTGTAGAAATTATAAATATATTCTTTTTTTAATTTTTTTTTTCAAATAACAGCTTTCTAATAGCAATCACATTTTAACAACTTTGATTTTTAAAAGTAAATTTTATCATAAATTTTTTTTAAAACAGTCAAAAAATTGATAGCTAAATATATATGTAGTTACTTTCTAAAAAATGAAGTAATTAAAAAGCTGCCCCAAACATATCTTGAATCATGAATTTTAATATTTCTTTTTGTATCGAGATATTCTAAATATTACACTAATTAATAGGAAAAATTTATGAATCAAGTGATTTTATGATAATCTTTAGCATATTAAAAAGCATACATGATTTAAACATTAAAAGAAATTCTCAAAGGAGAGAACATCATGAAAAAACTATATGAATAATTTCACTGAAAAAAAAAATCATGAAACTCTTTGCAGATGAAAATAAAAGTAAATATATATATAATAACATCTTTAAAAAAAAATTTTAACTGATCCCTACCTAACTCCGCCTATGATGATAATGTAAGTTTTCTATATAAAAAGTGTATAAAATGTATGAAATGTATGTAAATCTCTTTATATATATATATATATATATATATATATATATATATATATATATATATATATATATATATATATATATATATGACTGAAAACGAGTCGAGCCGAGAAAAGTCGGGATTTGTTGGAGTTCAAGCTCGTTTATCATTTTTGAGCTCGAGCTCGATCCGAGCTTTTAGGATGGTGTTTAAGCTCAAGCTCGTTTAAAAAAAATTTGTTCGAGATCGGCTTGAGCTTGTTCGCAAGCTCGGTTCAAATTGGGCTTATCGAGCCTGTTAATAAGCAGCTCATTTAAAGAAATAAACTAGCTTTAATCAAACTTATTTTCGAGCAGCATCTTGAAAAATATAAATGATACTGTTTATGAACATGTTTTAATCATGTAATCTTTCTTTGTTGTGACTTTAAATGATAATGTTATGAGCATAAATAACGAAACAACTTGTTCTTTATTTATTTAGTAATCAAGTTTTTATAAAAGTATTCAAGCTTATTTGATTAGTTAAATGAATAAATATAAACGAACTTTAATCGAATCGAGTCATGAGTAATTTATCCGTTTATTTGCAGCCCTATATATATATAAAAAATTGATAAGGGAATATGTGTAACGACAACGGCAACCATAGACGATCCTAGAGCCTTGGTGGGCTTGATGAATTGGGCTAGCTCTGAAATTATATAATATTATACAACGAATAAGTAGTTTGTATATTTTTCCTAATGGAAAATTCGAAGATCCAAAAGTATAACTGTTGCGTGCTAGAAAATTGATTGTGGTAGAGTAAAGTTTTTCTTAAACGTTGTGAAATCCACTCAAGTATTTAAAGAGTGAATAATAAAATTCGAATTTTTTATAGCGAAAATAGGGAAAAAAAACTTCAGGCTGGCAAAGCTTCTATGTATCATTTGAGTATAAGATCTTCCGATCAAGGGATTACAATTGTATGAAAGGACAACGATTCTTGTGTAATGATGACGGCGGCGATGTTGATGATGATGAGCGATCGCGCGATGTTGATGATGATAATGACGATAATGGTCGGTGATGATGACCGGATAGTGGTCGGCGGCGAGATCGGTGGCGGTGACGGTGGCGGTGGTTGGCGGCCGTGGTGGCAACGATTATGCTTGGAGGATCTTTGAGCTCTCTCCTCTCTCTTTGCTCCCCCATGAGAATGAAATTTATAGATTGGAGGAGTGGCGTACACGCAAAAACCGGGTACTTCACTCCACTCCATCGGACGCCATGATGATTCCCTTGATCATATGATGTATTTTGTGTATTTGAATGCTCAAATGAAGTCGAATTGAAGATATTTGGCTTATTGGAACCGGCCACGAGACACTCGATTTGACTATAAACACTCCATATTTGAGAGCTTTTAAGAATTTAACCGATGTCAAAAGTTTCCAATGATATTTTAAGTGCTGATCTCAATTTAATTCTACCTTGCTTTCGATCAAGATTCGTGCTTTCGACTGGAATTTTCGTGTCATATCCCTATTTTTGGATGATATTATCTCAATCATCAAAAAATATGTGCCAAATACTTCAAAATAGCAAATTCTTCAACGAAATATGTGTCCATTAACTACACATTTTGAGAGAAGATCTTCATGACAAATACAATATTATGTATGTAATATGATGAGGCGGTATGAGATTTCGAGGTTATGAGTTCCAATCATTTGAGCTCAGGTCCATACGGAGCAAGGCTCACATGTGGCGCTGCTCTGGGGCACGCTAAGTATGGGTCGGCACTCAGCGCTGGTCGCGACAATGGGCCCTGGTCGCTAACGACATCGGGTCGGTGGGCGGCTGGGCCACACCGAATGAACGCAGTCTACGGTCGCCGCTTACCACGACGCTGTTGTGGCCAGAAGGCGGTTATGCCACGCTGATGGCGGTTCTGAGAAGGCCATTCTAAACGATGGTTTTATGGTTTCTGGCGATTTTTTGCTTTTTGATGATTTTTACTCTTTACCTCTATTGGGTCTATAAAACCCCTAGGATCAAGGGAAGGCACACTTCTTCAATGCTCGCTCTCTCTTCTTGAGTGTTCATTTAGTCGATCACACGCAGATTCGCCCGCTTTTCCCTCAAAGAGCGCCAACCTCGTCACTAAGGTTTGAGGCGATCAAGGCCCACGCATTTACATCGTTGTTCCATTTTCCTCGAAAGAGGCGCCATCCCTGACCGTCCGGTTTGAGGCGAGGCCCGCGACATAGTCGTTTGGTTTTCCCTCGAAGAGGCATCAACCACTGGACCGTCCGGTTTGAGGATCAAGGCCTGCAACGCTTGTTCGTTTTCCTCGAAAGAGGCATCAAACGGCCATCGGGTCGAGCGCACGCGACATACGCCGTTGGCCTCGAAGAGGCAACCGCTGTCGGAGACAATCAAGTCCATACGCCGTTGTTCCGCTTTTCCCTCGAAAGAGGCGCCAACCGCTCGACCGCCGTTTGAGGCAATCAAGTCCCATGGTTCCAATTTTTTGTTAGAAAATTGATTTCACGACTTTAATGGATGATTCAAATTGATAACCGCCAAGATGGCAAGGAGCGTTAGCCAGAACCATTCAAACGACTCGAAAGTTTGTAATTTATGAGCATCATCGAGAAATATCTTCTCTCTCCTTTTTTTTTTATCTTTTCTATATGTATGTGTATCCTTTCGATCGGTAAAAATTTTATCGCTATCCGTGAGAGAGTCAAAAAGGCGCCAAGCATTGGGTGAGTGAGTTGCTTTTACAAAATTCTCGATTTTATCATTTCTCTCTTTTATTTATTATGTATTTCACGTGGTGATGGCGAAGAAAACCCATAGACTACGCGACGATATACCATCCACTCACATCATAGTTTAATGGTGTTCCGTAAAGTTTTTCTTCTAATGAGTTGTGGCCATTGTTGCCAAAAGTCCGATCGAGTCGCTCGCCGGTACTTTACCGCTTCGAGATGATTCTTCGCGCGGATCATGCGATTTGCTCCCCGAGTTGATTGAGATATTCAAAATATGTGGTATAGCTTTGTCACAGTTTTCATTTCAAGCTTTAATGGTCATCGTCGGTTTTGCTGTCTTTTTTAGAGAGCGTGATGTTACTTTGAACATCAAATACTTGTGTCGAATGTGCAGATTTACATGTGATACTCAGGGACGTGTTTCTTATCGGACTATAAAGAATTGGATAGAATTTTCAGCACGGGATCAATCTAGAAATTGGTCTAATGGATTCTTTTTTTTGTGAAAAATGAGTGGGGCCTTCCCGAGATGGGGAAGATTGAATGACCTTCCATCCATTCGATGTCGAGAATGAGATCCCGGCAACTCTTAATATCCCGATGTAGGAAGCTTGCAACATGAGTTACACAAATATATAGTTGAAGATAGAATGTTCAAGGTTGGCCTTTCTATCCAGGGAGATCTCATTCTTTTCCACTAAAGAGGTCAAGTAAAGGTGATGAAAGGTCTCCTCATATTCATAGGGTTCTTTCAAGAAGCCCGAAAATCGTGGTGGCAATATTTCTTCCCTAAAGAAAAAGAAAACATGCTGAAGTGACTACGCCGATCTAAAGAAGATGTTCGCCCGAACCTCGAGAGTTTAGTTCAACTCATGATGGGGAGTTTGTTTCACATTCTGAAGAGGTGTTAAATCACAAATGTACAAGGCCAAGCATGAATTGGTACGTTGTATTCTTTCTTCTTTTTTCTTCTTCTTTTCTTTTGTAATATTTGTGATGGTTTTTTTTTTATAACTCAAACATTAGTAGATGGCTCATTTGGTGTCGCTTAGATGAGTGGAATACTGAATTTGTGAAGATAAAATATCTGCAAGGCAAGTATGAGAAAGATGAGTATTAAAGCCAAAGAAGTGGCGACTTTGGGATCACACCGGGTGCGTAAGCTAGCAACATGTCGACTTCTCTTTCTCTAGGGAGGTGGAGTGCACTGATGATGAGTGAGAGACTCCGAAAGAGAAAAGACTTAAGGCACTTGCAGAGAAGAGAGCTCAACTGAGAAGAAAGCATTACAGATCGCTTTCGAGAAGGAGCATATAATGTCGGCGGAAGCAAATGAAATCTCTTTGAAGGCGGTGGAAGACTTTAAGAACTCCTTATCTCGACACTCAAGACCATGTTCGGAAGCTCGTAATCATATACTTGATGTTGAAGTGAAGGACTTGGAGCACCAATGTTTAGAGAGGGCTTCATCCGAGGTTCCTAAAGGAATCGCTTAAGCAAGACGGAGCTAGTATTGAGGATCTCCCACCAAGTATCCAAGACTCTTCGCCCGATGAGATGAAGGAGAGTGAGTCCAGGAGTATCTCTGGTGAGGAGGACGCGTTGATATCACCAACTGATATGATGTAGCATCACTTGAGGATATATTTTTTTATATGTATTGTTATTAGTGTGTATCAGAATCTTGATTCTTTCTTATATCATCATGTTAATACTAAAAAAAAATTTCTTTTTTTTTAGATGATACGCTCTTATTTTGTTTTTACCTATCCGGATAATGGTATTATTCAACGACGCTAACCTATGAGGTTGAATTGAATCCACTGATTTTTGACCTATCCAAGGTTGTTTGTCGAAGTCTCGCCGATGACGTTAACATGGAAGAGGTCGTGAGGAGTCCACCAAGGACCTTTTGACCTATCTAGAGTTTGTCGAGTCTTGCCGGACGTTAACTGTGGAAGAGGTCGCGGAGAAGTCCACCAAGGACCTTTTGACCTATCCTAGGTTGTTTGTCAGAGTCTTCACTCGATGACATTAACCTGTGTGGAAGAGGTTGTGAAAAATCTCCTTGGGATTGATCATGCATGATATAACGTGAGTTGTATATTTCAAGTGGGAGGATTAAATGAAGAAGAAACAAGTTTGTAAGAAGAAAGCTATAAATTCATTACTCGATAAGTTCTGATACAATCATAAGATGATTTTAACAGGATATGAGTTTTAAGAGAAAATGACAACAACAACAACAACAACAAGTCTTTATCCCACTAAGTGGGTTGGCTACATGAAGGGGAAATGATAAACGAGACAAAATAAAAGTCGATAATTATGGAATTACGATAATATTTTCTGAGATTCTCGTTCCAAGTTCGAGGTAAAGTTTTTCCTCAATCCTTGAGCTTGAAAGTTCCGGCCTCACCATAGCTATAACCACATATCATCCCAAAGAGGTGAGAGTTTATTGCATTGAGGGCCTTTGCAGCTTGAGACTTCATAGACCAAGTCACCTATATATGGGACAAGGTTTTACTCTTCATTGAAGTGACGAGCTACCCTTGGCGAGAAGTAGGCAGGGCCATGTCACGAAGTTTGGGAGTAGGTCCGTGTGATGTCGAGTTTTTCTTCATTACCGTCATGATCGAATAATTGAACTCTTGGACTTGGAACCTCATATCTATATTTCCTGCAAAACACAAGTTATATTGTCTCACCACGGTGCATGTAGCGGTAAGCCCAAAGAACATTAGAAAGCTCATCAACCCATTGCCCCGCCTCTCAAGACGTGTTTTAGTCCTTTGAGTATAGTCCTTGGTAGCTTCACCGTCCATTAGTTTGAGGATGTGCTACGTACCAGATGCGAAATTGAATGAAGATCTTTGCAAAAGGATGTAAAGATTTTTCTAGTAAATTGCATTCTGTTGTCAGTGATGATCTTTACAGGAAGACCGAATCGACATACTATATTTTTCCAAATAAATTGTTTAGCATTTGCCTTCATAATTTTAGCGAGTGGTTCAGCTTCCACCCATTTAGTAAAGTAGTCGATGGCTAAAATGATGAACTTTCGTTACCCGATGCTTAAAAGGTCCATGATGATCAATCCCCATCGAGCAAAAGGCCGGCTTTGAATGGATGAGAGCTCAGAGCGATGTGGGAGGTTAGAGTGCAACTAACAACTTGCATATTTTTTTGTGAACTCCAAGGCGTCTTGTTTCATCGTAGGCCAATAGAACCCTTGCCTTATAATTTTAAGGGCTAGCGCCCTTCCTCCTAGGTGTTCTCCACATATCCCTGAGTGGACCTCTTTAATGCAATCTCCTCAATGTGAGACATTTGAGGTCAAAAAAGCGTTGTATAGTTCACCTCCATAATAGTAAAGTTTGAAGCTTATCTTCTGAGATGAATTGCAAAGTCTTCGTGGAAGAGTTCTTTAGAAAAAGACAGGATGGGGTCCATCCACAAATGTTCCTTTATCTCATCAATTGCTTGAATTACCCATGACCCTTCGATACTCGGAAAATGTATTTCTTCAACATACTTTCTCTTAAATAAATTCCTAGTAGCAGATGAAGCAAGCTTAACGAGAGCGTTAGCTTGAGTATTCTTCTCTCGCAGTATGTGAATGATTTGATGTATCTTGAAATGGGCAAGAAGAGACTTCACCAAGTGGAGGTATTGGCCTGGGATTATGAGCATTAAAGTTTCCTCAACTTGGGAGGCGATAAGTTGAGAGTCGTGTGTATCACTAAGCTTGAGCTTCACCAATGGGAGTCTCAACCTACATGAGAGCCTCATATTCATCCATATTATTAGGGGAAATTTTAGGCTAAGTCCATACTCGGTATTACTGGGGAAATAAGTAAGATTCGCACACACCAATACTCAAGCTCCATCAACATAGAGGGTCCATTGAGGAGACGAAAGACATGTAGCAGATAGCTCCTCTGGAGTTGGGGCAGTGCATTCCACTATAAAGTTTGTGAGTGCTTGAGACTTTATAGCAGGGTGAGGTAGAAAATTTATATCAAACTCTCCCAATTCTATGACCACTGATTAACCTCATGCTTACGTAGGATGGCCCTTAATGGTAAATGAGTGTAAACTCCGATAGTGTGAGCTTGGAAGTATGGACGCAACTTTCACGCTGAGAAAACTAAAGCCAGAGCCACCTTATCGACAAGTAGATAACAACTTTCTATATCAGAGAGAACTTTGCTGACATAATAAATTGGTTGTTGTATCCCACTTTCCTCTCGCACTAAAATTGAGCTTATCGTGTGGGAAGAGACTGCGAGATATAAGTATAATATCTCTCCTTGAATAGGCTTGGATAGTAGGGGTGGAGATGCTAAATACTCTCTTAGCAAAAGCATCGACATTCATCATCCATTGAAAATTATTATTTTAGCTCCCTTTAATATTTTAAAGAATGACAAGTATCTATCCCGAAGGCTGGATAAGCAAAGAATTGACCATTCAAACGTTAAACTTTCTTAATATTCTTCAAAGGAGTCATATTTTTGAGAGCTTTGATTTTCTCGGGGTTGGCCTCTATCCCACGGTGGGTTACCATAAATCCAAGAAAATTCCACATTTAGTCGGGAGTCATGTTATAATGTCGAAGAAGGTTAAAGCATATTTCTAAGTCGAAATATATGATTCTTCCAAGCTTTTCACTAACATGTCATCCACATATACCTTCATCAGCGAGTAGGTCTTTAAAGACCTTATTCATAAGGCGTTGATAAAGCACCGATTTTTTAATCCAAATGGCATAACTTGGTAACGATAAATCTTTATATGTTTGAAATGTTGTAGCTTCTTCATCCGTTGGGTTCATTTTTATTTGGTTGTAACCAGAGTAAGCATCCAAAAACTAAGCATTTGATGTCCAGACGTAGCATCAACCAACTGATCAATTCAAGGAAGAGGAAAACTATCTTTCGGGCAAGCCTTATTAAGGTCAGTGTAATCAATACAGATTCTCCATGTGCCATTTGTTTTCTTAACCATGAAAACATTCGCTAGCCATGTAGGGTAATGTACCTCTCGTATGAATCCCGCTTCTAGAAGCTTGTTAACTTCTTGCTCAATAGCTTGAGGCGATCAGGTGCAAAACTTCGCTTCTTCTGGATGATCGGTTTGAATGTCGGATCGATCTTGAGGGAGTGCATGATCACATCGGGTCGACTCCGTCGGACTCCAAGTAAAGATGTCTTGATTTTGCGCAAGAAGTCTATGTATTTTTCCCTTTGTTCGGGAGAGAGATCCAACTTACACTGCTTCATAATGGTTGGTCATCCGATACAACAAAGAGCAAGTCTTCTAAGCTTTCGGTTACTTCTTCATCTCAAAATTAAAATCTTCTCGAAGGTCACGTGGAGCTTGGTTTTATCAGATAACACATTCGTTGATTACTACTCCAACTCCGGGGATTATCATCTAAGATGAGATAAGTGATCACCAAAAAATTGATTGAGGGCCTTCCAAAGATAAGATATGTCAATCTGACTTGACCACCATGAATTGGATTAAATGAGCCACTTGTCGGAAATTCACCAAGGACAACGAAGGGTGATTGTCCCTCTACTGATTATCAAAATCAAACCCGTACAATGGTCCCGCAGAAGCTTTTCCCTAACCAGCATGTTAAGAAATGTGAGTAAAATAAGACATCAAGAACTCCCATTGTCAATCAAAATTCTCTTAACATTATAGCATGGGTCATCCGCACACATGACAAGTGGATCTTGATGAGGAACATGTACTCCTTCTAAGTCCAGTCATTAAAAGTGATGGAATGATCAGAGACTTCTTTTAACTCCGGCTCGAGATGGTAATGAGAACTTGATTAGATAGTATTGGTCCTCCACATTATTTTTCAATTTCTCCAATTTTTTGATGATTGTTTGTTGTTTATGTAATGATTGTCTTGCCCCCTTGGAGGTATGTTTGTTTGAGTCGATTGATTCTTCACAAATTGACGTAGATATCCTTGCCGAATGAGCCTCTCAATTTCTTCTTTGAGTTGTTTGCATGCCTCAGTATGTCCACGACTTGATGGAACAAAATTACTCGATTTCATTTAGTTTCTGGATACCACTTGATATTTTCTTCATCTCGAATAGCCATTAGGAGGTTAACACGAGATGTGTTCAACGCGCGGTATTCCTTTCGTGGTTCACGCCATTGATATGGGGTGGAGGGAGATCACAACGCTTGTTGCTTCTTTTGATAGATGTCGGTCCTCATTCCTGGGGTGCGCTTATAGATTGCTCAAATTATTTGTGATGTAATAGCCTCATCGAGATTTGTGCTTCCACGATGAACCAATATACGAGACCGTGTCTCGACGATGAGGTCTGACGAGTCCTCCAAGGAAAACTCCTCTTAATAGTTCGGTCTACCTGTATTTGGCTTCTAAGGAGAACCTATGGAAGTATTCCTTAAGTAATTCACCCTCATTTTGATGAATGTCGGAGAGATGGGAGGAATCTTTAATGATCCTCCGATTTGTAATGAACTGGTCTACAAAAATCTTGGTGAGTTCATCAAAGGTATGGATGGATTCCCTTGGAAGGGAGTAGAACCAAATGTGAGCTTGTCCTCGAGTATGGAAAGACGACAAAGCAATGTGTCGAGCTCGGATATGCATGATAATCCCGTAATGGTCGATGTGTGTTCATTGTCCCCATCATAAGAATCAATGTCTAAGCTTGAAACCCATGGGAATAGGATGTTGAAGAATAAATAAAGGTGGATTCCTCATAGCCGCGATGAGGGGGAAGATGATTTCTATCTTGGAGGTAAAATTTGTCTTGCATTAAGTGTCGTAATTCTGCATGTATAACATGATGAGGTCACAGACGAATGTGTCAAGCTACCAATAATTGGTGGATTAGCCATGATGAATGATAAGCGAGAGCGATCACGGCCTCTACGCGAGGAACTTGGTCAAGGAAATTAGCATTTTGACCTCCCTAACGATCGATCTTGGGGAGATGTATTTTCAGGTAGTAGTGTTGTGTTCACAAAAGTCGGATCATTTCATTTTGAGACTCTTCCATTCGGCGCACACGATCTTCTAAAGAGATTTCTACCGCGCCTTCACCGACAGGGTCACGCCTATCGGGGGGAAGTGGGGCAGAAGGTTGACGTCCTTGGTTCAAGGATTGGTTTCGAGAGTGACGGGAGTTGGAGCGGAGGCTCTGTTACGAGTACGCCTATAAAGGGTGTTCATGTGGAATTGTGATTGAAGGGTTGTATTCCCCATGAGCCAAACCGCTAGAAAACCATGTAGAGTAAAAGTACTTAAATTTACAGAAATCCGACACACAGTATTTAAAGAGTGAACAATAAAACTCTAAATTTTATGAAAACCTAAAAAGAGAGAAAAATCATGGCAGCCTAAGAAAACTTCCACTATGTATCTGCTTTAGAGTACAAGATCTTCCGGATTACGAATCAGAATATGAGAAAGGACAACAGTAATAACGATTGAATCGACGTGATGTTACGCGATTTACGACGCGATCGATGATGATGATGACTAATAATGACGATAATGCGGCATGACGAATCACGGTGCGGCCGACGCGCGGCGGTGGTTCGACCATCGACGACTATTGTGCTTGAGGATCTTTAGAGCTCTCTCCTCTCTTGCTCCTCATATGAGTATTTATAGATTGGAGGAGTGCCTCAGAATACATGCAAATCCAACCACCTCTCCATCGGACGGCTCATGATGATTCCCTTGATCATGATGTATTTTGTGTATTTGAATGCTAAAATGAAGAATTGTAAGATATTTGGCTTGGAATCCAGACGATCAATTATAAACATTCCATATTTGTGAGCTTTTTAAGAATTTAACGACCTCAAAGTTTAATGATATTTTAAGACCGCCCGATCAAAGATCGCTTCTTTAAGAGGAATTTTCAGGGTCATATTAATAACAATGATATAATTCAAGCATATACACTTTGGTAGCGGACCATCTTTTAAACGGCTCCACATAAATTTTAAACAATTTTTAGTAGTTTTTTTTTCGAGATATATGACTTTACTATATACTATGTAACATTTGAAAATAATTGAAATTTTCTTAAACCCAAATATGATTTATAGGAATAAATTTAGTAAACCTGATATTATCATGAATACACTAAATATTGTTTTAAAAAAAATTTATTTTTGGAGTCTAGTACTCATTTTAAAAGCTAAATTCTACCTGCAAATAGAAGAAATTTCTACTTTAACTAATAATCTACATGTAGGGCTTACAAGCAGGACATCTCCGCCTCAATTTAGGGGTTATTTAGTTGCCTGAAAAAGAAATACAGTGTAAAAGAAATGTAATGTATTTGGATTATTTTAGGGTTGTTTGGTTGAAAACTCTACAAATACATGAGTTATTTTTTTGATAAAATAAATATAATGTATTTTAGAAGTTTATTTTGCGATAACATATGTGGACGGCAGATGGCGAGCAGACAATCAAAACACTTAACACCGGCTAGTGTATTTAGAATTTGTCCAAATCGGGTGAATTCCAAATACATTAAAAATGATCATTCTAATGCATTTCAAATACACTGCAAATGCATTGCAAATTTATTTTGCACCATACAAAACACTCGAAAAGTTAGATTCTCTGCATTCAATTTACTATACACTCTAAATGCAGACAATCAAATAGCCCCTTTATTTGATAATAAAAAACAATTAAAAAAGAATTGGCGAGATATAGAACAATATTCAATTAACACAAATAGAGGGAAAGCTAATATGTTCAATTAATATTTCATTTTTCTACCACAAAACTATTATAGAATCTCCAATAATATAAGTAGATAAATTATTTAGGATAACATAACTAAAACTAAGACTTTTAAGATTATATCTATTTTATATCAGAGATAGTGATTAAATTTTTATAAATTTTTTAGAAGCAATGATAAAAGAAGAATGTGTGTTATGCTACATATACTAAATTTAAACTTATTACTTCAAAATAATTTGAGCCTATATTTAAAGTAAGTGAATACAACATTTATTTATTTATTTTTAATTTTTTTCTACAAGATCATATTATATTAGAGGTGTAATTGAGTCAACCCACCGACCGAGTGCTCATTAGCAACCAAACTTTATAACGAAGAGAAAAACAAGCTCAAAAATTTTGAGCTTTTGGCTTGGATTTATCAAATTGCTTACAATTTGCTAATGAATTATCATATATCACATTATTAATTCAATAATTTAAACAAATTTTGAAGCAAACGAGCATTCAAGTTGAGCTCGAATTTGACTTTCTTTAAATCGAGTGGAGCTTGAGCTTGGTAATTGAGCTCTAGTTGACCTCGAGCTTAACAAGGTTTAAATACGTTAAGCTCGATTAAGTCAAAATTCGACTCAACTCGACTCATTTACACCCTTATATTATATCTACAACTTTTGCATGAGAGGCTGAGGTTTCTATGGGTGTTCTTAAGAGCAGTTCTGAAAATCCTGCCAACGTTTATTTCTACTCTAATATGGCAGCGTCTATTCTATACCTTCCTTCACAAGTAGTAACTGCAGTCTTGGAGGAGTCCCCTCAAGTTGGGTCGATCTTCACCTATTATTTGTTTGTTCAAAAATGAGAATGGAATAAATTCAAACTAAAAATAATTCAATTAATTTTTTCTCGTCTTCATGACTGTTAATTGGGTCGAAATTAATAAAGAAAAAAAAAAGAGTCAAGAAATCATCATAAAAAAGTGATCATGATGGAGCTCAAAGGCATACATCTCCTTTAAGATTAGTGCAATATTATTTATTTATATATATTATATACAGCTTAGTTGAGAGTTTTGAGCCCATCCTTTCAAAATTTTAATAAATATGTATGATCAAAACAACTCATATCTTAGGGGTCCTTTGGGATCACTTTTATTTTTTATTTTTTATTTTATATTTTTATTTTATTTTGCTTAAAAATAAAACTTATTTGGTTGTACTTATTTTTAAAAACACTCCAAACATCTTGAGACATCTTGAATATTTTTAAAACAATGTTATTTATTTTTAAAAATAAAAAATAAAATCACATAAAAAAGGCTTAATTTTTAAAATAGGCCATTTATAAACTTAATTAGATGATTAGTCATTTAAAAAAAATTTAAAATAGTATTGGGTGACCACGCTAACTAGATCCAGCGCCTATTTGATATGACTTTTAATTTTAAAAAATAAAATAAAATGGGTAGTCTACATTTAATATACTGTATCTGACTCATCATGTGTCTAATTTCGACGTTCTTGGATCGTTAGAAAGATAATAGAAAATTCTACAACTTTTATGTTAACAACTTTTGTCTCCCGAGCTGTTGCAAATGCGACGCTTACAAAAATTCAGATTAATGCACTCTTTTTAACCACATCAGGCTAATTAGGTGTTGGCTTTTAGCGTGATTAGTATCGTTAGAAATATAATGACAAATTCTACAACTTCCATGTTGATACCTTTCGATGAATCTCGCTGAGCGCAATTTTACAAAATTTCTAAAGCTACAAAAATTAAATATATTTGAAGACTGCACCATACAAGGATATATTATTTTTTCGTAATATCAAATACTCTCAATATAATGATATCATCTTAGAGTGCAGCACATGATTAGAAACTATTTATTTAACAAGTGAAAGGGTAAGGCTAAGTATAGGTGTATAATTAAGACCTAAAAATATTCAATCATAGGGCATGATTGAATTACAAAATGACTTCATCAAATTAATATTAATCAGTAAGACAAGAGTTTGACCTAGTGTGATATTGACCAAATTTAAATTGAACTTAATCTAAAGAGCAACTAAGTTCATAAAAAGATGTTAATATAGTCATATAAATATAATTGTACTATGAAGTGACTAGGTCAACCATTCTATGAAGTTTTCTCAATTGAACAAACATAAATGAGGGGAAAAGAGGAGTACTAGTCTAGAGAAATAAACTAATATATGTAAGGATACTTAGTCAAAGAAATTGATTAAGTCTTGAAAACTTCGTAGATAGTGCAATACTAATTATAGAATTAATTCAAGTGAAAAGATCATTATACATATTGAAATACAATATATTAAAATAGTTTAAAAGGTAATCAAAATTCTAAGATATTATGTAACCTAATCCTAAAAAGTATGTTTCACACTAGGTTGATTCACCCATTCAAATAAACAAAATAAAATTGATCTCAAACAGCCCTTTAATGAATGAATCTCTTCCTCAAACTATTATTTATTTCAAAAATTAAAGAAACATATCCTGTAGTTTAATAGTTGTTTATTCATGAATAAAATATATTATCATGTTTTAATGTGGTATCTCATGTGTGTGTATTTTTTTAAGGCATTTTGTTCAGAGTTTAAACTTTCAACTAAGAGTTCTTGAATTAAAGTCTTTGCATATGTGCTCTATGTCTTCGTTTGCAATTAAATTGATATATATATATATATATATATATATATATATATATATATATATATATATATATATATATATATATATATATATATATATATATATAATTTTAATTCATTTTTAAATATTTTTATAAAATTAAATACGCTAAATGTAGTGAGCGCTCCTTTTATCATTTGCGTACCAAAAATATGTTCTATGCATGTAAACCTTATTTTCAGCTTTTTAAAATCTTAGTAGATTTTAATAGTTTAAAATTAATTTTGATTCCTTACCACATGGTCCAAAGGATTGATTGAACAAATTTTATCTTTTTTTTTTTTTTAAGAAAAATATGATTTCTATTTGCAATCAACCAAATGATAACTGAGGGCAAAATGATTCCGTGGAGATATGAGGTTCTTCTAATACATGCATTCAAGCATAAACTTGATGAGAATCAGATAAATTCCAGTCTCTGCAATTCCATGGCCATTCTTCTTAGTAGTTTTCATGAAATCGGTTCTAAGACTAATTATAATCCTTCAATCTTATATCATAGCCAATGAAGTCAGCCACGAGCTCATCATTTACTTTGATCTGAAATATATGCATAAGCAAGAAAATTACATATTATTTTACTCTCTTTTTTTTCTTTGCATGATATGAAGGTTGTTTACTCATAATGCACCTGCAGAGAATTGTTGGACGAGTCGATCTGCTTGACGTTGTCTTTGTTTGCTAACTTGTTAACACGCCAAAGATAAAGTGATCTGCCCAAATCTCAAATACAATATTCAAGAAGTATCCTTAACATAAGAATTTAAATATTTACCAATCAATAAGCTTAACGTTCAATGAGAACACTAAATTAAGAACAAATTGAGTCGCCCATCAACGATCATTCTCAATCAATTGAACTCATTAAAATCCAACTTTTACAATAGCACCGTCATGAATTTTGGTAGCAAAGAGTGTGTAGATGTACCATTACCCCCTCGTGCTAATCCACTCATGGCATCACTTTAATGAAAGAAGTTGTCCCAATATGATTGTAAGGCCTTGAATCAACGGAACTCATGGCTAAGGGTGTCAAAAATTGATCCAATATGACAACTCGACACAAACCTGACTCGAAATATCCTGATTGGGGTTGACCTGACTAATTTTTAAGTCAGGTTCAAGTTGAAAATTGCTTTAATATAGGTAGGGTTCAAGTTCCACCAACCAAAATGACGATTTTCCCAACTTTTGAATTTATTATTACCCACGAAAATTGACTCAATTTTGACTTACATATATAAATAGATCATTTGGTCGTCCAATCGGTGTTTTCGTGTTCGAAAGTTTTGATCCGTTTAATAAACAATTGGGTTCAGGTCAAAGCTATTCGGATTAGTACTGCATATAAAGTGTTTGAATTGTACTAATACGTTTATTCTATTTTATATGCATCTTCAAGACTCTCAAGCATTCAAAAATTAAAAAAAATATGGTTGAGAATCTCACAATGTTCAATCGAGTATATTTTATATAATTTTAAGGCATCTATTCAACATAATAACAATCCAAACAGCTTCTCCTAACAAGATAAAATATGAGCTTGCCAAATTGAGAAAAAAAAATCGTATTTATATTACAATTCAAGAACATGTATCATGAGCTAAATTTACTAAAAAAAATATATCATATTTAGATTCTTTATTTGTTTTAAATTTGGCCTATATAAAATTTCTCCTACACTTCCTTAGGCCATTGGCTTCCTATAGATCGTCGTTGCTTATTTGTATTTATATTACAATTTCAGTATTAATGGGATTGTAATATTTCTCATTTGATTGTGTTCGAATTTTGATGCTTGTTTCCAATCTCCAAGGGCACAACAGTTGAATTTTTTTGTTTTTTCAAGGACCAAAGGGAGCCTAAACATTGCAAGTTCATACACAAAGTGATCCTCTCATTGTGGTGATTTGGAAGATAGAAAAAAAAAATCTGATTTAGAGAACATTTAGGTCTCAAATAAGACCGCCTATGGCTAGTCATGGGTGGTCCTAAATCAAATCCCTTTTCATGATTGGCTTAGGTCAATTGCCTAAGGGTTGGTCATAGACATCACCACTGATCCTCTAGCCGGCCAAACCACAAATTGCACTAAAACAGTTAGATTTTGTGCATATCTAAATTTTTTAGCTTTTTTACGATCATCATAATTCTTAGATTCATCAATCATTCATAGTGTTGGACTGCACTCCAAAAGATGAATATTTATAGAAAAATTGCTAACCACAATTTTGATTTAACATCTTCCCATAACTAATATGGCTTGACATGGCATAATTTACTAGTTGTCATTTAATTCCTCTTTGAGAATAAATATTTCAAAAAAAAAAAAAAGAAATTATTATCATCACCAATTTCTAGACAAGTTGATTATTAGCATTTCTATTTATCAATTCTTTTGAACTTGTTGCATAGAGAGCTAAAAAAATGATATATTATATTCATTTTTGGAGTTATCATTAATAACAGTTGTTATAGGGTCATTACTGTCTTAGTTTCAATTAATTTGATCTATTTCTATCTGAGTATATTGATTAGACTAGCTAGAAGTGGAATCTTTCAATTATCTTTTAAATTAAAGGAAATCACAATTTTAGATATTCAATGTTCATGTGGGTTTGGAAGAATCTATGAAGAAAATGGTTAAAATATCCCTTTAAGATTATATAAATAATTTTGATTCAATAGTTCCTCAATATTTGAAACTAATGTAAAATTGAGTTTAAATAATTCAAAGCTTTAACCACAACCTGATGTGTTGTTTAATCACTTTTATAATCTAAGATCTATCATTTCACAATATTTAAATCACCCAATTCCTTCATCTAAAAGAAGGTTTTCCTCAATCACAATTAATTTCTTTCTAACTCCAAGTTGACATGTTCCATCATAGAAGGAATGAGATCATCATGACCTCCTATAATCTCATATTAGTTCTATTTTATTTGTTCTTCTCTCCTTTTTTGAGGTAAGGACCATTTTTATCATGATAAAACAACATTAACAATAATACCTTTAGATACCCTTTAATAACACCACAGAAAATATTTATAATGTTTTAAATCTATAAATTAGCATCTTCATTTTAAGGGAAGAGTAATCCTCTATAATCCAAAACAAGAAACTAATGGAATATTTCTTTAGATAGGCTAGGTAGGCCATAAAATTGTTCTCTTTTGTAATTTTCCATGTAAATAATATATATTTCTAGTATATTGCATTTACTTCCCTAATTAGTTATAAGATATTAATTTGAAATTAAGTAACTAAATTTCTATCTTTCTCATTGCACTTTTTAAAGACTTAACAATTCAACCCCAATTATGATAATCACATTCTACTTTTATTGATTGCTTGAAAATAAACTACCCCATCATATTGACAAATAGGCATAACACTTGCAACTCCAAGGAATCTCATTACAATTCTCACCACTCAAAGAACATATCTTTGAACTAGGGATATTGAAGACATGCTCTGCTCCCCCCCACCCAATATGGTTAAAATAATATCAATGTACAAGTTTTGGATCCTTAGAAAATTTCTTCTAATGCATATAGAAATAATAAGATATGATCCTTCACCTTTTGTTATAAGTGTTATAAACAAGAATGTAACTCCCAAACTTGATCAGCTTTTATCCTCTACTAGTCTTATGGAACCTAAAAGCCATTACCTAGATAGAAGCTAAAAACCATTAGCTAGAAGATGCTTATGTAGTAACCTCTCATCATCATATCTAGTTTCCTTCTTAATCTCTATTAGTCGGCATTAACATTCTAAACACTACTAGCTCCACTCAACTCAAGTAGTTTTCTAGTTTTTGATTCGTAAAAATCAGTAACTTTTTTTAAACCTAATTATCACTAATGGTAACAAAATTGCATGTGAGCGTAGGATGCACTTCCATCAACGCATCATATGTTAATTTTTTGATAGCCATTTAAAATGAAAAAATTTAAGTGTTTAGGCCCCCTCAAATTAAATAGTAGGAATTAGGACTATTACTTACCCTTATATTAATGACACAATCATATCATAAAAATCATACAACTAATTCATGAAAGAAATCAAAAGGCTAATTCAATAGGGTTATCTCCACCACTTCTTCAAGATCAATAAGCTCATAATGAAATTAGTTTGTCCAATAATAGCATCACTATAGCAACCACCAAATAATAGGCAAAATCAAGACAATTTTATTTTGTTGTTACTTTTAAGGTGAGTTCTAACATCATCATTAAAGAGCCAACATTAAATAATAATAAAAGCTAATCATTCTATTACATTATATCATTTTAAACTTAAAGAGGAGTAATTATTGCATGACAATTTGATTATTATTAATGTAAGGATAGGTGACTAAAATTTTAATGCATGTTAAAATAATCCTAATCGATCATAAGTGACATATTATTATCTTCCTTCGCTCGCATTCTTTATCGTATATGTAATAAGATAAAATTCATAGCTAGATATTAGCCTCTTTTAGGGTTCAACAGCCTCCCTATCACATGAGGGAACCATTATGTTATTCATCATGCTCAAGGAGCTCCGTTACTAAGTTACCCATACAGCCCAATGCTTAATAATAAAATTTAAATCAATCTAATAACAAATTTGAGAGGCCTCAAGTGTTAATCTTTTATTCCCATATCTAAAGGTTAATTTTCTAGCTCTGATTATTTGTGCACTAATGATGGAGAATAGGATCGTAAACTCAAGCTTGACTCATCTATCTACCCATTGGCTCGAAGTCAAGCTCGAGCTCAAAGTTCAAGCTCAAGCTCGACTTGTAGCAATATTAGCGAGCCCGTGAACCGACTCATGTCACCATGGAAGCTATGGAAGCTCAATGAAGAAGACAATGATGTATTCAGTGGTCAGGTGAGCTCGCCGAGAAGCAGACACATGACCAACTCACAAAAAAAATTATCAAGAAAACAATATGAATTTAGATGGAAGAATTTAATGCTAAAGGAGAAAATTAATACAACTCTATTGAAAAGGCTGTCAATGTGATGAAATTTTAATATTTTTTGGTCATTTTTATCAACTGTGTACTTTTTTTTCTTGAAACTTTACAAGAAGTTAAGCTGATGCAACTTTTTTTTTAATTGACCAAAAAGTTATACAATGACTTTAAATTTCAAATAACAATTTTTTTGTTTTGAAATTTTAAATATCAATTTTATAGTTTTTATTATAGCACATTATAAGTCAAGTCTAATCTAGCACAAACTCAAACTCATCTAATCTAGCTCGAGCTCATGCTTGTAGCTCGATATGCTCGACTCACGAGCTCATAAACGAGTAAAGTTCAGCTAGCTCTATTCACTTACACCCCTAATGGAAAACCATTAGATGGACTATCTTTATTACCTTTGACTATATAACTACAATTGATAGTGAGCTCCATTATTGTCAACTTTCACCTTTAAATTAAGGCATTCATATAAAAAGCCTCTCTTATTATGGACCTTATTACATGATACTCTATAAATAACTTCTAATCTAAGTAGTTCAGTTGGGACACTTTTCACTACATAAGAGTGGCAAGATAATGTCAAATTTTATGTCAAATTAAAGAAATTTGTTATGGAATTATTAACATGACTAGTACTAACCTTAATCTCATTATTCAATCCCACAAAATGAATCCCAACATCTCACCAATCTTCAAAAACAAGTTAAAATTTTCCTTAGATCTCCTGGAATCTATTGAACAAGAGGTTGAAAAGTGTTTGGAAGTTGATTTCATTAGAGAAGCACCTTACCCACACTAAGCTCTCTATTTCCATCCTATTTAGGAGAGCTAAAGGACATGTATTTATAATCATGACTATGAAAACCGGACCAAATTGCCTGATTCGACCTATTCAACCGTGAACTGGTCAAGCGATCATTCCAAAAATATAGGAAAATCATTCTTGCATCGGAGCAATCAAAATAGCCTTCGAACCGCCAAACTCGGCAAACCTACGCCGGTTCATTAAAACAATCTGGTTTAAATTAAAAACAACAATCAATGTTGATTTTTAATCTAACAATTACAATTCATCTATGGTGTTTAAAATAACCTAAATAAAACACTCAAACTGTGACTCCCCATCCCAATCAAAATAGCCTTCGAACCGCCAAACCCGGCGAACCTACGCGGTTCATTAAAACAACCTAGTTTAAATTAAAAACAACAATCAATGTTGATTTTTCATCTAACAATTACAATTCATCTATGGTGTTTAAAATAATCTAAATGTTATTTGAAACACTCAAACTGTGACTCCCCATCCCAATCAAATCCCTCGCTCGTTTGTTTTTCCCTCGGTCTTCTCCATTCTATCTTCATCGCTACCGACTACTAGTTGTTGTTCATCGCCGTTGCATCCCACGGCAATTTATTTACCTGTTCGTCCTTTTGATTTTCCTATTCCTATTATTTTACAGTTTGGACTTTTAGACAATGATGGGCATCAAATAATTTTTTCATTGGAAACTTTATTTCTGAACTCTTTTATTGAAAAAACATACATAAATTCTTCACACAAGTAGTCCATTAGTTAAATCCAATTATAAATGAGACACTCACCCATGGTTGTGATTGATTAACAATAGAATATCAAACAGTTTTAGATTTCGATGTTTAAGAATTAGAATGCAAGTATTCTTTCTTTGGCAAGATTTTCTTTTAGTAAAGCAGATCTTCTTAAAAGTATAAATAAAAATGATAATGATAATAAATTATGTTATTTTTGAGAAAAATATACGTATTACTTTGGAAGGCAACAAGTTGGTCTTAAATGATGTCTCTTATATATTGCAAATGTAAATTGATAGATTAAATAAATCATAGGTATCTATAGTTGATATTTATTTCACATATCCTTTTTTTTGTAAGTTTCAGCTTATTAAAATAAATGAATGAAATTCAAGAATTTTAAAGATCATCCGAACATTGTTTATGGTTACAAAATAAAAGGTTAGTCAGTTAATATTAAAGATATTTTAATTCACAATTAAAATCATTTAAATGTTTACTATTTGAGGGTACTATTTTTTCAATTTTATTTATTTATTTGTTATATATTGCATCATTTTAATAATATTTGAATGATTTTATTATTTGCTATGTCATCTAGTTCAACTTCGGTTGGGCATAAAACCTTGAACATCTCCTTCTGATTTAATGTTGAGTCGATTTTCACAACCTTATTTATAATAGTAATCTCAATCTTAACTTAAGATCGTATTAATGCTTGACCTACTTTTTTATGCCACCTTTGAGAGCCAAATTCTTGGGTGAAAAATACTTTGAGAATAAATATATTTGAATGGCCCTTTTTAATTAGGAAGTACATCCATCTATATTTTTAATGGTAGGTACCACTATAAAGTCATATCTTTTGAATTGAAGGATGACAATGCCATGTAACAATACTTCATGAATAAAATTTATAAAAACTCATTGCATGAACCTAGAAGGTGTACATATAATATTTTGGTCAGGTGATGAGACAAATCTCAACACATCCAAGACTACAAGAAATTTTTCGCTTCCTTTAGTATTACTACATACTCATTAATCTAACAAATTGTGTTGTATCAAGCAATTTTTTAGGTTCTTGATCGCCTATTGGAGGACCTTAGTACTTATAGAAAATAAAAGTAATATAAGAGATAACACCCCCCATGTGATTTCAAGAAGTTCTAATGTTTCAATAGTTAGTATTTACCCTCTCATATTGGCTTACTTAGTTTAAAAATATGTACTTCATCTTCAAGTCGCTCAAGGGAGCTTACAACATCATTGTGTGAATTAATAAATATTAAACCACCTTAAGCTATTTAAGGTATACTTAGTCTCACCACCTCTACTATCTATGCTTATGTTATGAGAGGTTTTGAATATTCACCTTACTAGAAAGAAAATATCACTTAAAGGTCAAAATTATCAAAAAAAGTTTTCTTTGACCTTTAAGGGTGTTATCCACCTACAAAGAAAATCACAGATAAGACCTTTTTTTATAACATTAATGTCTGCAGTAGTTAAAACCACTACTAAGTATTGCAATGGTTATAATCACGATAATTGATATGGCACTTAAAATACTATTAGTCGAAGCACGAATCTTGATGTTAAAAACAAGCTAATCCGAAGTTGAAACTGGTCGAGATCAAGCTCTTAAAATATCCTTAGAAACTTTGGGATATCAGTTAAATCTCTAAATAGCTTTCAAATATAAAGTGTTTATAGTCAAATCGAGCATCTCGACGAGCCGGTTCCAACAAGCCAAAGATCTTACAATTCCGACTTCATTTGAGCATTCAAATGCACAAAATACATCATATGATCAAGGGGATCATTTTGAGCCGTCAGATGTGGAGGAGGGGGTTTTGCATGTATTCTGAACGCCACCTCCAATCTATAAATAGCCCATCATTCCTCATATGAGGGGAGGCCAAGTGAAGGAGAAGAGGGCCCAAGTAAGAGAGAGGAGAGAGCTCTAAAGATCCTCCAAACACAATCGTGCCGCCACTCGACGGTCGTCAACCACGCCGCCACCGCCGTACCACCGCCATTGATCCTTGCTGCGTCAATCTCGGTCTCCATCATGATGACTTCTACCTGATTGTTCCTGCCGCTGATTGTTCCTGATTGCCAATTATTCCCCGCATTTCCACCGGTGATTGCTCCGCACAGTTCACCATCATCTGCTACTACTAGCAACTATTACAACCTGATTGTTGTCACATAGCTATTGTTCCTTTCTCATATACAATTCTGTAATCCGGTCGGAAGATCTTGTACTCAAAGCGGATACATAGTGGAAGCTTTTCAAGGCCCCATGGTTTTTCCCTCTTTTGAGATTTTTCACATTTCAGTTTTCTTGTTCACTCTTTAAATAGGATGTCTACAGCTAAGGCAAAAATTTTACTCTACCGCAACTAGTTTTCTAGCACGCAATAGTTTGCCATCTGTGGGAAACTGATTCTCATTATATCATCTTGTATGATGACCAAGTTTTCCAACAAGATCAAAACCACCATCGAGGTGGAGCATTTCAAGCTCTTAAGGAGCGTAAGCGAAGAATGAAGATTCATCAAACTGTTCCTTGATTTTGTCAAAACTGGGGCAACTCTTAATCTCAAGACGCCATGTTAAGCATCTAATCCCAAGAAACAAGTCAAAGTTGAAGGATATTTCAACATAGAGAAGAGATATAGCTTTGCAAATTATGATTTTCCAATCATACTCATGGAAAACCAAGACCAAGGTTAAGGAGCAACTTTGGCAACCACAACGGATGTTTTGATTCGACCTCTTCCATACAGTTAACGCCATCGGCGAAGACTCGACAACCTAGGATAGGTCAAAAGGTCCTTGGTGGACTTCCTAAGACCTCTTCCATACAAGTTAACATCATCGAGCAAAGACTCTGACAAACAACTTAGGATGTGTCAAAAGGTCCTTGGTGGACTTCCTACGATCTCTTCCACACAGATTAACGTCATCAAGCAAAGAATCTGACAAACAATCTAGGATAGGTCAAAAGGTCCTTAGTGGAATTCCTACGACCCCTTCCACAGTGTTAACGCCATCGGGTAACACAAACAAACAACCGGATGGGTTAAAATCCTCGGATTCAATTCAACCTCTTCCATATGTTAACGCCATCGAGCAAAGACTCGACAAACAACCTCGGATAGGTCAAAATCCTCGCCGGATTCAATTCAACCTTCCATATAGGAACGCATCGAGCAAAGACTCGACAAACCTGGATAGGTCAAAAATTCGCGGATTCTTCAACCTCTTCCATAGTTAACGCATCGGTAACGCTCATAAACAACCTCGGATGGGTCAAAATCTCGATTCAATTCAACCTCTTCCACAGGTTCATCGGGTAACACTCTAACAAACATCCGGATAGGTCAAAATCCTCATCGGTGGCCATCTCGACATTACACCCGACGACTACCGTCGCTAGTTTAATGCCACCGCGGCTAACTACGTTGCCATTATCGCCATTACTAACATGGGTCACGCCACTATCGCTGGCAATCGCTACCACCATCGTCGCCACATCCCGCCGACTACCGACGCAATCAATTATCGACTAGCCGTCTGGCCGCTGATTGCACTGCCGCAACCATCATGACCGCTGCCATCATCGCGGCATCACCATCTTAAAATGGTCACCACCATCTCCGGTATCTCGCTGATTTACCATGCTGTCCGCCGACCATCGTTATTGCTACCGCTGACCACCCCCCGGCCAAGCCAACACTGTAGCCACCGCTGGCCATCGCTCCGCACCGGCCATGCAATCTCCCGGTACCACCATCGTTGCTGGTATTATCGCTGACTACCATCAGGGTCATCGTCTGGTGGTTATCATACCACTACCAAGTCATCGGCCAAATGTGCCGGCCACCATCAAGCATCTTGAACCTCTCTCGAGATGGCCCGAATCCAACGGCAATCAACACCTCTTTCGAGGGAAAATAGGAGCCTCGCCATATGAACTACGAGTCTTGATCGCCTCCGAACCCGGTCGGTCTAACAAGGGCAATCAACGCCTCTTTCGAGGGAAAATGAGCAGTATGAACTACACGGGTCTTGATCCAAACCCGGTCCGACAGATCCAACCTCTTTCGAGGGAAAACCGAGCTCACCGTATGAACTACGGGTCTTGATCTTCCAAACCCGGTCGGGGCGGGGCGGCCAACGCCTCTTCGAGGGAAAACTGGAGCTCACTGATGAACTACTGCCTCAAGCGACCTTCTCTCAGAAGAGAGAAGGTGCTTCTCCCGGCCCTGTTTTATAGACCCTTCTAAAATAAAACCCTTGAAACCGCGAATCAAAACCATATTCGCCCCATGGCCTAGCCACATACATTCGGGCCGCCTCCCCAGTCACCCTCATGGGCGCAACCACAGCAACGCGGTATCACGGCGATAACCGCTCCGACTGGCCATGAGCCCACCGTAGCGCTACCTGATCCGCCACGATTCAAATTTATATCGGCTGACTCCCGCCGATAGACTCCGCTTCGCTGCTCAGACGATCTTCCGCTTCATGACGCGATTTCATGATAGGCCCACTATCACGACTACTAACCTCGCAGACGCAATTCATGGCCGCCTTTACGCTGACCGCCACCAACCACAGCTCTCTACATACAAGGCTCATGGACGCTACAAGCGCTTCAGCTGGCCTATTTATGCTGAAGGTTGCCGTGCACTACTGGCGATTCCACACGCCCAAGGGCACTCATGAAGCTCCCTGCTCGCACTCCGTGATGGGTCCAGAATCTCAAATCTCACACCCAAGCAGATACCTACCGCATTCGGCCCTACATCAACTTCCGTAATCATAATCTTGTGCTTCTATGAAGATCTGTTCTCTCAAAATGTGTAGTTAATGGACCCTCAAATTTCATTGAAGAATTTGTTATTTTCAAGTATTTGACATATATTTTTAGATGATTGAGATAATGTCATCCAAAAATAGCATATATGGCACTTAAAATACTTACAATAAGCACGAATCTTGATGTTAAAAGCAAGTCGATCCAAGTTGAAACTCGAGATCAAGCTCTTAAAATATCCTCGAAACTTTGGGATATTAGTTAAATCTCTAAATAGCTCTCAAATATGAAGTGTTTATAGTCAAATCGAGCGTCTCGATGAGCCTGTTCCAACAAGCCAAAGATCTTACAATTCCGACTTCATTTAAGCATTCAAATGCACAAAATACATCATATGATCAAGGGGATCATTTTGAGCCGTCCGATGAAGTGGAGTGGTACGGGTTTTGCATGTATTTACAGAGACACCGCTCCTCCAATCTATAAATAGCCCCGCATTCCTCATATGAGGGGAGGCCAAGTGAAGGAGAAGGGGGCCCAAGCAAGAGAGAGGAGAGAGCTCTAAAGATCCTCCAAGCACAATCGTGCCGCCACCCGATGGTCGTCAACCACCGCCAGCGCACCGCCGTCGGCCGTTGATCCTTGCCGTGCCAATCTCGGTCTCCATCATGATGACTTCTACCGGTGATTGTTCTTGCTTTGCTGATTATTCCTGCATTTCGCCGATTAATTCCGATTTCCATCGGTGATTGCTCCACGTTCACCATCATCTACTCAAGAACTACAACTGATCATTGTCACATACTGTTGTTCCTTTCTCATATACAATTCTGTAATCTCAGTATCGGGAAGATCTTGTACTCTGAAATAGATACATAGTGGAAGCTTCTTACTGGGCTAGGCCCCGTGGTTTTTCCCTCTTTTCGAGGTTTTTCACATAAAAATTCTAGAGTTTTCTTGTTCACTCTTTAAATACATGTCTGGATTTCACAAAGAAAACTCAAAACTTTTACTCTACCGCAACTAATTTTCTAGCACGCAACAATAATATTGATTATTAAATCTATAAGCTTGCAAAATAATAGTAATTATAACCGTTGAAAGATTTTTAATTTAAATTTATGGGTGTTAAAATTTTAACTATACCAAATGTGTCTTGCAAAAATCCTTCCATATTATCCTTTATTAGGTTCCTCAACTACAATTAACATACTTTCTAATTTAAAATGAATCAATATTTTCATTATTATATATTTTCTTGAAATATTATCACCTTTAATATTATTATGCTCCTCCTTGTGTCAATTTCACGAGAAAATATTACGTCCGGAGTCCGCACGTAGCTTTACGTGCGAACTCAAATCCACGGACGACATGTGTCCCGATTTTTTTCCCCGTTTTATCGATTAACGGAGCAGTGAGATAACGGACGGCTTTCTCGCGACCCGCCCGTAGAACGTCGATGGCGTATTAACGACGGCCGTAAATACATTTCCCCCGACCCGCCTGTAGCGCGTCAAAAGCGGAGAAGAAGAACGAGAAACATTACCGACGCTCGCATTCGTCCGAAGGATTTTTCTCAACTTAGCTCCCGTTGTCGATGACGCCCCGGACGCCGCCGTGGTATAGCAAATCATAAATTGAGGTATTGTAGGTGACTACATGAGGTATTTACACATGCATTCCGAACTTGAATGAATTTAGGGTTTACTCGTTCTTCTCGATAATGAAAGATTGCTTTTTATATGTTATTTTGTATCAGACTCTGTACCTCTTTGGAGGGTCTGCACTAATTTTGACCTTTTTTTTTTTTTTGCCAACTCCTTATGATTATGTTCATTATATTCAAAAGGAAGCATTTGATGGAGCTTTTGGGTGATTTTGGTGGTTTAGTGCATCAGACTGTACCTCTTTGGAGGGTACATACCATTTTTGACCTTTTTTCCACTTTTTTTTTGCCAACTCCTTATGATTATGTTTAGGGCATTATAATGGAAGCATTTGATGATTTGTGGTTTCGGGTGGTTTAGTGTACTCCTGTACCTCTTTGGAGGGTAATCATTTTGACCTTTTTTTCCTTTTTTTTTTTTTTTTTTTTGCCAACTCCTTATGATTATGTTTAGGGCATTATAATGGAAGCATTTGATGGCGCTTGGTTTCTGGATTTTACAGACCAGACTGTACCTCTTTGGAGGATACGATCAATTTTGACCTTTTTTTCCAATTTTTTTACTCCTTATGATTATGTTTAGACATTGCAAAGGAAGCATTTGATGTCGGTTGGTGATTTTGGGTGGGTATTTTGTATTAATGTGTACCTCTTTGAGGGTACAGACCTTTTGATATTCTTTTCCGCTTTTTTTGCCAACTCCTTATGATTATGTTTAGGTATATAATGGAAGCATTTGATGGCGCTGGTTTGGTGGCATTCAGACTGTACCTCTTTGGAGGTGACCTCTTTTGATCTTTTTTTAATTTTTTGCCAACTCCTTATGATTATGTATGAGCATTATAATGGAAGCATTTGATGGCGGTTTGGGTAGTTTTGGGTGGGTATTTTGCATTTGTACCTGTGTACTCTTTGAGGGTACGATCATTTTTGACCTTTTTTTCCAATTTTTTTTTTGCTAACTCCTTATGATTATGTTTAGAACATTGCAAAGGAAGCATTTGATGGCGTTTGGGTGATTTTGGTGGTTTAGTGCATCAGACTGTACCTCTTTGGAGGGTACATCTTGATCTTTTTTTTTTTACTTTTTGCCAACTCCTTATGATTATGTATAGAGCATTATAATGGAAGCATTTGATGGCAGTTTGGGTGGTTTTGGGTGGGTATTTTGTATTTGTACCCTGTGTACCTCTTTGGAGGGTACAGATCAATTTTGACCTTTTTTTACAGTTTTTTTTTGCCAACTCCTTATGATTATGTATAGAGCATTATAATGGAAGCATTTGATGGCAGTTTGGGTGGTTTCTGGATGGTTTAGTGCATATGTACCCTGTGTACCTCTTTGGAGGGTACAGACCTCTTTTGATCTTTTTTACGCTTTTTTGCCAACTCCTTATGATTATATAGAGCATTATAATGGAAGCATTTGATTTGAGTTTTTTGGGTGGGTATTTTGCATCTGTACCCTGTGTACCTCTTCGGAGGGTACAGATCATTTTTGACATTTTTCCCAATTTTTTTTTGCCAACTTCTTATGATTATGTTTAGAACATTGCAAAGGAAGCATTTGATGGGTTTGGTGGGTGGTTTAGTGCATCCAGACTGTACCTCTTTGGAGGGTATAGACCATTTTACTTTTTTCCGGTTTTTTTTGCCAACTCCTTAGGATTATGTTTAGAACATTATAATGGAAGCATTTGATGTCAGTTTGGGTGATTTTGGGTGGGTATTTTGCATCTGTACCATGTGTACCTCTTTGGAGGGTACAGATCATTTTTGAAATTTTTCACAAGTTTTTTTGCCAACTTCTTATGATTATGTTTAAAACATTGCAAAGGAAGCATTTGATGGCAGTTTGGGTGGTTTCTGGGTGGTTTAGTGCATTCAGACTGTGTACCTCTTTGGAGGGTACAGACCTCTTTTGATCTTTTTTTTTACAGTTTTTCCTGGCCAACTCCTTATGATTATGTATAGAGCATTATAATGGAAGCATTTGATGGCGCTTTGGTTTTGGGTGGGTATTTTGCATTTGTACCATGTGTACCTCTTTGGAGGGTACAGATCAATTTTGACCTTTTTTCCAGTTTTTTTTTTTGCCAACTCCTTATGATTATGTTTAAAACATTGCAAAGGAAGCATTTGATGGCGCTTTGGGTGGTTTCGGTGGTTTAGTGCATCAGACTGTGTACCTCTTTGGAGGTACCATTTTGACCTTTTTTCCATTTTTTTTTGCCAAATCCTTATGATTATGTTTAGAATACAAAAGGAAGCATTTGATGGCGCTTGTGATTCGGTGGTTTAGTGCATCAGTACTCTACCTCTTTGGAGGGTATGCACCATTTTGACCTAATTACTTGTCTTTTGAAGTTAACCATGTGGGAAAAGGATAACTCGAGGTGTGCCTACCACCGTGAGAAATGTGTTCGATAATATTACAAAGATGCTTTACCGATGAAGCCACCGACATTTTAAAGAAGCTTCATCTCCATCAATTCATTAGACTCCAGCATCAAGCAAGACTTGCCATTACATCGATCGTCTTTGGATATAAAAAGCAAGCTTTCTGGGTGGCGGACATTCTTTCACCGATGAAGTTGCATTGATGATAGGGATGCCAAATGAGGGAGAAGGTTGTATGGCAAATCCCACTATGTGATCTGACTACAAGAGCTAGCGAGAATTGTGATGGCTCGTCTGCAGTGCTAATACGTTTTCTTAATCTATTTTTTGTATATCACAATTATAGGGGCATGAATTGATTTCTTATACCGATGATATAGATAGATTTCCGAGTAAAGGGCAAATGCCATTTGGGACTTCTAGTCTCCCAATTTGATGTTATTGCATCAAAGATTGACCTGAGGGTAGCTATATAGAGTGGATTTGTCACTCTTCGATGGTATATTTTATATCTCCATTAATGTGAAATATAATGTCTTGAAGTTTACCGTTAATATATTCATTGTAGATATAGAGCACATAAGCATCATAAGCATTATAATGCAGCCATATTGCGATGCTAAAATAGAGTTCCCAAAAAATGCTTTCAGGTTTGGGAGACGCCAAGACATATAATAATATCACTTAGTTCAAATAAGAATGTATCCATTTATGTTGTATGTCTTCAAAATTTTTTATCCTTTTACCATGTACGCCTTTCATTCGAGGACTTATTGGAAGACGAATTGGCTTCCTGCCAGTCCTCAACAATCTGATATGGAGCGATAGTAGTCCCGTTTAAGTCCAATCAAGCCCCACACTCTCCCTATATCTCTCCTCGATATTCTCCCGTGTTTCTAGCCCGCCTCTATGTCAATACCCTGAGACTTTGCGGTGGAGAGGATGTTTGCAGGTTTGAAGGACCTGAGAGAGACAGTATCGTCTTTCCATACAACAATAACTGAGAGGTTGGATGGGCTTGATTTGCGGGTTGCTGCTATCGAGGATGTTCTATCCAAGCTGGGGTCCCACCACCCCAAATGCGGGGAGGTTCCTTGGGGTCACCATGGGAAACTCTTGGGAGGCTACCAGAGCTTCATGGATGGTACCCACGGGAGACTACCACGCATGAGGAGGGTACAAAGGAAGCTCTGTGGAGGCTACCACAAGAGATTCCAGGGAGTTGGATACTCAAAGGGAAGCCCGCTGGAATACCTAGGAGAAGTTCTTGTGGAGGCCACCACTACACATGACGATGCCCAAACAATTGGCCATTGAGCTGGTGTTAAAGCTCTCTGATAAGAAAGAGGAAAATTGTTACTTCCTTTCACACACACTTATAGAAGTCTCGAGCAAGAACAAATGATGTGGTGGCTCCACTCAAGCAGATGAGAGGTATTAAGTTACTTTCTTTAAATTTGAGATAATAGAAATAGTCTTTCACTAAATTTTTTGTATAGGTTAGCTGATGATGCAATAAAGGTGATGACCCACAGTCGCTATTGTGGAGGAGCATGGTATTATAATCTCGCCCTCTATCCAAAGTCATATTTAGTCTAGTATCACTAAATTGTTTTATAGGTTAGCAAAAGATGAGCCAATAGAGGTCGATGACCTGACCGCCATCGCCGTGGAGGAGCTCGAGGTATGCATCATCAGATCAGGATTTATTCATGTGAATGTAGCTCTTCATCGCTAGCTTTTGTCATCGCATAGCATCGAGGCACTTCATGTTGTCGAAGTTCTCATCCGTGGCTATTTTGCCTAAGCCAATGCTCGATCTTATTGACACGCCGTGCTCGGTTCAGAACAAGTAAGTCGCCTTCTTCATAATCAAATAACCTACTCGTGACTTTAAAATATTTATTAATTATAGGTGATACGATTCGCAGGAAATATCATTATTGCACGAGGCATCGATGAGTGCCGACGGATCAATATCTCGATGCACACATTGATGCCTCGCCTTCCTACTACGAGAAATGCTCGCGCCGGCTATATGAACCATATTTGTACATTTCATGCTTGTATTGCAATTACAGAATGTTCGATACGATTCAGTTGTTTAGATGAAAGCGTAATGTATAATCGTTCTCTCTTTCTCGCAGAGTTATGCGTGCCACAAGATGGAAAGCAAGATGTTCATCCAGATATCACTCGCGGTCTGAGTTAATCTTATCGCCAGTTATAGATAATCGAGACACTTTATTGGACATATTAAATTAGAGCGTATTTTATGACTCATTGCCCAAACCAACCCATAAGAGCATTCTTCCCGAGATTGTAAGAACTGCTTTCAAATGGTTCATCTTTACTTTTTTTTTCATCCAACTTATTGAAATTTTTTTTATTTAGATCAAATTACTTGTTGAAGATCATGTGCTTTTGTATCAAGGAAATGGCCAATCATAGTGAGTGGGATACCGCCTAAGAAAATAGTGTCAATGTGGAATGTTTGTCCCAGAAATACATGGAGCGAATCGAAACCTCGATCGTAGACCAAGATTGGCCAAAGATAATGAATATATTTAGATCGAGTTAAGCTACATTTTGTTTTGGGACTTAAAATAGAAGTGAGAACAATATTATTTTGTCTGATATAGGATTTTGTTTAATGCATCTGTTAGGTGACTTTGAAGACTAAGCTATTTTTTTTTTTTTTGAAGTGCATAGACCTGGGATGATATTTTACTCTGCTTTGTTTAACTTCTCCTCTCTCATCTCATAAAGTGCATGGACTGGATGATATTTTATTTGTGAAGACTCATGAAGTGCATGCATTACTGAAGCTCCCAAAGCTAATTCAGCTCTTCTTCAAGTACGTGAAGAGATAAATGTGAGGAACTCATCCTCTCTCTCATGTCGCCGCCTTCTCCTGCAAGTCACACAATGAGAAGAAGAATATGACTTGGCATGGAGGTGAATGCAATAAAGAGTGATTTCCACCATAAAGTGTGATTACATTGTATATTTTCCTTGAATATGGAGCATTTCCTTGTCATGAATAGTGATTCTGTATTGTATATTTTCACATATGATATGGATCTATTTGTATTTGATAGTGATGATTGATAATTCCCGTGTTCACTATGAGATGGATATAAAAAATAACTTTTCAAAATAAATGCTTAGGTTTTTTGCTAAATGGCTCATTTTGTTTTATGATTAATGATTAAAATATATTTAGTCATATGTAGTGTAGTTATATCGTGATGATTTAATGAAGTAGTGTATTTTGTTGCGTATATATATTTTTATATTTGAGGGTAAATGTTGATTAGTAATTTATTTACTAGATAGATGGCTTAGTTGTGCTTAACATGTCACTTTTTTCTCACTTTGAACATATTTATGAGAAGATGCTACATTGGAGATATTGACCGTGATGTTAATGATTAATACATTTGGAGTGGGGCTTTTTGAGTTAAATCAAAATTGAAATCATTGATTTGAACAATTATATAAATTGCCTCTTATGAATCTATTCGAGTTTAAGAAAACTTCATTTTATGGTAACTCAAATATTGAGATTCTATTATTCATGTGCATATATATTTTAAATTTTAGATATTAGTTCAATGATTTGAAGAAGTTATATATAATAAATTTTATTAATTTATCGCTTTAGAGGCTTAATTTATTCGACATGAGTCCAATTGTTTATAATAGATTATAATATATCCTTTGCAATGCTCTATACATAATCATAAGGAGTTAAAAAAAATCGCAAAAAAAAAAAAAGGTGTACTCAAAGAGGTAAGAGTGTGATGCACTAAACCACCTGAAACCACAAACGCCATTAAATGCTTCCTTTGCAATGTTCTAAACATAATCATAAGGAGTTGGCAAAAAAAAACTGGAAAAAAAGGTCAAAATGATATGTACCCTCCAAAGAGGTACACATACATGCACTAAGCCACCTAAAACCCAAATCGCCATCATGCTTCCATTATAATGCCCTAAACATAATCATAAGGAGTTGCAAAAAAAATGGAAAAAAAGGTCAAAATGGTGTACCTCCAAAGAGGTACACAGAGTATGTGCACTAAACCACCGAAACCACAAACCGCCATCAAATGCTTCCATTATAATGCCCTAAACATAATCATAGTTGGAAAAAAAATGGAAAAGGTCAAAATGTCCTACTCCAAAGAGGTACACAGAGTACAGATGCACTAAACCATCCAGAAACCACCCAAACTGCCATCAAATGCTTCCTTTGCAATGTTCTAAACATAATCATAAGGAGTTGGAAAAAAAACTGGAAAAAAAGGGTAAAAAATGGTCTGTACCCTCCAAAGAGGTACACAGGGTACAGATGCAAAATACCCACCCAAAATCACCCAAACTGCCATCAAATGCTTCCTTTGCAATGTCTATCATAATCATAAGGAGTTGGAAAAAAGCAAAAAAAGGTCAAAATGGTATCTCCAAAGAGGTACACAGAGATGCACTAAACCATCCGAACCACCCAAACCATCAAATGCTTCCATTATAATGTTCTAAACATAATCCTAAGGAGATGGCAAAAAAAAATTGAAAAAAAGGGTCAAAATGGTTTGTACCTCCAAAGAGAAACAAGTACGATGCACTAAACCATCCGAACCACCCAAACCGCCATCAAATGCTTCCATTATAATGTTCTAAACATAATCCTAAGGGTTGGCAAAAAAAAAGGGGTAAAATGATCAGACCCTCAAAGAGGAGTGGTACATGCACTAAACCACCCAAACCACCCAAACGCCATCAAATGCTTCTTTTAACTCTAAACATAATCATAAGAAGTTGGCAAAAAAAAATATGTGAAAAATAAAATGATCAGTACCTCCAAAGAGGAATGGTACAAATGCAAAATACCCACCCAAAACCCAAACCGCCATCAAATGCTTCCATTATAATGCTCTATACATAATCATAAGGAGTTGAAAAAATGTAAAAAAGATCAAAAGATCAGACCTCCAAAGAGGTACAGACTGATGCACTAAACCATCCGAAACCACCCAAAGCCATCAAATGCTTCCTTTGCAATGTTCTAAACATAATCATAAGGAGTAAAAAAAACTGGAAAAAAGGGTAAAAATGGTCCGTACTCCAAAGAGGTAATGCAGTACGATGCAAAATACCACCCAAAATCACCCAAACCGCCATCAAATGCTTCCTAATGCCCTATACGTAATCATAAGGAGTTGGAAAAAAACTGTAAAAAAGATCAAAATGGTCTCAGCTCCAAAGAGGTACAGGGAATGCACTAAACCATCCAGAAACCACCCAAACTGCCATCAAATGCTTCCATTATAATGTTCTAAACATAATCCTAAGGAGATGGCAAAAAAAATTGGAAAAAAGGGTCAAAAATGGTCTGTACCCTCCAAAGAGGTACACAGAGTACAGATGCACTAAACCATCCAGAAACCACCCAAACTGACATCAAATGCTTCCATTATAATGTTCTAAACATAATCCTAAGGAGTTGGCAAAAAAAACCTGGAAAAAAGGGTAAAAAATGGTATGTACCCTACAAAGAGGTACACAGGGTACAGATGCACTAAACCACCCAGAAACTACCCAAACTGCCATCAAATGCTTCCATTTTAATGCTCTAAACATAATCATAAGGAGTTGACAAAAAAAATTGGAAAAAAGGGTCAAAAATGGTATGTACCCTCCAAAGAGGTACACAGAGTACAGATGCACTAAACCACCCAGAAACTACCCAAACTGCCATCAAATGCTTTCATTTTAATGCTCTAAACATAATCATAAGGAGTTGACAAAAAAAATTGGAAAAAAGGGTCAAAAATGATATGTACCCTCCAAAGAGGTACACATGGTACAGATGCACTAAACCATCCAGAAACCACCCAAACTGCCATGAAATGCTTCCATTATAATGTTCTAAACATAATCATAAGGAGTTGGCAAAAAAAAACTGGAAAAAAAAGTCAAAATTGATCTATTATTGGTACATATTTATTGATACTGTCCAATGATTATAATTTCCACGAGGGATTAACTCAATCACGCTTAAAGAGCTACAAACACACCGTCAAAATCTCCTAGCTAAATCGTAAAACTGATAATGTCATGTATCAAAATGTTTTCGAGATAATATCCATCATCGCCTTGTACCCTTCACGATTGTCATGTGAGCTCGAGTTAAATTCGCATGTAGAACATCGATTAGTTGATACTTTCTTACAAAGATCGATGTGTGATATTATATGCATACCTCGAAAAACACTTTGGCATAGCAGAAAGGTGATGCAACTTGTGAGGAAGCACCTTCGCCATTATCGATCAGTAGTTTGGTTTCGCAACCAAAAAAAAGAAGGGTTTGAAGATTAACAGTAATATTTAAAATACCAAAAAGTAATACGCAAGTAGAAAATTACTCTTGGCTTTCTTGGATCTCTCCCAATATCCCTTAAGCCTTGAGTTGGAAACACCCTTTGGACGTTGTTTAACTGGATCTTTTAAGATGTCTTTTCCTTATCCGTGGTGGTTAACTTCTTCTTCCTAAGCTTTGTCGTTGGAGAATTCCCATTATAGAGTCGACATCATCATATAGTTTTTCTAGGGATCCAAGCATATACCTCGCCTCTTATTGCCTGCGTCTGACGCTTATTTGATATGCATATCGACTTATGTGGTTCCGAAAAATAATGCCAGAAGCATTTCCATCTGTGCTTGCCACATCTCTTAATTTTCTATATGCACTATCATTGTAAATATCCTCTTTGCTCTAGTAGACCATCGCATCAGAAGATACTTGTCCGGAATGCGCACAACATCTTCCTGACTAAGAACTCTGATACAATGGGCACAAAGTAATCCCATCATCTCAAATTTTTTGCAAGTGCAAGTCACTTCTAGTAGATCGAAATACATCCCCATGTTTTATGCATTTTATTCTCTAAGTTTCTTACCAAATACTCCATGGTGCATCCGACTTAGTTACCGATAGCCCCAACCCCATGTAAAATTCCTCTTCAAACATAGTGTAAACCTTTCTTGTATAAAATATAGCACTTGTTTTAGAATTGGGTCTTAACAAGAACAATCGATGATCTACACTTGAAGTCTTCGTCATGTTCATTCCAAAGCCATGTCTCCATAACCTTTTCAACCCCAAGAAACAATCGGAGAACTTGTTGGTTTAGATATTCCATGACATACATTGTTCTGGACTCACTAGCTATGCTGACAAGATGCCCATGAATGAGTCCTTGTGAATGCGGTGGACCACTTGGATCTAATCTTATAAAGCTCACAACCAAGCATGATCATGCAAATTGCCTTCTTCTAGCATGGCATACCAAGCCTCTTTAAACTCTTCCTCTGAGTCACACTTACTCATGCATTTATAAAACAACCATTGTACTATCTTATTACTATTAAAGCAATGAACCTTGGAAGGAGCTTTCTTTGAAATATGCCATTGCACAACCTATGATGAGTATGCGGCAATACATAATTTTCGCCATAGCTGATCTTGATCATGAATATTGTTATAGGATGTCTGATTCATCAACAAGAAAAGTTTGGAATAGCCATGAGAATGACCCAATTGTCTCTTCCGATAAAAAAGGCTACTCCAAATAATACATTTTGCCTGATGATTCACTCCAACAAGAGGGGCACAAACGAGATTATATTTATTGAGTCGATAGCTTGTATCAAAAATTATCACATCCCAAACAATCATATTCTATCCTAGACATGCCATTACAAAAAAAAAAACTTACTAAGCAATGACTCATCAAACTTGTACATCCCATGCAAACATCCCATCCGACGCTTGCCTCTCCTTAAACAATGTATTAATGCATTACCATCACCATTTGCAATCCTCGATCTTTTCTTCAATAAAATTGAAAGCATCTCTTTTGGTGAACTATTCTACGCCAACTTCCTCGGATAAATAATGCATCGCTGTTCTAATACCCCTCTGTCATTGTCTTCAACACACGCCTTTTCATCGCTAATGCATCATGTGATCTAGAAGATGTAGGTCCAGGCTCGCAAAGAATGATTATGACTTCAGTATTTTTTAATCGTCCAATTCCTCCAAATCAACAGAGAATCTAATCATTGGACAACCCAGATTCAACTTTCTCAGTTTATTTAGATCAGATTTCTTCCCACCAGCTTTTGCACATAGAAAATCTTTTGATTTCAATTTCTTTGAGTTTGGCCAATAACTAGTATGGTCCTTCCAACAACAATTTGATGTGCATACCACAAGATCACATATGCCTCCGCTTCATTCTCAATAAAAGCTGTGAGTTTCTCCAAATATGGGTCATTGACAGCATTTACCTGGAAGAATAGATACAAAAATATGTTAGAAAATAGATGGAAAATTAACCACCGAAACCACCAAACCGCCATCAAATGCTTCCATTATAATTCTCATACATAATCATAAGGAGTTGGCAAAAACTATAAAAAAGATCAAAAGAGGTCCGTACTCCAAAGAGGTACACAGTACATGCACTAAACCACCCAAATCGCCATCAAATGCTTCCATTATAATGCCCTAAACATAATCATAAGGAGTTGGCAAAAAAAATGAAAAAGTTGTCACTCCAAAGAGGTACATGGTACGATGCACTAAACCACCCGAAACCACACCGCCATCAAATGCTTCCTTTGCAATGTTCTAAACATAATCATAAAAGTTAAAAAAAACATGGAAAAAGGTCAAATTGATACCTCCAAAGAGGTACACTGAGTACGATGCACTAAACCACCCAAACCACCCAAATATCAAATGCTTTGCAATTCCCTATACATAATCATAAGGAGTTGGCAAAAAAAAATTGGAAAAGAAGATCAAAAAAGGTCTGTACCCTCCAAAGAGGTACACAGGGTACAGATGCAAAATACCCACCCAAAATCACCCAAACTGACATCAAATGCTTCCATTATAATGCTCTAAACATAATCATAAGGAGTAAAAAATGGAAAAAAAGGTCAAAAAATCAATTCCTCCAAAGAGGTACATGTGGTACATGAAATACCACCCAAAATCCACCCAAACCGCCATCAAATGCTATTATAATGCCTAAACATAATCAGGAGTAAAAAAAAATTGGAAAAGGTCAAAATGGTCGTACCTCCAAAGAGGTACACAGGCATGCAAAATACCCACCCAAAACCACCCAAAACCATCAAATGCTTCCATTATAATGCTCATACATAATCATAAGGAGTTGGCAAAAAACTGTAAAAAGGTCAAAATTGATCCAGACCTCCAAAGAGGTACACAGGTACAAAATGCAAAATACCACCCAAAATCACCCAAATGCCATCAAATGCTTCCATTATAATGCTATACATAATCATAAGGAGTTGGCGAAAAATCAGAAAATCAAAAGAGGTATCTCCAAAGAGGTAATACGATGATCCACTAAACCACCCAGAAACCACCCAAACTGCCATCAAATGCTTCCATTATAATGCCCTAAACATAATCATAAGGAGTTGGCAAAAAAAAACTGGAAAAGAAGTTCAAAAGGTCCAGATTCTCCAAAGAGGTACATGGTACTGATGCACTAAACCACCCGTAAAACCACCCAAACCGCCATCAAATGCTTCCATTGTAATGTTCTAAACATAATCATAAGAAGTTGGAAAAAATGTGAAAAAGGTCAAAATTGATATTCTCCAAAGAGGTACATGAGTATAGATGCACTAAACCACCAAACCACAAAGCCATCAAATGCTTCCTTTGCAATGTTCTAAACATAATCATAAGAAGTTGGAAAAAACATGTGAAAAAAGGTCAAAATGACCAGACCTCCAAAGAGGTACAGGTACGATGCACTAAACCATCCATAAACCACCCAACCGCCATCAAATGCTTCCTTTGCAATGCTATACATAATCATAAGGAGCAAAAAAATGGAAAAGAAGATCAAAAAGGTGTACCTCCAAAGAGGTACAGTGGAATGCACTAAACCCACCAAAAATCACCCAAACAATCTCCAAATGCTTCCTTTGCAATGTTCTAAACATAATCATAAGAAGTTGGGAAAAACATGTAAAAAGGTCAAATTGATCGTCTCCAGAAGGATATGCAAAATAACACTCAAAATTAAATATTCGACAAAAAAACATCCAAATTGCTTCTAATTGAAGTAATGAACATATTCTTCGATAGAACAAGAATATCACTAATAAATCAGAAAAATGCACGAAGCATTACAATGAATTTGTATTTAATACATCCTCGTAAAATGGTTGTTATTTCCTCAACGTTCTTCATCTTCATGGTTCTTTTGTAAAAGGAAATGAGATTTTCAGATCTCTTCTCATTCGCTTTGAAAACTAACTGAACCTAAATGTCTATATATGTTCTAAATTCCTCAGATTCAACGACGCTAACGAGTCGGACCAGGGAAATGTATTTACGTCCGTTATCAATCGATGTTTACGTGGAGAAAGCCGATCCGCTGCTAATCGAAAGCGGGAAAAAACCGGACACATGTCGTCTGGTGGATTGAGTCCGTAAAAGCTACGATGACTCGACGTAATATTTTCTCCAATTTCACACAATGTATCTATAAATAAATTCCTTTGATATAAGGTGATTCTTGACATCTTTTAATGAATGAAGATATTTGTTAATGCACAATCTACATGGACATAAAATTTTTTTCAAGTAAATTCTTACACTAAGCTACAAGCTCTAAGAATATTTTCTCTCCTTTAATGTATTCCTAAACCCTCAACTTCAAGTAAAGAAGCTTTAGTTATCAATAATAAACAAAGATATAGGATTAGAATATTTCTCAAATCTTTTTATTTTTTATATCTATTAATAAATATTTTCTACACACAAATATTTTTCATATTTGCTTAAGCGCACCACACAAATTATTTATAATTAATAATGTATCATAATCTTATTTAAATATGTTATAGGAGAAAAATCAACATATTCCAAAAATTGGCAAGATATATTTGACAAACTAGAGATGTTATACCTTAATAAAGCGACAATAGCAAGAGGTGGCAAGCAAAATGCGAGAACTGGAGCAGCAGTTGGCAGGAGCACAAAACGAACGAAGGAAGCTGCAATGGCGGAATTCTTCAATATCTTGATCGCAAATGGTTTGCTGCGTGCTGCTAGTTGTAGATGGTGGCAGAAGAGACGTCGGATCGGGCTTAAGGATATAATTGTAGTCATGTCCTTTTTTCTGGATTCAAACCATGTACTAATTTAATAATCGTTTGATTCTCTCATAAATGGTTCAAACCTTACAGTTTCTCTCTCTCTCTCTCTCTCTGCCCAACCCCACGCCCTTTGACTGTCTCTACCGCCCAGTTCTAAATTATTATGAAAAAACTGCCTTCTTTCACTAGATAGTTCATAGAAACTTCTCTGAGATAATCAATCAGTTGTTTTTTTTTTTTTTTTTTGTCTGAAGCCGCAAGATTAAATTTTAAACTAAATGCTTGTAAGTTCTAGCTGGGCGATTAATTTTGATAAATTCAGAAGAAAATCTCTCATTCAGAAAGGCTCTCAGATCATGCTTGAATCATAGGCTCTAGCGCTCATAAATTGTGAAAAGTCTATTACTAATAAATTAACAAAGCATTACTGTACGTGCATGCACGTGTTGCTGACTTCAAATATTGATATTTTAAAGAGGATGCATGAAGCACGTTAACATGCTGTAAGAAGAAATTTAATGGAGAAAGTGTTGGGAGGGGAATTAATATACAAATATATAATAATAACTTAACTGTTGGCCTGAACGTGGAGAGTTCATGTGAGCCTATCGAACCCAATAAGAAAATGGCAGGCATTAAAAGCTCCTTTTCAAAGCGATCAAGCACTTCTGCAAGACGCCTTTTCTAAGTGCTGGTTCTGCGAGGTGTGATGAATAGCTTGGAAGAAAAAACACTGCTGATAAATTTGCTTGCTTGCTCCAACATGAAGCGTTGCATGTATGTAGCATACGAACAAGTAGAGTGTCTTTTTAAGTTGCTTTCTCACACATGATACGAGTAATATTACCCTAATGATTGATAAATAAAACATTATTATGTACTTCTCTCTCTCTCTCTCTCTCTCTTTCTCTCTCTCTTTGATAGAAAATAACTTATAGGACACTAATAAATAAGTTTTTTACTGCACCATGTACATGAGGTGGGATTTTATTATAGTGTAAACCAATTTTGAATCCAAGATCTTGACAACAATTTTAAAAATTCTTATTAATTGAATTAATTGACACTCACAACTTAAATTATTGTAGTTGTGAGTGTGAAAAGTCTCATCTAATCAAGCTTAACTTGGGAAGAATGACATGAATTTTGAGGGCACCCAAAAAGTTATAAACTAAGTTCTATTTAACTCAACTCTCGAAGCATACCATGAGTCGCAGTCATATTTTATTATTATTTTTTTTAAAGAGAACACTCCATCTCTTTAGGGTGAAAATATTACGCATGAGTCTGACGTTTTACGTCTGACTTCAATAGCTAATACCTGTCCATTATAAAATTATATATTTTTCACTTAACATGATGTCAATGACTATTAACGTATTTACATTACTATTGACCGCCTCATTCAAACGTGGAGAAATGGGTTCAATCGCGGGAGAAATTTAAAAGAAATATGTATATAGATTTGGGCATAATATATATTTTTTTTCAATAAACCGAAGCTCAAAGAGAAACAAAATCTAATTTCATTTTTTGGGAAGAACCTCAAGATAGAATTAGTTATGTTTATATCGAATCAAATTAGCGATATATTAAATAAAAAATACATAAATTTTCTAAATAATATGTACATTTTTTTTGGATTTATTAGTGATATTCTTTGAAAATCTTTTATTTAATGTATATTTCCTACACTGTTAAGAGTTCTTTGCAAGAAGACTTTGCTTGTTTTATGAACTATTTTGCATATGTACTTTTTGTATTCTCTTGAGAGTACAACCCATTTTATCTTTTTTGTCAGATTTTTGATCATGTTTGGATATAATATAATTAGTATATGATATTACAAGTTGTTTGGAGGCTTTTTGGTTGATTTTAAGTGATTATCTTCTGTACTCATGAGAGTACAAATTTTTTTTTCAATTTGTTAGATTTTTTGGTATGTTTGGAGAGAATAAGTTAATTACATTCCAATAAAAGTAATTTAGAGGTCGATTATTGGTTTTGGAAGATTTATTTGTACTCTATGTCTCATGAGAGTCTGATTTTTTTTTCAATTTAACATTTTTTATGTTTGGAGATAATAAATTAATTATAATTAAGTAAATTGGAGGAGATTTGGTTTATTATAAATTTGCAGACTCATACTCATGAAAGTACATTTTTTTTTTAACATTTATTTTTGGCCTATTTGGAGAAAATGAGTTAATTACATTATATTAAGCAATTGAGGCGATTGATTTTAGAGATTTATATAGACTTTCAGTACTCATTAGAATACAAATTTTTTTTAAACTTCTTACATATTTTTTTATATGTTTGGAGAGAATAAGTTAATTACATTCTATTAGAAGCAATTTGGAGGCTGTTTGGTTGGTTTTTAGGGGCAGATTTCCATCTGTACTCTCATGAATGTACAGATTTTTTTTCTAATTTCTGCCAGATTTTTTGGTCTGTTTGGAGAGAATAAGTTAATTACATTCCATTACAAGTAATTTGGAGGTGATTGGTTATTTTAGCGATTTGAATGTATTTCTATACTCTGAGAGTACAAATTCTTTTTTCAATTTTGTTAGATTTTTGGCATGTTTAGATATAAGTTAATTATATTCTATTAAGTAATTTGGAGACGATTATTTTTAAGATTACTATTCTCAGACTCTCATGAGATTACAAATTTTTTCTCAATTTATGTCACATTTTTTGGCATGTTTGGAGAGAATAAGTTAATTACATTCCATTAGAAGTAATTTGGAGGCTGATTGGTTAGTTTTTAATGGCAGATTTATATATATACTCTTTGTACTCTCTGTACTCTTATGAAAGTATAGATTTTTTTTCAATTTATGTCTAATTTTTTGGCATATTTGGAGAAAATAAGTTAATTATTTTCCATTAGAAGCAATTTGAAGGCTGATTGGTTGGTTTTTAGGGACAGATTTATATTTGTACTCTCTGTACTCTTTGTACTCTTATGAGACTACAGATTTTTTTTCAATTTATGTCTTATTTTTTGGCATGTTTGAAGAAAATAAATTAATTACATTCCATTAGAAGCAATTTAGAGGCTGATTGGTTAGTTTTTAGGGACATATTTGCATATGTACTCTTTGTACTCTCATGAAAGTACAGATTTTTTTTCAATTTTCGTCAAATTTTTTGGCATGTTTGGAAAGAATAAGTTAATTACATTCCATTAGAAGCAATTTGGAGACTGATTGGTTGATTTTTAGGAGAAAATTTGTATATGTACTCTCAGTCAGACTCTCATGAGAGTACAATTTTTTTCATCCATATTTTGGCATGTTTGGAGAGAATAAGTTAATTAAATTCTATTGTAATTTGGAGGCGATTGGCTAATTTTAGAGTGATTTATATCTGTACTCAGTACTCATGAAAGTACGATTTTTTTCAATCACCAAATTTTTTGGCATGTTTGAGAGAATAAGTTAATTACATTATTAAGTAATTTGGAGGTTGATTGGTTAGTTTTAGAGGAAGATCAGTATCTCTTTACTCTCATGAGAGTTTTTTTCAATTTATGTCGATTTTTTAGCATGTTTGGAGAAAATAAGTTAATTACATTCCATTAGAAGTAATTTGATTGATTGATTAGGGACATATTTATCTATACTTTCTGTACTCTCATGAAAGTACATATTTATTTTTCAATTTCTGTCAAATTTTTTGGCATGTTTGGAGAGAATAAGTTAATTACATTTCATTAGAAGCAATTTGGAGGCTGATTGATTGATTTTTAGAGGCAAATTTACATTTGTACTCTCTGTAGTCTCTATAGTCTCTGTACTCTCATAAGAGTATAGATTTTTTTTCAATTTTTGTCATATTTTTTGGCATGTTTAGAGAGAATAAGTTAATTAAATTCTATTATGATTGATTTTTAAGTGATTTGCATCTGTACTCAATGTACTCTCATGAAAATATAAATTTTTTTCAATTTCTGTCAGATTTTATGGCATGTTTGGAGAGAATAAGTTAATTATATTTTATTAAAAGTAATTTGGAGGCTGATTGATTAGTTTTTAGGGGCAGATTTATATTTGTATTCTCTGTACTCTCTATTCTCTCATGAGAGTACATATTTTTTTTCAGTTTACGTCTGATTTTTTAGCATGTTTGGAGAAAATAAGATAATTACATTCTATTAGAAGCAATTTGGATGCTGATTGATTAATTTTAGGAATGATTTGCCAGACTGCATCTCTCATGAAAGTACAAATTTTATTTTCAATTTCACAAAATTTTGGCTATTTGGAGAGAATAAGTTAATTACATTCCAGAAGTAATTTGGAGGCGATTGGTTTTAGTTTTTGCATTTGCATTCTTATGTACTCTTATGAAAAGTATAGATATTTTTTCAATTTCTGTTAGAGTTTTTGGCATATTTGGAAAGAATAAGTTAATTACATTCTATTAGAAGTAATTTGATGCTTAGTTTTGGATTTATCAGATTTCTCTAGATTCTCTTTACTCTCATGAGAGTACAGATTTTTTTTCAATTTATGTCTGATTTTTTAGCATGTTTGGAGAAAATAAGTTAATTACATTCCATTAGAAGCAATTTGGATGTTGATTGGTTAATTTTTAGGGACAAATTTATCATCAGACTCTCTCATGAAAGTATAGATTTTTTTCAATTCACCAAATTTTTTAGCATTTGGAGAGAATAAGTTAATTACATTCCATTAGAAATAATTTGAGACGATTGGTTAGTTTTATGGACAGATGCACTCTCTCATGAAAGTATAGATTTTTTTCAATTTCTGTCAAATTTTTTGGCATGTTTAGAGAGAATAAGTTAATTACATTCCATTAGAAGTAATTTGGAGGTTGATTGGTTAGTTTTTGAGATTTGTATCTCAGACTCATTCTCGTACTCTTATGAGAGTATAGATTTTTTTTCAATTTCTATCATATTTTTTGACATGTTTGGAGAGAATAAGTTAATTAAATTCTATTAGAATCAATTTGGAGGCTGATTGGTTGATTTTTAGGGGCATATTTATATCTGTACTCTCTGTACTCTCATTAAAGTATGATTTTTTTTCAATTTTTGTCAGATTTTTTGGTCTGTTTGGAGAGAATAAGTTAATTACATTTCATTAGAAGTAATTTGAGGTGATTGGTTGGTTTTTAGGGGCAGATTTGCATCTGTACTCTCATGTGAGTACATATTTTTTTCAATTTATGTCTAATTTTTTGGCTTGTTTGGAGAGAATAAGTTTATTACATTTTATTAAAAGTAATTTGAAGGCTGATTGGTTAGTTTTTAGTGGCAGATTTATATATGTGCCTTTGTACTCTAATGAGAGTATAGATTTTTTTTTCAATTTTTGTTAGATTTTTTGGCCTTTTTGGAGAGAATAAGTTTATTACATTCTATTAGAAGTAATTTGGAGGTTGATTGGTTAGTTTTAGTGATTTGTACTCTCTCACTGAGAGTACAATTTTTTTTTAATTTATGTCACATATTTTAGCCTCTTTGGAAAGAATATGTTTATTACATTCCATTAGAAGTAAGTTGGAGGTTGATTGGTTAGTTTTTAGGGGAGATTATTTATACTGTGATACAGTTGTTTCTTCAATTTCTGTTAGATTTTTTGGCTTGTTTGGAGAGAATGAGTTTATTACATTCCATTAGAAGCTTTTTGGAGACTGATTGGTTGGTTTTTATGGAGATTTACATATGTACTCTTTGTACTCTCATGAGAGTACATAGCTCAGATTCTCATGAGTATAGAGCATTTGTCAATCCAACTGCTCAATATAGAGATGAAAGCATTATTTCAATCAATTTGGGTGTTTTTTCATGAAAAATGATCTTTAAATATATCAAATCATTATTTTTCAAATTTCTTTTTAATGCTACATGTCTAATATTTTCTGAAGGGTTTATAACAATGTGTAATATGTCAAATGAAAATAAAATGTGTTAATCCTTTATTCTTACCCGTTCTTCTACAATAAATTTGGGTAATTTGTAGTTCCTTTATTTCAATTTTTAGGTAGATGATGATGCAGGTTTAATTATGTAAGTGATGATGTTATCAGTCAAATTGAACTCACATTAAAGCAGAGTGATGATGTTGAATATTTTTATAAATAATACTTTTATTTTTAAAAGAAAAATAGAAAATGTTTTTAAAACTTATTAAATAAATAAAAGTAATCCCTATCATGAACTAAATAAAAACTAAAGCTTCAAGTTAATTAAAGTTAATCGAATAGCCTAACATTCCATAATGAGTTTTTTAAATAAATTTTCATTATGTAAATTATTTATTCAAAATTATTAAGCACATTTTGTAATAAATTTAAGTTAAACTCAGAAAAACACATTCTTCCCAAGCAGAATAAGTGAAAAATATAAGAAAATAATTTGTACTCTCAAGAGAGTATAAAGAGTACAATTGAAAAACACCTCAAAAAGCTAATATTAAGGCTCCAATCAACATGTAATTGAATATAATAAATATTTCCTTTCCAAACAGACTAACAAAAGTGAAAAAAATTATGAAATTGGCCTGTACTCTCATGAGAGTACAGATGCAAAATAGATAAAAAAAATAACCCAACATCCTCCAAATTACTCCAAATGAGTTGTAGCAAACACATTCTTCCCAAGCATGTCAGAATAAGTGAAAAAATAAGGAAATAATATGTACTCTCATTAACACGAGAGTACAGATGCAAATCTACCCCTAAAAACTAACCAATCAACCTCCAAATTACTTCTAATGCAATGTAATTAACTTTTATCTCTAAACATGCCAAAAAAATCTAACAAAAATTGAAAAAAGAATTTGTACTCTCATGAGAGTACAGAGAGTATAGATTCAAATATGCTCCTAAAAATCAACCAATCAGCCTCCAAATTCCTTCTAATAAAATGTAATTAACTTATTCTCTTTAAACAAGCCAAAAAATTTGACAGAAATTGAAAAAAAAATCTGTACTTCATGACATTACAGAGAGTACATATACAAATCTGCCCCTAAAAGCCAACCAATCAGCCTCCACATTACTTCTAATGGAATGCAATTAACTTATTTTCTTCAAACATGCCAAAAAAATCATACATAAATTAAAAAAAAATTTGTGCTCTCATGAGAGTACACAGAGTACAGAGAGTGCAGATACAAATCTATCACTAAAAATCAACCAATCATCCTCCAAATTGCTTCTAATAGAATGTAATTAACTTATTCTCTCCAAACATGCCAAAAAATTTGACAGAAATTAAAAAAAAAATCTATAATTTCATGAGAGTAAGAGAGTACAAATGCAAATCTATCCCTAAAAACCAACCAATCAGCCTCCAAATTACTTCTAATGGAATGTAATTAACTTATTTTCTCCAAACATACCAAAAAATTAGACATAAATTGAAAAAAAATTTGTACTCTCATAAGAGTACAGAGAGTACAGATATAAATCTGTCTCTAAAAACCAACCAATCAACCTCCAAATTACTTCTAATGGAATGTAATTAACTTATTCTCTCCAAACATGCCAAAAAATCTAACAGAAAATGAAAAAAAATTGTACTTTCATGAGAGTACAGAGAGTATAGATACAAATCTGCCCCTAAAAATTAACCAATCAGCCTCCAAATTACTTGTAATAGAATTTAATTAACTTATTCTCTCCAAACATACCAAAAAATATGACAAAATTGAAAAAAAAATATGTACTCTCATGAGAGTACAGAGAGTACAGATTCAAATCTGCTCCTAAAAACCAACCAATCATCCTCTAAATTGCTTCTAATGGAATGTAATTAACTTATTCTCCAAACGGCAACAAATTTGATGTGAGAGAAAAAAATCGTACTTTTATGAGAGTACAGAGAGTAAATCCCTAAAACCAATCAAGCAGCCTTCAAATTACTTCTAATGGAATGTAATTAATTTATTTTCTCCAAACATGCCAAAAAATCAGACATAAATTGAAAAAAAAAATCTATACTCACAAGAGTATAGAGAGTAGAGATACAAATTTGGCCCTAAAAGCCAACCAATCAGCCTCCAAATTACTTCTAATTGAATGTAATTAACTTATTCTCTCCAAACATGCCAAAAAATGTGACATAAATTGAAAATAAATATGTACTCTCATGAGAGTACAGAGAGTACAGATGTAAATCTGCCCCTAAAAATCAACCAATCAGCCTTCAAATTACTTCTAATAAAATATAATTAACTTATTCTCTCTAAACATGCCAAAAAATCTAACAAAAATTGAAAAAAGAATTTATACTCTCATGAGAGTATAGAGAGTACAGATTCAAATATTCCTCTAAAATTTAACCAATCAGCCTCCAAATTACTTGTAATGGAATGTAATTAACTTATTCTCTCCAAACAGGCCCAAAAATCTAATAGAAATTGAAAAAAAATCTATACTTTCATGAGAGTGATAAGATGCAAAATCGCCTAAAACCAACCAATCAGCCTCCAAATTGCTTCTAATAAAATATAATTAACTTATTTTCTCCAAACATGCCAAAAAATTTATCAGAAGTTAAAAAAAATTTGTATTCTCATGAGTGTAGCAGATACAAATCGCCTCTAAAACCAACCAACCAAATTCTAAATCTTCTAATAATGTAATTAACTCATTCTCTCCAAACAGGCCAAAAAATTTGGCAGAAATTGAAAAAAAAATTATACTTTCATGAGACTACAGAGAGTACAGATGCAAATCTACCCTTAAAAATCAACCAATCAGCCTTCAAATTACTTCTAATGGAATGTAATTAACTTATTCTCTCCAAACGTGCCAAAAAATCTGACATAAATTGAAAAAAATCTGTACTCTCATGATAGTATAGAGAGTACAAATATAAATTTTCCCCTAAAAATAAACTAATCAGCCTCTAAATTGCTTGTATTAGAATATAATTAACTTATTCTCTCCAAATATGCCAAAAAATCTGACAAATTGAAAAAAAAAAATTGTACTCTCATGAGAGTACAGAGAGTACAGATGCAAATCTGCCCCTAAAAATCAACCAAAAAGCCTCCAAACAACTTGTAATATTGTATACGAATCATATTATATCCAAACATGATCAAAAATCTGACAAAAAAGATAAAATGGGTTGTACTCTCATGAGAATACAGAGAGTACACATACAAAACAGTTCGTAAAACAAGAAAAGTCCTCTTGCAAAGAACTCTTAACAGTGTAGGAAATATATATTAAATAAAAGATTTTCAAAGAATATCACAAATAAATCCTAAAAAAAATTGTACATATAAAACGGTTTAGGAAATTTACCAATGTATTTTTATTTAATATATCATCCACTAATTTGGTCGCAATATCATCAAGGACATAACTTCTGAATTCGTTCTCCATCTTCAGGGTTCTTCCCAAAAAATGAAATTAGATTTTTCTGTTTCTTTCTGAGCTCGGTTTGTCTGAAAAAGAAAACATATTATGCCCTAAATCTATATACATATTTCTTTTAAATTTCTCCTGCGCATTCGAAACCCATTTCTCCCGCTGTTTGAATGGGACGGGCTGGGCCGAGCCCCGGGTAATGTAAATGACGTCATTAAGCTCCGTTAATTGACATCGCTGTTAAGTGAAAAATATTTTTTTTTATAATGGACAGATGTTGCGTTGCTATTGGAGTCCGGACGTAGAGCTACGTCCGGACTCCGCACGTAATATTTTCTCCTCTTTAGGAGCTTGCTATTCAAGTTTAATTATTTCTCTCAAAGAGAACACTTATTTTTTTTCAAGAGTTGTTCATCTTTAAACATTTCTATCAAAGAGATTATAAAATATTATTTACGTAAATGACAATACCACTAAATATAAATAATGAGGTAAAAAGTAAATTAATAAATAATGCAGAAACTTAAAAAAATCCTGGCTGTAAGAAGATTTCAATCCTTGCTCTCATCTTCCTCAGGGCAAATCTTCAATTTTTTTATCTTTTTTAATGACAGGTACCTACTGAAGTAACTCTCACAAATACACCTGCTCCAAACTTTGAGCTTCTAAAATACTAGCCATTGCGAGAAAAATGAAATTTCTCTTAATTTACATCTATATATCTATGAGTTTACATAGTGTACAGATCTGTATGCTAACCCATTTGTGAGATGCGAGACCAAATAATCTATAGATTTATCTACTTGATTTGTATTTTAATTCTGGATAATACATATTTATTAAACATCTTTTACTAAACACATAAGTTGCCAAATCTATCTAAACTCTCATCATACTATGCATACAATATGTGACCGCTGAGAGCAAAGCAATAATCACTTATCATAAGCTACCATCAAACAAGCATAGCACACAATGTTATCTTAGAAATTTCTACTATATAAAGTTTAAGCATTTCTAATTCCTTACAAGCACAAGTTAGAGCATGCTTAATTATACTTATTTTATGTATTTGAAATTATCACAAATAACAAATTTCTAAGCAAAAACTATTGCCACACAATAATAATGTATCATATATCACATCATTTAGCATTGACTTGACTACTTAAAAATTCTTTGCATGGCTTAATGAAGGAGTATATTAAGATATTATGTTAAAGATTGATCCATCTTACCAAATGAATGGCTATAATTTAGTGCAAAAAAAAATGAACTATCACATAATTTATTCTCAAAGATAATTGATTGATCCATAGAAATTTTTTCATCAAGTTCTCCTTTTAAAATATTTGTTACCATATATATACATATAAACATTTAAAGATCTAAATCTAGCTATGTTATTAATGCTAGAGTTAGGTGAATTGAAGTAATTCAATCTCACCACAGGTGATAACTCATTCTTTTGATATCTACTGCTGATAAGTATAACATTTTTATTACTTGATGTACTTTCTACCAATCGATCATGCATTTGCCTTATGCTTACTTTTTAGATCCACTAATTTTCAATGGCCTTACATCTTGACCAGAGATCAAAGGAGTCCTTAATTTATTTTATAAAAGAAATTTCATCATGCAAAGTTGTTATCCATTTCTCATGAACCTAAGAGAAAAGAGTTCCTTCATTATATTTAAAGCCAATTCATCAAGATAAAATGATGCAAATAAATATATGATTTATCCTTAGTTTACATACCAATGATATGAAAATATTTTACAATGACTTCTTCGATATTAGAAATATTTAAATAATCATACTATGATTGCTACAACTATGAAAGTATTTTATTTCATTATCATTGCTGATTTTAAATTGGTATTTATATCCCTATTGATCAATGCTAAGTAATGAAAACTTTTATTCAATCATAATTGACTCGTATATATATTGACCCCTTCTAATTCTTTAATCTAAAAAATATTAACCTCAAAGAATTGAACATCCATTGATTATGATTCTTGCTAATTAAAAGCATTGTAAAGATATCTAACCATCTCTAAGGCATTAAGCTATCTAGACTAGGTTTTAACCATTTTTTATAACTTGTAGGAAGTGGAGGACTAATTTTAACAAAATATAATTATAGATGTAAGCAACGATAATAAGTTTATCCCTTCAAAATTTTGTTGAATTGTTTGTATACATCATCATTGGTGTAACTAGTTTAAATTTGTATAATTTTTCTTATCATTACTCAATTTTATTATGAATCCTAAGGCTTTGCTCGTTAATGATGTATTCTCATCTCCTTAATTATTTGTGTAAATTGATCAAATATAAATGTTTTTAGCTATATTTTTTGTGTAAATTTCTTAATTTATAGTTAATTTAATCATGTACTTGACTATGCACTTAAAAGCAACCTAACCTTCTATAAGAAAAAAAATTGCATAACTATATGAAGAAAAAAAGATAATTGTGGGCTGAAAATTCCACACCTCTTCGATGAAAGAGTAGTTTAAAAGTGTCTGTAATTTTCGTGGCAGACAGATAGTAGATAAGACACTACCAGAGATTTCTCCCTCATTTGGTGAGGACTTTAGATCTGTTTCGTTTCTATAAAGCAAGCCCCTATAATACCCTCTCAATAAGAGAGAGAACTTTCGACAAGTGCTACTATTAGTCAAATGCGAGATATAATGTATGTAGAGTTTCAAAAATTAGATTATGAAATTTATCATTTCATCTTAAACCAAATGGTTGGGGAGAATGATGACGTGTCCGATCTAGATCCCATGGTTCCATCCCTGCACCCGGTCCCTCCTACTTAGTTAGAGTAGTATCAACCTAACAGAAGGATCCTCATCAGCAACACATGGGTTACATCGTTCAAGAAATCTTTGTAGACTTGGGGTGGAGTTTGTCTAAGGAGACAGTCTTGAGTTTACCTTAACTGACAGAGGGTTGTTTGCCCTATCAAGTATACCCTATGATTCACAACTCACAGGATAGAGCTATTGGAGAGCATAGCTACACGCGTGATCATAATATAATGGACGAGCCAAACCACCCGATGAGGACTCTTATCATAACGCTTCATCTGTGGAGCCTCGCCAAGCCACGCAATTGAGAACGCAAACGCCCCATGACAAGAGATTGATTGAGAGTGAACATACATGTAACACTCGATTTGACATTGGCTCCTTTATAAGAGTTTTCTTAATTTGTCACCGATAAACTGCATGGGTGGATAGATTGAGTTTGGTTTAAGTTTTTAATGATAAAGTTTCATTTAAGCAATTTCAATTGATATTTGAAAATTGATTTGAAAAATTGATTAATTTGAATATGTTTAAGAGTTTTAGATCCCATCAACTCTATTTAGCTGCTAACAGAGAATTAGATCTACTTTCACCTGATAGAATCAGTTTCTTAGATGTTTCACTGATTTGAAACTCTTATTATAGGTTTTTAAATTTTGTTAATCCTCCACCCCAAGGCTAAACCGCAAGAAGTAAGTCGCATTCTCGCATTAACTTGAATTTAGGCATTCAAAGATAAGTATCGGGCACATGCTGGTATATAGATTAGTTATTTATCTAAGGAGAAAATCTTAAGTCTACCTTTACGAGGCTATTTTCTCTATCAAGTATACCCTATGATTCACAACTCAAAGGGCGTGAGCCATCGATAATGTCTACTCGTGATCGTAATATAATGGAGTGACCGCCAAACCACCCAATCAGGACTCGTTATAATCGCTTCATTTGTGGAGCCTATCGCCAAGCCACACGAGGACACAGCCACATCCTTACCTAGAGATTGATTGAGAGTGAACATAATAGAACACTTGATTTGACATTGGCTCTTTTGTGAGCTAGAGTTTGTTTAATTTGTCATCCCCGATAAATAATTACGGAAGGTGGATAGATTGAGTTTAATTTAAACTTTTAATGATAGAGTTTCATGTAAGCAGTTTCGGATTGCCATTTAATTTGATTTAAAAAAATGGATTAATTTGAATATGTTTAAGAGCTTTAGATCCTGTCAACTCTATTTATTAGAGGATTGGATCTACCGATCCGACGTAATCAGCCAAATATTTCAATGATTTGAAACTCTTATTATAAGTTTTAGATTTTGTTAACCCTAACTCTAAGACTAAACGAAGCAACACAAGAAAGATCCTCATAATTGAATATGAATTCAACATAGTGTGGGCACGCGTGTATTTAAGAATTTAGGTAGTTTTTATTTTTTTTTGAATTATGAAATTGATTTTGTATTTTCATTTAATTCCAATTTTAGCTCATGATTTTTTAGACAAGAAAATTTGTACTTGAAATCTCTATGTCTAACACGTGGAATTTATAGCTTAGTTAATTTCATCTAATTAATAAAATTCTCACTCTTAAAAATCATAATTAGGATGAAATTCATTTTTTTTTTTTATTAAAGGAGGCCCTATGATTTTTGTAGATTTTTATTTAGTATCGTCTTCTGTCTACTTGTACAAAGGGTTACAGATTCGGTGGCGAAGAAGGCATTTCAATTTAGATTGTAGCTTAGCACATTTCTTGCACTTAATTTATTTGTTTACTCTTTCACAATTCTCCCAATTTGATTATGTTCAATTTATATCACTTTGATAAGTTATGCCGATTTCAATGTTTGTTGTTTTAACCCTATTTATGCTTATTAGCTAGCATAGTAATCACCTCCGCATTCGTATAAGAGTTATTAAACTCAATTTGGATTCATCCTTAGATTTTGAGTTTATTGTTAACTTATTATGAGTTTGGCATTAGTCCCCCCAAATTTATTAGTTTAATATTCACCTCTATCAAATTTATGAGTTTAATATTCGTCTCCCCCAAAATTTGTGATTTTAATATTCGCCTCCCCCAAATTTCATTAGATTTTAAATGAATAATTTATTCTTTTCCAAAATTTGCTTTAAAGGCTCCCCTTTTTTTTTTTTCTTGTTTGCCGCTTTTAGTTTAAAATTAGCTGCATGTTTTCCTATTTAACGTTCTTAAGTCAGCTCATCTTACTCTCCGTTTTTTTTCTAATTCAAAATATTTGACGAATTTGTCCTCGACGCCATCCCAGTGTATACATCGGTGTTTTGGCCTACTTGACGCTCTTGAGCAATGAGTGTCTTCTGACAATCACAACATTATCTCGTCTCTCGAGCGAATGGGGCCTTTAAACTTGAAAGAAGACAAATGATATATATTCATTCCCTCCTCTTTTCTAAGTCTAGAATTTAGACAAATTTAAACCTCCCAAGATCATTCGCAGGGGTCAGGTATTTTGCCTACTGACGCCTCTGAAGGTGAGTGGTGTCTTATGACACCACAACCAATTTTTTCATCTCGTCATCTGAGTATAACTATACCTTTAAACCTGAAAGAAAATAAATGCAATATATATTCATTCCCTCCTCTTTTCTAAGTCTAGAAATTAGACAAAATTTGCAAAGATTGCCCAGGGGGAGCGACATCTAATAAGAAGACACCTCTGTGAATGATGTCTAATGACACCACTTATTTTTTCATCTTGTCGTCCGAAAGCACAACAGGTCTTCAAACCCGCAGAAAACACAAAGATATGTATATAATTACATTCACAAATCCCTCACATGTTCCGGTATTATTATGGCTAAAGTGCCGTGCAAATGAACGGTTAGTATGCATCGGAATGTAATGTAAGGGGTGAAAAATCGAAGAAAGAATTCTCCTGACTATTTTCTTCCCGATTTGTGTAGAAGAGGGACAAATAGAAAGAAGCGCGGAAAATAAAAAATGAAGAAAGAATTACCGGACGATCTTTCCGATTTGCGCTAAAACGGAAGTGGTATGGACGCAAAAAATCGAAGAAAATTCGTCAGGCGATATTCTTCCTCTTCACGCAATGGAACGGGATTAAAGCGGGATGTCGAAAATCGAAGGAAGAATCTGGCGATGATTTTCTTCCCGATTCGGCATAGCAAAAGTAAAGGGTGCGCGATGCCGAAAATTGAGGAAGACTTTACCTGCTGACGATGTTCTTCTGTCAGGGCGAATGGAAAGGTTAGCTAAAGAGGGAGTGCGACGTCGAATCAAGAAAGAATCTGATGATTTTCTTCCTCGATTAAAGTGGGGGGACAGTACACGACGTCGAAAATCGAAGGAAGAATTCCCATTGACGATTTTCTTCCCCGATTCGCTCGAAAAAAATGGAGAAAAGGTGCATGATCCAGAACGGGCTGGTTCGAGTTAGTTTGAAGGCTGGACGGGCCAAGGAAGGAGTGAATGAGGCTGGCGGGCCGATTCTTGGGCTAGAACGGGTTGTGGAAAGGCTGCTGGCGGGCCGCGAGCAGGTAAAAACGGGCCAAACACGCGGGTAGAGCGGGCTGGCACGGAACGGCGGAGCGGGCCTGGCGGGCCGGAGGCAGGCTCGGGTGTGGCGGCGGAGCGGGCTCAGGTCGCGCGGTTCGGGTCCGATTGCGGGCGCGGTGCGAGTCGCGGTAGCGGGCGTGGCGCGCGGGTCGGCGGTGCGGGTTCGTCGCGGGCCGGGAAGGCGGACGCGGGCGGGTCAGCAATTCGCGTCGGCGGGCTGCGGGAACGCAGCGGGCCGGGTTGCAGCGTCGCGGGACGGTGGGCCGGAGCGGTGGGTCGCGCGATGTGCGGCGGATCGGAGCACGGCCAGCAGGAAATTGCGCGGAAAGGGGGATTCGACAGGTGGGATTGGTCGGAACAGTGGAATTTCTCCTGAGCGGCGGTGCCGGCGGCGTGGTTTTATGCAGAACAGAAGAAAATAGAAAACCGAGAGAAAAAAATCTTGAAATCAGGGGATCTCTTTTCTTGAACCGCAAGGGAGAAATTCAGGAGAGAGAAACAGTGGGAGAGAATGAGGGAGAAAATGAGAGAGTGGTTTTCAGTTTTTTTATTATTTTTATTTTGAATTAGGGTAGTTTTTTTTCAGAAAATTAAAAATAGGGGAGAAATGGGGAATAATTTGGGGATTTTTTAAATAATTTTGAATTTATTAAAAAATTTTAAAATGGATTTCACGCCGATAAATGCACATAGTTAATATATATCAATTTAGGAAATTCCACGAACGACGCACTGCTTTATGATCGGAATTTTTAAATAGCCGATACCAAATTGAGTCAATTTCAGTTCAAAATACGCGTCGGCGTTTTCGACCGCTCGATTTCGCTCAGACTTGTCCGAATTGAGTGCGAACAGTCTCATTTGATAAATTTTGATGTTTTGAAACCAATGGCGTAATCAATTTCATGAACGGAGGTCGTTTGACTTACGTCGGCGCCTACTAACCTCGATATGTGTGTAAGATATCGAACAGCCATCGGTTGATCATTAAGTCGTACAATATGTATATCCTAACCAATTTTGACGTTCTGAACGCAATGGCAAAGTTCTTTCATCGATCGGAGGTCATTTGAGTTAATTTCTGATGACGTTTTATACATTTGTGCGCGCTATCACTTCAAATTGACATTTGACAAACTCGTCCGAATTGGCTCTCTCATTTGATAGATTTTGACATTTTGAAACTAACAACACAATCAATTTTATAAACGGTGGTCGTTCAAATATCGTCGTGGCTTCTCAACTCTGATATGCGTGTCGACACATTGATAGCTCGAGCGCTTAATCAATTGATCGTTAGATTTTGTAATATTTATATTTTGATCAATTTCGATGTTCTGAATGCAACGGCTAATCTAAGTCGCTCATCGATCGTAAGTCATTACAATTTTTGGTGACGCCCAGGCATTCAATCCGAGACTGCCGCTTTCCGTCAAATTTGACTTGTGGGCTCGTCTTGATTTTGTGGCACATATATGAAGGTCAACATAAATGTAAGAAAATATGAACATCGTGAATAGCATGTATAGTCATAGGTCCTTGATAGTATATTGAAAATATTTAAAGACCTTTGAGATCAATTATTCATTACTAAAAGCTTTCTACACACATATTAGTTATTGCGGCATAGTTCACACATTTATCTATAAGATCATTATTCATGTTCAAGAACATCATTAAGTGCATATAAACATCTTTCATTTATCTCAAAGATGTTGGACAATTTGGTATTTTTCAAGCTCAATCATGGTTTGAGATAAGGTCTCTAAAACCTTGAAATTTATTAAGAAGATATCGAACCTTCTTGTGTAATAAGTTATGAACAATGTCATCCAATTTTTTGCTTTTGATTAAGTCAACTATCATATTCTAGGAACTTATTATTATTACAAAATAATAAATCATATAATTATTTGCACATATACCATAAATTATAAAAATTTTATAAACATACCACACAATTCTTATATATTTACATAATTAATACTCAAAGTTTCTTATTTGCGTGCACACACACACAACACAACACACACACACACACACACACACACACACACACATATATATATATATATATATAGCACTTAAGTGTTATAATTAATGCCCACAAAACCTATGCATGAAAAGGGATATCGATTTAAACAAAAATAATGATAATGATATTTTTGATGTAATATTAAAGATTTAGGTGTTATAAAATTTATGCATTAGATATGTAAATACATAAAAATTGTGTGGTATATATGTAAATCTGATAAGATCTATTTTAATTCGAAATGGTGACGTGAGGATTGAGTGAATAATTGCTTGCTCAATTCGATCTGTTGAGTTCGTTTCCCCGGGTTGGGTCCGACCTTGGTTTAGGCTTAATGCACGAGTTGACTTCGCAGTGCTTGGAACCCGTCGAGTTGAGTTGCTAACCGAGTCCGACGGATGAGATCCGGACCTGGATGGCGCCTTTAACTTAGTTGGATCTGAGTCCTCGGATCGAGTTTCTCTTGCCTCAATCTTGAGCCGTTAGATTTTCTTATGTTAATACTAACCTTTGGATGTGTTTCTTGATCAGATGCTAGAGATGCCTTAATGGGGTGAGTGGATTACAGATGTCGTTCGGCGATGATGAGGAGTCGATGGAAGTGCCCGATCGCGGATCGTCGATGGATCCGTGCGACCGCTTTGATGAAGCTTGCAGGAGAAGCTAAGCTATTCGAATGGGAACGTCATTTCTGATCTGGCCATTAGTCTTCATTCGAATGTGAAACGCAGAGAGGGAGAGCTCTGGGAAAAGGGGCGATGCCGAGGGAGATTACCGGCACTTCTCCTTCGATGGAGGTTCACGACTTCCACCATGGGAAATGCTCGGAGAGGAAGGCTGAGAGTGAGAGAGAAGAAGAAGAAGAAAACAGAGGAGGAGTTCTTGAGATATTTTCTTCAACCCTTGTTTGATTTCTTCATCTCTATTTATAGTATTTGGTTTGCTCTTCTAGAATGTTCCTCTGCTATGTCTCCTCGATAGCTAATTGCTACATATAGTCTTGCCTCTGTGTATTCATTGGGTTTCTTGATTTCGCTATCGCCTTACTGCTCTATATGTCGGTCTGCTTATTCTGTTATTCTTGATTTTAGTCTTGTAATCACTGGATTTCTTGTCATCTTTATCTATTTATCTTTGCCGAGTATGAATCCTGGAGATCCTCGTTGTAAAGGCGATGTCTTTATTATATATTTTTTTTGTTATTTACTTATTTATTTATTCTCTGCTTATTGTAAATCTTCTTCAGATATTTGTTATAATGGCTTGGGAATGTTAATGAAGTTTTTATTTGGCCTTCTTCTCTCCCTTGGACTTCTAATATTTCTCTGGATACTGATATTCATATCAAAATCCTCCTAAAACTATATGTCTTGATTTTATCAAAACTCTTACTCTCTTCCAAGAAAATCGAGATCTAGTCTGATATGCCCATAATCATCACTTTATAATATAATAATGCCAAAAAAATTTAAAATAAGAAAAATTAATTTGGAATCTAATAATGGCATCATAAATGGACTATAAACTCAACAAATAAATAAAATTTTCTATTAATAAATTCCAATGATATCCAATAATAATTGCATCATCTCAATAAAATATTCATTTATGGAATAAAAGTTATAGTCCAAAATTTATGGCACTTTCCCTAAATAACTTCATCCCATAAAATATGTATTTAATTGGTTATAATAAATATTGAAATTGCAAATTCAAAATATAGATAAAGTTATTATCTTATTCAAAGTAATTATTGCAATCTTCTTTGAAATTTAATTAGAAAAACATATTATCAAATTAAAATTGTTATATCAAGTATTTTAAAATAGGGATTTACATATATCATAATTTTAGATTTACATATTTCACACCCAAACTTTAATTTTACTTAAATAAGACTTAAATCTTTATTATTACATCAAAAATACCACTGGTTTTTTTTTCCAAGTGAAATGCCCTTTTGGAAAAGTAGGTAGTTTGTAAATATTCAAGAAATAAAATGTAACGATAAGAATTCCATGGTATGTATGTAAATTTCCCTTTAAAATAAACTCATCTTCTAATTTTAATTTTAAAAGGCGATTTACATAAATATAATATAATTATTATATATTTATATATCTAATATTTATTAATATAATATTTAAATCTTTGATATCTAGTCAAAAATATCACTAATATTTACTTTTAAATTAAAATTATATATATTTGATGTGGTTGTGATATTAAAGTATTATATAAGTAAATATCAAAATTTAGGTATTAAAATATAAATATATATGAATTATATGATATTTATATAGTTTTTAAAATTATTTCTAAGAAAACAAACTGTTAATAAGTTTTAAAAATATTATAATTAATAAATACTCTCAAAGCATATATTAAGACTAAAATGTGGTATTTTATCTGCTCATCATCATCATCTCTCCTCTGTCTCTCTCATCATTCTCTCAACCACGGCCATAGCGAGCACCGAATGAGAACCCATCTGCACAGTTGCCGCTAATCCTCAAGCAACCTTGTCCACGCCAACGTGTGCCGCCGCTGTTGCGTTAAAGGCCTCTGTTGCTTGCCGAACCGCCGCAGCTGCTGTATGCAGAGCCCCCCTCCAATCAAGTGGGGACCAACGCCGCCCGCTTGCCGCCAATTCTATGCGTTTTCTTCCTCCGCTACGCGCTGCCAACGTCTCGACTACTGCACTAGCTTACTGTGATCATGAATTCAAGAACTAATCCTCATCATATAGTAGCAAATCATGAATTCAAAATTTTCTACTAACTTCAGATAACACTTTTTTATCCAACAAGAGTCAAATATCATGACTATGACAGAGCTGCTAACATGCTTGTGTTTTAAGATAGTCATCAGTCAAAGATGATGTCAGGGGAAACTGTAACCAGCCCTGGCCATGATTGATCGACTTGGCCAACCCAAGGGCAGGACACATGTGCTGCAAAGTTTAAATATTGCTGTTCATGGAATCAATGCAATTTCTTCCATTAAAAAATAAAATCATATTTGGAACTCGATACATGGATAAAGTTCTTTAATGTTGGTTTTATGAGCACACTGAAGATGAGCCTATTTTAAATATAACAAATATATGAGTCGAGGTATTAATATATTCGATTGAATGACTATAGGTTTGATGATTATGATGGTTGAAATAATTAAATTAGGATACATGATACAAGATATGCAAAGATAAGAGGGCATGAAGGAGGGACTTAAGCTAATGTAAGATTGAAGAAGATATGAAATGGCTAATACACATAACTCTATGGCCCTTAGGATGCTTGCTCAAATTAACCACACAAGGAGAAAATATACGTCAGTAAGACGGTAGCATTACGATGGACTCAATCTAAATGCATGAAATAGTTTTTTTTCCGTTTAGCTTAACTGAAATGGCGGACAGACGACCACATCATTTATCGACTGGCCACCCACCTCATTCAAACAGCGGGAGAAGAAGCCTCGTTAGAATGCGCGGGAGGAATTTAAAAGAAATATATATCTAGATTTAGGGTTTAAGGGTGTATTTTTTTCTTGCAAACCGAGCTCAGAGAGAGAAAGAGATTTTCTCATTTCCTTTTACGAAAGAACCATGAAGATGGAGAATGAATGCCTTAAGGAAATAGCTGAGGATGTATTAAATAAAAATGCATCGGTAATTTTTCTCAACCGTTGTATACATACAATTTTTTTACAGTTTGTTAATATTATTCCTTGAAATTCTTTTATTTAGTGTATATTTCTACATGTTAGAGTTCTTGAGAGGATTTTGCTTATTTTGAGAGATTTTCAGATGTCTATACTCTCATGAGAGTACAGATAATTTTTTGAATAATTTGCAGTTTATTTTGCCTGGATGGAGAGAATATGGTCATTACATTCTATTAGAAGCAATTTTGTGATTGTTTGGTTAATCTTAGAGAGATTTCCATCTCAGATTTTCTATACTCTATACTCTCCTCGAGTATAGCATTTTGGGCGCTTTTTCACTTTGTGGCATGTTTGGGAAATATGTTTACTACAATCCATCATGAACAATTTGGAGGCTATTTGGTGATTTTTTGTGTTATTTTGATTCAGATTGTACTCTGAGAGTACATAATGATTTTTGCCATTTTTTCCGTTTTTTAGCGTGGTTGTTCAGATTATGTTTATTACATACCAGTGGAAGCAATTTTGAGGGATGTTTGGATGATTTCTGGAAGATTTCTACATCTATATTCTCATCCTGTACTCCGAGAGAAGCATTTTTATTTTTTTCACTTTCTATGGCTTGGAGGAAATATGTTCATTACAATCATGAGGAACAATTTGGAGGTCGAGAAGCCATATCCCCACCCAAATAGAAGAAGGCGGATTACAAAAGGATTTCACAAGCATGGAGAAAATATAACATCAAACAGAGAATAAATTACAGCCTCAGAACAGAGAGGAATAAAGAAAATAAATAAATAAAAATTAGTACAAAAATCTTGACCAAGAACCAATAGAGAAAATACAAGATAGTAAATTTTACAAGAGGTATAAGATGTTTATCTAAGAAGAATATCGAGAACTATAAATAAAAAGCAAAAGAGGATGGAAAAATTATCTCAAGAAACTCTCCTCCTCTCTTTTTCTCTTCCTCTGCCTCAAGCTTCTCCCCTCCTCCTCCCCATTTTCCACGGAAGTAAAGCCTTAACGGTGAAGTCGGCCATCTTCCTGACGCTTTTCTTCTCGAGCTCTCTCCTCTCTCAACTCTAATCTCGAATGGCCAAATGACATCCGATCCCAACTCTTTCCAATTCAAACGAGAAGCTTCCTCAGAATCCTCATCGAATGATCGACCCTGATATCATGATTAGATGACATTAATCTTCATCAAGCTCTCGCAACACGTAATCCACTCAAATCAAACAAGATCAGGAGCCATATGATCAAATAACTGATCCAAAGGACTACAAGAAATCAAACGAGATCCAACGGCTGTCACCAACAAACACACGATCAGCAAGATCCAACGGCCAGTAGTTAAGGCGATAATCAACGGTCCATATCTCACCGATGACTCAGGTAAACTCAATGGTTCATACCACTTAAGGAGACTAATGCTGTAATCATTTTTAGTCTAATCAAATTGTTCCCTACCCGATCCAAATAAGATCAATATTGTTTGGACTACCTCAATCAATACAAATGCCAGAAGGCACAAGATACACAGAAAAGACCATCGATGAATATGTAGGAAGATGAATAAAAGATGAAGATGTCTTCAATAACCATGATATTAAATGAAGACTATCAATTGAAGAAAAATTAAGCAATCATCAAGAACAACAACAATCACGGTATGTACCCCTCCTCTATTTTGAAATTTCCTTTACACTAGACACCACCAGTGGACTGTGAAAGTTGATATGTCAAGATTTAATGGAGAAAATCCTAGAGGTTGAAGCTTAAAGTGCAACCAATTCTTTCAATACTACCTTTATCAGAAGATCGTTCTTGCATCACAGATACATGGATGGACCGACATTAAGGCGGTATGGATGCATCTTAATAACGACTTGATCATGGACACAATTTAAAGAGCAAGTTATTCAAAGATTTGGCCCATCTTTTTGTGCAGATTTAAGAGGTGAACTTGCTAAATTACAACAAAAAAATCTGATGCGACAATTTTATAATGAGTTTGAGGAATTGGCAAATCGGATATCAAGTATTCCACGAATTCTTACAGTGTTTGAATCGGGTTTAAGGCAGGGATATAAAAGGGAAGTAAGAGCATTGCGGCTAGTTCCCTCTACAAGCCTTCAGTTAGCTAAAGCGATGGAGACGAGCTAGGCGATGAGTTAAACTACCGAAAGCTCAACAAAATAAACAAAATCAAAGCTATCAACCTCCTTCGCCAACACCTCCAGTAATTCCAGCAATCAACCAAAACAATGTGATGCTCAATAAACAAAATATTCCCATCCAGAAACTGACTACAACACAATCATCCTATTGCTTACTTCAGTAAACAACTTTCACCAGCCTTACGGAAAGCATCAACATATGCAAGAGAATTGTATGTTATAACTGAAACAGTTGCAAGATGGAGACAATACTTGCTGGGCAATAAATTTACTATCAGAACTGATCAAAAAGTATAAGAGAACTAATGCATCAAACAATTTAAACACGAAACGAAAGGTTTTGATAAAATTCGGGATATGATTATACTATTGAATATAAACCGGGCATTACAAAGCAGCTGCTTGTCAGGAAAAATGTTTAAAATAGAAGACAACAACTCTTGAAGATCAAAGCATCCTTAATATCATCCAACCTATCAATATATACTCAACAAGATAATAGTCTTATGCAACAAATCACGAGAGGAGACAAAAGCTAGTAGGGAATTACAAGAATTATACAAGAAAATTTTGAAAATCGAATTATTCCTAAATCTGAGACTTGTAAAAGGGCTAATTCAATTCAAAGGCAATTATCATAGCAAAGGATTGAACTCAAAAAACAAAATCATAAGAGAGCTTCATTCAACACCAATAGGAGGGCATGGAGGCATCCGAAGACTCGAGTCACTCAACAATTCTATTGGAAACACATGAAAAGGAAATTAAATATTTTGTATCAACACTTTATTTGTCAACAAGTCAAATATGATACGAGGCCAGTGGGTTACTGACCATTACCCATACCACAAGACATATGGGAGGAGATATCAATAGATTTCATTACTGGTTTACCCAAGTCTCATAATAAAATAACCATACTAGTAGTAGTGGATAGTATCAAAATATGCTCATTTTTTACCTACCAAATAATTTTTTCTGCGGTTTATATAGCTCGGATCTTTATCAGACATTGTTAAGCTCCATGGTATTACAAGGAATAGTGTGTCGGGCAGAGACCCTTTGTTTATGAGCAATTTACGGCAAGAATTGTTGATTAAGTGGGACTACTTTAAAACACAGCAATGCTTACCATCCTCAGACGGATGGACAAGCAGGTAACTAACAGAATCCTAGAACAATATCTAAGGAGCTTTGTTTTGGACACACCTAAGGTATGGTTACAATTCTACCATGGGAATTCTCATATAATACTTCAATCAACACATCAACAAAGAAGACCCCTTTTCAAATTATCTATGGCGGACTTCCCCTCATAATACCTCACAATGAGACAACATCCAACACAGTAGTAGAAGGCATTTACAACAGAGAGAGAGATCTCTACACCAAATGAAAACCAATCTACAACAAGCAAAATAGAATGAAACAAATGGTGATAAGCATAGAAGAGCTTCAATTAAAGTCAATGACTTAGTATTAGTCAAGATACAACCCTAGGCAGACTGTGGCGGGAATCAATACACCAAATTACAAGGAGATATTATGGGCCTTTTAAAAATAAAAAATAGGACACGTGGCTTATAAAATTGAATTACTCGATAGCAATACATAATGTATTTCATATATCAGATGAAAACCATACTGAGACAAGACTCTAATATACATCCGGACAATTATCAAACCACTTGAGAAGGACAAATGCTTATTAAACCTATCAAAGTGTTGGACCACACTAAGGGAGATCAAGATCAAAGAAGTCTAATCTGATTGGGAAGGTAGAAAGCAGATACCTCTTGGGTAACAGAGAAAGAAATGCAAGAAGTTTTTTCTGATTTTGACCTTGAGGACAAGGTCAATGTGGGGGAGGGGAGTAATGATATGAAGCCATATCCCCAGTCCAGCAGAAATAGAAGAAGGTCGGATTGGCTAAAGGATTTCACAAGCATGGAGAAAATATAACATCAAACAGAATAAATTACCGTAACGAGAGGAATAAAGAAAATAAATAAATAAAAATTAGTACAAAAACCTTGACCAAGAACCAACAGAGAAAATACACGACCAGATACAGAAATTAGTTACAAGAGGTATAGAAGATAGCTATCTAAGAAGAACATCAGAGAACTATAAATAGGGATGAGAAAAGCAAACAGAGGATGGAAAAAATTATCTCAAGAAACTCCTCCTCCTCTGTCTCTAGCTTGCTTCCTCTTCCTCTGTCTCAAGCTTCCTCCTTCCTCCTCCTTTGGCTATTTTCCACGGTGGAAGTAGCCGAAGCCGCCCTTAGAACGGTGAAGCCCGGTCATCTTCCTCTAGATCGCTCTTCTTCTCAGAGCTCTCTCCCTCTCTCAAACCCTAATCTCTCGAATGGCCAAATGACGTCCGATCCCAACTCTTTCCAATTCAAACGAGAAGCTTCCTCAGGAATCCTCATCAGACGACAAGGATCGCTCAATTCCCCCAGATTATCACGATCGAGACCATTAATCCGCCCTTCATCAAGCTCTCCTCCTCAGAATAATCAGAATCCACTCAAATCAAATGAGATCAGGAGCCATATGATCAAATAATAGATCTAAAGAACTACAAGAAATCAAACGATCCACGCCAAGCTCAGCCAACAACACACGATCCGAGGCTAGATCCAACGGTCAGAAGTTAAAAGGCGCTAATCAACGGTCCAGATCTCACCGATAGGACCCTCTGTAGCAACTCAACCCAGCCGGGTTCATACCACTCAGAAGGAGTGACTCACTGAGCAAGCTAACTCATTTCAGAGTCTAATCAAATTGTTCCTTACCCGATCCAAATAAACAGATCGTATTAGAGGCTGTTTGGTTATTTTTTAGTGTTATTTTGCATCTCAGAGTACATATAATTTTGGTCATTTTCTCCAATTTCTTGTGTTGTTAAGATTATTTTCATTACTCTCTATACTCTCTATACTCTCTGTACTCTATATACTCTCCTGAGGGTACATAGCATTTTGGTCATTTTTTATCTATTTCTTTAGACTGTTTGGAGAAAATATGTTCATTAGGCATAATTTGGAGGCTGTTTGGTTGATTTGTTAATATTTTCTTGCATTTGTACTCTCTGTACTCTCATGAGAGTACATATAATTTTTGGTCTTGTTGTCCAATTTCTTTGTCCCTATTGAGAGTGCATTCTGAAGCAATTTGACATGTTTGGATGATTTCTAGGGATTTTGCATCGTACTGTACATTCCGTTTAAAGACTCTTTAGTAATGAAGTCATTGATATTTTCGAGGCTTCATCTGATCAATTCATTAGACTCCAAAATTCAGAAGACTCACCATGACCTCAATCTGTCTTGTTAGGACATAGAGAAGCAAGCTTTCTTTCTGGGTGGGCAATGCATTCCTTTCACCCTTGATAAAGTTGCAGTAATTGTAGGGATGCCAAATAGAGGGGAGAAGGTCTTCTGAATAGAGATAATGTGATGTGATCAAGACTTCAGTGAGGAAGCTTAAAGAGCATCTTGAAGGTAAAAAACACAAAGCAAAAGAAGCCTTATAGAAAGAAAAAGAAGCCTTAAAGAGCATCACCCCATGAAGTAAAGGATAATAGGAATGCCAAACAAAGGGGAGGTCTTATGGCATGAGGGAATGTGCTCAGAGGTTAGCACCTCCAGAGGAAGCCCTTAAAGAGCATCTTGAAGGTAAAAAATACAAAGCAAAAGAAGCCTTACTAAGCAAGAAGATTGCCCCTCTCTCTCAGACTCTCCTCAGACTCTTCTCACCTCATGGGTAACTTGATATAATACTATTTATGTTTCTATGATAATTTCTTTACTTGTTTGGAGGCTATTTGGTTGATTTTTTAATGTTATTTTGCATCTGTACTCTCTGTACTCTCTTGAGAGTACATACGACTTTGGCCATTTTTTTTCAATTTCTTTGGCCTGTTTGGAGGAAATTTGTTCATTATATTATATTGGAAGCAATTTGGAGGGATGTTTGGATAATTTTTGCATCTGTACTCTCTGTATTTAGCTCATTTTTCTTTCTTTGGGGAATATGTTTATTTGGAGCTATTTTACATGTCACATTTATGTGCGTGTGAATGCGGTCAATGAGCAAAGCATGATGAAGTCGTGATGTCTAATAAACTAAATTTGGGAAACTCGCACCACTTCGTAATGAAACGAAGGCATATAACTGCATCAGACTACACATCAAACCGGCTTCGTGTTAAGGACCATACTAGCATTGGCCAAACAAGAAATTGAAATTAAAAAGATTTTTATGTGCAAAAGCGTCGAAGAAATCGATCTAAATGGCTTAACAAAATTCAAGAAAACTGATACAAGGACAGCTTGTCCGGCCATGATTAGATTCTCTGTTGACTTGACTGAACCGATGGTTAAAAAAATATAGAAAGTCATAATCATTTATTGTCAAAGCTTCTAACCTACATCTTCTCGGATCACATGATGCATTAGCGATGAAAAGGCTTGTGTTAAGAATGATGAGGAATTAGAGCAACTGATGCATTCAGCTATCTAAGTGAGGAGGTTGGTGGTGTAGAGAATATTGGATTCACAAAAAGAGATGCTTTCAATTTTATTTAGAAAGAGAAAAGATCGAGGATTGCGAATGGTGACAAATAACAAAATTGCTAAGGAAAGACAAACAAGATGGGATGCTTGCATGGGATGTACAAGTTGATGAGTCGATTGCTTAGTAAGTTTTTTTTGGAGCAATGGCATGTCAGGATAGAATATGATTATTTTGGTGATGTGATAATTTTGATACAAGTTATCAACTCAATAAATATAATCTTGTTTGTGCCCTCTTATGGAGTGAATCATCATGGTAAAATGTGTTATTTGGATTAGTCTTTTATCGGAGAGATTGAGTCATTCTCATGGCTATTCCAGACATTTCTTCTTGATGAGTGACGACATCCTACAATATTCACCGATCAAGATCGGGACATGAGCTAAAAATTATCAGCATACTTTATGGTTGTTAATGGCATATTTCAAGAAAGCTCCTTCCAAGGTTCACTGCTTTAATAGTAATAAGAGGATACAAGGGATATTTTATGCATGCATGAGCAAATGTAACTCAGAGGAAGAGTTTGAAGAAGCTTGATTTGTCATGCTAGAAGAAGGCAATTTGCATGATAATCCTTGGCTGTCCGAGCTTTATAAAATTAGATCCAAGTGGTCCACTACATTCAGCAAAGACTCATTCTGCATGAGAATCTTGTCAACACAATATAGTGAGTCAATGAATAATGTATGTCACAGAATCTCCAAACCAACAAGTTCGCTCATAGATTATTTCTTGAGGTTGGAGAAGGTTATGGAGATATGGCACTGGAATGAATATGACGAAGGCTTCAAGTGTATACCAATGATTATTCTGTATTAAGACCACCCAATTCTAAAAGTTTATGTTTAATACAGAAAGTTGTATACTATGTTTGAGGAAGAATTTTGCATGGAGTTGGAGGCCTATTAGTAATGGTCGATGCACCCCAAAGTATTTGAGAAACTTAGAGAATAAAAATCATCCAAAATATGGATCCATTTGATGGGACTACCATAGATGTAACTTGTACTATAAGAAATTTAAAATTATGGGATTACTTTGTGCCCATTGTATCGAGTTCTAGTCAAGAAGATGTAGTGCACATAAGTATCGCTCATGATGGTCTACCGATAAAAGAGGGATATTTACATCGATAGTGCATATAAAAAGTTAAGAGATGTGGAAGGCACAGATGGAAATGCTACTGGCATTATTTTTCAAAACCATGTTAGTCGATATGCATATCAAATAAGTGTCAGGGCACAAGGTAATGATAGATGAGGAATTTCAATCCTTAAAACTATACACGATGTCGACTCTATAATGTGGAAATTCTCTTCCGTGAGCATCTAAGAAGAAGAAGTCAACCACAACAGATAAGGGAAAAGACATCTTGAAGGATCCAGTTAAGCAACGCCCAAAGGGTGTTTCCAACGCAAGGCTTAAGGGATATTGAGAGAGATCCAAGAAAGCCAAGAGTAATTCTCTATTTGTCTCTTAATTTGTAGTATTTAAAATATTGCTGCTAATCTTCAAACCATCATATTTTTGTTATTACAAAAACCAAAGTTCAAACTAATAGTGTCGCAGAATGTGTTTCATCACCCCTTGCAACACCTTTCTCTGTTATGCCAGAGTATTTTTTAGAGGTACGTGTATACACACATCGATGTTGTTAAAATCATTAACGATAATGATGTTCTACCTCGTGAATTCAACTCGAGCTCAATAATCGAATCGGAAGGGTAAATTAAGTTGATGATGGATATTATTACGGAAAATATTTCAATGCATGATATCATTTAGTTATGTGTTCTTCGATGCAATCATTTTGCAAAGCTTTAGAGTCTCCAAGATGACTTTCTTTTACTTAACAGCAAACCGAGCCTCACCTGGATTGGTTAGGAAGATCGAGTTGCGACATTAGGATGACCTTCTGCTTATCAGTAATCATTTCTTTGTCGATGACTTTCTTCTTTGACTTTATTCGAAATGTACTATTATTATAAAATGTTTAGAAAGCTCATTTAGAGAGAGAGGAGAGTATAGAGGGTACATAACTTTGTAATCCTTAGACTATGACAACTAAATCTCTATATTTATTAAATTACATATTGATTGATGAGTCTACCTGCTAAGAATGAGGATTTCATTATAGGCATTACATAGTTTGATATATGTACTCTATAAAGTACTATACATTTTATGAAAAAGAAAAAATGTGATGACGATTATATTAGTCACGAATTAGTTTAGTAATTATTTATAAATTTATCAATGATATTAATTTAATTCGATACTTTCGTTATTACATTATTTGAAAAATTCATCATGTAAAATATATATAATTTGCTCCACATTTTTAAAATTTATATTTGTAATAAACCCACTTATATTACGCACATGCTAAGTAGTTCATATTGCTTCTAAATACTTTCGTTGAGGTATTCCAATGTATGAGTATAATGAATTTTAGATAATGTAAATTTTAGCTTCAATTTTTTCCCGATCTAAATTTAAAATATGATATAAATTCTAGAGAATAGAGAGAAGAGTCTGAGAATACAAAAATACAAAGAGAGAGAGGACAAAGATTATAGAGAGTATGTATAGAGTATATAGAGTATACACATGCAAACCGCTTAAAACTCATAAAAGGCAACCTGAGCATCCAACTTGCTTTAAGGTTATAAACAATTCCTTCGGCAAAGCAAAAGTGGAAATGGGAAAAAAAAGCAAATAATCAGACTATGAAGAGAATATAAAGAGTTAAGCTACATAACACCTCAAATATTCTTATAGTTGGCCTTCAAACTACCGAGAATAGAGAGTATAGAGTACAAGAAGTGATATAAAAGTACAGAGTCCAAATAGTACAGAGTACAGAGTATGAGAGCACATAAAGATAAACAACACGAGAGTCAGACAAACACATCTCAAGAGAGTACCAGACTTCAAACTGATTACAAATGTTCTCGCTAATCATAATTTATCCAAAGCCAAGGAAAATTGAAGAAAAATAGATGAAATACTACCCGTGAGAGTACAGAGCACGATGAAACACATCCCAAGAAAGCATTCCAGTTCGTGTTCTCTGCTAATAATAAAAGATCCAAATTGCCCAATAATATTGAAAAAAATGAAATACCATGTACAATTATTTCCTACTTATCAAACTTTAAATATACAGTTCTTAGCTTGGCATTTTCATTCTCAAATAAAAGATAGCGTAAGCGAACTTGGCCCTAAAGCAATTCATCTTCTTAAGATAATCTTGGTGGTCAGCCCAATTAAGTGGGGATTTCCTAATTGTTGTCTCCATATACTTAGACAAACATCCCGCAACATCATTTTGGACCGGCCCACTCACCATTTTGATTGGCCATTTTTGTGGGATCGCCACAAAAAGACTCAAAGATCTTCAACAAGTAATTTGATCTGAATAGCAAGAAGTATAGTCAATAAGGGGGTAAAAAAACCAGTTTATGGAAACCAAATTGAAAATAACTCTTACAATCTCTAGAAGAATGGCCTTATGGGTTGGTTTTGGTAATGAGTCATAAAAATACCAGGCCCCTAGCTTAATATGCCCAACCAGGAGTGTCCAGTACTGATTATCTATAATTGGAAGTAAGAGTAGCTCGATACCGTCTGCAAGTGACATGCTAGATGAACATTTTGTATTCCTTAGACATATTTTCATAGCTCGTAAGAAAAGAAGAGAACGTTTATAAATTGTAGTTTTCATCTATACAAATAATGATTGAATTATAATATCTTGCATATTTGTGGGGTAACTTACCCAATGCAAGCATGAGATGTACAAATAGGGGACATACAGCTCCGTACAGAGCGAGTACTCCTCGACCAATAAGAAGGCAAAGGCATTAAAGTGTGCATCTAAGAGATATTGACCGTCGAACTCAACGACCGCTCGTGCAATAATGATATTCTCGAATCTATCACCCTATAAGTGATAAAATATTTTAAAGTGATCTTACTTAAATGAATAGGTTATTTTATGTATGTAGGAGCTGATTGAAGATTGACTTACTTGTCCTCAAATCAGGAGCATGGCGTGTCAATAAGATGGAGCATCGGCTTAGTAGAACAAATGAGAACTCAATAAAATGATGTGCCTCACGGCCGCAATGAAATTACCGATGATGAAAGTTAGTGATGAAGAGCTGACACACTATGAATTAAGGATCGATCTAAAGATGATTCATATACCTGACCGATGCTCCTCCACCACAATGATAGTGTGGTCATCGACCTTTATTGGCTCATCTTTGTGAACCTATAAAAAATTTAGTGAAATTTATTTTTATTATCTCAAATTTAAAAGAAAGAACTTAATACCTCCGCTTCTCATCTTGTGGAGGCCACCACATCACTTATTCTCGTGACTTCAAGTGTGTGTGAAGAGGAACTAGCTTTCCTCTTCCTTATCTTGAGCTTTCACACCATGCTCAATGCCGATTAAAGGCTTAGCATCTTCATGTGCATTGGAGGCCTCCACATAGCTTCCCCATGGTGGACTCACAGGGCTTCCCAAGTGGAGGCTACCTCGCTTCCCAAGTGGAAGTATCCAGGGGGCATCAAGTTGCCTCCAGTGAGACTCCCCCAGGCCTCCACAGGGAAGCTCCTCAGCCTCCATAGTCTAGCGGACTACCTCCCTCAAGAGTTCCCCGACTTCCTAAGAGTTCCCCTGGTGACCTCCACGTGAGCTTCCCCAAGAGGGGATGGTGGGACCCGCCCACAAGAACCTCCTCGATAGTAACCAAAATCAATCTCATCCATTCTCTATCATTGTTGCTCAAAAAGAAGATACTATATCTTTCAAGTCCCTAAAACCTACAGTATCCTCTCCACCAAAAGCCTTCGTGGGGGGTAGTAGAGGGCGTGATACACTGATGGAGGAGAATATCGAGGAGAGACATATGGAGATTCAATGGGGTGAACTTGGACTTAGAAGATCGAGGCTCAACATGTAGCATGTCAAGTGGAAAATGATAGCGGTCCCTCTTGATATGTCCTCGAATGAAAGGCAGACCTGTGTTAAACCGATAAGAAAATATGATGATTACAACATAAATAATACATAATTATAAGAACTAAGTGATATTATCATATGTCACCTGGTGTCCTCCTAAATCACTGAAGGCTTCAACTGGAAACTTTATTTTCGGCCATCGCAGCATATGTGGTTTTGCAAATGGTGATGGCGGTCTCATGATGTTTATGTGCTCAGCAGCCCAGATCTATAATTAATATTTATGTAAATTAACTTCAATGCATCAAATAATACATAACCGAAGATATAAAACATACTATAAGAAGGATGGCAAATCCACTCATGTACCCGGGTGTCCTCTGGTATGAATCTTTGATATAATACCATCAAATCAGGAAACTAGAAGCCCATGCTTGCTTATATTCGAAATTTATCTATGTCATCGTAAGTAATCAATTCTGATGCCACCCTATAGTTGTGATATTAAAAAAAAAGATTTGACAGCAGAAAATGTATGTACAAACTATGCCACAGGCAACGAGCTATCCACATGCTCAAGCATAGTCTTATAGTCCACTGAACTGAACTGGGACAGTGGAGATTTCTATCATAAGACCTTCTCCCCTCTATTTGGCATCCCTATAATTACTACAACTTCATTGGAGGTGAAAGGAATGCACTTCCCACCTAGAAAGAAAGCTTGCTTCTATCTCCAGCAGATTGAGGTAATGGCTATAGTCTTGTCAATTCTCGTGGAGTCTAATGAATTGATGCGATGAAGCTTCTTTAAAATGTTAATGACTTCATCAATAAATCATGTGCAATATTATCAACACCGCTCTAACGGTAGCTCAGATCTCAAGTTATCCTTTTCCGCATGGTAAACTTCAAAATAAAAAAGTCATAATGAAAGTGATGCAAATCAACCATGAAAAATAACCAATCGCCTCTCCAAATTATTCCCAATTGATTTGTAATGAACATAATCCTCCAACCAGGCCAAAAAAAATTGGAAAAAAAGTCCACAAAATCATATGTACTATCAAGAGAGTACAGAGAGTACATATACAAAATAACACTAAAAAACTAACCAAACAGCCTCCAAATTGTTCCTGATGGATTATAATGAACATATTTCCTCCAAATAGACCAAAGACACAGGAAAAAATGACCAAAATACTTTGTACTCTCATGAGAGTATAGAGAGTACAGATAAAAAAATCTCTCAGAAACTATCTAAACAGCCACCAAATTGCTTCCAATTGAATGTATTGAACATAATTTGAACAACAAGACCAAAGAAATTGGAAAAAATGCTCGCAAAATTATCTGTACTCTCAAGAGAGTATAGAGAATACAGATGTAAAAATTTCTCAAAAATCATCCAAACATCCCTCCAAATTACTTCCAATGTAATGTAATGAACATAATCTAAACAACCAGACCAAAGAAACTGAAAAAAATATCCACAAAATCATTTGTACTCTCAAGAGAGTACAGAGAGTACAAATACAAAATAACACTAAAAAACTAACTAAACAGCCTCCAAATTATTCCTGATGGATTGCAATGAACATATTTCCTCCAAACAGACCCAAAAAATAAGAAAAAAATGACCAAAATGCTATGTACTCTCATGAGAGTACAGAGAGTACATATGCAAAAATTCCCCAAAATCATCCAAATAGCCACCAAATTACTTCCACTAGAATGTAATGAACATAATCTGAACAACCAGGCCAAAAAAATTAAAAAAAAATATCCACAAAATCATCTGTACTCTCAAGAGAGTACAGAGAGTATAGATGCAAAAATCCCCCAAAAACCATCCAAACATCCCTCCAAATTGCTTCCAATATAATATAATGAATATAATCTGAACAACCAGGCCAAATAAACTGAAAAAAATATCCATAAAATTATCTGTACTCTCAAGAGAGTACAGAGAGTACAAATACAAAATAACACTAAAAACCCAACCAACCAACCTCCAAATTGTTCCTGATGGATTGCAATGAACATATTTTCTCCAAACAGGCCAAAAAAATAGGAAAAAAATGATAAAATGCTCAGACTCTCATGAGATGATACAAAAAATCCTACCATCCAAACAACCCACCAAATTGCTTCCACTGGAATGTAATGAACATAATCTGAACAACCAAGCCAAAAAAATTGAAAAAAATATCCATAAAATTATCTGTACTCTCAAGAGAGTACAGAGAGTATAGATGCAAAATAACACTAAAAAACCAACCAAATAGCCTCCAAATTATTCCTGATGGATTGTAATGAACATATTTCCTCCAAATAGGCCAAAGAAACAAAAAAATGACCAAAATGCTCTGTACTTTCATGAGAGTACAGAGAGTACATATGTAAAATCTAAACCATCCAAACAGCCACCAAATTGCTTCCACTCGAATGTAATGAACATAATCTGAACAATCAGGCCAAAGAAATTGGAAAAAAATATTCACAAAATTATCTATACTCTCAAGAGAGTACAGAGAGTACATATACAAAATAACACTAAAAAACTAACCAGACAGCCTCCAAAGTTTTCCTAATAGATTGCAATGAACATATTTCCTCCAAATAAGCCAAAAAAATAGGAAAAAAATAACCAAAATGCTATGTACTCTCTGAGAGTACTGAGAGAAAGATACAAAAATAAACTATCCAAATAGCCACCAAATTGCTTCCATTGAATGTAATGAACATAATCTGAACAACGCCAAAAAAAATAAAAAAATAAAATTATCTCGTCTCTCAAGAGAGTGAGTACAGATGCAAAATAACACTAAAAAACTAACCAAACAACCACCAAATTGCTTCCACTGGAATGTAATGAACATAATCTGAACAACCAGGCCAAAGAAACTGAAAAAAAAATGTCCACAAAATAATTTATACTCTCAAGAGAGTATAAAGAGTACAGATATAAAATAACACTAAAAAACTAACCAAATAGCCTCCAAATTATTCGATGGATAATGAACATATTTTCTCCAAAAACCAAAGAACAGGAAAAATGACTAATGTACTCATGAGAGTACAAAGAGCATATGCAAAATCCCTAGAAATCATCCAAACAGCCACCAAATTGCTTCCACTGGAATGTAATGAACATAATCAACAATCAACCAACAAAACTGGAAAAATGATAAATCATCTCAGTACTCAAGAGAGTACAAAAAGTACAGATGCAAAATAACACTAAAAAACCAACCAAACAGCCTCCAAATTATTCTTAATGGATTGTAACAAATATATTTCCTCCAAACAGGTCAAAAAATAAGAAAAAATGAACAAAATGCTCTGTACTCTCATGAGAGTATAAAGAGTACAGATGCAAAAATCATGCCACAGAATTTTAATTCCATCGACTGAACATACTATCATCCCTAATCGCCACAATTCATCTTGAAATATGACCAAACATCCTACCATGTGATATACTAAATATTTTATAAGCTCGGTTCAAAATTTGAAAATAACAAATGTACCATCTTGACGATCAGAGAGTACACAAAACATCTCCAAAACTACTAAAATACATCCCGCTCATTTAAAGAACTCAAATGTTCTAAAATGTTCACATACCTGATGATGAGAAGAATAGAAAACCCAAATTCATTAAAGTTTGGGAACAGTGTACCTCATGAGCCTACACCTCAATGGAAGTTAGCCAAGATTTGCTAAACCAATCGAAGGACGGCGATATTCGTCGATCGAGAGCGGAGCTAAGCATGAGAAAAGCCCTAATCATACGGAGGAATGTCGACGCCATCTTGTTTTTTTTGTTCTCCCACTGTTTAATGAGGCAGGTCGGGCCAAGTCGGGCCAGGATAAATGGCATGGTCACCATCAAGCTTGTTGTCGCGCTAAAATGGGAAAAAACCAGACACGCGTGGCCAGATTGGAGTCCGCACGTAAAGCTACATGCAGACTCCGGACGTAATATTTTTTCCATTACAAGCCTGCTTAAAGATGATTTTTAAGTGAGTGGATGACCATTCATGCACGTGATCACTCTTATATGGTTTTGCAGACCATTGTTAAGGAGATAACCAGTTCACTTCTAAATTTGCAAGTTGTCATAAACTATTTATGGGGAGATGTTATTGCCATGATCAATAAAAATATCAAATAGTAATACATTAATTTTATTTTATATACAATAATTTTTCTTCCAATAAATAAGTAATAACTATCATAATATAATTAAGAGTCACTAGTATGTAGATTGAAGGCACAATCGATTATTTATTATAAATAATTTAATGAGATTAAGGTATTTTATAAGAGAGATTAAATTTTTTTTTTATAAACTTAAGCTAAGATCTCATTTTATATATAAGATATTAAAGTTGCTTATTCTAGAAATTTGTGATAGAGAAGTAATTCTTAGGACAAATAAAAGGATATTTCACTTAGGACAAATGATGTGAAACTTAATGTTGATATTCAAAATGGAAATAGAGGGGTTATCTAAGCCTCCTTTATATTTAAGAGGATAATTTTTAACTTAGAAGTTCATATACAGCCATTCATCATTCAATTCTTAAAAAAAAGCCGGTAAGAAAAGATAAGTACCCATAAATAGATGATGCTACAAATAAAAGGTTTGATGAGGTATAGCCTATCATCCACCTACAAAGATCTAAATTAATCTATCAATATAATTTGAATTTTGACAAGCAATTTATTAGTACTTAACTAAAGTTTATTTATAAGAAAGATGTATATTAAGATAATTAAAAGGAAATTGTTTTATCAATGAGAGCTAAAGTCTTGTTAAGGCTTCTAGATAAAGAGTTCATGCTTTTGTCTACATTAAAGATGGCGACAAGAATTGAAAATGACGTACATGTCCTTGGCATCATTTGTTTGCATTGGCCTTCTACGTGATGATGTATACCAATATTATTGTTAGCAGTGAGCAATGAATTTAGAAGTTATTAGTATAGCTAAGTAGGAATGATGAAGAGAATGTAGTTACACATTGTAGTAGGGCAATCGTAATCATAGTGAACCAAAATCAGTGACAATGGTCGATCGATGTCCACAGTTATCGATATATTATAAGTATATGATAATGTTCAAATGATGGTAGTTGTATGACAGTGGTTGAATTATCATAGTCAACTAAAATCAGACGACCATGGTTGATTGATGAAGGACGAGCAACTATGATTAGTTGATAGAGATTGAAAAACTATTATTAAGTGATGGTGGTCAGGCAACCATCATGAAACAATAATGGTTGGAAAACTATCATTGAGTGATAATGGTCGAAGAACTGTGGTCAAGTGATGAAGGACTTATAAATTTAGTTGATCAATGGTGATCAGGTGATCATAGTCAAGTAATGTCTGTTGGTGGAGAGTGGTAGTTAGCAATGGTGGTTCGATGTGATAATCAATAGTGATTTGATGGTGAAGATCAATTTGATAGTAATATGATGACAGTGGTTGATGGCACAATCTTACATAGAGGCCTAGTGGTGACAATATGACATGTTGGTTAGTGGTGGTTGGTCAAATAGTGGTGATAAGAGAAAGGTAGAAAATAATGGCGTAGTGATTAGAAAATGATAGTCCGATGTGGTTGTTAATGACAAATGTCTAATGATGATTGTAATATGATGATGAGTTCACGTTGAGCTCAATGACCTTTAGACCTATGTGACTTTCTCCTCAAGCCTAATTAGAAAAAAAAATTTTAGTGACATTCCCCTCAAATACATTTAAAATCTAAAGCATTCAATAGGATGGCTCATAGAAAACCCCATTATTGTGAGTTATACTTATTTAGTGTTTGAACACCTTAATGATATCAGAATTATGTGGTCTTAATCTTATTATATTCATCTCACTAAGACACTCGATTTATTTATAAACATGCAAGATTTGAAGATATTTAGTCCTCTAATTAGTTGTTCAAATTTTGTTAGTATATTTCAAGTGCTTGATATATGTTCATTTAGACTAGAATAAGATCATTCTTCATGTTCTTTGGCTCATCTCACATTCTGTTTGATTGGAGATTTATCAATATCAGAATTTTGATAATTCTTATTTGACTTTGAAAGATTTTAATCTTGAAATACATCGAGATTTATTAGATCAAGTGGAATTTTTGGTGACACACCAGCTCTATTTTTTTGCTGCCTCCATGTTTGAAGAGCTTTACTACTGAAATTAGCTCTAGCTGGATGGTGTTCTTCGTACTGTTTGTAAGGGTTTTCTTTAACTCTTTGTCAGGAGTGTTCATCAACTATCAAAGAGAAGATATAAGCTATAGGCTAAATTTTTAAAATAGGCTTAATTAAAACTTTAATTAGTTAATTAAGCACAAAAAAAATTTAAAATAGGCCTAGTCAGTGAATGGATGACTTCACGAATTCCAGCCAACACCAATCACTAGCCTATTATTTATTATTTTAAATTTGGCATAGCAAGATTTTTGTATCACACTCATCCTTGAATCAAGCTTAGTATTGTTGGAAACATAACAAAATTCTTCACGACTTTCATGTTGATAAAAATCTACGATTCTAACTCGGTAAGCCATAATTTCTGCAAACGCTCACAAAAATTGAGGTGCATTGTTGAAAATTTTGGCATAGTCATGAAACCAGACGGACTCATCCGTGTCGAATGAGCAAGCTTTGTATCGTTGGAAATATAATGAAATTCTCCATGAATTTTATGTTGACAAAAATCTATGATTTTAGCTGGTACTGTAGTTTGCAAACAGAAAAAATTATTGTCGAAGAAGGAGTCACCGATTATTGTGTTGAGTGCTTTTTTAATAATCTATCTAATGAAACTCACTCCTTCAGCTCCTACTACTTGACGTAATTTCTTATGGCTAACAATGGGCACCTTGTGGCTAACAATAGGAAACTTGTCCCTGACTGATTCTTCTAGTTTCATAGTTATGAGTCCTGGCTTAAGCCTCAGTAATCAATGCCACCGCATTTGATCTATTTGGGTATTGAGAATTTGTTGATAACTATGTCGTTATTTTTCGTTCAAAGAGAGATTGATGAGAAGGCTTCTTTCCATTCTCCCTTGATGGATTTCAACATGTGGTAATAACTGTGTTTTGTGTAACTTCTGTTCAAGGAGGTGATAACATGTTTGCATGTCTCAATTGTGTCGCCCTACATTGATTTTTCGGTTCAAAGAGTTTTTCTTATGCTATATTTATGCCTATACATGTATACAGTTACATATGAGTCTCAAAGAGGTCACAATTATTTGATTTATTGTGCTTGAACTCTTTTAGATGGACTAAGAGTGACTTTTTTTTCTCCTCATGTGATTTTGCCTTTAGATAAATTATTTATTAACAGTTAAATTTTGTAGAAGAGTTTCCAAAGATTCCATGTTTGTTTGCTTAAATGAATGAGTCAAGTAAATTTATACTGAATTACAATTTTTTACAAAAATTAATCATAATGAGCTAAAATTTCAGATTTTGTCAATATAAAAATTGTGGAGAATTTTGTTATGTTTCCAACGATATCATTCTCAATCGACTATGAGTCGAATATACGCCAAAAATTTTCATCTCAGCTTTTTGAAGTTGCAAAATCGAACTTCTTGGAATCTAAGATTTTTGTCAACATGAAAGTCGTGGGGAATTTTGTTAAGTTTCCAATGATACCAAGCTCAATCGATTATATTAGGATATCTGAATGTGTTTTTTTTTAAAAAAATATGATTATGTTGAACAACTGTCATAATCCACATCAACGCCATCAGTTAACCATAAATCTATTTTTAAATTTTTTCTTCGTGTCTAATTATCTAATTAAAATTTTAATTAAGTTTATTTTAAAATTTTAGCCTAAGCTATAACCGACCAATTTTATAGTCGGTAGTCATAAAATACAATAGCAACAAAATATTGATCTGACCACAGTAACAATTTTTAACTCAATTATATTTTCATTTTCTATTTTCGATTTCATGTATTTCAGTTCCTTCAAATAAAAAAATTAAAAAATTAAAAAAAAAAAAAAAAGCCTATCTATGTGGCGCCTTTTGATGCGGACTAGGCTGAGGGAACTTAGGAGACCGGATTAGAGGGTTGTGGAGCCTCTGTTGCCTTCGACAGAAGCTGAAGTGGGAAGCACGACCCCAGGTTTTTGGTGCTCATGCCTTTGCGGCAGCTAAAAGTGCATGGAACTTCAGTCACTTCACAGGAAATAAAGGATTCAGCTGCAACTATCAGTAAGAAATAAATAGATTTATTATCATTGTTTTATTATTAGACTCTATTGTTCAAAATGATGATAAAATAGATAAAAATATTATTAGTAGAATTCAAGTTGGATTGTTAAAGTAGAGGAACGATCCATCTATTAATAAAAGTTCTATTTAAACTAAAGTAAAAATTTTATAAAATGATGATAAGACTTAATGACTTATGGTCATATCGACCAATAAAATAAAGATAAAGAAAGTAAGTATTTATGGGACGCTTATATGAGTACTTTAGAGATGAAGACTATATTCGTGAGTAGCTCTTAGATAAAGATTAGAAATGCTTAGATATTGACATGTCATAACCTCAGACCGACAGGAAAGAGAGACAGATTTTACGTTAAGAAATTTAGGGTAGCAAGATGCTAAGAAGACAAAAATGATCTTAAGATACTTGATAAGAATTGACATAAAAAGACACAAATGGAGAATTACGTAAAAATAAGGAAAGACTTGTTGTTGTTGTTGTTTTATTATTATTATTATTATAATATACATATATGATAAGTCGAGCAATAAATTTTTTTATGTTTATCAAATCATAGCAGATTTAATTGTAAAAAATTTATTCACATTACAATTTAAAAATAATAATAAATTATAATTAAGTATAATTATGGCAGCTATCTCAAAATTAAAGCCGTTAAAAAGCAGTTTAAATTGACTTATAAGCATAGCCAAGAAAAATATTGAAAGATTTACATATATGACCCGCAAGTCTTATATATTTATATGTCTAATATTTAAAATATCATAATTACATTTATAAGATTTTATCTGTGCATAAAAAGATGTATCCACTTTCATAAAGATAATAATAATGATATTTTTATGTGATTTAAAAGATTTGAGTGTTATGTATTTAATTGTCAAAGTTTAAATGCTAAATTTGTAAATATATAAGAATTGTGTGATATGTATATAAATGTCTCAAAATTATTTCATTTTACTAATAGACCTCTCCTTAAACTAAATTTTTTTATTTTCTTGACTCTAAATTTAATTACAAGAAGCTCCTTTTATAAAAATGCATCAAAATATATGACAATTACTCGAAATATGAGGATATTTTTGTAAAACTCTTAAGACATTTATATAAAAGTAAACTTTTTTTTTTCGCGACAGGATAGCACTCAAAATTCCTATTTATCTTATTATAAATTTTAAATGTTTTGTAGTTTTTACAAAATATTTTTAGTTGATTAAATTTGCTACACTTATTTTTTTTTCTTTTACTTTTTATTATTACAAGTGATAGACTCAAAATTCTAATAAAGATAATCTGACATAAAAGCTGATCAAATCAAGAAATGATTTTATTATCAATCACTCTTAAATATTGAGTGTTATAAAGAATATGAATTCCAACAAGCCAAAGATCTACAGACTTATTTGAGCATAAAATACACAAAATATCATATGATATAATCATATGAAATCCATCAAGAAGAGTATTCATTTTAAGATAGATTAATCCTCTAATCTATATATTTTATTGACTAAGCAAAGAGCTCAAAGTTTAAGATCTCAAGCAATGTAAATAATGAATCAAACTTTATGTGTGAATCCTCATCGTTAATCAGCGTATTCTGATTAGAGCGTGTATATAAGCTTTGTCGTTTTGGGATTCTACCGTTGTCGATCGTTTCTCATATACAATTATGTAATCCCGTTATCGAAAAACTTGTACTCCAAAATAAATATATAGTGAAAGCTTTTTACTGGGCTAGGCCCCGTGGTTTTTTCCCTCTTTTCGAGATTTTTCACGTAAAAATTTTGGAGTTTTCTTGTTCACTCTTTAAACACATGTGTGTGTGATGGATTTCACAAACAAGGCTAAGGCGTAAACTTTCACTCTACTGCAGCTGATTTTCTAGCACGCAACAAGAAGAATATTATTTATTCCAAAGGCTGAGTCATGAAAAAAGGTATATCATATTTATCTAATTTATTAAATATCTATTGTAATATTATATAGATATGATATGTTGCTTAATTTATTGCACTTTTTTAATTAATATAAAAAGAATTTAATTGGAACTATCTCACTCCCAATTATTCTAAACCAATTTATATTTTAATCATTCTTAACAGTGATAAATATATATTATGTATATTATATATGAATTGGTATAATTAAATAATGTTTATATTGTTTAAAGACTAACATAAGGAGAGATATCCATTTTAAAATGAGACTCTTTTTTTATTCATTTAATGGATGAAAAACTCTTTTATAATTACAAATTAAAGTAATGAAAAAATTAATTTGTATTTATCTTATATATCTATATCAACTTTAATTTTATCGACATACAATATATTCTTTTAATTTTTAATTATATCCATAACTAATAAAAAAACTTTCAAAAGACAGTCTCTCTTAATTTTTAAAGGGTTTAAAACAAATTTAAATATAACTTAATTATTTATAAGGTCTATTATTTTTAAAGCATGACAAGAAGAGGAGAACATTTCATTCTTTAACCCTAAAAGAAAGAAACATTTTTTTAAAAAAATTTCATTTATTGGTTCATTATTGCTAGTTGTATGCTCTATTCGATTTTAGGAAAATTTATATACATGCCACACACTTTTTCTATGCGAAAATGTGGATTTTACTTTTAAAGAATTAATGATGGTGCTATTTTTTACTTAATATTAAACATTTGAGCTCTATTTATATAAATATGAAAGTCTAGAATTAAATATATAGATATATAATAATTGTGTGCTATATATGTAAATACCCCTTGATCTTAATATAGATTTTGTATTATCTTTATAATTAGCGCCTTGTAGTAATCCTAGATGGATTTCCTTATTATTGGTTCTTAGCAATGAGGGCTAGAAGGTAGTAATAAATACATATCATAGGTTCTAAGGTTCAAGTTGGAGTTACCCTTACCATTTGCCACCCTACTCTATATAATTCTTATTGCTAGTTTGTGACTTTTTGGTTTGGATAAATCCAAACTTTTGATTACCCATGGTAGATGCTTGTTGATTATTTAGATTGGTTGGTTTCATATTGGTTGCTTATTCATAGATGAGCCTAAGGTTTAGTTCAATTTGATGGCTTTAATTGATTTCTATCATTTGTTTTAATGTTAGTTGGTTATTTTTTTGGTCCATATGATCTTTTAATAGTTTTAGTGGTGCTTACAAATCTTTTGTCATGTAGAGATTGTAATAGTTTGGGATCACTTTTATTTTTTTTATTTTTTGTTTTATATTTATATTTATATTTTATTTATAATTTGTTTTAGAGTAAAATATATTTAGTGGTAATTGATTTTTTTTAAATATTCAAAACATCTAAAATTTATTTTGAGTATTTTTTTTAAATAATGTTATTTAATTTTTAAAACAAAAAATAAAAGTACTTAAAACCACACTAAATAAACATATTTTAAAAAACAATAAGAAACAAAAACAAAAAACACCAACAAAATTGATCCCAAATAACCCTAAAGGTTTGTTGGAGTAGTCTTTTTATGACAATGTTCCCTCTACTTATATGACCTCTAACTAGTTATTATTTGACTTTTGGTTGATCTTTAAGCATTTGATGATATTTTTGCTATGGTTATGATCATTTTTTATTGAGTTATTTTCACTTTGTATTTAGTGTTAACAACTAACTAAGATTGTTTAAGGTTTGTAAGGTTTATATTATAATACAAGATTTATTCATAAGAAGGGTTTTGTGAATGGATCCTTCTATCATTATTTTTTGTGAATTAATGGACTTCAAGCTAAGTCCATAAACTATCTCTTTTTTAAAAAAAAAAACATTGTTTCTAATATTAATTAATTTTATATTTTGTTTTTATTGTCCCACCATCAACTTGGGGGTTATAGGTTTTATGTTCTAATCATAAAGATTGGCTGGAGAATATTAGCTATATTTAGTGGAGCTTAATAGTGGATAAATTTTTTTCAACATTAGTTGATTTTTATCATATCATTACCTATTTTCATTTTTTAAGATCACTTTGTGTTATCAATTAATCTTATTGATAGCGGATAGAATCTTTATTCTAATCTCATATTTATTAAATTATTATTATTATTATTATTTCCCTTATATATATAAATATATATATATTCTTTTTATGAAAGTAGAAAGTTTCAAGAATTGGAAGCAATTACTTTTCTTAATTTGAGTTTAATTTATTTGGTTAAAAAACTTTAAATGAGAGAATTAGCATATATAATTATAAGCCTCATAAGTTTGTATCCTAGAATTAAATACACAAAATCTAAGAAAGGAATTATAAATCATGATTTAAATCACTAGTACATAATTCAAAGCATTTATCTAACTAATCTCAATTTGATTAATTAAAATGATACATTGAGCATTAAAATTTTATGTGAGGATTCTTTAGATCATACACATATTTTAGTGCACCAAACATCGAACTATTGAGTTAGAATCTAATAGTTCTTCTCCACAGTCGATATTATGTTAAAATTATCTTTTGTGGCTTCACCTTTTAAGCCAAGAACTCTAAGCTCTCAAAGCATTAAAGGGCTTAGTATCATGCAATCTCTTAAACAAGTATCATAAAAAGAAAAACACAAAAGCTTAGAAATAAATTGTAAATCTTGATGCCACTCAATTGCTCATAGTTCAAAGCTCTAAGCAAATCCATCCCATCTCAATTTGATAAATTAAAAAAAAAATCTAGGTATTTAGATCCTATGCAAGTTTTCTATATATCCATAAAATTTTTATTTCACCAAACATCAAGTAAAAATTTAATAATTCTCTCCCTTTGTTTAATGATGTGGTAAAATGAAGATCTTTATGAATCCACCGTTTTAAGCCAAGAAATATATGTTCCCAAAGCATTAATTAGCTTAGCATCATGCAATCTTATCAATCCATATGATGTTTAAATTGAACACTTACATGAAAGAAGTACAACTATTGCACATTAAATAGGTTCACAAAACTTGAAATTTAGTTCATATGCCACATAATTTTTGCAACATTTAAATATTTGTTAACTCATCCTAGATAGGGTAATGGTATAGGCTATTCTACAAAAATATGGTTCATTTAATCATTTCTTAAAGCTTTTGCATCATCTTATTTCTATCTCTATCCAAAAATATCTCTTGTAACTTATAGGCCAACCTTTATTATCTTTTTTCCAAAGTGTGATGCTTTAATAAAAGTAAAGATCACTAACATATTTTTTTGGGTTTAGGCTTGTCTAATTACACCCAAGCTTGATCTAGCTCTTTACTCTACTTCGGACTTAGATAACACTATCCTAGACTTCCTTAAGTGGTTCTTAGCCTTCATTTAAATTAATACATACTTTGATTTAGTGTTATGTGGTGTTTTAATTTGGAATCGTTATGGACACAACGTAAATCTTAGGGGGTACTTATTGAAGTGATCGGGTACAACATTAAAGTATGATGTACTATCTCGAAAGATGGAGGCATCACCCTACAATGGACTTAATCACCTATACTGAGATATTTCTCCTACTTTACATGGAAAAGTAAAGCATGGTTTATTTTATGTTCTTTAGTTCCCTATGGAGACAAGCTTTCATAGTTAGTTACATCATAGGAAATGAGATTTCCTAAGAAAACTCTCGATTAAAATAGTTAATCAATTATTTCCAAAGATTTCAAGGCTAAGACTATCAATAAATTAGATATTTTGGAAAATCAAATGAGATTGTTCAATTAGAAGGGTTATTTTAGGTTCCAAAGAAAAATAAGTAAAGAGCACTCATGATACTAGGAAGCCTAGTGAGCACTCCAACTTATCATATGGTGAAGTTTTATATGTTTGAATGAGAGAGTTTGTTTTAATTTAACTTGAAATTTTATTAGAATGTTAGGGCTTATAATCCATCAACACAAGATTATCAAAATGCCTAAGAGGTGAGGATTTATGCTTGTAGCCCAAAGGAAACAAGCAACCCCAAATCCTAAATATAGGGAGCTTTAGCAAGCTAGAGCATGACCTAAATCTAAGCTAAAATGGGACATAAGGGTGTTCCTTCACAATAGAGGATAAACTCGCCCAACTCTTCTGAACTTACAACCGTCTGGAGTGGTCACCAAATAACACCTCCTATGATTTAAACTCATGTAGGTCGATCTTATGAAATTGTAAGATGGCTTAGGTTGTTATTTAATTTGGAAAGAGATTAGAGTCCTAAACTCACTCCCTAAGAGACTAGATCATGACTGATATGAGTATATGACTTAGTCAAAATATATAAATTTTTTTACTTTTTAGATTATTTTGACACAATATTTTGGACAAAGGCTTGGGATATTTTATGCTTAAATGCATGATAAAATTTGGATATTGGCCAAATCAAAAGAGAAAGAGGGTGAATCTCCATCATAAAGGGTTGCTCCCATAGGTCAAGTGGTCCCTAAAGTGCCAAAATGGAGGCCCTAAGTGGTATAATATGACATGCATGATGTGAGACATACAACATACAGCTAAGGGATTGCTAAATCTTTTAGCTATCTTGATTATAAACTAAGCTTTAGAATGAGGTTATGAGTTTTAGTTATGAGATGTTAATTGGGTAGAAAAAAAAATTTTTTCTAAGAGCCTACCGCATCTAGGCCACACATTCAAATATCAATCACTAAGAAACTATGAAAATCATGATGTTCTAGTGCGCAAACTAAACACAATAACGATCATTTTATAGACTACCATAAAAGAATAAGAGGCTGATGCGGTTGGATACCATTGTACACCTCGAAAAATAGAAAAGTTGAGTAGCCGAGCTCCACTCTTATACAACCAGAATTATAAAATAATATTACTACTTAGAATTAAATATATGTTATGGGAGTCTTCATTTTTTATTTATTCTTTCTTCTTTCTTCCTTCTCTTGATTTGATTTGCTCCAAGACATCAGGGCATCCTAGGACTAAGCCTTCTAGCCACTACTCATCCTAATCCTCATAGCATTAATCCTAATTTTTATTACAAAATTATATTTTATAGCAAAGTAAATCTAATACACCTATAAAATAGATATTAGTTAAACATATATACAATTCCAAGTAGTTATATTTCATAATTTGGACTTAGCACCCTACATATGGGTAACCAAGCCCACCTGTCCTAATTAGATTATGCTCAGGGACATAAGCAACTTATAAATAGAACATTTATATTTATTTTCAGCTACCCCTTTAAGCATAATCCCCTACATAAAACTATATTAGGCTATCAATGGCCAAACATATAGTCTATGATCTATATTCCTAACATCCAGTCTAAAATAATATATCATAAAATAAAACACAACATCATACATGAACCATCTTAACCTAGAGCTAAAAGTGGTGACTTAGTATTCTAATGTGTGTGTTTAGGCATAGTGTGATACGTCTTAGCTAGGCTTTGAATTTATAATTTTTTCTATGTTTGGAAAACTATTCAATTTAACATGATGGGTAGTTTCATTTTAAGTTGTTTAGAGGTTAGCAAGTTTTAATTTATATTTTATTTATTTCATTTGATATATAGTTAGCATCTAAGTGTTGTAAAGAGAAGAAAGAGGCTTAACCTTTTTCATCCCTACTCTAAGTTGTTTCCTAAAAGCACATTTTTATGACTTAGTTTCTTTTAGTGAATAATTTATTAAGTGTTTTATTAATCCTAAGTTTAGGTTAACCTTAAAGAATCATATTCAACATGAAATACATCTTAAGATTAATGTGGTTGACTTACTATCACATAGAATATGTTGAATAATTCTTTTTCATCATCCATAACATGTATATGATTTAATACTTAGTATACCCAAACATGCAACATATTTTGGCATACTTAATGATTATGGATGCATATATTTTTAATAGAAAATGGGACTCTCATTCTTTAATCAAATACACACACACACATGTATAAAAGATGTAAGCAAGTATGTGTCGTTGTTTAAACCAGGGAAGTGAGATAATCAAATGACATCCTTGAGACTACTTAAAGCCTCATATTCCGGGATGCCAATACTATATACTTGTTATCTTAAATACATATGAATGTATATACAACTTATAAGAATGAAAATGTATATTTTTGGTCTAATTATTTATACATGTAAAGTAAAGTTCTATACAAATTCTAATACAAATATACATAAGAATGGAATTAAATAAGTGTGTGCCTTTGTTAATCAGGGGAGTGACATAATCAAATGACCTCCTTGGGGCTACTTAAAGCCTCGTATTCCCGGGATGTCTAGACTATATACTTATTATCATTCAAAAATATGTAAATTCATACATGAATATAGGAAAGAAAGCACTACCTTCACATGCTTAAGCTATAAATACATGCAAATCCTATATATATTCAAAATTACTATCACTCCAAATGTTATTACCAATTTATAACTTTTGGAAAATAATTTTGTATTTATTAATGATAATAACCACACATATAATAAGATTAAATCATCGCATGCAATTTTGCATATTTTGAAAATATAAATACATGATATCACATAACATACAACATTTATGGTGATTGAAAAGGAATAGCCAAACGTCTCCACATAATTCATTCAATTACACTAATTTCTAAGGACAATCACATTAAATAAAATTACTTAAGAAAAATCAAAGCTTCTTATTAATTTTGATTTTAGATTTTAATTGAACTTAAAGAGGAGAGATCATTTGTTGTTTATCATCTCATTCCCATGTTGGTGATTTTAATTTGTTTAAGGAAAGATAATTAAGTGATTTCTATAACTTAATTAAGTTAAACTATTAAACAATCTATTTAATTATCATTTTATATGCTTCTTTAATTTAACTAACTATTTAATCATGAGCCACAAATGATATGCACTTAAGAAAAATAAAATTGCAATGCTCCTAAAGGACCTAATGCAATTGCCTCATAATTAGAGATTAATTAGATTAAAGAATTTAATCAAGTACTTTTATGATTTTCTTACACTTATGGGCCAATCATAATTTTCTTAAGGGTCTTAATGATATTGAACACATAAAGAGGAATATTTACATTTTTAAAATTAGATTATCTAATATAGTTAACATTTTAATTTGATTTAATTTGGCCATTAATTGATTAATTAATCTTTTAATTAAACCTCTCATTAATTAACTCTCTTTAATGAAATATTCAAACCCTAATTAAGCTTTAATCACTGTTCAAAACACAATGAAATTATTTTTTATTAAATTCTCCTCTATTTAAGCTTTCCAAAATGTATTTATTTATATTTTTTAGATTTTTCACAATTAGTTATGATTTTAGAAGTTTTAGAGCAATTAATCATATTTTAAACCTTAATAATCCCTAATCAAGTCGGCGCCATGCGAGAGCTGACGTGGCGGCGCTTTCCATGTGGCATCATGGGATTGGCCACTTAAAACGTCCAACGTGACATGTTGAGTCAGCGATGGCGAACGAACTTTCATTTCCGCCATCCGATTAAAGATCGGATGGTGGGGATTAATCTCACGGTTCCTATAGATTAAATCAAATTAATCACGATGGTCTGTTCCAATCACACAGAAGGACGACGAATGATCCGTCATCCCCCGAGCGATGGAAGACGGACACCGTCTGCCCTCCTCCGCTTGATCCAAGCTCACTGGAGCTCGTGAGGTCTCGGGGTCAACTCCAAAAGCTTCAAAAAAAATCTAGAGGTATTTAACAGTGGAAATCACACGAGAACACAATTTATTTCACTAAAGACTAATTCTTAAGATTTTTTCTATGATTTTCTGGAGTTTACCTCGTCGGAGCTTAAGACCGGCGGTCTATTGATCGAGATAGCTTCGTCTTGAAGAGATGAAGCCCTACTGAGAAGCTCGCACCTTGATTCCTTGTCGGTGGTTCTGTGGACAAAGCATCAGCGGAATCGTCATCAGAGTTGGTCTTGGATAGGTCTACGGTGCTTGAATTGATCGGGAATCGATTCATTCTTGATCACGGAGATAGGGGAAGGTGTAGGTGAAGTTAATTAGGAAATGATGGAGTTTAGGTGGGGTTGGACAGAGCTAGGCCTCGGTTTCACTCGATTTTGACTTCATCGGTAATGGGGAGGCTCAAAGGATTCAGGAAATCGCTCAGGAGGCTCGTCTCGACTCACTCTTACTCTGAGAATGCTTGGTTGTGTGTTGTAATGAGATGAGGAGGAGTATACTATTTTCCCCCCTCAAATTCGATGGCCCAGATTGGTCCTACCTTGTGCAGACATCCAATTGGCACAGAGGACGCCGAGGCATGTGATGTGGCTCTGCTTGAGTAAGGGTCGGTGGTGCCAAGGCTGAGGTGGAGTGTCCTTGCTTCCCTAACTGAGTTAATGAAAGGAGGAGGGTTAGCTCACCTCCCTTGACTTATGGTTGACCCAACCAGCTTTGTGTCAGGTTAGCCATAGGTTCAAGGGTCCAAACTAAGCTAAGGGTGGCTACCAAATGCAAATGAGGGGGTTTGACCACCAAAAAGTGGGTTTTGTCCTATTTGGAGTGCTTTATCCAATGGGTAATGAATAAATTCAAATTTGGTTTGAGTTGGTCTAGATTTGGGCTGACCCATGTGACCTAAAGATGGGTCATGCCAAATTTGAGTGGGTTTGGGCTTTAGTTTAGTTGGGTTTGGCTCAATTTGACTCATGTAGATCAAATTAGGCTAGGTTAGAATAAGTTGACCAATTGGTCAAATTGAGTCAAAATATGAGTTAACACAAGTTCAAATGATGATTTGGGATGTTTAGGAGTAATTGGTTTGATTTAATTTGGATTAGATTTGAATTTGACTCATATGAATTCATATGGGTCAAATAGGCTAAGTTGACCAATTTGGTCAAATTGACCAAATTGGCTTGGGTTAAGTGTTGGTTTAGGTTCAACTAATAATTTGAAGATGATTGTAGGTGTTGATTTCAATCACTTTGGATTTATGAATGATTTAGACCAATTTGATAATTTAGGCCAGTTTGGGCTAAATGGGTCAATTGGGTTCAATCAAGAGTTTGGTCATCTTCAATAATCAATTTGTGATGGATTTGAGTCATTAGTTACAATCCATTTTGGATTAGGATTTGATTTGGCCCAACTTGGCCTTTTAAGTCAAATTGGGCCACTTGGTTAAAGGGCCAATTGGATTTAATTTGACTCAATTGATGGTCAAGTCATGTTCAAGAATCAATTTTGGATTGGTAGGGATCATTAGTTTCAATTGATTTGAATTGGGATGAGATTTGGTTTATTTTAGTTCATGTAGACTAATTGGGTCAACTTTGGTCAAGTGATCAAACTAGCTTAGTTTGACCTAATTGGTTACAATTGATCAATCAAGGATAATCAATAATTAAAATAGGAGTATTTGGATGGTTTGGTTCAATCCAATTTAGGTTGGATTGGAGTTTTATTCAAATGAGTCTTTTAGGTCACTTTAGGTCAAGTGAACCTAATGGGTCAATTGAGTTAGTTTTGGGTTGAATTAGTTTGAATTGAGTTTGATAATTGATTTTGGATTGATTGATGGCTTTGATTGCAATTGATTTAGGTTTAATTGGATTTTGGCTTATTTGGATATTTTGGGTTCAAATGGGCTAGCTTAGGTTGATTGAATTGATTTTGATAAATGGGTTTGATTGTAAATTTTGGTAGAGTTTGGAATGAAGGTTTGAATGGTTGGAGTGCTTTTGTGAAAATCAATCGAATTTGGTTTGATTGAAGAAATTTTGGTTAAGTTCATATGATTGGCTTAAGGGATCTAGATGGATTTAGGTTTAAATCATTTTGGCTTGGAGCTTGGGTATGAAATAGAATTAAATTGGGTTTTGGCTGGATTAATTTGAGATTGGATTTTGCTAAGGGGATATGCATGGGTCTTGGTTTAGGCCATAGGGTGGGTAGGTTACCTTTAGACCCTAAGACATAGCCTAAACCTATGGCAAGTCCTCCTAAGTCTCTAGGTTTGGATTAAGTGTTCGCTTAGTTAGTAGAAGTGTCCTATGACTAAGAAGATCCTAGTGTCTACAAGACTCCTAGGTCAAAGATGAGAAGATTGAATTAGGTCAACATGCTACGTAATATAAAATAGGTGGACTCCCCAAATCTAAAATAACACTAGTGCACCCTAATAAAACTTATGATGTTATTGGATTCCTTATAGACCTCTTAGGCCTCGAGTGAGCTCAAAACTTTATATTGATTCACTATCAATTAGTAGACCCAAGCAAGTTTATTAGTTTACAGATCACAATACACCAATGACAAAGGGATAATGAAGGTAGAAAAATATTTTATGAGTTGATGAAAAACCAATGGAGTGAGGAAGGTCTATGATTAGATGAGAATTAGAGGGAGGAGATGGCACAAGCTTATAAATCTTGGAAAACCCAAGCAAGCATTTTTAAGGTTGGCATAGGTTTTATGAAGCCATCAAATGGGTTTATGAGATGTAAGGAGAGATTTAGAGTTAAATAATTAGGTTAGCGTTGACCTCACTGGAGTGATGATTCTTTTTTTTTATCTTAGACTTAGGAGTCCTAGACACTTGGACTTTCCTAGTCATATGACACTTCTAGTGATTAAGGGAACACTAAACCCAAGCCTAGAGACTTAGAAAGGTTTGCCCTAGGCTTAGGCTATACCTTAAGACTAAGGGAACATACTTATTCTATGGCCTAAACAAAAACCAATGCCTATCCGCTCATGCAAATTCAACCCCAAATCAATACAATCAAACATAATTGAATCCCATTTCATATCCAAGCTCCAAACCAAAATGATTTAAAACCAAACCCATCTTAACCCCATGATCCAATCCTATGGATTCAACCCAAAGCTCCTTCAATTAAACTAAACTCAATTGATTTTCACAAAATACTTTAACTATTCAAATCTCTATTTCAAATCCTTCCAAAACTTACAATCAAATCAAACTAATCAAACTAATTCAATCAACCTAACTTGACCCACTTGACCCAAAGGGTCCAAATGAGCCAAAATCTAATTAAATCCAAATCAATTATAATCAAAGCCATCAACCAATATTAAATCAATTATTAAACTCAATTCAACCTAATCCAACTCAAATTGACCCATTTAGTTCACTTGACCCAAAGTGACCTAAAAGACCCATTTGATCCAAACTTCAATTCAACCCAAATTGGATTGAATTAACCCATTCAATACTTCTACAATGATTGTTGATCACCATTGATTGTCCAATTACAATCAATTGGGTCAAACCAAGATAATTTGATCACTTGACCCAAGTTGACCTAATTAGCCTATATGGACCCAATTGAACCAAACTTCAAAAACTCAATCAATTGAAACCAATGCTTTCAATCAATCATGAATTGATTATTGAACATGATCAAACTCTCAATTGAACCCAATTTGAACAAGTCAACCCAATTAACCCATTTGGCCCAAATTGACCTAAAGGGTCAAATTGATCTAAATCATTCCCAAATCTAAATTGAATTAAACCAAAACCTACAATCATTTAAAATCATTTTCAAATCATCAATTAAAATAAACTAACCCCTAACCTAAGACAATTTGGCCAAATTGACTAAATTAGTCAATTTAGCCCATTTGACCCATATGAGTCAAATTCAAATTCACTTCAAATCAAATCAAACTAATTGAACCTAAATATTCTAAATGATTATTTGAACATGTTCAAACCCTTGGTTTAACCCAATTTGATTCGTGGATTAACTAACTCAATTTGACCCAATTTGACCTACATTTGTAAAATTGAGCCAAACCCATTCAAACCCAACCAAACTTGGCGTGACCCATCCTTGGGTTAGCCCAGATCAAACCAACCCTTCTTGACCTGAATTAGGACAAAACCCATTGGGTAAACCCCTTCAAATGGGACAAAATCCTCATTTGGATGGCCAAACTCACTCTCCTACTCTTGGCAGCCACCTTAAGCTCAATATGGACAAGAGGACCATTGGCTCACCTAACCCAAAGTTGATTGGATGAGCCATGGCTCAAGAGAGGGTGAGTTTACCCAAGCCTTCCCATTGGAACACTTGGAGGAGAGGGTACACACATGGTCACCCACTCCCTTCCTCCGACCACTCAAGAGCATCCACCTTAGCCCATCACTGCCATCCCCAATCATTTGCGCCAGCCGGATGCCTGTTAAAAGTCGATTGATCCTAGCCATGGATCAATCGGGGAGGAGGGTATACTCCTCCCCATCCCATTTCAAACACATAGAGAGCTTCGATGAGTTGAGACGAGCATCCTAGAGCTTTTCCAACCTCCATTGAGCTCCACATCACCGACGACACCAAACTCGAGTGAAATAGAGCACCCTCTCTGTCCAACCTCACTTAAACTCAACCAAATCAAAATTAACTTTCCCACACCTTCCCCAAGCTCAAGCAATCCAAAATGAATCAATTCTCAATCGATTTGAGCACTGAAGACCACTCTTAGACCAACTCTAGTGAGCTTAGCGACAGCGTTTGGTCCACAGAGCTACCAGTGGAGAGGCAACTCACGAGCTTCTCAATAGGGCTTCATCTCTTCAAGATGAAGCTACCTCAGTCGTTGGACCACCGGTCTTGAGCTCTAACAAGGTATTTTTTCAGAAAATCATAGAAAATCCAATAGGAGTTAGTCTTGAAGAGTTTTGTGATTTCGTGTGTTTCCGACCATAGGATCTCCTTTGATCTCTACTTTAAACATTTTGGAGTCGATCCTGGTGCCTCATGAGCTCTAGTGAGCTTGAATCGAGAGGAGGAGGGTGGACGATGCCCAACTTTCGATGTTTACGGGACGAAGGATCATCCACCGTCTATTCCATGTGATTTGAATGGATGACTATGATTAATCCAATGGAAAATATTAATTTAATAAATTAAGAACCAAATGATTAATCCTCACCATATTATTTGAGATCGACGGTAGGGACGAATTGAACCATCGCAAACTCGATGCCAGCTTGAATGGTTTAAGTAGCAAATCCTGACGTTGAAAGTGCCACCACGTCGGATGGTTTAAGTGGTGCCTATGGGATTAAGGATTAATTAAGGTTATAAATATAATTAATCACTCAAAACTTTGAAAATCATAACCAATTATAGAAAAATTCTAAAAATATGAGTAAACCTATTTTGAAAAGAATAGACATAAGAGAATTTAATAAAAATAGTTTCATTATGATTTGAATAGTGAATAGTGCTTAAATAGGGTTTAAAAGTTTTTCTAATTAGGTTAATTAAGCCATAATTACTTGGTCAATTGATCTCAAATTTGAAATGTTGATTTAATGGGATGTCCTCTACCTCCCATAATTTTTTTTTGGATTATTGGCGAGGTAATTGGGGGAATTTGAAATTCAAACCCTAATCACCCTCATTAAGTGATTTACTAATTATTTAAAATTCCAAAATAGTAAAATTAACTAATTAAACTTGATTACTCATTGGTAATAGTGGAATGATGAAGTAGAGTGATTAGGCTCCCATCTTAATTGTTTCCCTAAGTTCATTTTATTTGAGAGGATTAATTAATTCATAATTTAATTAAATATAATTAAGCAATTTAAATGACCAAATTAAATTAAATTAAACAAATGATAATTAGATCAGATAATTTAGTTTGAATTAGTGGATTCCTCTTTATGTGTTCAATAGCATAAAGAGTCTTAAGGAAATTATAATTAACCCATGTGTGTGATAAAATCATATAAGTACTTAATTAGATTCTTTAATTTAGCTAATACTTAATTATGAGCTTCATTGTATTAGGTCCCTAAGTGCATTGCAATTTTAATTTCTCAATTGCATATTATTGGAAGCTCATAATTAAATGATTAATTAAATTAAAGGAGCATAGGAAAGGGTAGTTGAATGAATTGCTTAATGATTTAAACTTAATTATTTCTCCTTAAACATATTAAATCATCAATATGGGATGGGGTAAAATAGCAAATGTTATTCCTCCTCTTTGAGTTTAATAATTCAAATCTAAAATCAAATCTTATAAGAAGCTTTGGTTTTTCTTAAATAATTTTATTTAATGTGATTGTCCTAAGGAATTAATGTAGTTGAATGAATTATGTGAAAATGTCTAATTATTCCTATTCAATCATCATAAATTTTATATGTCATTTGATACCATGCATTCATGTCTTCTAAATCAAATAAGCAAATGAATATACTTGTGTACAGTTACATGTGTTGAATTAATCATATTATATGTGTGGTTATTATCACTAATAAATTCTAAATTATTTTCAAAAATTATAAATGAACAGTTAGAGTGATATTATCTATGAATATTATATATGATTTGCATATGCTTATGATATAAACATGTTGAAGTATTGCTTCATCTTTATAGTTTATGTATGGGTTTACATATGTTTGAATGATGATAAGTATATATTTTGGACACCCCGAGAATATGAGGTTTTAAGCAGCCCCATGGTGGTCTTAGATTGCCTCACTTCCATAGTTAACAAAAGCACATACTTATTTAATTTCATTCTTATGTGTACTTATACTAGAATTTGGATAAAGCCTTACTTTCCATGTGTAAATAATTCACAAAAATGTAATATATTGCATGATTTTCATTCTCATGATTGTGTATACATTCATATGTATCTAAAATAGCAAAATATATAATATGGACCTCTCGGGAACACAAGGCTTTAAGTAGCCAGGAGGTCTTAGATTACCTCACTTCCTAGTTTAACAATGGCACATACTTGCTTAACTCTCTAATACATGTGTATGTGTATTCAGTTAAAGAATGGAATCTCTCTTTTCTATCAAAATATATGCATTTATAATCATTCAAGTGTGCCAAAAATATATTGCATGTATAGGTATATTAAGTCATAAATCATATGCATGCTATTGATGATGAAATGAATGGTGTAACATATTTTATGTGATGGAAATTTAATTATATTAATCTTAAAATGCCTTTCATATTGAATAGGATTTTTTAAGGTTAACCCAAACTTAAGATAAATAAAACATTTAATAAATCATTCACTAAAAGGAACCAAATCATAATAACATACTTTTATAAAATAAATCAAGTTAAGGATACCTCTTCCTCTTTTTATAACAAATAGAAGCTAAGTAAATATCAAATAAAACAAAAATATAAATTAAAATCTACAAATTCTCTAAATAACTTAAAGAAAAACCACCAATCATGTTAAATTAAATAATTCTAAACTTAAACAAGTATAAATGTAAAAGCCTAGTTAAGACATGCCACTAAGCTTCAGCACACACATTTGGATACTAAGTCACCACTTCTAGCTCTAAGTTATGATAATGTATGTTGTGATATTGTGTTTTATTTTGTGATTTAATATTTTAGACTAGTTGTTAGGATTATTATTTGTAGACTGGATGTTAGGTAGTTATTAGCCTAATAATGTCTTTTGTTGGAGATTGTGCTAAATGGGTTGTTGTAATCATAAATATAAATGATTTTGCTTGCAGGTTGCTTATGCTACTAAGCATAATCCATATTAGGACGGGTGGGCTTGGTTACCCATGTGTAGGGTGTTAAGTCCAAACTATATAATATAATTGATTGGGTTTGTATAGATGATTTAGCTATCATATGTCTTGCAGGTGTAGTTAGATTTTTACTTTCCAAATATGTAATTTTTGTGATAGGAATTAGGATTAGTACTAAGGGGTTAAGGATGAGCAGTGGCTAGAAGGCAAAGTCCTGGGAGGCCTTATGAAGCCTTGAAACAAATCAAATCAAATAAAAAAATGAAGAAAGAAGAGTAAAAAATGAAGACCCCCATACCATCTATTCAATTTCAATTGTAATATTCTTTTATAATCCATATTATATAAAAATATAGCTCAGCTACCCAATTTTTTTCTTCTTCTGGGTGTACGATGGTACCCAGCCACATCGACCTTTTATTCTTTTACGAAATATATACATGTTTGATTATTGTGTTTAGATTGTGTAATAAAAATTATATCTTCTTCATAGGTTTCTTAACTTGATGTTTGAATGTGTGGTCTGGATGTGTTAGGCTCTTTAGAAAAATAATAAATCATCTATCCTAATCAATAACTCATAAAAAAAAATTTAAATCAACTTACAACTTCATTCTAAAGCCTAGGATATAATCAAGATAATTAAAAGATTTAGCAACCCCTTAACTGAATATTGAATGTCTAGCATCATGCATATCATCTTATTTCACTCTTGAATATGGAGGGTCTCCATTCTTGCACTATAGAGAACGCTTAACCTGTGACAGCACCCCCTCATGATGGAGAACACCTCCTCTCTCTGATTTGACTTGTAACTCAATTTCATCATGCATTTAGGCATAAATGTCCTAAGCCGTTATCCAAATGAATGTGTTAAAATGATATAAAATTTGTAAATTTTGCATTTAGTTTAAGTGATGATTTCATACTAATCATATTCTAGTCTCTTAGAGAGTGAGTTTAGGACTCTAGTCTTCTTTCTAAATTAAATAATAGCCTAACCATCTTACAATTACATAAGACCAACCTACATGGGTTTAAAGCATAGGAGGTGTTAGCTGGCGGCCATTCTAGGCGGTTGTAAGTCTAGAAGAGTCGGGCAAATTTATCCTCTCTTATGGAGGTAAACTATTATGTCCCCCTTCCATTTAGGTTTAGGTCGTGCTTCTAGCTTGTGTTAAAGCTTCCTAAATTTAATATCTAAGATTACTTGTTTCATTCAGACTACAGTATAAATCTTCACTTCTTAGGCATTTACATAATCTTGTGTTGATAGAATTGTAAGCCTTATCATTCTAATAAAATTTTAATTCAAATCAAAACAAATCTTCTCTTTCAAACATATAAAGCCTCACCATAGGATAGATTAGAGTGCTCACTAGGCTTCCTAGTATCATGAGTACTCCCTACTTATCTTCCTTAGGAATCCAAAATAAGTCTCTCTAAATTGAATTTTTCCACTTGATTTTTCAAAAATAACCAATCATTGATAGTCTAGCCTTGAAATCTTTGGAGATATGATTGACTACTTTAATCGAGAGTATTCTTAGAAAATTCCTATTTCCTAGGATGTAATTAACTATAGAAGCTTGCATCCATAAGGAACTAAAGAACATGACATAAAATAAACCTTACTTTACTTTTTCATATAAAGTAGGAGAAAGACCTCTGGTATATACGAAGACTCATCTATCTTAGGAGTCCTTATTATATGATTAGATCCATTGTAGGGTGGTGTTTCTATCTTTCATGATAGTACATCATATATTAATGTCATACCAGATCACTTCAATAAGTACCCCCTAAGATCTACGTAATATCCATAATGACATCCAAAATAAAACACCATAGTTAGGATGAGATCAAAATTTTATTTGGCAATGGAGGAAAATATGGATATAGAACCATAATTAGGGTTTGAAGATGGTGAAGAGGCCAAGAGGAAGTTTTTTTTAGGATTTATTTTGCATGGTGCTGTGAGCATTGGAGTGAGTGTTAAAGGTTTAAAGATAAAGTATAAGAAATAAAAAATAGTAGTAGTTACAAGTGTTATAATATAGTAGTTACAAAATAAAATAAGACTCACTAATGACATAATGACTTTAGCCACCAAGTGAAATTAAAGATATAATATGCAATAGCACTTTAAAATTTTTATTAAATAAGTAAAGTCTAAACTATAACTAATATATATATATATCTTCATTTTGAAGATTAAGAGTCAAAATTTTAAAATTATAATAAAGAAAAGGGATGTTTCTTGAAATTAATATGTGGTTAGGAGCAAGGTGAAGTGGCATAGCCAACTCTATTCAAAGGTAGTATCTAATCAGTTTCTTTTGGATGGTAGAGAATATTCAATAACTACACCAAAAAGTCCCCTTGTTTTGTGGAGATGTTTAAGTGAGTCATCAAATAGATCTTTACTCAATTTAAGGCAAATAAGGTATTTTCTTATTATTAACATTGATCTTTATATGTCTTTTAACATAATAAAAATATATTACAATAAGACAATACAAGTTATAATATTAATTATCTCTTAGATATAATACCAAAGTAAAAAAAAACTCAATTTAATATTAATAATGGAAAGTAACTTGAACCTTAATCATTATCTCCATTATGGACCTTGTAATTGGTTAATGTTTTATTGTATCAACTCCTAATCAATAAAGCTCTAGGTTGCTAGTGGCTCCTTTAGACCCAAAAGACCATTAGCACCTCTTTAACACTTATGTGGCTTAATCCTAGGTGCCTAAATCCATTTACTTTAACTCATAGTACTCACTAATTAAGCTTTGGATGGCCCAAGGTCGAAACTAAAACTCAATAATTTTTTTAAAACTTATGATTAGATTATAATTAATTTAGAGCAAGAAATAAACCATTGTGAACCCTAACCCTAGCCTAGTTAACCTAAAACTTAAAGCTCAAACAATGGATCTAAGTTAGAAACAACATATATTAAGGCTTATATAAACATAAATTGATCTCTTCCTAGTCCCTAGGGTGCTCAACAACAACAACAACAACAAGCCTTCATCCCACTAAGTGGGGTCGGCTACATGAATCCTTGACAAATTCTCATTTAATTTAAGTATACTAAGGTCATTTTTTATACATCTTAACCAAGTCTTTTTTAGGTCTACCTCTACCTTTCTTAATATAAGGAAAATCTAATGCATATAATCTCCTAACTCATCGATGAGACATTTTATGTTGCCAAATCATCTCTTAATCTCTCTAAGCAAATCGTTAGAGCTACTCCAACTTCAACATAATTCAATTTTATCTCAAGAGTAAAGCCACTCATCCACCTAAGCATCCTCATCTCAAGTAACTTAACTTAGTCTTATGCTTCTCTTTTATTGGCCAACATTCACTTCATAAGTCATGTGTCTCACCACCATCTTATAAAATTTTCCTTTACGTTATGGAACTTTTCTATCACACAATAGCATTCCTCCACTTCAACCATCCAACTTGAATTCTACTAATAACATCTCCATCTATTTCACCATTATTTTGAACAATAGAGCCTAAATATCTAAATCGCTCACTCTTATTAATGATTTGTTCACCTAATGTTACAACACTACCACTATAACTTCTACAACTAAAATTACACTCCATATACTCAATTTTAAATCTACTAAAAAACCTTTAGACTCTAATGTTGACCTCCATAATTCAAGTTTCTCTTGGACTCCTCTAGTCTTATCAACAAGAAGAATGTCATCAAAAAAGCATACAGGTACATCTTCCTAAATGAAGTAAGAACATCCATAACTAAAGCAAAGAGATAAGAGCTTAAAGTTGATCCTTGATGTAATCCAAGGAAATAGAAAATATTTTGTCAATCCTCCTTGTGTTTGGACACAAGTGATAGCTCGATACATATATCCTTAATTACTTGAATATAACCAATATTAACTCCTTTTGTTTAGAACTCTCCAAAGAACATCTCTTGAAACTTTATCATAAGCTTTCTCTAAATCAATAAATATCATATGTAGATCCTCCTTACTTTCTATATACTTATCAAACCTCTTAACAAATGTATAGCATCCATAGTAGATCTAATGTGGCATGAAACCCAAATTGTGAGAAACTTTTGTATCACATTGTAACCTATGAATTACTCTATAATTTTAATGTATGACACATTAACTTAATTCCTCTATAATTTGCACACTCTTGTGCATCACCTTTATTCTTATATATAGAACCAACAAACTCTTTTCCACTCATGGCATCTTTTAGTATTTAAAATAGCATTAAAAGATTTGTAAGCCAAGAAATTCCTTGATCTCCTAAACATTTTACACTTCAAATATAAGTCCTACTATTTTTCCACATTTCATTTTCTTTAGAGCTTCTCTAACTTCAGATTTACTAATACGATAATAAAAATAACATTCTCTATTTATGTTAAGGGTATTAAGGTTGCTAAGATCAATTGTACTTTCAGATTCCCTAGGGTGCTCATTTGAATAAAAATACGATGGAAGTTTAGCCCAATTGACACATTAATGACTTATATCAACTAATTAAGCTTCAATCTACTAAGTTGATGTTAATTTAACCTTATACTTGATGTTGTCAAGTATAATCTAAATGAGACTCAACCTATTAGACCATATATTGGATTGACTTAAGTTGCTACTTCAGACAAATCCTAGATGGTTAGAATCTACTTAACTTAGACAAAAGTAGACTGATGCTATGTAATTGATCAATTAAGTAAAATTGAATCCTCATATAGCTTTAAGTTCATATTGTAAATGGATCAGAACCACTAGGACCAAACTAAACTTAGTATAATCATTAAAAGTGAATTTTTGTTCAAATTAATTTACTAAAGCCAACCAAACCCATAAGGGATTAACGCCCAAATTAACTCGTATTGACTTCTAAATCCATTAGCCTAAACCCTCAACCAAGCCTTTAAACTCACTTAAATTTTTATCTCTTAGAAATAGGATTAAACTAGCTTAATTATGAAGAAACCAAAAATCCAAAGTAAGCTTTAATTCATACATAATATCTTAAATTAAAGCTTCCATTAGTCTCTAATTAGCCTCAGCACCTCTCTATTATAAGACCGTCCACCTTTTCACCTTCACGCTAGTCGACACTGACTTTATAATCATATTTATAACCAATATTTAAGAAGGTAAAGACAACCTTCACATTTTTTACTATTACATACACATGGTAGATTATAATGACTTCTTTCTTAATTATTGTTAGCTCTCCATTTATCGTATTTTCTTTGAAGAAAAAGATAGAGGAATTTTAAGAGAGCACATTCAATTTTATTCTAAAATAAAAAAGAGCTATAAAAGCATCCTTACAGGTCCCTTTACTTTTTGAGCCCTTTCAAATTTTCCTACAATGTCTTTTCTTATTATATCCCCTAATATTATGAATACTTTTTCAACAAAGTTATCTAGGAGGAGCCACTTTGTCTTATTGCTTAAAATGCCTTCAACTCATCCAAGCAAAGGTTTTCAATCCATGATTAAGCTAAAGCCTCTTTGGTCAGTTAACCATCCTCAAACTTTAGCTACTTTTCTTATTCAGTCAAACTCTAGCGCATAAATAATGATAATATATCTTCCTTACACGATCATATTTGTCTCATCATGCTAATCAATTTGGGTATCTTGGTTATTAGATTCCTTCAAGGATTATCTATCAATTGATGTACTTAAGCTAAATGATTTATGATTTCATCTTAAGGAAGAAGATAAAATCAGGTTCACCAATTTTGAATAAATTAAGATCCAAGACCCTAATATGCTTATGAACTTATCTAACACTTTGTCATAAACTTAGCCTAATATAATTAAGATCATATGCTTCCACATCATATATTTATCAAGTCACCCATTTCTCTTCGTTATGACCAAAATTGTCATCTAGACTTCATTTAAGAGTCCATATGTGTGATCCTAGCCATATGTTCTACTCATTTAGCTAGAATTATGACAAGTGTTTTGGTGGATGTGTACTTGAATTTTGGAATTAATAGATTTTTATTTTAAAAAAAAATAAATTAGGTATATGCATAATTATAGGAAAACCATAAAAAATATAAAATTATATAGTTAAATATTCTTGATTTTATGATATAGTCAAATCACATTCGAAAAATACAAAATTTTTATATCACTTACTTTGAAATATTTTAAAATTAATTAAAATTTTAAGTATTCAAAAAAAATATTAGTGTCTTAAAGAATCTATGAAGGTAGAATGAGTCTAGATTAACTATTACTTTAAAATTTTAATCCAACGATAAATATGCTTTAGCTACTTTCAAAACTAAAAATACTAAATATCTTCTTGCAAAACCATCATGCTAAAATTTACTTTGTTCTTAGTCCAAAGATATCACATGTTTAAGAAAGATAAAAAAGGAAAAGATATAAAAAAACCCACCAATTTTAAAAAGATCTTCCATATGATTCAACATGTTCACTTAATAGAATGTTTTCAGTATTAGAATTACGGTACCATCATTCTTTCGTCGATGTAAAAATACGATAGTTCATTTATGGAAATGAGCCGACCACGGCATCATATGTGTATGCAAAATATGTTTTTTGCTAGATGCTCTCCTTTTTGCTTGTTTTTATTTTTATTAAAAAAATAATATTAAATACATGCAAAATGCATAATTATAAACTCAAAATGATCCCATTGATTATATGATGTATTTTGTGCATTTGAATGTCAAATGAAAATTATAAAATTTTATAATTTGAAATATTTATATAAACATTTATATTTGAGAGCTATTTGGATTTAAAAAAAGTTTAGGATATTTTAAAGAATCTTGAAATGAGAATGATCTGCTTTTAACATCAAGATTCGCTATTTATTTTAAGTGTCATATCAAAATAAATATTTTCAAAAATATTTAAATAAGCTACATTTAAAAAACGAGGTGTTCTTAATTTTATAAAAGCAAGAATATAAAATTAGAACTCAAGCATTGGGTTAAATTAAAATATATTTTAAAATAAATTAATCTTTAAAATTCTAAATAAATTAATAAATTAATTAAAAGGTGTTAAAAAAAATCATTTAAAAACCATTAAATGAAATTTAATTGATTAAAATAGTCATTAAAATAATTTAATTACTTTCAAATCATTAAATTATTTTTAAATCAACTAATTCACTAATTTTTTTAAAATCATTTAATTTCTTTAAACTATTTAAATCAAGTTTAAATATTTAAATATATTGATATGTTACATTTTTTCAGTTTCACTTCATTTTAAAAATCCCTAAATCCTCAATTACATTGAAGTCTTTAAATCTTTAAATAGTTTTAATTCCATATTAAGATCTTATTAAATTAATTTAAATAAATTAATGTTAATCCTAATTAAAATGTTAAACTATACTAAAACACTTCAAATTAATCTTAAAATGATTTAAAACCAATCTTAAATCATTACAAGATTCACATCCTTAAACTAAACTTGACTAAATTAATTACTCAATCTAATAAATTTAAGTGTCAAGTTAACAAGTACACTTAGCATGTTTACTCATACACCCTATGGAATTAGTTTACTTTGCATATGGGTCAAGTAGAATATTTTAGTAAATTATGAGTAATTTAGACTTTTCAATTAAATTAAGCACAAACTTGGTGATGTGAATGACACACTCTTAAACATCCCTACTTTCTCATATCTCCTTTTAAAATATTATAGATGTTGTGATATATTATTTTACTTTTATTAGATGCTTATTAAAGCATCTTATTATACTATGAGCTCTTCTACAAGTCCTTAGTGTTGTGTCTAATGACACTTAATCTATGTGTTTAGTATTGTACCCTTAAAGTCACAAAATTCTAAGGATGGATCAAAATTTATGTGAATCAAAATTGTGTTGGACTTGATTGATTTAAATTAATATAATTATATATTTTATGTTTATATTTATACTATATTTGTCTAATAATTACACTTCTTCTTTAGGCTCTCCTAAGTATTATATCTTTTACCTTAAATCATTAAGCAATTTTTAAAACAATCATGTAATAAGAATTCTTATTAAACATTGCATGGTACCTACCATAGACAATATTTCAAAATAATCAACTCTTAATTCTTTTATGTTTTCATGGTGATAGAAATAGTGGTTTAATTATATATATCAATCAAAAATAATAATGTTTTAATAATTAAAATATTAATTTAACTAATTCATATATTTATAGAAATGTGTGAGATAAGAATAAATACCTTCTCATATAAGGATAGATACTTTAAAAAATATACATTTAAGTAGTATTAAATGCATACGATCAAGCTTCTTAGAATAAATAATTTACTTGTATGACCCAATGCATAAATCTAAAATAACCTAGTCTATATTGCATGGAGATAGAAATAATGGTTTAATTATATATATCATTAAATAATGCTCTAATAATTAAAATATTAATTCAATTAATTAATATATTTATAGGTTTGTGTGAGATAAATTAGAATAAATACCTTCTCATATAAGGATAGATACTTAAAAAATATGCATTTAAGTTAGTATTAAAATGCATATGATCAATCTTCTTAGAATCAATAGTTTACTTGTATGACATAATTCATAAATCTAAAATAACCTAGTCTATATTGCATTCATTAAGACTATTATGATATAGTTTTTAAAAATGCTTAGGTGGGTGTAGTTGGTAGTCCCTTTCATATAAGATTATAAGACCAAAAGGTTGAGATTTCTAAATCTCTTTGAATTTTAAAATGTAAGTCCAATATTAATCACATATTACATTAAATCTAGGTCAAAGGCATGATCTTAGTTATATTAGAAGTCCAAGTCTTAGATTTTGGTTCATTTCTTATGTCTTCAAATATTATATTATAAGCCCTTGTCTGGGCTAACTCTCGATTATGAAGATATTAATAATTGTGAAATTTAAAGCTCATTTTCAACATATGAATGAACATAAATCTAAATCTAAAGTTAATAGCAAATTGACAATTGCCCATTAAAGGCTAGAACCCTTTGAACATTTTGATCTTTTTTATAGTCATATGCTCATACCTTAATTTTCTTAGCTTCTATTGCACCTTTCCTTTAAGCATTTCCTAATTATTAAATCTTAAAGCTTAAATACTTTAAAATGACATTTAAAAATAAAATATATATAAGTTATGACTTTCATTAAGAGTTTTTTAAGGATTAGATTCTTAATTAGATGTAATTAACTAAATAAGCTTTCTCTTATTAGGAACATGAACCTCATATTAAATGAACTCATTCACAATTTGGTTGAGTGATATGTGGATGTATTGGTTGTCAAAAGCAAAGTTAAAGAAGATTTCTCTTCAATTTGTTTATTGATAAAATCTTATGATACATCTTTTAGAATGCAATTTTGGCATTATATTTAAATTTTTTAGATAGTGTATAAAGGCATAGAAATTAATACCATTAAGATTGAAGCTATGATAGATAAAAATATTATAGAAGCCTTACAAAATTAAGATTATATATTTTAAGATGTTTTTGATAAGGTTAAACTAAACTTTGACCCTTACTCTATGGAATTGTCTAGTTATAAATATTAGACCATGCATAAAGTAAAACAAAAGGTTTTGTGTTATTGGGTTTATATTTTAAAGTAAATTAAATACAAAATTTACATAGGAGATTTATACTATCACATAACATCTATTTTTAATGAATTTTGTATTTTTCCAAATCAAATGAAATTCAAATGTAAGAAAAGCTCATGTCCTACTTCCTCACCTTCCCAACTAGCTATCAATCCCCACCACAACTACCACCCACCACTATCGCCTGTCTTTCATGTCAATCATTGTCGCCCATTGACATTAATTACCAATATCTATCGTACTTCAATGCATTTAAAGTATATCACAACAATCATAAAAAAAATTCACCATATTTGATTTGATCTAGAAAAATAACTTTAGATTTTCTAAAATGCATACATTTAAAATACTGTATATTTTTAAAATACATGTATTTAAAATCACCCAACCAAAGAACACCAAAAGGAAATTCATGTTTGTTGGTGATGGGGGAATGTTGCTCTTGATTGGATAGCCAACTTTTGTTCTCATCTAAATGAGCTAAAGTTATCTACCATAATAACATTCCATTCAATTTAAGTAGTCTAATTAGAGTGGGCTCTTGAGGTCTTCTTTATTTTTTTTATTTCCTTTGTTTTTATATTGAGCTATTATTAATTGCATTTTTTTTCTTTAGCTCTTTAGTTATATCTATATTTATAATTGTGTTATTGTCTTCCCCTTCTAGGCTTTTCAATTCCATACAATATGAAAATTTACCTTGCTAAGAAAAAAGATGTTTGTTATATTTGTTACATAATGTTAAAGGTTTTTAATCAAAACTTATGAACATTTAAAAGAAAGTTTCATTATGGTTTAAACAAGGTTTAAATATGGAGAGAACAAAATTCAAAAGACAATTGAACCTCTTCAAGTCATGTTTGAAACTTTTGAGAGAGAGAGAGAGAGAGAGAGAGAGATCAAAGTTCAAACAATGTTTGAACTTTATTCAAATCATAATTGTACATTTCTTGAAGCTTATGTACTCATAAATGAATATTAAACTATAAAAGATATTGATTCAGGTTCAATTCATGTTTGAACCTTATTACAAAAAACTAATTATTTCAATTACAAATAACATTATCATTGAATAAAGGTTGAACCACATTCAAACTAGGATCCAACATTTTTTTAAACCTATACATATAGTCACAAATACTTATAGAGTGCATTTACAAAAATAAAAAATTGAGCAATTGAATACATACAATCACATAAGTTATTAAAAAGTGTGACAACAAAGTTTGGCTACATAATTAGAGTATAAAAATAAAATTTAATTACATTTATATATATTCATGGAAAATCTATCTTTGGAGAATACATGTTGCATTATCTGAATCATTTACAAATATAAGTTCATCTTGTCAATTATAGAATGCATGTGTTTTTATAACTAAAAAATAAATTAAAATAATTAATAAATGACTATAAATAATCATATTCTACATAATAAATAACAAATGACTTAGAACATATTTACAATTACAAATCTACAAACAATCTTTTTAGGGAATCAAATTATTGAAAAATAAATCTAAAAAACCTCATACAAATATATTTATAATAATCTCTAAGGAACTACATATGATCATATGTAATTGATTGAAGATTCTTCTTGAAAATCAAAATACATGATGTGTTACATCACATGCACTTCATAGTCTTTAGTTAAAAAAAAAAAAACCTTTAAACACTTATCGAAATTTCATACTAATAATAATATAAAATATTTTAATATACTAACACAAATATCTAATAACTAATTACCTCTTTCTAGGTTGCTTTATAAAAATTTTAATTAAATATTTTTTATTTTTCTAATACCTTATTTTAATCATAATAGTATATACTTCATCTTTATTTATTAAGCATGCTTGATTACATAACCTTATGAGCCCCCATCAGAATATCTTCATATGTCTCTAAATGACTATCATATTTAACAATTTCTTCCTCCTTGCTCACTTATGTATGAAAATCCCTTATTTTCTTCATATGTACAAACTTAATAAGAAAATTCAACTAATATCTTAGTTGATTATTCCTTAATTGTTGAACAATAATCAAAAAAATTTTGGCCTAATTAGAGGGTGTATGTCCTTTTTTGTTCATTGGATTCATTTTTATTATTATTTTTAACGTATGCTACTCTTTGGATTCTTTAATAAAGACACCACCATAATCTCTTGTAGTCTATGTGGTGATCTTTTTCTTCTTCATAAGTCTATCTAGTTAAGGCTTACAAGTATTATGTCTAATAAATTTAGATAAGCCTTTCTTTGTAGCCTTATATATTAATATAGGATTAACAAGTATTCATCAAGAAATAATTTAAAAAAATGTATTACAAAGTTCTATTAAACATTGAACTATGATAAATAATATTTAAATTAATAATGTACATGTAACCAACTCTGCAAAAGAGTGAAATTTTGTTTTACTAGTCATCTTTTTATTGCTTCTCCAACTCAACATCCTAAAAGCTTGATCTTTGAGAAACTTAGCTTAAGACTTCTATAGTTTTGGAATAACTTTATTAGCTTACTACTACAATATATGCTATACTTAAACTTCTTAGACTTCAGAACATTCCTCTCAATGTATATTAATCTATCTTATCGATATTTTAAAAAAAAAACTTATTCTTCTTTTTCCATCAATGTTAATATCTTGGTAAAATAGTGTTATTCTTCTCATAATTAAGTACCAATTCATCAAAAATATAACATCAATTGAGCTTTCACAGATCTTCTTTAATAATGAGTCTGATGAAAATATTCTTCGAATTAACATGCTTGAAGTTATTATTATTCTTTAGGTAATTATTAATCAGTCTTCTGTTATAAGTCATCCCTCAAACTTCTCCTAAGTGGAAAATTCATCAAAATCAATGTAGGTGCAAATTCAAAGAGGCTAAATCTTACATTAGTGCCTCTAATGTTAACAATAATAAGATAATCATCATTATTTGTATCATGCCCATTCCTTGGGATAAGTTATAGAGTCAAGACCCAAGAATTATTAGTCAGAAGCATTGAAAAACTACTTCAATTGAGATTGCTTAACCATATTAAACAAAACTATTTAATAATTTTCTCTATCATATTCCATCTTTACTCGAAATATAATGTCACTCTATATGGATAATAAGTTTGAACATTTATATTTATAGAAAAAAATAAATGTAAATTTATGCAAAATGAATATAATTGAATCACACATTTTGAGTCATTATAGGATTTGATCCTCTAGTTAATGTTAGAAGGGACAATGTAAGATGGTTATTGAAAGCTTCGAGTTGGAATGTGATTGAATGAGAGCAACAACTGTCAAATCACATAAGCATGGAGATCATCAGAGAAGATGCTTTAAATGAGAGATCCAAGCTATTTATTATTCAAATGTTAGCACGAATATAAATGATTATTCCTCATATTTAAATATACGACTATTTGATCAAAAAATTAGTTTCAAATACTTGTTCAAATTAGTGTTTTATGAGAGATAAAAAGTCTATATATATATATATATATATATATAATAAATACTCACAAAGAATGTATTTTATATTATATGATTGAAGCTATTTATTATGTATTTTTCTCTCATCTATATTAAACTCCAATAGAATAAAAAATTGAAATTATAAAATATACTTTATTTTTAAGAGCATTCTAAGAAATAGATTTCAAAATTATTTTTTTATGTCTAATTAAATGATGAAATCAACAAATTTATTATTTTTAAAAATGTTAAACTAATTATCTTCAAATAAAATTTAAAGAGAAAGAATACAACACAAGCAAGAAGAAGTTGAGAAAAATTATGACAAAATTGAATAATGATTGTAATAATAATACTAATAAACCAAAAACTCAGTCGCAGAAGGTGGCCACGTCTCCATAGCCAACAGAGCGCGCGAGGTTGGCGACGATTGCTGAGAGATTTATGGATTCTTTAACACTCCGTCGTCGTTTCTGACAGAGAGAATGCTTAAAAAAGGACCGATGACAAAAGGGATTTGCATTAAAAATCCCTACGCATTTCCTATCCGCACATGGCCTTGCTCTTCATCGGCTAATTTTTTTTTAGGTTTCGTTCTTTTTTATTTCTCCCACTGATTGTAAAATCTATTTTCGCCCACATGGTTGCTTTCCTTATTCTATGTACCTTGAGATCTCTCCCTTCTCCCTTGCATCTCCACTCAGCAAAGCTCGAGAACCCCCGCAGACACACAAAGCGGAGATTTCTGAGGATAATCTAGGAGAATCTTCTATTGTCGGCAAATTTAGATCCACTCACCTCCAAAGTGAAAAATTTCAGGTACCTATAAAGTTTTCATTGATCTGATTCCAGAACTTCTGAAGACTTTTGAGTTCTGATTTTGAGGTTGGGATAGCTTGTTATGTTCGCCCTTCTTCCATTCGCTTGATAAAGAGAAGGAACTTATTACTTCGGGGATCAATTACTTAAAATTCTTTTGCTTTTACATGTTTTTACCTTATTGTTTTCTTTTCTTGAGCATTTTAAGAGCTCAATGTAGCTTTTATGGATAAGCACATCGTAATATTGGGTTCAGAGGCCGTAGTGGCTGACAACTTTTGAATGGCAGCTGGCACATGTGGATCTGCGCCTCAAAGGCACTCTTTTGATTAGGAATTATGTGCATATTCTTATCGTTTGTAGCTTCTAGGAGCTTTTAGTGGCTCTTTTGTTGGCTGTACTGTAGCTTTAGATCCATCCGAATGACTTGACAGCAGGCCCACCAAGTTCAATTCTTCTCCACTGTAGAATAAATAAGGATAATCTTATGGAGTGACATTGTCCTGTTTCAATTGTAATCATTCTTGATTTATAGTTTGCGTCAATGTATAAATTTTCAATAAACGGCTCTAAAATTGCTGTGCTTTATACTTGCGTATTGCTCTCCTTGGTTGCCCTGTTGTGATTGTAGCGATATGAATGATGGTTTCCTTCTATCTCGGGTTTGAGTATGTTTTCATGGACATCTAGTGTCTGTTTTAAGTTGTAAATGTTTTGTTCTTTGAAAGTCTCCCGCGTGCTTTACTCAGCCTCATATTTTTTGTGTCTACCTAATAAATTTCATCACAGATTTTTTTTTTTTTTAAATTTTTTATTTTATATGAGCTGTTCGATGTGGGATTTAACAAACGACAGAAAACCTAATTCTTTGTGATGTTTTTGAAGGATTATCTGAAGATATGATAACAATATTATACTGGTCATTTAAAAGTATCATAGCTTTCTGGTGATACTTCTGGGATGAACTCATGGCGTTGTAATTAGTCTGAGTTGTGTTGTTAAGGAGACAGATCAGTCTGAGATTGTAATTGTTTCAGTTGTTTAACATCATGGAAAATGGACATCTTGAAGAAGCAGACAATGAAGTCCTTCCTATGTGGCCTGATAATCTTATGAATGCAGCTGAAAAGCAGTTCAACTTAGAAACCAAGGCAGATCGCGATATGCTAGAAGATGTCACTATAGTAGACGATCCTTCTGTTGCAGATTTCAAGCGGCTTCTAGAGCTAACCAGCTATAGCGAGAAGGGCTCATCTCAGTTAGCATACCTGGTTAAAAGTTGGGAGTATAAACAAGCTAATGCTGCACGGCTTTTGAATGAAGAACTCAGTATCCTGAGCATTCAGAGAAAGGAAAGTGAGCTGAAGAAACTGGAGATCATAGAAGCACATCGTTTTGAGCAGGAAAAACATGCCGGAAATAAACGACCTATATCCATTCTGGAGGAAGTTTATGACATATGGGGAGTTGCTCCTACAAGGATAAATGATGGTCCTACATTCAACAAAATTATTACAATAGATGCTGAGTATAACACAATAAATTACTGGAAGCAACGTGCCATTCAGCTGGAAAAGTTGCTCGAGGAAAGCATCCAAAGGGAGCAGATGCTCATGCAGAAATTGCAGGATAACCTCAATAATCTTCAGACACAATCATCACCTGTAGATGAATTGTCTCAGATTTTAAAAAGGGCTGATAACTACCTGCACTTTATTCTGCAAACTGCACCAGTTGTCATTGGCCATCAGGTGAATTAATTCTTTTTCTTGATTGGTTTAAAAAATTTTATATTTTGGTGTGTGAGAGATCACAAATATGCATTCATGTCTTCTCATCTATGGGCTTTGCTTAGTTTTGCTATTGAGAAATTTAGAGTTGATATTTATTTTTATGTTCCCGGATGAACTTAATAATCCAGTTATTCCATAATTCAAAATTAGTGAAATTTTGCAGATTACATATTGTTATTGTGCTATTTTATAGCATATATCCTTTTTTATTTTGCTTGATTCAGATTGTTCATGATACTGTTCTTTATGAAGTTGGAGCAAAATGTGAATATAAACAGGTTTATTCTTCTTTTCTTGGGTTTATTTGTACTTCTTATAATAGTTGAACATGTTCAGGCTATCTTTTAGCACCAATGAGATTATCTTTCATCCATATTTTGCTTCCTTTTTTCCAGAAAAAGTGTATTGTAATCAATTATGTCTCAAGGGGGATTGCTCTCTCATAGTATTTCTTTTCTGCTACAGGATAAAGAATTACGTTATCGTTTCATCTATAACCATTTCCCCAGGCTGGGAGAGGAGGTAACTATTTTATCACTTCTTATAACTAGTTCACAGCATAAATTGTACAGTATTTTTGTTAGGATATGGAAAGTAGGAATGTAGGTTGGCTTCCATCCTCTTTGTAGTGAATTATCTTCCTTTATTATGCTATTCTAATTTTCTCCACTAGTATTTGATTGGAATGTAACTGATATTTCCAGGACATTATAGGTAAAACTGACACTGAGATATTTACTGGATTGGGCGTCAAAGAATCTCAGGAGTTCAAAAGAGAAGTCATGGAACGAGGGTTGCCTGCTAAGCGGGAAATAACCTTTGAGACTGAATTGTTTGGGAAAAAGACATTCTTAATATATGTTGAACCGGTATTCAGCAAGGCAGGAGAAACAATAGGTGTCAATTATATGGGAATGGATGTAACTGACCAGGTAGTGGTCCTTTCAAGTTTCTTCTCTCTTAAGAGATTTTTCTCTCGTCTTTCTTCATCAGGATTTTCATGTGTTAGGAGATTCTTTGCTTTACTTTTAATTGGAAACCCACTGTTAAGGAGTATTCTATCATGGTTGTCTAGCTATAGGAAATAAACATGAATCCTGATTACTTTTTTGTTTTTACTGCATTGTTTATAAGCTAATTAGTCCCTCTGCTTGCTCAGCACAGTTTGAAATAATAAGTTCTAGCCATGCTGGCTAATCTTTTCTTGAACTACATTTATTGATTTGTTCATGTGTGGTACAAAACAATTGAATTCATGAAACACTTTTATTAGGAATTATGGTATTTAGTGACGTGCAGCTGATGGATTCTAATTTATGATCCTTAATGATGACTAAGCCATCCTTTTTTTATAATGAAAAATCATTTTCTTATAAATATTTAGTGGAACATATCATGGCAAAAGTCATACGTGGAAGTCTCACGTTGTAGGTGAGAAGAACCATGTAAAGGGGGTATGTGGAAATACGTTGCACTGAAGCTAGCATGTTAGAGGTTATTAAAATTGATCTATGTCAACAAGCGGTACTTAACAAAATTGAGCGATCAGTAGAAGTTTATAAAGATTTCTTTTATTTATTGCAACTGGGGATGATAACTAACCTATATCTGTTGTCCATTCAAGAGCACTTTGATATTTTCATCATCCTTGTATATATTATCATCAATTAACTACTGGTTCTGATTAAGATATTATAAAAATATGTTTCTAAATGGATTAATTTGCAATACTAACAGATCAACAGATAATGACACAATTTATGTTACAACCATTGCTTGCAAAACTAAAATAAGCAGCTTTATTTTTTCTTGCTTTAATTTTGTTCATCTTTGAAGAGATTGTTGGAATTGATACCCTCAACGTACATCAAATCTTCTTCCCAAACAGTTCCTTGCTGTATTCTAGATTTCATAAGTTTTCATGCCGTCAATTTGCTATTATCTTGAGAAGGTGCCCCTAAATAGTTGGGATAAGGTTGATGATGATGAAACGCACATGCCTTCATTTTCTCTATTGGCATCTCTGTTCCACAGCTTCTTTATCGCAACAATTCTTTCTACAATTTCATGAATCAGATGAGGGTGCTCTTATAAATACTCTACCAGTCTTCATGTTTCAGCATTATGTTTGTAACTTATAAAGCCTTTCAATACTTTCTGTTTATAGTTTAATCGCCATGCATACCAAAAATTATTCCCTTTATTATCCTATGCCCATTCAGAAAAATCATAATCCAACATTATATTTCCTTTGCAAATTTTATGGTAACTCCTACTTCAGTTCAATACCATATTTGTTTCTCTAGCAACCCTCTCTTTAAATAAGATTGCATTTCCTTTGCAAATTTTATGGTAACTCCTACTTTGGGTTCAAGACCATATTTGTTTCTCTAGCAACCCTCTTTTTAAATAACAGTGTTTTTCCTTTGCAAATTTTATGGTAACTTCTACTTCAGGTTCAATACCATATTTGTTTCTCCAGCAACCCTCTCTTTAAATGTACTGACCCAATTCTACTCTTATGCTTCTAACACACTCTCCACATATTAGTTTTAATGACATTGTTGTTTTATTCTCATAAGTTTCTCTTTTTTGCCAGCAAGGATCCCAACGAGGAGGCCTTAACAGTATTTTGATTGAGATCTAATGCCAATGAATTAAGATTTTTTTCTTGCATATAGCTTATTTAGTTTTGAAGCCAAATATTTATTTGCTCCAGACAGTTTCTAAAGAATCTTATCCATGAAGTTAATAGTTAGAAACTACATGGAAATTCTCCAATCTATTAAATTCATTTGTTAGAAGCATCTTATCTGTCTGTTAACTGCATTAGCTTTAAGTTTGCATTTTTTTTTTTTTTTTTTTTTTTTTGAGAGTCGAGAATAAGACTTGACCAATTTGATTGTATGAAAACAGGTGATTAAAAGGGAGAAAATGGCAAAACTTGGGGAGGAGATAGCCGTTCAGAAGGCTAAAGAGAAAGAACTCAATAAAACCATTCATATTACAGGTTTGTATTTTTTATTTTTTTTTATTTTTTTTTTTGTGGATATATGAACATAATATTATTTGGACCCTAATTCTGCTAGTAGCGTTGTATATGTGTCATTTTGTTTCAATACTACAGAGGAAACAATGCGTGCAAAACAAATGCTTGCCACAATGTCACATGAGATTAGGTCTCCTCTTACTGGGGTTGTTAGCATGGCTGAGATACTTGCAAACACAAAATTAGACAAAGAACAGCGCCAGTTACTGGATGTCATGATCTCATCTGGAGATTTGGTTCTTCAGTTAATCAATGATATCCTAGATCTTTCAAAGGTTGAGTCAGGTAGGCAACAGTTCATTCCTGCATATAAAATAATTTGCTTTATGTAGTTTTAAAAATGCCCTTTGTAGAACTTTCTGCTTGTTTCTAGATGATGCTTTATACTTGTTATGGTTTGGCATTTTGTCATCCAGATCTTATAAGATATATTAGAAAAACTGCTGTAGTTTGAGCGGAGAATCATTATCTTGCAATCACTCCAAAGGTTCAGGGATAACAATTCCTTGTCTATAGATGATGTGAACAACTTTTTCTTCTTTGAGAAAGAAAAAAAAAAGGTTTTTTTTTTTTTTAATTTAGTGCAGAAATGACATGAAATATGTATGATGTTGAACCCACAATAAGATCCGTTTTCACCATTAATGTCTGCATACCAAATTCCAATCCAACCTCATCTTTAGTTGCCATTTCTTATTGGTTTCACTGCTATATAATTGATAAATGAGAAATAGAAAATAACAATTAAATATTTTTGAAATTGAAGTCATCTTTTGTTTGTCATGCATTTGTAAAATCTTTCAAAACTTTATTTTGCTTATTAACATGCTGGTTGAGCTGAAAATTTGAAGCGTTATATTTATATGAACATCTTTTGCATCCTTTGCTGAAGGAAATTATTGCAATTGTATCAATTTTATATGGTGATGTTTCATAATAGTTTCCTGTCTATTGCAGGAGTTATGAAGTTGGAGGCTGCAAAATTCCGACCAAGAGAGGTGGTGAAACATGTGCTCCAAACTGCTGCAGCATCTCTACGAAAGCAGTTGACATTGGAAGGGCATGTCGCTGATGATGTGCCCATTGAGGTATGACCATCAGTGTAAGCTATCGTGCACATGAAATTTTAACAGTTTTTCTATTAAATTTGAGATATAGGATCTTCTCAGTAATGCAGCATAAACAAAGTTACCTGATATTGTCAGAAAGAATTATGCCAACGTTTAAAGTGTTCTAAGATTTAAAGCAAGTACATGTTTTTCATCAAATTAGGGTTCATTTCATACATCTCGACAGAGTTGTTTTGATTATTTGTGATGTAGCGTCAGCCTTCAACCTTTTTGCTAGGAACATGTTTAGAAATTGTGAACATATAATACACCATTTTATAAAAATGATAGCAGAAGGGTTGATAGGTTGTCCCTAGATACTTGGGGTGAGGCTAAGGATGATGGCTATGGTACATGTTTTCCATTCATCCATGAATGTATTATTGATACATAGACTTAGTGTCCATACATGATATATGTCACTGCGAACTTTGGAATCTGCAGAACGAGCGATCCGGACGGATAAAAGTAAACCTTACCTAACATTTTCAATCTTAAAAAAAATTACAAAATTACATAATATGTTTCTTCATATAAGAATCACTGACAATCTGATTAACAATTGTCACATATAATATATCTACTAACAGAATTCATATGAAATATAATTTAAAACATAAATCAACATAACCAATATAAATATATATCTCTTCAAGTCTTTTCAACTAAGAAATATAACTCTCTTATCATCATCATTAAGATCTTTCTTGAAAAATATAAACAACTTGAATTAAAATTCGATTGGGTGAATTATCTTTTTACACTATAATAAAACAAAGCGAAAAAATAAGTATGCATGACAATTTTTGTTATACGTGCGTAAAGAAATCTTTCAAACAATCAAACATATATAAGAGGTATGTAAATGAGCATTTTATGACTTTTTACATTTATCAACCATTTTTAGAATTCATTGTAAACTTTTACCAAAATAAAATATTTATTAAAACTCGTCCAAAGGTCAAGTAGCTATTACCATTTGTCATTATTTTTTTTGTAATACGATCATTCGTCACTAGTGCTGTAAGGGTGAACTCCACTTTCAAATATACACATTCAGATATCTGATTTATACATTATCGTATTGATTCATAACAATAAAGCTTAAGCTACGTGAAATGCGTGTAACATATATCTTAAGTTGTTCATTCAATATAAAGAAAATGAAAAATCAATCATAATTTGCAGTATAGGAAAAAGTCATAATCATATACAAATACATTTCATCACAGGAAAATAAATAAGCTTTTATCATAAAATTTTATTTACATCTTCCTCTTAAATGTCTTTCCTTTTAACACTTCTTTCCTTAATTGAAGTTCTTATAGAATAAAATATTGATTGGATCAATATAACAATTTATTTTATTTTTTATTCATTTCTTACGATCTTTGCATTATATATTATTATTTTTATCAATATTTTTTGTGTTAAATTAATTTAATTCATTTAATATAATGATATTTATTCACATTAATAATATGTCATATAATACTCCCTAAATGCTATTATTTTTCTTAATATAAAAATATTAAGTGTTAAAGTGACTTAATATAGATAAAATTTATTTTCATTAAATATTTATCATTTCTCTTAAAATGATTATTAATTAATTAACAATATTATAACTTAGCATAGGTTTAAGGTTTCATTTGATTTGCAATTATATTTCATATATAATGATTTAATACTTAATTATTTGAATTCGATTTATGTTACACATTCCCAAATTAAATTCTCTATTGAATTTTTATCTTTCATTTCAATTCCCTATCAATTTAATAATAATTATTTTAAATTTGACTTAGGATTTTTTATATTACATAGAGCATGATTAAGTCAAAAGTAAAATTTCAATTTATAACAATTAAATCAAACTTTACCTCACCTTCCTTATATATTCCTTCGGTTAGCCCTAGACCTCGCTCGAGCCGTCCCTCTCCCGTTCGCGCGCCAGGTCACACACGCACCCGACTCCCTTCCTCTCGCCGTTCGCAAGGGTTCCCTCCTCCTTCCTCAATCGACGGCGCACGGAAGGCTCTCCTCCTCTCTGTGTCGTCGGCGCACGGGTGCTCAGCTAGGGCACGCACGCACGCAAGGAAGCCGTCTTTCTCTTTTTCTCCCTCTCTCGTTTCCTCTTTTGCTGTTTTGGGGGTTCGGTTTCGGTTAATCGAAACCGAGCCCCCTTCGATTCTTCTATTCGCGGCCACCCGTCGCGGCGGTTGGATTTTATATTTTATTTTATTTTATTTTTCTTTTTTTTTTCCTGATTCCGGTTATTACAATATAATAGGATGAGCTCAAATATAACCATTGGATGTGCATTGTTGAAATATTTGCTTGACTCATACATGGCATATGCATGTCATGTCTGGACACTTTTTGGTTGTTAAAAATATGATTTTATATGCTCAAGCATATGTATTATATTCAATAGCCTACTAGATTATTTAGTTTTTCTATAAGAGAGTGTCCCAAAAACTTAAGTCTATACCACATAGTATTTTGACATCAATATATTTTTGAGAAATTTACATACATACCACTCAATTTTTCTCCATTTATATTTCACATTTTACAAAACGCTCCCTACGTGAAAAGAATCACTTGAAAAGTAACAGGTGGTATTTTGATGTAATAATAAAGATTTAGGTTTATTTAAGTAAAATTAAAGTTTTAAATAATAAATGTATAAAAGATTGTATGTACAAATTATTTTTCAATTATCCAATGTGGAATGAATCCCCATAATGGCATGGTTTGTACCAATCTCTCCCTCACGTGAGAACTAACTCTGTACATTGACCATCACTTTATTTCAAATAGAAACTTTTTAGGGGTTTTTACATACATAGCACCCGAAACATGTCTATTTACATGTTTGACACCCCAAACTTAAATATTACTTACATAGCACTTTGTTAGTCCGCTTGAGTAATGCCAGAATGGGTTCACTAAGGTTGACTAAGTCTAACTAAGTTTATTTTGGCATATACTACTTTTGAGTGCCATGTAAGTAATATTTAAAGTTTAAAAATACGTAAATAGATATGTAAGTATGTAAAACCCCAACTTTAACACTATCAAGTGTCATGCATCAAAAGATCGGTAACCATGAGAATCTGTTGTAGTTGTTGCACTTGAACCTTACTCAACCATAGGAGAAGTTGGCTAAGGCCTATGGAAGCCACAAACTAATTGAATATGTGAGACTAAATGATTTGGTATTTCTGAAGTCTTAAACCACTTATTTTTCCATTGGAGAATTAAACTCAATACTCTCTGGTGTCTTAGCATTATCATTGTTTGTTAGCAACTACAAGAAATTGTTGATAGGCTCAGCAGTTTGACAAATATTTTTTGCTAGCAAGTTTTGAACGTATTGGCTGGATTGTCATTGTAGTTATCTTTCCTTCACATAGTACCTTAGTTTTTAGGGCTTGGGTAATAGCTTTTTATTTCTCTCTGCTCTTCAAAGCACTAGCTGTTTTCTTAGTAAAATGATTGAATGTCTTATTATTTTTTTATGATGAAATTGTTATTTTGTGCTATACTTTGTTAATGTTGATTTTCTTGTACTGCTCTTTCCAGGTTATTGGTGACGTCCTAAGGATTCGCCAGATCTTAACCAATTTAATTAGGTAAAATCACTTCAGGACATGTTCCTACTCATCGCTGTATAATTATTAGGACAACTGAAAATTTAGTAGCTTCCATTGTATAAAATAGTGAAAATAGTATTCATTTTCACATAAAATTAAAATATAATTTAGGAATTGAAACGTATTTCAGGACATATAATTACTTGTGAGATTCTTTTTGTTGCTATGTATCGTCATTTTCATAGGGGGCTTTTGAGAGGAAATTAATTTGAAATGACAGTCCTTGTTCTACGAAACTGAATATATATATATATATATATATATATATGTGTGTGTGTGTGTGTGTGTGTGTGTGTGTGTGTGTGTTCTTGGAAACTGCTGCGAGCCAAAGTTATGCAATTGGCTCTCCAACTCCATACATGTCAATGCTCACTCAACTCTTCATCTCTTCCCATCAAGCTCATTTTTTATTGATTGCTTTCATGGCATGCATTTCCATTGATTACATCTTTGCAGTTAACATATCATCACAAGTTTTTTTTCATTTCATCATGGATCCATATCATTGCATGTATAATCATTGGCATCATGACAATGCTTATCATCGTATCCATGCCTTTGCTGGAACACAAGACCCTTACATATACTTAGACTGGTTAACTGTCCTAGAAGCTTATTTCAGTAATTATCACTTATCATATTTTCATAAAAAAATTTCTTATGTTGTAGTAGAAAGATTTTTCTAGATTATTTTTGTGGCATGAAATGCAAGCTTAAATAAGAATTCTTATTACCTGATATGAGGAAAAGTTGTTTGCTGAAATTAACTACCATGCACAAGTTAATCATATTGTTTCCGAATCTTATGACACGATGTTCATCTTATATTTTAGGTGTAATCACTAGAACCTACATGCAAACCATTGGAGTGTTCTCTATCTAGATTCATGGAAGTTGTGTATAACATTATGGGGCTATTTGGTTACCTGAAAAAAGAATGTTGTGTAAATTGAATGTAATGTATTTGAATTACTTTAAGTTGTTTGGTTGGAAGCTCTATAAATACATGTTTTTTATTTTTTTTATTTTGGTAGAATTAATGTAAAATAAAATATTTATTGAGGTGATAGACAAAGGCATGGTCATGCGAAATGGCCGAGTGACAGTTGTGGTGATGGGGCTGGAGGAAGGGATCACCGATGAAAGAAGTCGGCCGATTATAACCGGGCGGCAGGGGGTAGATGCAAGGGATGATGGTGGGAGGCGGCGATGGTGGGCAGCAATGGGTGGCCAACCAATAGCAAGATGGTGGGGGCGGTGAGTGGCCAGCCAGCAACGGGCGGGTGGGCGGCGGCAATGACTGTTGATAAGGATCCTTCAATTAGGTTGAGCCGACTACGTCCTCTGACTAAGAAGACCATAGATCATGACAACCCCGGATGATAACCATTGGATCTTGATCGGGAGCATCATCATTTTCCTCACCATCCACTTTAAATTAAAAGATGGTGAATTTTATAATTCTAAATTTAAATTTCATTTGCTACTGTTACTATATGCTAAGCATTTAGTGATCTAACGAGTAGCCTTAATCTAAAGTTCTCTCTTAGCATTAAGATGGGTAATTAACTATATGTGTTTGTGCTTATAAGAAACTTAGAACAGATCTAAAGTCCTCACAAAAATGAGGACAAAATTTTTGGGTAGTGTCTTATCTACTATTTCATCTACCTTCTAAAAATTTATCCGACAAAATTCAAACTCTCTTCATCGAGAGATTGGATGCGAATTTATGGAGTCCACAAGGCCGAGTCCCTAGGGTGTGTGACATCCAAATTTTCTTTTAGAGTTGGGCATAGTGATGGAATCAATATTTTAAGTGAAGGTGAAGAAGTTATCATAATGTTAGGAGAGAGGGAGAGCTTTTATCCTGTACAAGCTGCATGAGAATTTATACTTGAAGCTTACATACTATTTGTAGCTACACTAGGGTTTATCTTAATCTTAAGGAATGAGGACCACCCAAGGCCACCCCCTAGGGACTTGGCCTTGTGGACTCCTTACATACTATTCTTTTCTGTCACTTAGCTCCTTCATGTATTTGGAGTACTTACGATTTTATAATACAAGTCTTGCTCTTTATCAATCAAGCAAAGTCACGACACCTATTTGGACGGAGGTTCGTCATTGTTTCATTAGTATTCATCATCTTTAACTTATCCCAATTATTTAGTGTCATTTTTAAGTATCATCTACAGTCATTTTAGTTGAGCACCACATGTGGTTCTAACTCCATATTGAGCAAATCTTTTTGCATCAGTTTTGGTTATATTATTTTTGTTTCTAATCTTTGTTTCATTTATGCTATATACTTGTTTTATTGGTGCATCATCTACATTTTATTATGCATGTGCAAAATCCTAAATACAATTTCTATTTCCTCATATTTAATTGTTGTTATTCTTACTGACTTCTATTGTAATCATGTCTCTCTATTGACAATAATTTTTTAATTTTAACGCACATTCACTTTAATATTATTGCACTTAATTTAACTATGATTGCATGGTTTCACATAGTCATAGACATAATGTAACATTATTAAGTGCACATTTATATTACAGGGTACATGTATTGTGAATGAACTAATGATATTTATGATCTTAATCCTATGGTTACTTGTGTTCATCAAATAGTATTGTAGTTATATTTCTTTCTCTATGATATAGCCACCATTATGTGTTCAAAATGGCCATAAGTTAGTTGATGAGTTGTTATGTTGCAAAATTTAGCATCTCAGCTGTTGCATTTATAAACTCAATTAAAAATTTTAAGCTCACTTTTTGAGCAATCACTGGGTGTAACTGCACGAGGTTGTTATTAATCTCCAGGAGTAAGAAAGGCATCTTTGTACTGGACTGAATATACTTGCATATTTCTTTTCAGCAATGCAGTGAAGTTCACACATGAAGGAAAAGTGGGAGTAAACCTTAAGTTGCTATCAGAACAATATCCAGTTTGTTCAAATGGCTATGATGAAATTCTTCCTGCTGATAATTCTTCTTCTAGCTCAACAAAAGCAAACTCTCAGAAATCCCAAAGCTGTAGCAATAAAGTAATTTTTCATAGTAGTGAAGATAAAGAAGATAATGCTATTGGTTCAGAATCTGCATCTTTGGCGTCTGAGGAGAAACATCAGCCATGTGAAAAGATAGTGTTACTTCACTGTGATGTGTATGACACTGGGATAGGAATACCAGGTGACTCAAAGCTACACTTTCTAGACTCTATTAAATAAAGTATTTTTAAAATTCAAATTTTCACATGTTTTCATTTTTTTACCTTTCCAGAAGATATCCTTTCCGCTTCTACATCTTTTGTTTTAGAAAAATTAACATTCGGCTGCCTATTTTTCATATAGAAAAGGCATTGCCTTCACTGTTCAAGAGATACATGCAAGTCAGTGCAGATCATGCACGAAAATATGGTGGAACAGGACTTGGCCTTGCGATTTGCAAACAACTGGTATGATGCACCAATTGCTTCTTAATTTTTAAATTAGATGTAGTTATTCCTCTTTATATACTTTATTGGAGCACGGTTTCTAGTACTATGTAATTTGATAAGGAACTAACGTAATCTTTTGCTTGCAACTTTGACTTGATGTAGAAATGAACTATGCATTGGTATGCAAAGGTTACTACAGTGGTATGATTTGGCAAGTGGAATTTAAGAAATCCAGTATAGAAGAGGTGATAAAATTACTGTTACCAATGAAGAAGAAAAATTGCTGAATTTTCAAAATTGAATGAGTGCATGGTTATTCTCCCCTAAAATACTGACATGAATCAATACCTATTCTTCTACGTCATAACATAGGTAATAATGATAGGGAATGTTGCCGAATTAAATGATATTTGTTCTAATTTTGTCCATGAGAGGCCTACAAGTGGTGATGGTTCATCTTACACGGTGATCAAAGTTACTTTCTATTTTCCTCAAATAAAAGATTAGAGAAACAGCTATGGGCATGATAGGACTGGATGTTTTAACTTTTATACTGAAGATACAAGGTAATTTGAAATATAAGATATCTTTCTAAATATATCTTTTTCAATGCTGTTTTTAGCAGCATTATTGTTTTAGCTAAATGATGAATATATTTTTATTCAATACAGAAGTGATTTCTTATGTGTTGTGCATCTAGACAACATTTGATAGAACTACTTGAAACCATCTTGACAGGAAGTGTTCCAATCATTTTTTTGTTTCAAATTTCGTTATATTTGTAGTGTCTTGGTTTTAGGTAAGAATATTCATTCGTTTATAATGATTTATTATGTATCATGCATCCAAATATTATGAAAGCATTACCCACACTGTGCTTTTGAGGTAGGTGGAGCTGATGGGTGGACGACTTACAGTAACCAGCCAAGTAAATTGCGGATCAATATTCACATTTCTATTACCATGTAAGGTTACCCAAAAGCAAGATGGCTTAGATGATTCGGATGGAGAATGTACCATGTCTTGTTGTGAACTTAAACATGATATCAATTTTGATGAACTCAATGGATCATTTCTATTTAAAACATGCTCTCTGAGTAATGCGTTCTCCTTTTGTGGATCCCCTGCTCTCAAATCTAATTTAGTGTGCAGTGATACAGAGAGTGCTTCGATTGCAGACAATGGATTATCGGAAGAGTTACAATCAGGTTCTCAGATCTGTAGCAAACCAAATGAGGAAGCTGAGCCTGAAGTTTCTCAGGAAACTATAAAGGATAATAAAAATAAAGCAGAAATATTTGACATAAAAGAACAAGAATATCAAGTTAATACAGGCAGGATGGATGTCTCAATCTTCCACAATTCAGATTCTACATGTTCACCATCAGGATCTATATTGGAAGACAATTCAGATCAAATCTGTAAATCAAATATATCATTTCAACACAATAGGCTAGAGAAAGAACAGAATGCTCAGATCACATCAAATGGAAGGTCTGAATGTCCTAAAACGGGCTCACAACCCAAGATTCTTCTTGTAGAGGATAACAAAATCAATATAATGGTTGCAAAGTCGATGTTAAAGCAGCTGGGTCACAAGATAGATGTTGTGCATAATGGATTGGAAGCAATTTATGCAGTTCAACGTGCCCACTATGATCTTATTCTAATGGTAAGGATCAATTTTCTATTTTTTTTAACTACTAAAAAATTAGAGATCACTAAAAATTGAGGTGCTTATAATTGTAATTGAAGAAATTGATATTATTCTTTGGGGGTTAAACTCCAAAATATTCCCTCAAATATCTTTGTGTGGCCAATTTAGTCTTACAGTGTCACATTTCTCCTATTTAATCCTTAAACTACACAAAATTGACCAAAAATAGTTCTTCTAGGAATAAATAGTGATTAATTTATGTAGTCCAGGGACTAAAATGGGATCAATTATGTGTCACAATTTCTACCTGAGAGGTTATTTTAGATAAATTTTGTAACCTTGAGTGACTAAATTAGAGAAAGTGATACTGTAGGATTAAATTGGCCACCCCATAAATAATTGGGGGAATATTTTAGGATTTAATCTTATTCTTTGGTTAAATTTTTTGGATTGTATGATTTGACCAATGAGTTAAAAATCTCCACGGTTAGATTTAATCCCAGTAATTATAAATTTGATATTGCTTTTAACAATATGTATTATTTATTTAAATCAGAGGGAAAGAAATAAGCTCTTCAACTGAAATATACACTATAGCTATACATGAGATATTAATTGTAACATTTCTCTTTTGAGGATTAAATACGATTGCTGAGTTAATGCCTAGTAAAGTTTGTTACTATTTAAAAGTTAATCTGCATTATGTGCAGCATAGTTTAATGTTCCAATATTTTTATTAGAGGCCTTAATACTGTAAAAAATGTATGTTGCTAGGATGTATCATCCGTATTGGTCCTTGTGTCATGAAAATGTTTAACAGTTCATTGGCAATTCTTAAAGAAATCATTTTGAACTACATTAGAATGGAGTTTTCTTTATTATGATATTAATAATTTGTTGATGACTTGACGTATAAATGAAACGTTCAAGATTTTAAGGTTTACCCTTTGTTATGTGTTAGTGTCTCGCATATTGAACGTTTCACTTTGGTCTTGGATTAGTAAACCCTAAGACCCATTATATATAATTTTGGAGATTTTTTGTTGTTGTTGTTGCCCTAAAAAGGAAATGTGACTTTTCATCTCAATACAATAAGCAAGAAAAACTTGTTCATACAACTATCCTTGAACTTCATTTAAAAGCAAACTAATGCAAGTTATTCATGCAACTTTTATCACTTTATTATTATTATTATTATCATTATTCAATTGGCTTTTCTTATAGCCCACCGAGAAAGCTTTTTTTGTCTTTTCTGTTCATTTCCTTTTCAGAATTTATGAAGTGCGTGCTTTTTGTTCGAATTGACAAGAGTGTATTTACATGATAAGTGGAAATAACCTCTTTATAGTGCAAAGATAAGATTGCTTGCATAACCCCTCCCAAATCCTTCATTGGCAGGAGCCTCATTATTCATCACAGAATCTGTTTTGTCCATTTTCGTGCCACAGCTGTTATGTAGAATTAATCACTTTGATTGTCTGAAGTCTCCATTTCCAAGAAAAATGATCCAATGCCCTTGCTAGAAAAATTTGTGGGTAGATTTAAATAGTTTTTAATGGAATTATTGATTGAAGCTCTGAAATGAAGATAATAGTATGGTTTGATAGTAATTAGTGGCTTTATTTTTCATTGCATAATAAGATGTAACAGGATAAGTGTAAATTTATACATGATTAAGATTGCAATAAAAGTGATCGTCTTATGTACAAAGTTTATGATGCAAGCTGATGAGATTTTCCATTCTGTTCTTTTGGTCACTTTGAATTACCATTCTTCAACTTTTATGGATTAAATGAAATTCATCCGGGGATTCTTTAAAATCCTGCAGGATGTTTGCATGCCAGTGATGGATGGCCTGCAAGCTACAAAACACATACGGTCATTTGAAGAACATGGATGCTGGGATGCTGCAGTAACTTGTCCGGATTCTCTAACAATTCCTTCAGGTACAAAGATACACAAGAAGAGAACAACGATCATCGCAGTAAGTTGTTTATCTTTGATTGCAGGATAAATTAAATTTTATTACTTTTTTCTTATTTTTGCTGTACCTTCGTGGTTTTCCCAAAGTTTAACAATTTTGTTACAGATGGAAAAAGTTGTATCTGGAATTCTGTTGTCACACATGATTTATCTTGCATTCTCGTATGCTACAATTTCATTGATATCTGCACACAAATGATCTGCTAAGTGGAATCAGAAAATCACAGAAAGCCAATTTTTATGGTCATTACTTACTCATTCTTGTTGCAACTGAACAAGTTTTGATTTCCTTTTTCTTCTGGCCTATAATTATGTTCCTCATCCTAGCTGAAAGCCCTATTTATTTAAGGTTTATGTTATCCTTTTAAAAGAAGCATCTCTGTGCATGAGACTCGTGCCAATGTATGGTCTAAATTGATCAATGTAGTCTTATTTTTACAATGTAGAGTTCATTTTGGTGAATCATACCCATGATCATCAAGCCATAATGGTGAAAACCTAACCATTTTGTCCAACCTCAGCCTATATCAATGCAGGATCTGTTTTCCTTTAATGATAACAACAACAAGCCTTTATCTTACTATGTGGCATTAGCTTCATGAATCCTTCTTTTATCATTATGTCCTATTAAGTGTCAAATTCTCATTTAATTCTAATAAAATAAGATATTTTTTTATAGTAGCTAGCCATGCCTTTTTAAGTCTACCTCTACCTTTAACACTCTTACTCTCCTAATTGGGTCATCAGACGATCGACATTTTATGTGACCAAATCATATAAGGTGACTCTCTAACCTTATCATTAGAGCTACTCCAACCTTTTCACGTATATATTTGTTTTGCATATTGTTTCTAAGTGTAGAGTCACTCATCCATCTGAGCATCCTCATATTTGTAACACCCTAACATAATTTTATGTTCTCTTTTACTAGCCAATATTTTGCATCGTAAATTATTGTAGATCTTACTACCATCTTAGAAAATTTTCCTTTCCATCGTTTCTATCACACAATAGGCCAAATGCATTCCTCTGCTTAACCATCCAACTTAAATTCTACTAATAACATCCTCATCTACTTCACCATCATTTTGAACAATTAAGTCGAGATATCTAAAATGTCAAGTCTTTTTAATGACTTGATCACCCAATCACATATTATTTTCTTAGAATCCCTATGAGGCATTTTATATCTTTCTTCTCTAAACTTTTATATTTAAATTAATTTTTATAATAAAGTTTTTATTTTTTGATCTTTTCTTGCATATTTTGATTCCACCACTAATTATTTTTACTAAAAAAGTTTTTTTCTTTTTTTTATTTTTCAAATACAATTTTTGCAACTTGATTAATCTCATTTGGTATATTTTTCTACATAATATTAGTTTCTTCATAAACATCCTGAAGTCTATGATCTTGTAGCTTATCCTTAAAAATATTTTTAGTTGTGTTTTTTTAATTACTTCCATCCAATCCTAGGATATTGTATCGATTTAACTTTCATCTTAAAATTCAAAACTAATAGTTGATGTTTTGCACTTAAATTTTCAATTTTGATCTTAAAATCATAGACACTTCCACGAGGCTTATTTGTCCTTGTGCAAATGTCTACTGGTATTGGACAGGATCACACTTCTAGACATGTCAAAAATATGCCAAAAACTATGGTTTTCTTTGTGGCTTCCACATGCTCAAACACAACCACAGGGTGCTTGGAACATGACCAAGACATCCCAAACCAAAGTATGCTGTTGATGTAGACAACTCAATGAAAAGAGCTTTATTTAGCTGATTCAAAGTATCAGGCCTTGAACGGTAGCATCGATGGCCAGGATTGCCGAATACTGATAAAATGTATATATAAGTTTTATCTGGCTAATTTTAAATGCACCATATATCCAAGATGAATCATATTTGATGATTGGTGCAAATTGTTCTAATTAAAAGTAACTTTAAATTCAATGTATAAACTTTATTTTTGTTTGATACCTGATTCTTTTTTGCTTGATGAATGTGTGCTTATGGAAAAATTAAATTAAATATTTTTTTAATCAACAATTTAATCTGTAGGGTGGGTAAGGTTATATGTGCATGCATACTTCTTTCTACCTTTTCTAGGGGGTCAAGAACTGGAAAGGGGAAGATTGCTTTTAATTGAAATAGAGAGACGGATAAGTTTGTTTAGTTGTATCTGAAGTTAGGACGTCACTTCAGCTAATGAGAAGAGGGGAAGTTAGAAAGTCGCTTCTGCTAAAGATAATATGTACGAAATTTTAGCCATCACAACTTCCCCTCTATTGTGGCTAAAGTCAGTCCCAATAGTGCGATGTTCCACTTTTTTCACTCAGTTGGCAGGTGAAAGTATCGTACTCTACACACACTCTCTCTACTATCGCACTTGCTCTCTTAAATTGTTTCATGACTTCTAGATAGCATCCAAGGCAATGAAATGAGAGCATTATCAAAGAGAGCCTTAACTATCATTCGTAGGCACTCAATGATTTTCAAATGTATTTTGTTGCTTTCCTGTTCATGGTAATTTACTGTAATTATTCATCAGAATATGCAATTTATACCATACAAACATGATTATCTACAACCATTTCTCTTCTGGGAATTTTTTGAAATTTTTTTTGTTCTAGTAGTTTATCATTGACAAGATTGAACTCTTCATAATCTATCTTCGAACTCATTTCTGTTGAACCAAAGCATTTCAATTGTTTAAATTGATGTGTTTATATCATGCTTCGTAATATTAGCTATTATCTCTGGAACTTCAACATAAGTTAACAGTGTTTACAGTATAATGTTCTTCCAAAATGTCATGCAAAACTCAAGATCTCTAAAAAAAAATTTCTTATTGAAACCGTAATATCTTTTTTGGCATAGTTGCTTTCAGTCTATTTGAAGATTTGTTAGTCTTTATTCTTTATCATCATTAGTTTGGGAAGTACTCATTTTGTTCATAGCAGTTTAAGTTATTTATTTACTAGCTTATTATAACCATAACTGTTACTATGGAAGCACAGTTGCAGAGAATGTCTTTGGTTTTTTAGTTAAATATATGTGCTAATCTGTTATGTAGAAAATTATTTTCTTCTCAGTAAACTACTCGTACTTTTAGAAGCACTTTCTTATACCCTCCCATCAATTGCAGATGACAGCAAATGCTATGGCAGAGAGCGCAGCAGACTGCCTTGACATGGGCATGGACTCATTTGTATCTAAACCGGTGACTTCTGATAAGTTGAAAGAGTGCCTCGAGCGATTTTTTCCTTGTTAAATATTGTATAATTTAGAGCTGAAGGAAATGAACGTAGTGAGTGAAAATTTTGTAATTAATGTGTTTTTTTTTAAAAAAAAAAAACCTTTTTCCAGGGTTCTTCTATTAGTATGTTATATAATTGCTTCTCCAGGTTCAGTCTTCAACCAATTGTAGATTGGGTGGTTAAATGTTTATAATTTTGGATAACGCCAAACAAATAGATTAAGGCTTCATTTGGGAGAGTTTTTTTAGTGTGTTTTGCTTTTGAGAGCCTGAATTTTTAATTTTGATACCCGTTTGAATAGTGTGCTTTTGAAACTGAGTTTTAGCTCCATCTCACTGAAAGTTTCGTTTTAGCCCCTTTTTAAAAAGCAAAATACAAATAGTTTTTCAGGAAGCACTTTTAAACCAGCTTTTCAGGAATCCAAAAAGTTTAGCCAAACGGAGCCTGAACTTTTTATGTATTTATCTCCATTTGCAATATATATTATTTATGCAAATCAAGCACCATGGCAACATGATCAGTTCTACTACAGAAGCTAGTGTTTTGCACTACGACAAAATGGGGTTAGGTTATCTGAAACACAAGGGCCATATTGAGACTCGCATGTCCTTGCCAATCCTGTATCTGAGAACCATTTGATGTTTGTATTAGCAGTGGATTCTGTAAGCACCCTGGATTGGCATTCTACAGTGAGGACAGGACTGAGGAAGAAAGACCTTATTTTATTCAGGAAATTCTGTTTCACAACCAAAACATTTTAATGGCTATTTCACCTCAAATATTTGTAGATTACCTAAGCCTTATCTCCTACACAAAAGGAGGGGAAAATCTTGAGATATAGTGAGGTTAGTTACAAGTGGTAGGAAGTGTGTTATTATATCATGGATTTGGTTGGAGTGGTGATTGTTTGCCTCGGGCTGCTTATAGGCTTACTCGGATGGCTCTGTTGGAAGCTTTCTCAGCCACATGGGCAAGCTCAATGTGAAGAAAGATCTTCATAAGAAAAGCAACTTTTTATAAAATTATTATGAGAGTTATAATTTTTTTTTTAAATTTAAATATAATGTTTTTGCTAATCATTATAATTTAATTGCTCTAGTTTTTTAAAATAAATTTTTATCATAAATTTTAAAAAATATAGTCAGAAAGTTGGTGATCAAATATGATTATAGTTATTTTTTTTGAAAAAATTAAATAATCAGAAAGTTGTCATAAATATACATGAAGTGAGAACTCATCTTTTGTTTATAAGCATTAAAATATACATTATTATATATTTTTTGTTGGATGAAAAAGGAGGCATTAAAACTTAATGATTTTATTGCATGATTGATTGTTGTCTTGCTTAATTGAAGGGTTCATTGTTTCTAAATTCTAGTGATAGTCATAATAGTAATGAACTTCTTTTATTTTAATGATGAAAATATTGCAACATAATAATTTTTTCTGAATTAATACAATAATAATAATAATAATAATAAGCTTTTATCTCACTATGTTGAGTGAGCTGTATCAATTTTTTTTCATTAATGTGTCCTATTAAATATCATATTCTCATTTAATCATAATAAATTAAGATTAATTTTTTATTTGTTTAATTAATGATGATTATTTTTTAAAAAAATAATTTTTTCCTATAAATAATTTATCATTATATATGTTTTTATATTTGTAAATTGATGATAAATTTTGTACATGATAATAAATCAACTTAAAAGATATCTCAAAGATCTTATCGTGTTAACTAATTAGTTTATATCCAAAAATAAATAAATGTATATTACAGGCATATTTTCTACATTATATTTCACCACTCTTCAAGAAATTCTATCCTTAGAGATAATAATATTTATAATAGGTTAGCATAATATTTCTTGTATGATTGAAGAAAAAATAAAAGTAGATCAAATATCACACAACAATTATTAAAGAAAAAAAACAAAAAACAAAAAAGCAAAATAACTAAAATCAAATTAAAATAATTAGGATTATTATCCTTAACTCAATACAAAAAAATAGAATTATTAATTCCAATTAATTTTATTATAAGAACGGTTGGCACTCACCAAAGAATCAATACTAGCTAGCTACTAAGCCTTAAGCTTTCTATTTGATTTAAGGGAAAGAAAAAAATTAAAAAATTTATGAAATATGAAAAGCAACACTTAAATATAACATAAGAGAGAAATCACTTTCAAAGCAATTATTTGTATGGGGTTGAAACTCACCAAAGCATCAACAATATAAAAGACACCAAACCTTTAATTCCTAAAAAAAAATATCAAAGAAAATTTGGAATTTCATAAAGAAAATTGCCATGAGGGTGAATTTTAAAGCAAATTTAATTAGATAAATAAATATTATAATAAGAGAAAAAAAATCATAAATATATATATTATATTTACACATGGATGATCAACTATTTATATGATAGCAATTTTATTTATAAGATATCTCAAAAATATTGTCAAAAAGATAAATTAGAACTATCATAAAAAAGTATATTTTTATCATGGCCTTATTCTATGTCATATTAGATTGAGGATAATGACATGAGAAAAAAAAATATAATGATAATATTCTTAAGAATAATAACTTAAATGGATATACAAATAAGATTTTTAAGTAACCTATCAAAGATCCCTAAAAAGAGGAGCTACAAAGCTTTACCTTATTATATATAATCGACATCTTATATCATTTTAAACATACATAATTTTTTTTATTAAAATAAAATTTAATTAAAACTTACTCGTTAGTTATAATAATTAAATATACATTAATACATAACTTTATGGAGGGAAAAGGAATGTTCAAAATATTCATAACTTGATTATATAATTATATATTATACTGCTTAATTAAAAAGTATTTTTATTTATAAAGCATCCAAAACATCCTTCCTCTCATTTTTTTCATGATAGAGAGTGGAGAGAGAGGGATGGCAACCATACATGTTTCCAAATAAGAGTAGTTTCATAATTTGCTTTAATTATGATCATTTTTTTCTTAATTGTTTCAGACATAACTAAAGATGTTACTAGCACATTCTTTCCATAAATTATAAAATATCAAAAATTATGATGACACTATTAAACATCTTTATTTTAATTGTGCCAACAATAGTTATCTTATAAAATGTATTATTTCTCATAAGCACTTTGTCTGTAACCACAGTTTCCTATGTTGAAAATCAATCCCGATGGAGACATATATGAAACTAACAGCCTGAAATGATGATTCAATTCTCACAGACTTATGGTCATCAGTACTAGTAACAAGAAAATTACCATCACAAAGATATTCTGTAAAGTCAACTTCATCAAATATTTTTTTATTTCTGATTAGCCATGATTTTCTTCTTATTTTGTAACTTGGAGTACTCAGATTTAATTTGTCATTTCTTCTTGTAGTATCAACGACTTTATCTCCATTATTGATATTAGATTTTATGTTTCACTACTAAAACTTGACTCATGAGTTCTTCTGTGAGCAAGTTAACCTCCCCTTTCAGTTCAAATCCGATAACTAGAGATTTCAACTTCACCTTGGAAAGCAAAGCCTTATACACTTTATTTAACATCAACGAGTCTCATCTATAAAAGATAATGTCTCTGCCAAGTCGAATATAATAAACACAATGAACAGAGAAGAATTAATTATAAATCTTCTTCATCATACTTGAATTCTATCGCCTTTAGATCTGAGGAAATTTCTATGAAAGTAGCCAAGTGATCTTTCAGAGAACCACTTTCTAACAAATGTTGGGAGTGAATTGTTGCTTTAAATGAAACTTGTTAAATTTTTCTTCATACATAATTGCTCAAATCTTTCCCAAAGAGTGACAATAGTTTTCTTCTTTAGAACATATTGAAAATCTAGTTTAAGAGATGCAAATGAATAACATAAATTGTTTTTCGATCTTTACGTTATTTCTCCTCTGAAGACCAATTTGAAGGCATATGATCAAAACCCAATAAAGCATCATCTAGATCCATCTAAACAAGAATTGGATGCATCTTTACTTGTCATAATAAAAAACTAATATTGTGATCTAAAAGTAGAACATCGTACTTCACGGTATCATCTTCAAAACTCTAAAAGCAAAGAACCTAACATTTGCTACCACTTGTTAGAAAATGAGATAGTGAAAGCTCACTCAGGATCATGAGCAAAGCTTCTTGATGATACAACTTAAGAATAAATACACGAGAAAAAGTATGAATACAGAAAAGCACACACCAGATTTTACGTGAAAAACTCTTTAGAAAGGGTAAAAATCACAAGTAGAGGGAAAGAATGTGCTAATAAAAAAGAAATTATAAAAGAGAGAAGCAGCAGCTCAAGAATAAATCCAAAAAAACTCTCTCAAAGACTAAAATAAATTTCACACTTTCACTACAAATCTCTTAATGAAAGGGTTAAATTTTTTGTACTAAATGAAGGGGTATTTATAGAATTCTATAAGATCTCTTACAAAAAAAATACTTAAAAAGAAGCAATAAAGTATGAGCACTCAGATTGCAATCTAAAGTCTAAAATGAAATCAATCCAATGGTAGAAGCCCTCAATTAGTGTGCTTATACTTTCTAACTAAAGCAATAGTACATGAATTATAATCTGATGAGTAAAATAAAATCAATTTAATGGTAATGACCTTTAATCCATGTGCTTGTACTTTCCTACTAAGATGAGTGAGACCCGTAAAAATTCGGGTCACTAATTTAGTAGATTAAATATAATCATGATTAGAACCAATAACATACACCTTTCCTGATATGATGGAGAGGGTTAACATGCCATGCCTTTAGTGATGACCTTAAGCTCAATATATGTCAATATATCTAGTATAAATAGCACCATTATAATCCTTAAATACTTGATGTAGCTACAATTTAAAATTTAAAATGATAAGTCATAAGATCACAAATAAGGGCCCTATTTCAACCATAAATGGCATTATCAAAGCATTCATAAAATTCAAAGCAAGATAATTTTTTAATGAATTGGTTGGCCCCATTTTTGCTTTATTCAACACATGGGTAAATTCAAGCGTTATTTTAACTTTTCAAGTATATATGGGCAACCCCTTCTTATAATAACATATGTTAAATCAATGCTCTAAATTATCTTCCAAATGTACATGTTTGCCCCCTCCTTCCATCTAAGATAAAGATTACTACAAGACTGAACATTATATAAACAACTTGGTCAATTTATGCAATAATAATTTAGGATTCATTTGTGCATTTCTCTTTTATAGCTTTATATATGCAAGTACCATCTAACTACAATCATTATTTAATGAATTATTAAGTGGATTGTTACTTACATGCAATTAGATTTGATAACTTAGTAGCTTCCTTCTTGAGAAATCCTTTGGTGAGAATTTTTTCTTACATACCTAATGTTATTATTTGTAAATCCTAGCTCTCCCATCCATTCCAAGAAAAGTGGTAGAAAGTAAGTTCTCAATCTTTCCTTCATCCTAACTATTATGATATCTTTCTAAGTAATTTCTTATCAAATAAAATTCTAGTGATATTATCACGACCAAAACCTAATATGCATAAAAAATTGAGTCATCCAAAATTAACCATTAATAAAAAATAACCTCTCTCTCTCTCTCTCCCTCTCTCTCTCTCTCTCTCTCTCTCTCTCTCTCCATCACTCCATCACTCCCCCCACCCCTTTTAATTTACATTCCTAGGGCGCTTTATGAACTAATAAAACCCCATAAATCCTAATTTTAGTGGGCCCTAAGCCCATAATTGCACCCAAAATTACATTCCAACAAAAATTCCTTTTTCATATTTGATATAAGATCAAAAGCATCCAAAGCCTAAGCATATCAAAAATCAAAAGAAAATTGCAAGTACACATCATCAACAAGTATAAAAAATTGGTGATATACTCTCCAAGATTAAGTGAAATGTGAAGGTTTCTTCACAATTAATTTATCTAAATATTAATTTTATCAATTATAAGGAAATTTAGTAACTATTTCATATCACCTACAAATTTTATGAAAATTGCACAATTTTCTGGTAGCGAGCTCTACAAATAAGAAAACATATCATTTAACTTGCTTAAAATTTATAACACCTTTATTTACTTGATATTCTTATTATTATGAGATTGAGTTCCACTATCACAAAGCCTCTGTAAGGCTATTCAATTTTAAATTAAAAATCAAATGATCTTAATTTATTTTGTTTTGCTAATCATTTGATATATTACAATACACATATTTAACTCTCTTTATTAACCTATAATTATCTTAATTTTTTTCATGCATCTTGCATATTGTATTTATCATTCACATTCATTCTTACATGTGTTATACCACACACTACATAAGCATTATTTTAATGAAAAGCCAATAAGTTAATTTCATTTGCAATTCATATTTTATGTGTTATCATCATGTCTCCTAAAGTTGTGTTATTAAATCAATTCGATGGCCTCAATAATAGAACTGATAGTCAACTTCGAGTTTACAATAATCATTACATTAAAATTAAAATTGATGCCTCGATATTTGATAGCGTTAATGATCCTAATAAATATACTAATTCACACAAGCTAATGAATTGTTTCGAAGGTATAATTTGAATGATTATCAATGAGTTAGTTTTTTCTAAAATAAAATTTAATTAAATATGCAAAAAATTTTGAAATAATATTTTTGCAAAAGAAGAAAGACATAGTAAAAAAATTACAACCTAAATACAAATAAGAAAAAAAAACTTAGTCCTAAATAGAAAAAAAAATACTTAGAGATAAAGATTGCCTAAAATGCCATGACGGAGAATTATACGGGCAACTGCTATTTTTACTATAGATTCATTAAGTATTTAAGTTATTAATATTTGAACTCTATTTGCTCAGAAAAACATCAACCCTCACTTCTACATTAGGAGTCTATTCCTTAAAAAGGTAGATTACATTTAATTTGATCAACCAACTTCAAATAACCTTCATTAATGATTGAACTGACTTAGATCATAATCAAATCATCATCAATAATGATTGAACCATATCAAATAAATGAACAACTTATCTTCAACTCATGATTGAGTAATCTTTAAACCATCTTTTATGCTTGATTAAATCATATTTGAATCTTTTTTGAACTATCTTCAACCCTTCTTTGGAGATAGTTTGGTCTTGACCAAAGAAATTTTGTTGAAAGTTCGAATATTGTTTCATTATGCGTCGAAGATAGTTAGAAAATATCTCAATCCTAATTGAAGGCAATTCAATAACTCATCAAAAATGAGTCAATTGAAAATTGAGAGAATAACATTTAAATAATAAGTTCAGAGATGGCCCAAATTATATTATCATGATTTAATCATAGTTCAAAGATAAATATAATTTTAAGATTGCTCAACATAACAAATTTCAAGTAGATAAATTGAAGTCTAAAGGCCAATAGGTTTTAAAGTTTAGAGCGCGAAGCTTGTTTTCAATTCTAAATAATAAAAATGAAAATAATACTGACTTTTGAAGTTATTGAAGACAGAGAGATTGTCATCACGAGATTTTGTCAAAAATGCATATTATGTAATGTCTAAAAGTGAAGATGGCGATGAGATGAGAAGAGGAAGGGTTGAAGAACAAGATATGTAATTGATGATTGAAAAGACATACAATTGTTCTATGAGAGTTCTAACTCATTTTATTAGTAGACGAGGCATTTTGATTTGAAGATAACTAATTTTAAAAAATACTAAATATATATTTTTAAATTTTTTGATATTAGAAGATGTATAATATAAATTGTTGTTATAATAATTATTGCTATTTTAATAATGAAAAATTTATATACATAGCACATAATTTTTATGCATTTACATATCTAACACCTAAAATCCTATGCTTCAAAAGGTGAATTTAACTTCAAAAAAATAAGAAAATTGCTATTTTTGTTGTAATAATAAAAATTTAAGTGTTATATATATAAATATTTATATTTAGATATTAGATATATAAATATATAAAAATTATATGTTATGTATATAAATGCCCCTTTAATAATTTACTGATTAAAATTGTTCTTAGATCTAGGTCAAGGATTATAGACTGCGAGAGTTGTGTAAGCCGAGTCGGTTAGGTTATCGGGCTGGACCCTTCCTCACGCCTGCGAGGAGAAATAGTCGCGTAACCAAGCCAGGGCAAATGCTTGAAAGAATCCGAGCCCCGGCAAGATAGGGTTTGGAAGGTTTAGTTCCCATGTCAGGTCCCGGTATTCATCCCTACCACCAGCAATGGCCTCAGCCGCTGCCTGTGACGCCTTCGTTACCTCCTCCTCCTCCAATTCCCGGGGAAATCTCTGGCCACTCTTCCACCGACGAGGTACGTCTCTGCTTTTCGTTCTGCCTACAGTTCGAGTGTAGCTCAGATGAATCACCTTCTCCTACACGAAGTCTTTAACACACACACACACACACACACACACACACATTCTGTCTCTCTCTCTCTCTCTTTCTCTCTCTTGCGCAAGTGCGCACGTTATTTTTGCCTTTCTAGGTTCGGACAATTTTCATCTCCGGCCTTCCGGGAGATGTGAAAGAGAGGGAGCTTATCAACCTTCTACGTTGGTTGCCGGGATTTGAGGCGTCTCAGATTAACCATAAAGGGGAGCAGCCAATGGGTTTCGCTCTCTTCTCCACTTCTCAGCACGCTGTGGCAGCAAAAAATGCACTCCAAGTGATTTCCCTTCTGCTCCAGTTTCTCTTTTTTTAGCTTCGGTTCTTTATGACCAAATTAAGCTGGAGTGGATGCTGTTTTTTCGTTCAGGACATGGTGTTTGATGCGGAAACTCAGTGTACAATACATACTGAAATGGCGAAGAAAAATCTTTTTGTCAAGAGAGGTAAGGCATGTTCGGTCCTCAAGTTGTTTTTTTTCTTAAAAAAACATCAAATTGGAGTTATTACTTCTTCTTGGAATGGTTCTTCTTAAGCATTTTTAGCATTTCTTTGTCCGTGTTGCTCTCAATCTGTTTTCCATCGGTTGAGATGGTCTACATTTGGTTCTAAATGAGTTTCTTTCATATGGTTAGTTGTTTGCCATGTTTAGCGATATACATGAAAGCATTCTTTCTTAAAATTCATTCATTCTCCCTTACAATTCATAAAAAAATAAGTGTAAATAGTTTCTTAACCTATGCCAAATTTCCATTTCAGGAGAGGAGTTGAGGACATGCGATTAGCAGTTCAGATACTGTGCTGCTAATGTTTTCTGAATAAATCATTTCACCATTTTATTTTATGACATGCTGTTTTTTTAATTTTTATTTGAGTCTCTAAGTCAGCATATAGGGAATGATGTGCTGAATTTTCTATGCCTATTCTGATAAATAAATATGCCTTAGGCAAAGAGAAAACTTAGCTTTTATGATCATTATTTTATTGTATGTTCAACTACTTCTATGCTGTAGTTGTCTATAGTTGTTGTATTGGTGTTGTTTTATGTGACATAATTTTAATAATAATATGCTGTAATGTTGAATGATCAGGTGAAACTTAACTTTCATAGGCATATATGTCTGCTATTTAAAAAAGAGTAGTGTAGAGAGTTTATATCTTCTGATGTTGAAGCTAAGAGGTTAAAATTGTTTGTGTCTTTATTTGTATTATGAGACTAGAGAATATTACAATGATGAAATTTAAATTTTTACAGAGCGACCATTTAGGCTAGTTGAATGAATTTGAATGCTAAGAAATAGAGAAATTAATGACAAACAAAATTGCATGTGTCAATAAGAATGTAAGGTGGATTTATGGTAGAATTAGTATGATAGAGTACATAGTGTTTATGTTAGATGGTTAATTGAAATAACACATAAGTAGAAAAGTGATGGATTAAAATATAACTTTTCTTATTCTATCAAAATCAGGGGTGCGTACGATCCGATTTCGAGCCGAACTATAGTCGGCTTGAAAAAAAAAATTCGGCTCGAAATCGAGTCGTGGCTCGAAGATTTTGATTTCGAGCTGAGTCGGATCGATTCTACATCGAGTTCGATCCTTCGAAAGAAAGCAAGGCTCGAAATCCAAACAGCTTCGAAATCCAAATGGTTTGGCTCGATTGGCTCGATTTCAATTTAGGATTCATAAATTTTTTGAATATGTAAATAATATAATGTAAACATACAACAATACCGCACGGTTGAGTTGAAAAATAAAATTTTCAATGACATTATAATTTCACATTACAACTAAATAGTTCTTATAAATACAAATTTTACAACTCTCACTAATATTATACATTCGATATTTCATATTTGATCACTTACAATAATAAAAAAAGTCTATAAAATGATACAATTGACATAACATTTAAAATAAATAAAAAATAACAAAAATATTAAATTGTCTTTTATTTGTCACTCAGAGTCAGAGAAAATAATATCCATCTTCAAGCATTAGCAAATAGCAATTAGCAGAAATTTGTAATTTGTATATTTCACTTCAATAATTGTATGCTCCAACCTCAGGTTCAAAGCTCAATTAAACAAGATAGAAACAAATCTCTAACAAAAATTACAAAATCTCACAAATCCATCATGTATTAATATAGTAGACTGAATAAAGGCTCAGGTTGCCATCCGATGAGAGGCTTGATACCACCAATAATGAAGCAAAAATAATTGAGTTAGCCCAAATTACAAATATATTCTCTTCTCATCATTGTCCAAAATTAAAAAATCAGAAATTCTTCATGATAACCCCACTTTAGTCTTTAGGTTGACCATGGGTTTATAACTAGAAGTATAGAACCTAAAATGAAAACCTGTGAGAAATAGAATAGATAAGGAAAAAATTAGTGAGAAATAGGTTTTTGTGAAATAATGGAGAACCGAAAAAAGTAAATTATAGCAAAACAAGACTTATCATCATTATCCAGCAGTTACAATTTCTATTGGTGAAAGAATGGAGAAACGAACCAAAATAAAAAAAGAAAAGTAATAGATTTTTTGCCTCAAAAAGATGATTGATTAATTTTTTAGGGTGACATTAAACAAAATTTTATACTAAGAGTGATAAACTAATTGAGCAAAACACTTGGATATAACAATTATCAAAACAAGCGTATGATCTAATAAAATTCGAAAAGCCTTCCATAGTTTCTTAACTTTAGACTTATTGATAAAACAATATATATCATTCAAAGCAACAATATTATATGACTTTAGATATAATAATTCATATTTTCGATTCTAACATGCGTCGATAGATAAAATGTAGTAAGAATGTAAGATGAAGCAATATATGTTTGTAAAGCCAAACCAAAATTTGAAATTTAGATAAAACTTAAAGGCGATTATCAAGTATGTCAAATGATTAAATGGTCTCAAATTTAAATCATTGACCAAATCATTCCACTAAAAATATAAAAAAATCACCAAAGCCTCCATTAAGCCATCTCGATTTAATTTTATCATTGGACATCATATCGCCTTTTGACTAACATAAAATATTATTAAAGCGAGAAAATATATAATAAAATCTTCATAGTAATAAATGTCAGACTCTCACATAAGTACATAACATAACCAAATTACTTAAGTCTCACAAAATATTCACGAAAATAAAAATATGTAGAAAGAAAAAAGGAGAGCATAATTGAAATGATATCACTGATTTTCATATTTGTGATTTAGTAGATAAGCTTTCGTGCTTATAAGTTCTTTTCTGCAAGAATATCAAACTGAAATTGCAATAGAAAAATGAAACTCATATTTGAATGGAAGAAAATTGCATTATAAAATAAAAAAGTAAGTAAATATTACTAATGGATCTTTTGATGATTTATATGCGGCCGAATCCGGTTTACTACATACCAAAACATCTAATGTTCTTGGTGAAATTGAACTTATAATCGCTAGTACGACACACTAAAAGTTGATTGAAGCAGCGGTTATTCTGGGATGGTAAAATATCTTTGACCATCTTTGAGATAGTCACGTATTTCATGATGATATTTTCCACCATTCTAAAATATCAAATTCGATTACGGGCATTTCACACAAAATGAGTATATCTCCAAATCGACTTTATGGAACTAAAAGGCCGGTAGAATCTATAAAATCATACAAACCACCGGATGTGAAGCATTACCACCTTCACGTGGTTATTTCAATTTGAGAGGTGGATCTTGATAATTTCTTTTGCGTAGGTATATCAACAAAATAATAAGAGTATAGCTCAAAAGTTTTTTGTTTGGCGTTGTCTTCTTCCAATGACAATCCGTATATTTATTGATAGTAATAATTGATGGCAAATAGTTTTCTAGGATCTAAAATGCAAGCAATCGAAAATAATATTGACACTCACGTCAATACTTATCAAATTTAGTCTTCGTATTCTTTATGTTTGAAATGAAAATAGTCTTAGATAAGCATTCTCGATCCAATGTTTTCTTGATTAGAACTAGATTGAGAAGCAGTCTATTTGCAGTAGGATAGGTTGGACCTGAAAAATATCAGTTATTTGATGAAAAATTTTAAACACTTTCTCAAAGTTAATCCAATCTTTTTGAGAAGACAACCATATATAATTGAGATCACGCAAAGCATATTCAGAAAATACATTCTTATAATAAAAAGCTGACTCTAACATCTTGTATGTGGAGTTCCAATGTAGGCACATCAATGCAAAGTCTTTCTTTGTGGATAAGCTAATCATCTGCAATCTCTCCAAATTTATGTAGCGACTTGGAGATCGTTTTATAAATAAGATAGATTCTTACGCTTTCAATTATTCTTGATCTCTTTTAATCCATCCGCAATTAAGTTTAAAATATAGCGACAATTCATGAAAGAAATCCCTTATCATTAAAATCCGGATCTTAGTGAACAATGCTTTCAAATTTGCTACGTCGTTTGATGATGTATTGTCCAAGTTATGGTACTAATTTTATTTTGTAGAATTATCAAACTTTAGAAATTGCTCAAATCATACACATGAGGAGGATCCCAATCAAAACTAATTATCCTTGTAATTTTTCGACTAATGTAATGCAGTTAGACATATAACCAATAGTTTGATTTGATGTCCAACAATCACTAGTAATCGAAAATCTCTCAACAACTTTCAAATTTTTTTTCAATTTGTCTTTTTCACTTTCATACACTTTCATACATTCTTCCTTGATGCTAAATCTTAAAATTTTATGATAATTTGGATTCATTGATTTCATCAGATATTGACCATAAATGTTCAACTATCTGAAGGGATATTCATGACAATAATCATCTTAGTCCAATAATTTTTTTATTTAGAATGATCATAAGTAGATGAAACAAGTAGATCAACCGGTTCTCTAAATCCTGCTCAATCAAATAGTTTTGTTTCTCCTTTATTATCAACCTTACTATAGTTATTCGTTGTCTACTTAACTCATGCTCCGCTTTTTTGTTTGATATAAGATTTCACACAATAATTACATTTAAACTTCTGTATCACGTTTTTCCTTTTCTATTACAGTAATTTCACTAAAGTGTTGCCAAACTTCAGATCGTTTTCTTTTACCCTTGTTTTATCAAGTAGTTTATTTCACCTACACTCTCATTCGTAGCCACAGATTATCATCACGGATGACTCAATTATTAGATTGCTTTGAGAAGGATTTGTCATCATCTATAAAAATTACATCACCACCAACAACAACAACAACAACAACAACAAGCCTTAATCCCACTAGGGGTGCTACATGAATCCTTCGCCTCCATTGTGTCCTATTATGTGTCAATTCTCATTTAATTCAAGTATACTAAGATCATTTTTTATACATCTTAACCAAGTCTTTTAGTCTACCTCTACCTTTCTTAACATAAGGCAAATCTAATGATCTTCTCTTAATCGTCATCGACGGGCCAACGCTTTATGTGGCCAAACCATCTAAGCGACTCTCCCTAATCTTATATACCATCGAGCTACTCCAACTTTTTCCGAACATACTCATTTTGCATTCTATCTCTAAGAGTAAAGCCACTCATCCACCTGAGCATCCTCATCTCTCAGAACACTTAACTTACTTTTATGCTTTCTTTTATTGGCCAACATTCTCGCACTATAAGTCATTGTGTCTTACCACCATCTTATAAAATTTTCCTTAAGTTAAGTGGAACTTTTCTATCACATAATAAAGCCGATGCATTCCTCCACTTCAACCATCCAACTTGAATTCTACTAATAACATCTCCATCTATTTCACCATCATTTTGAACAATAGAGCCTAAATATCTCAATGCTCACTCTTATTAATGACTTGATCACCCTAAAGTTACAACACTACCACTAAAATTTCTACAACTAAAATTACACTCCATATATTCGCTTTAGATCTCCTTAAATGAAAACCTTTAGACTCTAAAGTTGACCTCCATAATTCAAGTTTGTTGGACTCCCTCTAGTCTTATCAACAAGAAGAATGTCATCAAAGAAAAGCATACACCAAGGTACATCTTCTTGTAAATGCCTCGTAAGAACATCCATAACTAAAGTAAAAGATAAGGGCTTAATGTTGATCCTTGATGTAATCCAACCAAATAGGAAAATATTTTGTCAATCCTCCTTGTGTTTGGACACAAGTAATCAAGTATACATATCCTTAATGACTTGAATATAACCAATATTAACTTCTTTCTCGCTCTAGAACTCTCAAAGAACATCTTGAGACTTTATCATTAGCTTTCTCTAAATCAATAAATATCATATGTAGATCCTTCTTACTTTCTCGCTTTCTCAATCAAACCTCTTAACAAATGTATAACATCCATAGTAGATCTACCCGCATGAAACCAAACTGACAGGAGAAACTTCAGTATCACATCGTAACCTATGCTCAATTACTTTCTCCCATAATTTTAATGTATGGCACATTAACTTAATTCCTCTATAATTTACACACTCTTGTGCATCACCTTATTCTTAAATATAGAACCAACAAACTCTTTCTCCACTCATCTGACATCTTTTAGTTTTTTAAAATAACATTAAAAAGATTTGTAAGCCAAGAAATTCCTCGATCTCCTAAACATTTTCACACATCTATTGGAATATTATCCGTATACGCTTTTCCACATTTCATTTTCTTTAAAGCTTCACTAACTTCGATTTATTAATGCGACGATAAAATGAAATTCTCTATTTTGTTTAGGTATTAAGGTTGCTAAAATCAATCGTACTTTCGTGATCCTTCATTGAAAAGTTTATCAAAATACCTCATCCACCTATTTTCAATATCTTTTCTAAAAAAAAGCACTTTATTATTTTCATCCTTAATACCCCTTGAACTATGTCTTTACTTCTCCTATCTCTTTGGCTAACTTATACATACATCTTTCATCTTCTTTGATCTAATCTATCAGTATAAATCACTAAAATTAAATTTTTCAGATCATATCTTTCATAATCTCTACCCACTTTATATCTCAAGATATCAAGATTAAAAAATACACATAATTTATTGCAAGATAGAATATACCAATGACGAAAATAGAAATTTAAGAGTGTAATGCGGCTTAAACAAATAAAACCGCTAACATTGTATGAGTTAAGAGATAAAGGGAACTCTCTATAAAAATGCTTGATAGCTAGAAATGATCAAATGCCCATCAATCTCCTAGATCGAGGATGAAAAACTTCATAAAAGATTCATTAATTTGATGCATTCTTCCCAAGTCACATATATATTTGATGCATTCTTCCCAAGTCATTCAATACTCAAAATCATTTTAAATAATTTAAAACATTCTTGTCGATCATTATCACACTCACTACCGAATGCTAAATGCATTCTTAAATCAAAATACAAATGTAATAAAATGTAAACTTTTTTTTTAAAAAAAAGTAATCTCAAAAGGCCCCAAAACATAATTATGGCGAAATGCAAGCATTACAGCTTTTAGAAAATGCTTTTCATGAGAAAGACAACTGTTTTTATTGTGCATAGTAAAATCCCAATATTACAATCATCACAACATATAAACTCCCAATAGGCAATAGGCAATATCCTCATAATTCAGGATGACAACAATAATTACCGCAAGTGTTTCAACACAAAACTAAACCATCAACTTTGCGAAGGAATCGACATAATATTTGATATGAGCACAATAAAATGGTCGATATTCAAATGTATTGTTTAACTTAAAACCATCAAACAAATGAAACTCACACATCAAACAAATGAAACTCGCTTTAAGCCAATTGCAAACATCCCATCTCTCGGGGATAGTGTAATGATAGAATTAAACATTAAAAACAATTTCACTACAATAGCACATTAAAACAATTTCACCGCACATTACAACTATAAGGAAAGCGTTCATAAATCAAAACTTCAGAGGTTGGCTAACCTCTCGCTAACATGCTGTAAAAAAATATAACTTCATCCGCAAGGATCGAAAGTCGCAACCGCAAAAAAACAAAGATACACATGCATGACAGCATGAAGCAACACAACAAACCATCCTGAGCAGTTGAGCTTGGTCCCTTGGACACTTAGTTAGGTAATAAAAACAAAAGCAACTTAACGAAATCTCTGAACTCAAACAATTGAAGAACCAAAACATCCCAAAGGCTAACCTCAAATAATGGAATAACGAAATAATTGAAAGAATCGACATCTCATAGCCATAGCTCATCATAGGCTAATTGCATGAAATACTTACAATCAAATGAAATAAGTGTAGTAATCGAGCAAAGAAGCAAACCGAAAGCACGCATTATCGAACAAGCTAGTCGAACGAAGATGATAGGCAAAAGAAACACCTCAACCAATAGAGATCAAAAGTCGATGACGATATCGATGAACGCTTGAAAATTGGGGACATGAGGAAGCCGTGAAGAAAGAAAGAATAGAAGAAGGGCCGCAGAGAGTCGAGAGTCGGGAGTCTTCCGTTCGAGTGTCGAGGACTCGAGCCGAGGCCGGGCCGACATATTAGAGAAAAAGTAAATTCATCTCCCCTGTTGATTTAACGATTCCCTCAATCAGACGACAACCTGCATTTGGGTAATTATAATGGGTTTTACAGACGGGCCGCCAACGACAATTATTTTGATCCGACAAAGTGCGACTCGAGTCGGCTCGAACTCGACTGAAATAATTTCGAGCCACGGCTCGAAAGTCGCTTTTCGACTCGATCTCGATTTGAGCCCAAATTCGAGTTGACTTTCGAGCGAGCTACGATCTTCGGGTAAATTTCTCAGCCCTAATCAAAATAATGCATACATTAGAATTTTAATTTCAATCATATAGAGCAACACTGCTGTTGTTAGGTCCCAAGCCATGAATGAGAATAGTGGAGGCTCGCGTTAGGTAATTGACAACCAATGTAAAACTTGTCGAAAAATCATGACATGAATCCTTTACTCTATTGTGCCAATGTTAGGGTATTCCTTGGTGCTCCATCAGTGCTTGTGTCCCTTGTTAAATAAACAAGGGTTCTCACATTATGGACAGATGCTGGTAAAGAAGTTAGCTCATGAAGCTATAATTAGGATGTGATTTTGGAAATAATTACTCTTATAGGTAAATAAATAAAATTAATAGATATTATGGTTCATATGAAGATAAATATCTTATGTATTCAAGAAATTAAATGGGTTGGGGAGAAGACTAAGGAGATTGATAATTTAGATTTTAAACTTTAGTATTTAGGTAAGAGTTATACTAAAAATGGTGTAGATGTTGTCATAGATAAGAATTTGAAAGACAATGTTGTGAAAATTAATATGATTTGAGATAGGATTATAACTTAAAAGATTATTGTTAATATTAAGATTATTAATGTTATAAGTGTTTATGCCCCTCAAGTAGGTTTAGATGGATACTCAAAAAAAAAAAAAGATCTAAAAGGATTTATACAAAGTATATTTCTTGAAGAAAGAGTATTTATTTAACGAGATTTAAATGAATATATTGGTAGAGTGGTAAAAAAGTGTAAATGTATTCATAATGGCTATAAGTTTGGAGTGATTAATGAAGAAAGTAAGAACATGTTAGAATTTTTCTTTAGTTTATAATTTGTAATCGTTAATACTCTGTTTAAGAAAAGAGATGAGCGTATTATCACTTATAAGAATATTTAGTAAAACGCAGATTGATTATTTTTTATTGAAGAAAATAAATTCTTTAAATTGTAATGATTGTAAGGTCATTCTGATGAAACTTTAAGTACCTAACATCGACTACTAGTTTTAGATTCTAAAATAAAGGGTTGAAAGATAAAAAGATAAATTGAAATATTATTTTAGGATTAGATGAAGATACTTAAACAATGCAAAAAAATATTTTTAAGAGTATGCTACAAGATTTTAGAGTTTGGGATGTTCATGAGGAAGCCAATGTTATATGAAAAAAATAGCAGGTGAGATTAAGTAACACAAATGTGTTTGGAGAATCAAAAGAAAAAGCTTCTATTAGTAACAACAATTAGAGGTTGAGTCAACATGTGCAAGAAATGATTTAAAATAAAAAAAATTATTATAAAAATTTATTTAATTGTAAAATCTCTAAGAATTAGAAAAGATATAGAGTGACTTGTATGAATTCTAAGAAAACAATATATAATACAAAAAAGTTCTACATTTTTTGATTTATATAATAAAGTGAATGCTAGAGAGAGCGAAAGATGTATGTATAAGTTAACAAAGTAAATAGATAGGAGAAGTAAATATTTAGTTTAATTAAAGTGCATTAAGAATGAATATCAAATATTTTTCTTAGAAGAGATATTCAATATAGGTGGATGCCATATTTTGATAATGAAGATTGTGAGAATATGATTGATTTTAGTTACCTTAATAATCTAAATGAAAATAAAGAATTTTATTTTTATCATCGTATTAGTAAAATCGAATTTGGAGAGGCTTTAAAGAAAATAAGTGTGGAAAAGCGGTAGGATTTGATATTCTAATAGAAGTGTGAAAATACTTAGGAGATTAAGGAATTTTTTGGCTTACTAATATTGTTAATATTATTTTAAAGACTAAAAATATGCTAGATAAGTGGAGAAGGAGTTCGTCGGTTATGATGTAATATAAAAGTTATGGGACAGACTAGTTGAGAATAGGTTATGATGTGATATAAAAGCTTCTTAAAATCAGTTTGGCTTCACGTTGGGTAGGTCTAATATCGATGCAATACATTTGATGAGAGGTTTGATGAGGAAGTATAGAGAGAGTAATGAGGATCTACATATTATTTTTATTGATTTAGAAAAAGCATATGATAAAATATCATGAGAAGCGCTTTAAAGAGTTATAGAAAAGGAGTTATTATTTGCTTATATTCAAGTTATTAAGGATATGTATACTAGAGCATTTACTTGTGTTCAAACACAAAGTGGATTGACCAAGTATTTTCCTATTTCAATTGGATTACATCAAGGACTGACTTTAAGCCCATGTCTTTTTGCATTAATTGTGGATGTTTTTGCTAGATATTTACAGGAGAAGAGTGTCGATTATACTTAATTTTACAAATGCAACATTGCTAAGTAGTCATGCTATCAAAATTCCACGAGAAAAAAATCATAATTAAAACATTTTTGATAAAATTAAGAAAATTATTAAATTGAATGTACTACAACCCTTTTCCTCTCACATTAAAATAACAAGATCATAAATTGAGGATTTAAATTAAAGATTTAAACCAAAATAATTAGTCTTTTAAATATATTTAAACACATTAACAAATTCAAAATTAATTTACTCATTTGATGAATTATATAAAGTTCAATAATTGACAATTATTCAATGAAGTTCAATAATTGTCATTTGTTCAATTGATCAAAATGTTTTGAAAATTTGAATGCAATATGATAAGAATTAAATTGGCAGTCTAATGATTGTCTTGATTATAAAAGACATCATAAGATTAATAATTGACATTCCAATAGATGTAAGCCCAAACTATGTTCGTAAAATGAACTCCACATTTAAATTCGACATTTCAATGGATGTCAGCCCAGTTATTGTTTGTGAAGTGGACCTCACTTTTATCAGATGGCCTTCTAATGGATATAAGCTCAATATATGTTTGCAAGGCAAATCATATTTCAACCTTGGACTTTCCAAAAGTTATAAGTCCTTTCAATAAGTTATATTAATAATGATAAACCATACATATATCATAAAATTCTCAACTCTTGTCTAAAGGATAAAGTCATAAGACCCAATGATCGAACAAACTTATAAACTATGTTCAACCTAAACAACACAACAACCCTAGTCAACTTGGGATTTCTTGGATTAAGTAATCTATTACTGCTAATTAGGTTCTTTGGATATTACGACTAATAATCCTATGATGTTGATAGATTGGAATAATGGTGGTCTTGGGATGACTACTTTTACCTATCCCAAGCAGTCATACACACAATATCATTAAATATCGATTCACACTAGATATTAGTGTCTACCTCCAACCTTAATCGAGAGCACTCTCTTATCATGATAAAGGAGATAATTAACTATGAATGTTTGTGTCCATAGGAAGTAGAACTTAGATCTAAATAAATACTAATATAATGTTAGGGAAAATCTAGTTGAATATAAATCAATTTGCCTTACGAAGAAGGAACTCCGAACATCCTAGATAACGGAGATTTAAATGTTTTCTTGAGCAATCAATGGGAAAGATGAAATCTGGTAACTTTTTAGTTTATCATTTAATTAAATGCTACCACAAGAGTTAATAAGAAACAATTGTGGATGCACGTTATTTATTTATTTGATGCATGAGATAGTTTCGATGCAATTGTTGATATTATGCACAATTAAAATTTCTTTTGTTTCTTTAAATGCTATTTATGAATAGGAGTGTTTTCTTTGTATATCATTATAATTGTGATTACTCGATCACATGATTGTTATTTGTTATGGATAGGCATGACATCAATGGAGTTGCAGCTTGTTATCATTGGCTTGTACAATTATAGCGGAGTTATATTTATTTGCAGGTGTAGGGGCTGATTTCAGCTCCTTTGACCAAAGCAAGCGCCTGAGAACTGGTGGAGATTTTGCCCACACTGGTTATCAAAGTCCCTCTCCCTTTCACCAACAGCCAGTTGCTGTTTGGACAACACCGGGGTGAAATTTTTCATAGATCTTGTAATGTAAAATAGTTCCAACTTGTACCTATTTTGTTGAGTATTTATTGATTTCCATTTATATTTTGTAGATACGTGGCTCCTCCTGCTCCGTATGACCCATTTGGCGGGTATCACGTTCCTCAGGTGGTTATCCCTGCTCCTGCTCCTGCTCCTGCCCCAGCACTGAGTGGTTTTGCTCCTGTTCAGGTGGTATCGCTACACTGAGATGCATTTCTGTATATATATTTTGTTGTGGCGTCTATATTCTTTCTTTCTTTGCCACCTGGAAATGAATATCTGTTTTTTTCAACGATGTATTATATATATATATATGTAAGTAAAATTTTTTTGCAGGATTGAATGCAAATGTCTGTTATCTAACTTGTGGCAGCTGAAATTATTTATGGTTCATCGAATGCATTTTTTCCTTCTGTGGGAGGATGAGGCTTGTATCTAACAGGATCTTGATAGTTTTCTTTGATGCGTTTTAAATTTGTCCTTACTACTGCTGGTGAATATGTTTTATTAGAGCTGATTATTTCATACTTTATTTTGTGCTTTGGGACATTACAAACTTCTTGTTATTTCTTTTGATTCTTCTCGATGAATGTTATCCTTACATTATATATATATATATATGTATATATAAAATCATTTAGCTTATATATAGTCTTTTGCTATTTTGAATAATTAAATAAGTCATGTGGCTGGTTCAACCCCTCTCAGTTTTCTTCTTTCTTCCTTTTCCATCTCTACAAAGCTGTTTAGTCGTTTTTCTTTATCTAGGGCTGACAATTTTGCTCGAAGGCAAAGCCTTTAATAGCTTGAGTTTTTGGTAAATTTGAAATTGACTCAATAAATTTAGAGTTGAGTTATAAGTCACTTTCAGAGCTAATATTTTTGTTGATTTATGTTCAAGGGTAGCATGGCTTGTTTGAAATGTGATTCTAGGGAACCCAAAAAATGTATATTATAATAAATTATTCATCATGTTTGTTCTTATGGATGGTGAGCTAGTGATTTGACTCTCATTATCTTCTCATTCTAAGCTTACATTCAATCCCCTACCCCCCTGTATGCACCTCTTTTTTTGGTTTTGCCCTACCTAGGCTACCTTTTAAAACTTTTTTTATTGGATCAAGGGAATTCTTAGCACAATGGTTGGAAGCTTTAGAATGTAAATAAAACTCATTGTAGCAACTTTTGTGGATTACTTCTCTAATGCTTATACTTTTTGGACAACCACCATCTTGAAAACTCACTGGGCACTGAGAAAAGGGAGGAGCATTTAATGATTCTATTAAGATTGGCGTTATTTCCCATCTGTTGCTTCATTGGACATAGGTTCCGATCTTTTTTCAGGATCATCTTTCTTTAACGCTGCCACTCTTTTTATGCTTTCCTGTCATATTTGCTCATTTTTGTGCACAATATAATAATAAAGGATATATTGTATCTGGTCCTGAACACCTTTAGATGGCATGTTTGAGAAAATTCATGCCAAAACCTTAGGGTCCATTTGAGTAACTATTTGTGAAAGTAAGACTGTAGTGGGGAAAATAGATTTTTTTTGTTTTGTTTTGTAATTGTAGGTATTTTAATTTTTCTTTCTGGAAAATTCAGAGAATAACTTTTTTATTACTACCATGTTTTGGTAGATCTGATTGGAAAAGCTAATTTTTACAAAGAAAAATTGAAAACAACATGAAAGCACTAGCCAAACAAATATGTGATAGCAGTCTGAAAGCAAAGTAATAAAAAATGTTTTCCCAAACGAACCCATAAAATCATATTAATTCATAAAAAACTATTTATTGATGCTTATTTACCTGTTGAAATGAGTATTAGCATTGTGTTTTTAATGTTGTTGATCTGTTATTTAATACATGCTCCTTTGTGGCTTCTTCACTTCTTGTTGGTGGTTTCATGTGCTGTATTTATGGTTCCAAGATCTTTCATCATCCCTGCATTGCCTTTATCTTTCTTCAATAGTTTACAATTTTAAGCATTTCATTGCAAATGATATCATTGTTGGACTTTTGTACAATACCAATATTACCAATGCATAGTTCTCTGGGGAATCCTGCTCCATCGGATGATTCATGAATCTTTTATGATGTGCTAAGATATGCTCCATGATGTACACAACATCAAGAGAGAAATGGACCTATTACAATGTCCCAATCTAAAAATCAAAACATATGAGACTTCTATTGTGTTTTAAGTATTGTGGTATTTTATATTTGTATCCCAAGTGTTATATTATGTGATAGATGATGTATTTAGTCATGTTTAAATGTTGTATGAGAGTTGTGATTGAGATCTTTAAGTATTTAAGCATTAGAAGTGCATTAGCAGTATAATGTCTAGGTACTGGTCTTTTGGTGCTGCGATGCTATAGCTGATCCCTTATTTAGTGTTTGGACAGAGAAGCCAATGCCTTGTTCTTAGATGACGGGTTCCGAGTTGTTATAGCTTTTCAATAGTTTTCTCCTAAGGGATACATCCCTTTTGAGTATTGTACTTATATAAAAGTTTATTTTGACTTAATGAAGGACTTTTAGGTTGCTTTTTATGGATGATCTTGAGTGAAAACTCTTAGGTTTGAATTTGGTGGCTGATTGTCCGGGGAGATTTGGTATCTCTTGTTGCCATTCTACTTAGGTGAGTAAAACTCCTCGCATCCTCTTGATGAGTGGAAGATCTAGAAACACTCCTTCCTCCTTTTGATGTGATGCTCGTCGTGATCGCACCATCATTTTGATATCAAAGCCTAAGGTTTGGAGGTATGGAGAAAGTGCTTGTAAGTGTTATATATCAAATCTAAACAAGGTTAGTTCTATATTTTGGATTTTGTGTAATTTCATTTATAGATTTTAGTGATTTCATTTGACAAATGCATGCCAGACTCATGTAGTAGGCAATTTTATGAGCATTTATTTTATTACCAATTAGTTGCCTTCATTTAAAAAACTTAACCTTTCCCTACTTAAATCCTTTTTATAAACCATGATAGTTGAGTGACCACTTGAATAAGGGAGAGCTCACAAAAGATAGCCAAATATATGATTTGAACTTTGCATAAAAATAGAACTCATATTCTTATAAATTTTGTGATTGTCTTTTTGCGTGTTTACTTAATATTTTGTAGTATCTAAAAGTTAATTTGTGTTTATTGAAGGTAATCGTTTTAAAATTTATGCATCTCATTGTGTTAAAATTTAGTTTACATAATGCATATTTAAAATTTCATTTGGAGTGACATTTATATTTCTTTCTTTGCATCATGCCTTCCAAATCTGTTACTTTGGATCAATTAGAAGACTTAACTAGGAGGGTAGATGAGATGACTATGCAAAGTGAAGAGAAGCTCACTAGGGTAGAAGACCTTTTCATAAATTTAGCTGCACAAATTCAAATCTTAAGTGTTAGGCTTCAAACCACACTGACTATCCCACGTCCGAATGACTAGAACTCGTAGGAGGAAAAATATTGAACTTTGTAGGACGATTATCCTCCGAGAAGGTCAAACATGAGGAGCATCCTTATATAAGGTCATCTTAGGGTTTATGAAACCCTACATGAACTAACAAAATAAGTTAAGATAAAAGCCACATCGTATAATGGTATTCATTACCCAAAAAGTTTCTGGATTGACTTACCCAAATGAACGATTTCTTTGATTGGTACTTTATGGATGACTATTAGTATCATGTTTGCAAAGATGAAATTGGTGGGTCATGTCAAAATTTATTGGAATAATGTTTTAGTTAAAAAAGAGAGATTTGGTAGAAATCTTATGACATGGGCTGAAATGAAAGAGATGCTAAGGGCTAAATATTATCTTAGGAATCATGATAAGAAGCTCCATGAATAATTAATGATTCTTAAACAAGAAAGCATCCTAGTAGTGGAATACATGAATACATTTGAGAACTTAGTAGCAAGGACACACTACATTGATTAGGATTGACAGTTAGCTAATAAGTTTATCATTGGCCTAATAAAAGATATTAGGAATGAGGTAGAGCTTCACGATCCCGACTTTAGAAGTCATCTTTTTACTATGTTTTACTCCTAAAGAAGCATAATGATGCTACATCGCCTTCAAGTTGAAAGCTCAAATGTCATCTAAATATCCATCTACTTCTTAGCCTTAAAGGTCTAATGTTAAACCTAACCCTTTATTCCTAATAATCAATCCCATATGTCCTCTATTGAATCTGTTAAAAATGCGAGAGAAATAATTTGTTTTAAATGTTATAAGAAGGGTCATATGCAGAATCAGTGTAGAGCCAAAATCATGTTCTTAAATGAATTAGAAGATTTAGAAGGAGAGGATATAGAAGAGATATATAATGATGTGCCCTATCAGATGAAGAAATAGATCATAATAGAGATAATCCCATGACAATTGTCAGGTGTATGACTGCTTTTAAGAAAGAAGAGGACTAGAGGAGGTGAAATATTTTCTTAATGTACATCTTATATATGAAAAAGTGGTGTAAGCTAGTAATAGATGGAGGTAGTGTTATGAATGCTATATCAATCCATGCTATCATTAGGGCAAACCTTATGATTGAACCTCATCTAGTTTTATGTCAGTTAGGTTAATCACACATCCCTACTTATTACAAATAGATGTCTTGTTCTTATTAAAATAGGTATTTAAGTGGACCAAATCTGGTGTGATATTCTTCCGATGGAAATCCCACATATACTATTAAGGAGACTTTGGCTTTATGATTTAAATACAATTCATTATAGTCGTGAAAACAATTGCATATTCAAGTATAATAGAAAGATCATTAAGTTATTTTCCATCAAACTCATTGAAAAGAGACAATTACATCCCACATAGATTTCTTGCTTCACCTTCACATAAGCCCCATTTTGAATTACAACTCAAAATCAATTAAAAGAAAAATGCAAAACTCCAGTTGATCATGATATCACCATCTAACAATAGGAAGGATACTTCTAATCTACATTTTGATATGTGTGAACCTCTTGAAATTCAAATCACAATCTTAGGGTTTACGCACTTAGCTAGAGAGTTCACCGATCCTATTTCTCTATTTATCCAACACTTTCGTGAAGTTTCCGTTGATACCAAGGATGACCACATACCCACCGTGGTCTTAGATCTATTATTTGAATTCACTTATATGACTCCTGATGATTTGCCCAATGAATTATCACTTTTAAGGGATGTACAAATGCTATAGACTTAATCCCTGGATCACGGATACCAAATTTGTCACATTATAGGATGAATTCAATCAAACATGAAGAATCAAAATGACAAATAGACGAACTCTTTTTAGAAGAATTTTATCTAAGAAAGTGTTAGTCTTTGTGCAGTAGCAGCCCTTATAACTTTTCAAAAGATGGAATTTGGAGAATGTGTGTTAACAGTAGAACAGTAAATAAGATCATAATAAATATTGATTTTTTATACTTAGACTGAATGACATGTTAGATCTTATTTCTGGCTCAACTTTGTTCTATAAGATTGATTCAAAAAGTGGATATCACCAAATAAGGATTAGATTATGTGATGAATAAAAGACAGTTTTCAAAACTCTTGATGGTCTTTATGAATGGCTAGTTATGTCATTTGGATTTTCAAATGTACCCAATACGTTCATGAGATTGATGAACACTGTCTTGAAATTTTTTATTGGTCATTTTCTTGTGGTTTATTTCGATAATATCCTTATCAATAGTCCTGGCGAAGAATCACATTTACGTCATTTAAAAATGATTTTGGAAAAGTTAAGAGTAGCAAAATTATATATTAATTTTAAAAAGTATTTCTTTTGTCAATTTGAAGTTATCTTATTACGATTCATTGCATCTGTTGATGGACTAAAAGCAGACCTCGCAAAAATTAGAGCTATTCTAGACTGGCCCACTCCAAAATTTTTTATGGATGTTAGAAGTTTTTTTCATGCATTAGTCACATTTTATAGGAGGTTCATTAGAGATTTTAGCACCATCATAGTTCCTATCATCGACATTTTAATGAGCGATAAATTTTCTTGGACTATAGATGTTGAAAAAGCCATAAGATAAATTAAAATCCATATGACCTCTTCATTAAAATTTCTTGATTTCGTTAAAACATTTGAAGTAACTTGTGACACTTAAGGTGTTGGAATTGGTAGAATAATAAGGGAAAAAATCACCCTGTTACTTTTCATTGAGAAGTTGAATGGCGCTAAGAAAAATACTCTACATATGATCGAGAATTTTATGCGATAGTTCAAACTATTAAGCATTGTTGACATTATCTATTAGACTATTGCACGAAGAGTTTATTTTGAATACATATTATTATGCCCTAAAGTTCATCAACTCTAAAAAAATTGAATTATAAACATGCTAAGTGGGTTGAATATCTTTACAAAATTTTCTTTGTACTTAAACACAAGTCTGGAGTAGAAAACAAGCCAAGAGATGCTTTATCTAGGGTTTTACTAGTCATTTCTCTTTAGAATTTCAAACCCTTGTATTTAATATTTTAAGAGAAGATTATAAAGCTTGCCTTGATTTTCATTTAATTTATCTAGAATATGAGACCAAACCCTTGACTTTTCATAGTCCCCTTGTTGTCATTAATGGATGTTGTCATTAATGTTACAAAGGCAATAGATTATGTATCCCTAAAACATCCATGAGAGGCTTTCTTATTTTTTAGCTTCATTTAGGTGGTATAGCTGGACATTTTGGCAAATAAAAAATGCAATAACTCATTGAACAAAGATTTTAATGGCAATCCCTATGAAGGAATGTTGAACATGTCGTAGCTTAATGTTATACTTGTTGTCAAGCTAAAACTATTTAAGTAAAAGACAAGTTGTTACACGTCGTTACATATTCCTTCTTCATCATGGGAAGACCTATCAATGGACTTCATGTTAGATTTACCTAGAACACCTTGTGTACATGACAATATTTCGGTAGTTGTGAATAGATTTTCTAAAATAATATATTTCTTACCTTGTTCAAAGTCAAATAATGCATTTTATATATCATAGTTATTCTATAGAGAAAATGTAAGACTATGAAGTTTTGTCCACTATAATTTCTGATAGAGATATTAAATTTGTATCTTATTTTTGAAAAACTCTATGGAGATTAACGGGAATACGATTGAAGTTCTTCGCGACATTTCATCCTCAGATCAATGAGCAAATAGAAGTCACCAATAGGCTTTAGGGAACTTATTGAGATATTTAGTAGGGAAGAACATAGGAAACTATGATTTAACTTTACCTACACTTAAATTTTCCTACAATAGTATCATTTTTCAGGTCAACCCACAAAACATCCTTTGAAATAGTTTATGAATATAATCTTAAGGTGCCTATTGTCCTGACAAGCACACCTACTCATATATTTTTTGATTCAACATATATATTTACATGTGATTTTCATAGTCTTCATGAAGACCTAAAGAAACAACTAGAAATACAAAGTGCTTAGTATGCTAAACAAAAGAATAAAAATAAAATTTTCAAGGAATTTGAGATAGGTGATTATATATTGGTATAGATCCGTTTTGAGAGATTTTTTTCCACCAATATAAAAAAGTTACAAGTGAGAGCTTGTAGGCTATTTAAAATTATTAAGAAACTTAATACTAATACTTAAGTTCTTGAATTGCCCTCTCTCATATTTATTAGTCATATTTTCAATGTGAAAGATCTAATATCTTTTAAAGGAGTTACCCAACCTCTAAATTTGCAGGAGGAGATATAAATCATTTGTAGGTACCCATCCAATTAACTTTTTTGAAGTGGAGGACAGCATCACAACTGGAGCACCATCAAATGATAGCACTAATCAAAGGTTTCTAATCAGGTGGAAAGATAAACTCCCAAGTGAGGATATTTAGGTGACTTTAGATGAGCCGTAAAAACTTGTCCCATAGTTTTTGGAAGACCTCCATAATTCTAACTCTTTGGAGAAGAGTTCTTTGAGTTCGAGGGAATTGATGTAGCCCATCAAGGAAGAAAAAGACCCGTTACAACGTCCTAATCTAAAAACCAAAGCATATGACATATGTTGTGTTTTAAGTGTTGTGGTATTCTATATTTGTCTCATGTGTTGTATTATATAATAGATGATGTATTTAGGCATATTTAAGTGTTGTATGAGAGTTGTGATTGAGATTATTAAGTGTTTAAGTGTGAAGTTCATTAGGAGTATAGCACATAGACGCTGGCTTTCTGGTGCTACGTTCGTATCCCTTATTTAGTGTCTGGACAGAGAAGCTGGCACCTAGGCATTGGCCTGTGGTGCCTTGACATTGTGAGATGATGGGTTCTGAGTTGTGACAGTTTTTCAGTGGTTTTCTCCCAAAGGACACATCCCTTGGAGTATTGTACTTATATAAACATTTATTCTGACTTAATGGAGGACTGCTAGGCTATTTTGTGTGAAAACTCTTTTATTGGAGCTTGGTGGCTAACCGTCGGGGATTTGGTAATATATCGCTGCCATTCTACTTGAGTTAGTAAAAATCCTCGCATCCCTTCCACTTTGATGAATAGAAGATCCTAAACCACTCCTTTCTCCCTTTGTTGTGATGCTCATTGGGACCACACTACCCAATCTTTCGAGTGAGTACGATAGTATAATTATTTAGTGGAGACTTTCACAGCCCGAAGGACTTGATGCAGAGCATGAGCATGATTGTTCCTTGAGATAGCACCTTTTCTAGCACAACTGTCCGATCCCCCATATTAATTGATGGTTGTATAGATAGTTTTAGTTGGACTTTGTTTGTTTCTGCTGGAGATGAAGCAAGCTGAAAAGTTGGCGTTAATAAATTAATCTGATAAGTTTAAGAACATCTGTAGTGTTGATGCTGCATTCAAAGTGAAAAAGAAATTATTTTGTTTGGTAAAAACTATTATTTGTTTGATTTCTTGTACGTAATGTTATTTTTTTTCTTTTCATTATTTACTGATATTTTAATTATTTTGATTTGTAAAAGGAACTATTCTATTGATAATTATGAAAATTATTTAAGAATCGAGAAAACAGTGTTATTCCAATTAACTATTTTTAAAATAATATTTAAAAGATGATTTCATCTCCCTCAATTTAGTGTGCTAGATTGGGGCACTGGCTAGTAATTGAAAAAGATGATTCCATGTATTAAAATAATATTTAAAAGATGATTTCATCTCCCTCGACAATTGTGTGTGGACTTTTCTTTGGGTCTGCGATTGAATGGTTATTGTTTAATACATGGAATTTATAAAAGTTTAGAGGCAATTTTAAACATTAGGTAAGTTGGTTTTAAAGTACTTTCCTGTAATATCAATTTTTTTCATAGAGCAAAGATAAAATTGTCACCCAAATGCTATGAATGCCCAATGGTTGGTATGGGTGGACAGTGAAAAAGCATAAAGACGTTTTTTATGCCTTGCTTTGTTTCAAGTTTTGGGATAACATGAACATTGTCGAGGATGTTGTAGTCTTTTGCATGCAAACTTCATTTATTTGAAGGATTTTAAGGTTGTATTTTGAAATTACTTTAGTATTTAAACAAATCTTGTGGTTGTTCTTACCCTTTTCACCCCCCCTCTTGGCTTCTTTTTTCTTAGTCCCCCACCCCTCCTTCTCTCTCTTCCTCTCTCTTTCAGTTTCTATTATTCTCAGCTTCTTCTACCTCTCACCTCTCGTCTCAGAACTCTCAAGACCTCCGGCACATAATGCCCATCATCTCCTTCTGTTTTTCAAACCTCATCAAGACCTCTTTCTTGAGTTCCATTGACATTACATTGTCTTTGCAACTCTCCACGTCAAGAATATGTTTAATGCTCTAAGTGCATCATTCTTATCATCAATTTCCAAGTCAATCAATTATTCCGCTCCTAGAAGTTTAATTTGATAGAACCGCAATATTTGTGTCTAAAATAAGGTTCTATGTTGATCTTAGGCATAACATATGCTTTCGTATAATTTTATTTGCTTTGTTTACTTATCGTTCTTTCTGTGAATGGACTATCTTATTCTTTTTTAATTTAATGTAGATCAATGGAGCTTTATATTTCTATATAGTTCTGTTCTCTATAATTACAAAATATTATTTTTCATGCTTCATAATGATTACATATGTACTTTGGTTCCCTAGAAGTACAATTTACTTGATATTGTAATATTTACTTGAATAGGATCTACAAGTAGTGCAAGGCCTTTTTGTATGCCCTTATATAGTTTTGTGTGGTTTTGCAACGAGAATGAATTTATAACTGGGGCATATATGATATATTTTTATAAATACATATATGGTTCTCAAGCCCAATAGATATTTTATTTTACTTTTTTACTATTATGTTCATTAAACATTTTTTTTTGTTCTATTGGTCTTTTCTACAATGTATCTTAAATTGTCTTATGTAAGGAAAAGTTCTTACTTACAGTAAAAATCTGACTACAATAAACGGGCACTTTTGTATACTCTAAACAGTTTTAATTAAACCAGATTACTTGGTTCACTTGAAAATTTTAAGATTGATAAAATGTAGCTGAAAATGTAGATATGTATTAGATAAGGATTAGTAAATCAAATTTGCAATTTCATAAACGATAGGTTGTTTAATTCTATGCAAAATGTCTTTAGGTGATCTAAGTTTTCTTGTTAATTATCTGCTACTATTGACCAGAATTTGACAAAAACGTCTACAGTCAATATTAAGATTATATAGATATGAGTATTTTAATTATAATTAAATTTTTAAGTTGTAATAATGGAAAAAAATATGTCATTGGCATTGATTTTTAAGATTAAGATTTATGATTTATATTTGTACGATGATAAACTAAATAAATATATCAATGATTTATCATATTTATGAATTATATTTAATATTTTGAAATCTTTATTTTCATTTTTGAGGCTTACACTTAATTTGCCTCTTGCCTTATTAAGATTAAATGTCTCAGTTTCAGATTTCATCTTTCTAAACTTTTTTTATCCAAGACATTTAAAACTCAACCTGTTGTAATTTGGATTTCAATACAACAGCTCTAACTTTTGATTTTTGATCTTACTCACCAAGTATCTAAGCGATGATCCATCTTTATTGATGGAGTCTTAAAATGTATTCTTTAATCTTGATGGCGTTATTCGAGAATCATCATTATTGATAGTGTGATGCACCCTTATAAGGGATAAACTAGATGGTCTAGATCATCAATTGGCTTGTTCTCTTCATATTCTGATTTCCCACATTGTGAGGGAAGTCTCTTCTTATAAATTTCTTTAAGTTGGGGTAATATTGATCATTCTCTTCATGATGTGATCTCAAAATCAATAATGGCCTTATATAGTGTGATGCACGCTTTTCTTCTCAGTGACTATAATATTCTTCTCATCAGAGATTTTAGTGTTTTTCTGCTGGCTATTGATTGTGGGCTGTTGATTTATTTTTCTATTGACGTTTGCTTATGTTGTTATGTTCTCTGCTTCTTTTGGGGGTGATGTTACTTTAAGTCTCAGCACTTCTTTTCCTGCTCATTGTTACTATATTGTTTTTTATGGTTTTCTTTAGCCCTCCACTGTGCCTTCTTCCATGGATATGCAGATTTTTCTTTTTTTAGCCGCAGTTGTGAATTTGAATTTTTTGATAATCTGAAATTAAATTGAGTTGATTTTATATCTACTATACCTATTAACTTAATGATTGAAATTTATTCCATAAAATGCATTGAATGTAGTTGATATTCCTCTTTTAGAATTCAAGAAATTATTGATCATTTGAATAAATGGTTACTAATGAATGGTTTATATCTTTTCTTGATAAAGTTCTACGCCACTTCCTAGCAGTGCTATATTTGTTTTTCAGGTTTTTTATCTTTTGTTTACCTGTATTACTTATTATTATGAAATTAGTGTGTTTATTAATTCACCTGATATGTGTTTTCTTCTTTTTTCAGAATGTAAAGGACAATCCTCCTTGTAATACTCTTTTTGTAGGAAATCTTGGAGAAAATGTGATAGAAGAAGAACTAAAGGGACTCTTTAGCACGTAATTTTCTTTCTTCATATAAATTTACAGTGATTTGTTTGCTCTTTTGAATTTTTTCTCTTTCTAATCCCAGAAATAGAAATAAATTTTCTTGTCGTGCAATTTTTTATTATAATCACGTTAATTGTCCTTTAAACAGACAGCCTGGTTATAAGCAAATGAAGATCTTACGCCAAGAAAGGAACACAGTTTGCTTTATTGAGTTTGATGTAAGCAGTGTCGGATTACGAATGTTCAATTCGTCTTATTTTTCCAAGTGTCTATACATTCATTTTAATCTGTTCTTTTCTGTGCAGGATGTGAGTAGCGCTACAGCTGTTCACGCCAATTTACAGGGTGTTGTTCTGCCCAGGTCTGGCCGTGGTGGTATTCGGCTACAATATCCTTTCGTGAATTCTATTATGTTTGGGAACTTTCAAATTTTTTTTTAGCTTAATTTGAAACGGTATTGGTATTGAGCATGTCATTTTACATATTCATTTTAGGAAGCTTAAAATGAATGGTTAGATATTTTATTTGTGACAATAGCTTTGCACTATTTGGTTTTGAAAGAGATTATTAATTTGTTTCAGATTTAGGCAGATGAGGCATGGCTTCGAATGATATGCTATCATCATTTTATGATTGCTATTGTTTGATCTCTATTTTTATGTAATTATTATGTCTCATCTATTAGGTAGTTATGTGTTTGAGGTTAAGTTTATATTGGCATCTGCATTGCACATTGTTTAACATTTGAATATGCTTATAAATATCTCTATTTATGCGAGTGTTTATTCATGAATTTCACTCTTCTTCTTTCTCTATAAATATTACATTATTTATGCAAGAGTTAGAAATTCTTGTTCTTGATGGAAATGATCCTTCAGATGATCTCATGATGACATGAAAAGAAACATTATGCGCCTGCCAAAGCAGGAAATACATGAAATTCTTCAACATATATTGAAATAAATATCAAAATGGTTCCCCAACTAATTACAAGTGATCAATTTAGTCCAAGAGTATTAAATTTCTCCAATTTAGTTCCTGACTATACAAAAGTGATCTGAAATGATCTCTTATGTAGAAATAGTGGTACAATATTGACCTCAATGTAGTCCCTCTATTATGCAAAATTGATCTCACTTTAGTCTTCACGGGATCATTTTGGATCAATTTTGTATAGTGGGAAATTAAATTGGAGCAATTTGATACTCGGAGATTAAATTGGCCACTTGCAAATAGTTGGGGGACCATTTTGAGATTTAGTTCATTATTTATTTTTCAGCAGCTGAATTTTGTTTTATTATTTTATCATATGTAAGGGATTTAGCCTATGACTACTATTAAGTTTTTATGTAATTTGATATATGACTCCTTCACTCCTTTGAAAGTTCTCAAAAAATCCCCTTGGGCGACGAAAAGGCTCAACTAATGCTCTTACTTCTGAAACAAATGGAACTACAACAACATTACAAGCAGTAAAATCAGAGGAACTTCTTATCTGATCTTAGTGCTTTCACTTTTGAAGGTGACAGTATAGGCTACCTTTGGAGGAATCATACTGCTGCATTCACTACACTATCATCTCAGCATCTTTTCATGCATTGGGAATCATTCTGTAGCTGCACTGTTCAAGACAAAACTGTATCTGTGATTAAGTTTTATGAGGCTGTGATCAAGTTCTTAGACATGAATTTCACTTGTGTTTAATGATTTGCTGCTCATAAAATTTAATTATTATGCAAACTATTAACCATGTTTGATAAGGAAAATCATATCCAAATGTTTCTGTGTAATTTAGACAGGAATTTGTTCTCAAAAAAAGGTTAAAGTCATGTTTCATCATGCAAAGGTGATGTTCACCTCATATCATGGGGTCATGTATTTGGGCTTTAGGACTTCAGAGATTGTTCAAAATGAAACTATCAGAGTCGCCTTTGTCACCATATCATCCATCAATAAATTCATCCATGTGTGATGAAATGAAACTAATCAATATTATTTCTTCCAGGCTAATCAAATTCAAAACCAGAAGTATTTGCTGGTAATGTGCTGAATTTCATTTTAGATGATGAGGGGGCAGTTCAAAGATTGAACCGTGGAGGCAGCTGGTGCTGCTCAGGACTTTCTTTAACTTGGTAATACTTCTTGCTAAATGCTTCTATTGCTCTGATTTGAATGTGGAACATATGATGGTATCTTTTTTTTGGGGGGGATTTGCATACATATCACACAGTTTTTATGCATTTATGCATCTAACACCTACAATTTGATATTTACAAATATAGTACTTTTCTTATGCATAAAATGGTGCATTTCACTATAAAAAGTGAATGATGGTGTATTTTTGGCATGATATTAAAGATTTAGATGTTTTTTATATGAATATTAAAGTTTAGGTGTTAGGTATGTAAATATATAAGAATTATGTGCTATGTAAATTCCACCCTTTTTCCCATGTCTATAGTAGCAGTGAATTTAAGCCTGTTTGCTAGTATTAGAATCCATATCTAACTTTTCTTAGGGATCATTAGGTTGGTTGAAATTAGTAATAAAGATTTACATACATACCACACATTTTTTTTTTTTATGTATTTACATATCTGACAAAATATGATATTTACATTTCTAACACTTATCTATAAAAAGGTATATTCACATTTATAAAGAAAATAATGTTATTTTTGATGCAATGCTAAAGATTTGAGTGTTTTGCATGTAAATATTAAATATGAGAAATCTATTATTTGGTTGAATGTATTTGGATTGCAATATTTAGTTTAAACTTCATAATTTTTTTTTTCTCAAAAAGTCCTTCAAAAATATCATTTTATGTTTACACATGAAACGAATAAAACTGAAATCACCATTTTTTAAGAAATTTTGTGTCTACATGCAATGAAATGAATCCTTAGATGCAAAATGTTTAATCCAATGCAAGCATTGCAAGAAAATGTGCGCTGATTCGTCTCATGGAGGGTCATGCCAGACACTACCATCAAACATCATTCTACGTTAATATCAGTGATTAAAATGTTTTCTATTGTTACTTCTCATTTAGGCTTTTGGTATTACCCTTTGCTATTGATTTGTGAAGTTACCTTCTTCTCCCTGGTGTATATATTTCAATTGGTGATGGATGAAATAATTTCTACATGTTCAACTTTTTTGTACAGAATAAATCACCTTTTCGTTGAAACATCACATAAGATGCAGTTAGATTTTTACATAAGCAGCCAATTTGTATTCTTGTAGTTTAGGGTTTAGGGTTAAACTATCCTTTGGATTTGACTTTCATCTTATTCAAGTTATTTGGCCTTGCTATATAAAACTGCATTTGAGTGTTCTACATAGGGCTTTGGATCTATTTTGCTGCACTTTTTATACTTGCTACCTCTGATTTAATTTTTTTTTTATACTTTCTAATATTTCTATATTAATTTTATTGATATATTTTCTATACTTGTACCTTCTTTATATATATGTGTGTATATATATATATATATATATACTGATAAATATAAAAAAAATAGATTATAAATATATAAATAATAAATTTTTTTGATATGTATGAAAACCCCCCAAGAAATTTGAGTGATTTGAAGTCACCAAAGGGTACCGAGTTTGCATAGTTTGGTCATGAATGCTATGTATGGCTTTTGATAGATCGAATGACAAAGCATTTGGTTAGTATTGACATGGCCTGCCATGTATTGCTTCGATGGCTTTGAATTTTATCAGGTTTTTAGGTGGCTAGTGATGCTGTCGAGGCTATCATAAGGGCATATTTTATGCAATTATTATAATGGTAGGAAGGAAGATGAGCATCTTTTGATCTTAATGTACTGGCGACTAATGTGATTGCTAATGTTGTATGCATCATTAGATCAAGATATTGTGATTAGTGTTATGCCCATAAGCAAGAGGTGATCATCTTCCAGTCTTAAGGTGCTGGCGAGTGATGCTATAATTATTGGATATGTGATGTACTTGCTGTCACTAATATTTAGAAGTAAGCTGAATATTTACTTGAGATGAACTTATTCAATCTTTGGAAGTAGAGGGTGGGGTGATTGTAGATGAGAGATAAGTTATATGATTTTTTTGGGAGTTTGTGGTTGATTTTTGTTTGGGGCAGTTGTAGTTTTTTTGAAAAGGTGGTTATAAAGTTGTTGTGGAGAAATTAATTTTTTGAAAAAATTATTTTGTGTTATATAAATATTTTTTTTTTTAAAATTCAAAAAGTAAATTTTTTTTTTTTATAACTATTACACTCTTATAATTTTAGTTCTCAAAATAATTTTTTCATTATAATTTTTTGAAAAAGTAATTAAAAATTTAGTAGTTAAAAGGATTTATTTTATTTTTTGATTATTTTTTAAAAAATAAAATAATCAGAAAGTTGTTTCAAATGGATCATTAATCATCATTTGTGAATGGAGAAATCTTGTTCTCGTTAAATGATATGAAAGAGTTAGGTTTTTTTTTTGTTTTTCCTATTTGCTTAGAAATTGTGTTAGAAAAATTATTTATTTCAAGAGTTTATAAATAAAATGAATCAACTAAGTGATATTTTATGAATGAGAGAAATAATGGTAGTTTGATAATTGTATTTTTGAATCATTTTGTCTTGAACATCCAAATCTGTCATGCTCATGCCTACATACCTCTCTCTCTCTCTCTCTCTCTCTCTCTCATCAAACTTAATATAGTTGTTTAATATATATTTTTTATAACATAATTTTTATTTTATATTATAAGATGGTTAATTTATTGTTGATCTCATTTTTAAAGTGAGTTTTTAATTTTTTCATCTTAGACATGATTTCTATAGATATTAAGAGTTTTTTATTCTTAAGATAGTTCTAGTGATTAGGTGAACATTTAATTTAATCTTAATGATTTGGAGGAGTTAGTTATAAGAATATGTTGTATCTTAGGGGTATTAGGAGGACTTGTCTATCCAATAATTTGAACCCAATCCTTGCGTACCTCTTTCAAACTAATTCAAATCAAATTTTAAATCAATTTTGACTCAATTGATTTTCTCAAATCATAAATCAATTTCAAAATTTAAATCTTAAATAAATTTCAATTCAATTGATTTTCTCAAATTATAAGTCAATTCTAAAATTTAAATCATAAATCAATTTCAAATTAAATGATTAAAATTCATGAGTTAATTTAAATCTCAAAATCTTTCTTAAGTCCTTTGATTTAATCTTATGGACTTAGTTTAAATCAAATCCAAGTCAATCCAAATTCAAAAGATTTCCTCATAATTCATTTGTATTCACAAATATAAATTAAATATAAATTTAAACAATAAAAATTAAATTCAAAACTCAAATCCAAATCCAACTTATATCTTTTAAGCCAAATTCTTGGATTTAGTCAAATCATTCTCAAATCAATCCAAATTTTTGGATTTTCTCTTCAAATAATTACTATTCAATCACATACCCAAATATAAATATAAATTACAATCATCAAACTAAAATCAAACTAACCCAAGTTAAAACTCATGTTCACCCTTTTGAATTCATAATCAATGATCAAGATCAATTGAATAAATAATCAATCAATTGACTTCACAAGTAGACCCAAACCTAAAAGTTAAAATAACAAATTGATCTTTAAATTGAGTAAACCAATGGTTCAAGTTCATTTTAAATCACTTGTTGAACTTGTTCAAACTTTTAATTGACCAATTAGACCTAACATAACCCAATTGACCATGAACCAAACTTGATCTAAAAGGTCAAATCAACTTGAAATCAAACCAAATCAAAATTGATTGAAAGTAAAGTTTGTAAAATATTTTAAATGATCAACCAAGCCTAAAACGAACCCATGACCAATGGGTCAATGGTCAAATTAACTTGACTCATTTGACCTAAATGAACCAAAGCCAAATCTAAACCAAATTGAACCAAACCAACGATACCCATAAGCTCCAAATGATCATTTGAACTTGATCTAACTTATGATTTGACCCAATGATCAATCAACTCCCAAACTTAAATGAGTCAAATTGAACCATTTCAAATCAAATGAACTCCAAATCACTTGAAATTTGGCCCAACCCATTTTTGAATCATTTCAAATACAAATCAAAATCATGGTCAAATGACCATTTTACCCTTAGGTCAAAGAGTATCCTATGACCAAATTCACTTGGAATTTGATCATTTCTTTCGCAAGGCCACTTGACATCCTTCTAGTGATCCACATGGACACCAAGGAGGGTGGTGAACATGACCCAAGCTAAGGTCAAACCGACCTCTCCAATGACATTTGAGCACTTGGATCACCAAATGCATTGACCTAGCACATGGGCATCCACGCTCCTTTACTCTACTACCCAAAATGACCCACATGGGGTGTTTGGCACCTTAAACCGTGCCTCCAATCCATGCCATTGATCAAAAATGATAATTCAGCCCATCACCGTCTGATCCAAGGGAGCATTCATTTCCACAGAGTTAAGGAGATTCAATCGAAGCCTCCTTAGGCTTTTCCAAGCCATTCCCAAGTTCCCTTGATTTCCATTCTCGATTTTGCTCAAAGCCGAAACAGGAGAGATGAATTGAAAATCCAACTCACTCAATTCTCCATCAAAATCAAATTATCCTTGCACACACCATCGGACTGTGAGTTCAACCAAAGTCGCTTCCTCCAAGCCATGGGAAGCATCTCTTCGATCAAAGTCGATCACCATTAAGGGGAGTTTGGTCAACTGAGCAATCTACTTCAAATCAAGACCTAATTCCTTCAACAGGGCTTTGTCTATACTAAACAAAGCTACCTCCTCCGTTGAAAGCATTGGTGATAGCCTCTGATAATGTAATTACTCAAAATTGTAGCCATAGGAAAATTTGGTTGGTCCTTTTTGAAGGAAATTATCACCCCTTGAAATCTTGACCGTTGGATGTGCATCCCCTCCTTCTTCAAGGTGTGGGATCATTTTGATCCCAACCAGCTTTAGAGCAAGAGAGAACCATGGTCTCGCTGTTCGGAAGGAGAAGGATCACGCCATCCTTCGCGTGATTGAAATGTATGATTGATCACACTAGATCCCATCCGATTCTAAGCCTAAACTGGATTAATCAACGATCTGAGAAGGCACATCCGCCACCACTCATGGATGAACATGAAATAACTCATTAGGAAAGCTGTCGTACCACGTAATGGGATTAGGGATTAGATTTAATTAATATTTTAAAATCATAATTAATTGTAGAAAAATTCAAAAAAAAAAAAATGCAAACTCAGACTCATTTTAAAGATGATTAGGAGGAGAATAATATAAAATTAAAATCAATTAATTTTGAAAAGTAATTTTCACTCAATTTGGGTTTTATTGAAAATATAATTAAGTTAATTACTCTTTAATTACTTCAACAATTAATTCCAAACTTCCAGATGTTGATCAGTGGGATGATTTCTGCCTCTCATGATTTTTTTGAAATTTATTGTTGGATTAATTAGGGTAATTTCTTATTTCATCTTTAATCTCTCTCTTAATTAGTTAAGTGATTAATTAACATGTTAAATAGTGATAAATTTATTAATTGAACTTGCTAATCATTATGAAACAATGAACGGACTTAGGGAATGAGATTAGGATTTTTTCTCAATCTTTTCTTCAAGTTTATTTCATTTGAATAAATACTTAATTAATTTGCAAATTAATTAATGATTTAATCACTTCATTAATTAGTTCAATTAATCAAACTTAAAAATAAATCATTTCAGAACTTATTCATTTAATTTTTAGGTAGATTCTTAGGTGTTTAATAACTTAAGAAAATTCTAAAGAAAATTATAATCAAATTATATCTGTAGGAAGGTTATAAAAGTACTTAATTAAACCTTTTAGTTTAATTTATCAATAATTGTGAGCCAATTGCATTAGACCCTCATTCTTTGCATTGTTGATTTAATTTTATGATGATCATAGTTATATAATTATTTAGATAATTATGTTAAAATCGATATGGTAGAGGTAATTAATTGATTTAATTCATACCTTAACCTAAATAAAATATAAAATCAACTTAATTGTTTTAAAATTAAACTAAATAAATTCACATATGGTGGAAATGGGTTAAGACCAATAAACCCTTTTCACATTTCCTAATTCAAATCAAATTCAAAAAATAAAAAAATCTCCTTAAAGAATTTTGATTCATTTTAAATAATTTTATTTTATATAATTGTCCTTAGGAAATAACTAGGGAGAATGAAGTCATGTGCTTATATCCCTTTATTTCTTTCTAAGTATGTTAAATATTATTTGTCATATGAAATTATACATTCATTTTTTTTTTTAAAAATCAATTAAATAAAATGTTTCTTTTTATGTCAAATTGCATGTGTTGGTTTAAATTAAAAATATGAGTGGTTATTATCACCATTAAATCAAAAATTATTTTTAGAATTTATAAATCAAAGATTATTAATGAAGTGATGTTACTTATGTATATTTATAAGCTTGCATGTGATTATAGCATACGATGTGTATTATGAAGTTCAATTTTCTTCTCTTAATATGAATTTGCATATGATTTGCAAGTGTATAATTTATTTGAAAAGAACACAGTACTTGTTTAAATCTATTCCTATGCATTTCTATGTTATGACTTAAGAATGATCTTCACATTACACATGTAAATTATACAACCAAATCAATCATAATCTTTTGCATGATTTTTTACCCATTTAGTTCTTTTTGTACATTTACATGTATTTAAGAAAAGTGGTATCTTAGTCCGGTGTCCAGGTCGAGGTTTAAGTAGCCTTAAGTTGGTCTGAGCACCCTGTAGAAAATAATGACTCACTTATAATTTTTTTATATGTGAATGTGTATTTTATTAATGGATGAAAAATCCCTCTTTTCTACATAATAAAAATATGCATCAATGGAATATTCAAATTTTCAAATGACATCTCTTAGCATTCATCATCAAAGTGTGCTAAAAATTTGGATTGTATGGATATGTATGCTTAGGATTATTCATATGCATGGTATAGATGATGTAAAAAAATAAATTGGTGTGTATTATGTGATAGTAATTCATCATAACTAATCCTAAGATGCCTTTTTTATTGAATAGGGTTATTTAGAGCAAATTTAAACTTAGGGTTAATTAAAATACATAATAAAATATTCACTAAAGGAAATTCATCAATCAATCAACCTTAGAAATATTTTAAGGTATGGATGAAAGAAAAGTTCTCTTATCTTTCCTTATTTTCATAACAGTTAGTCATTAAATGTAAGTTCATTCAAACTAAATCAAATCACCAACTAAAATTGATAAATCAACTAAATCACTTAAAATGAAACTGTTATCTAAATTGAATCTTTCACACTTAGAAAATTTCAACTTTAAAACTTAGCTAAGATATGTCACACAATCCTTATCAATGATACACATATTACACTAAGTCACTATTTATAGTTTTAGGTTAGGGTGATGCATGGTTTGATGAATGATTTTATTTTGTAGTGTAATATTTTAGACTTGATGTTAATGTAGATGATAGAGTGATTTTAGCCTAATCTTTTTTTTTATAAGTGGTTGTGTTTTGGAGCTGTAATAAAATATAATATTTTCTATAGGTTGTTTATACCCTAAGCATAACCCAAAAATGACGGAACTTGATTATCCATGGTCGAGTCCAACTTATTCATATAACCGCTTGGGATGTTTAGCTAATATTTATTTTGCAAGTTTAGTTAAATTTATCTTTCCTATGTTGATGTAAATTTTGCAATTAAAATTTGGAATGAATGTTATGTGGAATTATGATGAACATTGGTTATAAGATCAAGTCTTATGTATCATGTGATGCCTTTGGAGCAACTACATTTCTAGTCAAATCAAAAGAAAGAAAGAAATGAAGAAGGAAAGAAATGAATAAAGGAAGAAATGAAGAATGAAGACCCCCATAACATGAATTTTTTTTAACTGTAATTATTCATTTGTAATCCAGGTTGTATAAGGGTAGAACTCGGCTACTCAAATTTTTTTTTCCCGGTTGTGCAGTGGAACCTGACCACATCGACCTCTTATCCTTTTGCGATAATTTTATAAATTGATTGATGTTATGTTTATGATTGCTCAATTAGGATGACATGATTTTTCTAGTTTCTTAATTTTTGTTGAATTTGAATTATTTCTAGAAAAAATAAATTTTCTATCCAATTAATCAACTTAAAATTAAATTAAACAATTCATAATCTCATTTAAAGCTTATGACATAAATCAAGATAATAAAAGATTTAATAACCCCTTAGTTGGATGTTGTATGTCTCACCTCATGCATAAATCATATTATCGCACTCTTGCCAATGGAGGGTGGCTTCCACCTTTGCCAGAGAAAATGATTTAACATTTGAGAGCCATTGTGGAAATACACCTCTTTTTTGATTTTAGACCATAATCAATTTTCTACATTAGGCATATGAAATCCTAGCGCCCGTGTCAAATAAAAATGTCTAAAAATTAAAATAAAATTTAATAAAATTTGTATTAGATTTAAGTCATTATTCATGCCGTTCATGATCCAGTCTCTTAGGGAGTTAATACTCTCTCCTTTTAAACAAATAATAGTTTAGTATCTTGCAAAAAGATTTGCCTACATACATTTAAAATCGTTAGTTGGCGTCACTTAAATACAGTCGTGGATTACTCGCTCTTGTGGAGTTAAACAATATACACATTTGTCACCTTAGATTTAGTCGCTTTTGTCTAAAGCTCCATAGATTAGGATCAGTTGTTATTTTCTTCATACACAAAGATAAATTCTCATCTCTGATTTATACAATATCAGAATTGGAATGCTCTAGATTATAAGTTCAACTCAAACATATAATTCTCCTCAATTTCAAAATATAAAGTTTCAACCATAGGATAGGAGTTTCATTAGACTATATGAGCATCCCCTACTCATCTCCCATTGGTTTCAATAATAACTTTCTTCTTTTGATCAATTCCACTTAATTTTCTAAAAATAATTAATTTATTGATAGTCTTATCTTTGAAATCTTTAAAGACAAATCTTTTACTTAATTCTTACAAGAATCTCATCAGATTTAATTTATGAGGGCTTCATGGGAATTTAATGAGCAAAAATAAACTTATTTTCAATGTAAAGGGGAAAAGATTTGCACATTCATATCTCAGAGTCTACAGATTGTATCAGGATGACTTCTGCCTCTAGATAAGTACATCATACTTTAATATGCACTGATCACTAATATATTTTATGGCGATTGAGTCCCAACAACATCCATCTCTAAAATTAAAACACCACATTTATATACCATTAATCTTTAAGAATATTATATATCTAACTCGATTGTTTCAAGATAACCAAATACCTTCTCTATAACTAATGCTGTAGTCCAAGAAGATTGTTATGGTGAAAGCTTGTAATGAATTAATAATATATAATATATATATATATATATATATATATATATATATATAATGAGATTGAACAAGTTGTGACTTTTAAGTTATCTGAATATGTTCATATTCGATAGCAAAAATCAGAGGCATTATTAGAAGCTTGAAAGATTTTAGAGCTCTATTTATTGTCTGAGAGGCAATTAAAAGGATTTAAATATTTGAAATAAGTTTAAGAGATATTTAACTAATATTTGTCAAAATATTTAAATATATTGAGAGGTTATGATATTATTTTGAAGGATAATCAAAATAAATATTTGTAGTAGAATGCTTTGGATTAATACATCCAAATACGCATTGATTGAAGATAAAGAGCTTCTTAAGTGTGTTTATATATGTTGATGAATATGTTTAAAGTAAACCTCTTTGAGTGTTTTAATCTCCTCAATTCCAATTTAAAAAAAATATATCCTACAAGTATCTTATTTACAAAAATAATATTCTTATCATGTGAATAAATTAAAATTTAAATAAAGATTAAAATAGATTGTTCTAATATGATCTTCTTAGATCAATGCACCTAAATAGAATAATCATCTATAAGCTGTTAATTTTTAAAAAATAATTCCTAATCTTATTCGGAAAGAGATAGTGCGTAGCCTATCAATGAAGGATAGTTAAGATTTATTTTTGATATAATTTCAATCGTGAAATCTTCTCTTTATCTTCCTTTAAAAAAAAAATAAAAAAATTTCTCTAATCTTCAAGAAGATTTTCAAGATATTTTGATTGGTTCTTCAATTATTTTGAAATTTTTTTAAAGATTTTTGTAGAACATTCTAAATGTTTGTTGAAGTCTATTAAATACTTAGGCCTTGTTTGGAATTAAATTTTATTTTTTGTTTTCTGTTTTTATTTTTAAGAAATAGAAAAAAAAATAAAATAAAAAATATATTTGTTTATCTATTTTATTATTTTTGTTTTTCTATTTTTGAACAAATTTATTTTTTGTTTTCAAAAATATTAAAAATATATAAAATCTATTTTTCTTTATTTTAAAACACTGATCATATTTTTTAGATTTTTAAAGATTTGAATTTGAATTTTTCATTTTTAATTATATTATATAATATTATTATTTTAATTAATTTAATCTAACAAAATTTATCCTCAATGTAGGATGAGAGTAGATAAATTTTAATATATCATTTGTGTTTATATATATATATATAAATTTAAATTTATATATTAATTTTTGATTTATTTTAATTAAATTTAACTTGATTATATAATAATAATAATTTAATTTATTTCATCAATATTTATTATTTAAAATATATTTATATCTTTTAATAAATTTTATTTTTCTCATAGACTTTAAATATGACAATAGATATTTTATATTCGTTTGTGCATCAACTCTTATAAATGAGTGACCTTCTTTTACATTTTTAACGTTTTAAATGTATTGGTGTAGTTTATCTTAAAGACATATTTTTTAAGTAGCATCGGCGATGATTAAAATAATATTGCTCAAATCACGTGATGTCGCATTTTTAGTTTGTTGATTTTATTATGTGTAATTGAATCAACTATGAAAATTCTTATTTGATAGATTTTTACATTTTGAATTTTTCTAAGTAATTTTTTTTATGAGCGAGTACAATTCGAGTTGTTTCGACGGTGATTCAATTTTAATTTATGCACATCACTTTCATCGATCATCGATTTTATTGCATTTGATTCAATTCGAGCAATAAAATATATATGTAGGTCAACATCTATGATTGTCGTTTGTGTCCCCAAACATTTTTTTGTTTTATGTTAAAATAAGAAAATATCAAACATATTTTTATTTTATTTTAAAATTTAAAAAAAATAAAAAATACAAATTGGACCTAAACGGCTCCTTAGAGTAATAATTAATTTCATTAGTTTATTTTTTTCATTAAAATTTAAAAAAAAATAACAACTAAACATGTTTTTTTTTTTTTTTTTTAAATTAAAAATTCATAAAATGAATATATTTTTGTTCACATAAACAAAAAAACAAAAATAAAAAAATTGAAAACAAAATAACAACAACAACAACAATAACAATAAAGCCTTAATCCCATTGGTGGGGTAGATTAATCTTCCTTCATCTCTTGTGTCAAATAAATTCTCATTTAAATCAAGTATACTAAGATCATTTTTACATCTTAACCAAGTCTTTTGTCTACCTCTACCTTTCTTAACATAGTAAAATCTAATGCATCTACTCCAATCTGTCATCTAGGGCTTTATGGCCAAACCATCTGCACTCTTCCTAATCTTATCTACCATTGAGCTACAACTTTTTCCGAATATACTCATTTTGCATTCTATCTCTAAGAGTAAAACTACTCATCCACCTAAGCATCATCATCTCGTAATTAACTTAGTCTTATGCTTCTCTTTATTAACATTCTGCACTAGTCATCATTCTCTTACCATATCTTAAAATTTTTCCTTTAAGTTTAAGTGGAACTTTTCTATCACATAATAGGCCAGATGCATTCCTCCACTTCAACCATCCAACTTGAATTCTATTAATAACATCTCCATCTATTTCACCATTTTTGAACAATAGAGCCTAAATATCTAAAATGCTCATTCTTATTAATGACTTGTTCACTTAATGTCACAACACTAACTTCTACCTAAAATTACACTTATAGATCTACTTAAATTAAAACCTTTAGACTCTAGTTGACCTCCATAATTCAAGTTTCTTGGACTCCCTCTAGTCTTATCAGAAGAAGAATGTCACAAAAGCATACACCAAGGTATATCTTCTTGTAATGCCTAGTAAGAACATCCATAACTAAAGTAAAAAAAGGCTTAAAGCTGATCCTTGATGTAATCCAGTACTTCGTTCGGTTACGTATTGCTTCCTCACTTATGTTTGGACACAAGTAACAACTAGTATACATATCCTTAATGACTTGAATATAACCAATATTAACTCCTTTCGTTGAACTCTCCAAAGAACATCTCTTGAAACTTTATCATAAGCTTTCTCTAAATCAATAAATATCATATGTAGATCCTCCTTGCTTTCTCTATGCTTCTCCATCAAACCTCTTAACAAATGTATAACATCCATAGTAGATCTACATGGCATGAAATCAAACTGATTGTGTGAAACTTTCGTATCACATTGTAACTTATGCTCAATTACTCTCTCCCATAATTTAATGTATGACACATTAACTTAATTCCTCTATAATTTGCACACTCTCGTGCATCACCTTTATTCTTAAATATAGGAACCAACAAACTCTTTTTCCACTCATCGACATCTTTTAGTCTTTAAAATGACATTAAAAGATTTGTAAGCCAAGAAATTTCTTGATCTCCTAAACATTTTCACACTTCTATTGGAATATTATCCGGTACTATTGCTTTTCCACATTTCATTTTCTTTAAAGCTTCACTAACTTCATATTTACTAATACGACGATAAAAATGGAATTATCTATTTTTGTTTAGGGTATTAAGGTTGCTAAAATCAATCATACTTTCAGATCTTTCATTAAAATTTATCAAAATATCTCATCCACCTATTTTCAATATCTTTTTCTAAAAAAAGCATTTTATTATTTTCATCCTTAATACACATCACTTGAACTACGTCTTTACTTCTCCTATATCTTTGGTTGACTAACTTATACATACATCTTTCACCTTCTTCGGTATCTAATCTATTGTATAAATCACTAAAAGTTAAATTTTTTGCATCATATCGCTTTCTTAGAATCTCTACAGTACTTTATATCTTTTCCAATTTTCAGTTTTATATTTAAACCAAGTTTTAACAATACTTCTTATTTTTTATTTTTTTCTTGCACTCGACTCCACCAACTATTCTTATTAAAAGAACCTTTTCTTTTGATTCTCCAAGCACATCTTTAACAACTTACTTAATTTCACTTGCTATTTTTTCATTAATGTTAGCTTCATGAACATCCCAAATTCTAATCTCTTGTAGCTTTAAAAATATTTTTATTTGTGTTCTTTAAGTGTCCCCATCTAATTAGGATAATAATTTAGTTTATTTTTCTCTTCCTGATCTTTCTAAATCTAATCGTCGATGTTGGGTACTTTTCACTTGGAATATATCTTCTGATACGATCTATTTTTTTTATCGAGAAAATAATCAATATGTGTTTTACTAGATCCATTTTATAAGTAATAATATGTTCATCTTTTTCTTAAATAAAGTGTACTACAAAATCATAAAATTTAAAAGAATCTAATATAGTCTTCTTATTCATTAGTCATTCCAAATCCACCACTATACTTTAAAATCTTCTACCACTCTACCATGTTCATTTAAATCTCCTCCAATAAATATTTTTTTCTTCAAGAATTTTTTGTATTAATCCTCTAATTCATTTCAAAATTTTCTTTTACTTACCTCCAAACCTACTTGAGGAGCATAGACACTTATAATATTGATAATCTTAGTATCAACAATAATCTTTAAAGCTATAATTCTATCTCCATATTTATTAATATTTATAATATTATCCTTCAAATTTTTATTTAAAAAAACTGAAAACAAAAGTAAAAAACAAAAAATAGCAGGTGATCCCAAACAACCCCTTAATAATTATATCATTTAGGATTATGATTACATGTAATGTAAAGCATCATGATATAAATTCAAATCATAGCTAATTTGCATAGTATGAAATGTATAATGCTAATTGGGCCATTAATGCTAACTCACAATTAAGATGGCAATAAATAAAAATCTATCTTCCTATTTTCTTTTTAATGATTTGAGTTTCTTTGGCGCATAATTTTTCTAAAAATTGATATCTGAAAACCAATATTGATAACTTTGACCAAATCCTATCCTACATTTACATCATCTGAAGAGAATTTTTGTATAATAGGACTTCTTATTATGATTTTTTTTTGGACTAATTATATCATACATCCATAATAAATTAAAGCTTGTCCATAGCTATGGCATTCAATGGCAGCACCCACCAAAACTCACTTTCTGTTGCTATCTACTTCTTTATTAACAGATGCTTAGTTAATCAGAATTCCATGCTTTTGCGTTGCCAAACTTTGCATAAAGAGTCTCTACAACTTTAATTCTAAAGCCTAGTCCAAATTTTTAGACTTTTCTTTTATTTTCTTTTCTGCAACTTTATTATTTATAAATTTAGCTTTTAATGATTTTATGTGACATGCCTCAATTGCTTCAAATAGGGTTAAGATATTATATTTAGGAGATATTTGATTGCCTGAAAAAAAAATGCAGTGTATTTGAATTATTTTAGAGGTATTTGGATGAAAATTTTATAAATATATGAGTTTTTCTATTATAAAATAAATATAATGTAAAGTATTGTTGAGGTTTTTGTGGCGGTGCGGTAATGATGTGGCCGGTGCGGCCGGTGAAGCGATGGCGATTCGAGTCGGTGGTGGAAGCGGCAACGATGATTAGTGGCGATGCGGCGGCGGCCGATGATGATCGTCGGTCGGCGAAATAGCGGCGATGGCGGATCGATGGTAGATGTGGCCTTAGCATTACAGATGAAATTTTGTTTCTAAATACATCAAAAATAACTTTTTTAATGTATTCTAAATATATTATATTACCTTAAAAATTTTATTTTGCATCATATCAAATATAAAAAAAATAAAAATCCGTGCATTTATCGCTTTGTTGATAACCAAAGAGATCTAATATAGTCAACTTTGGTTTTTTCCTTTTAAAAAAAGTAGAACGTAACAATTATTGCCTGAAGGCACTGAAATAATTGTGCTATGCTGTAAGATAATTTAGTCTAGTGGTTAAGAATTTAAGATTTTTAATAAAAAATTTTAATACCTTACATGAATATTAAATTTATGAATTTATAATTAAATTCATTTAAATATCCCAAAAAAAATATGTGCGATAAATTTTTATTTTTTTAATATTGTAATCTAATGACTATAAAGTATGATTCATTCCTGCCACAATTCTTATTTATTTTTAAATGTTCACTTTCACTAATGCTCTTTCTTTTAGAAATTGGTATTGATAAATTATAAAATATATGATTTAAATCTATAATTTTAAATTATATTTATTTTGTTTAATTAATGAGCCACATATTCTTCCACATCCAAGCTCATTAATGGCCATATATTATCCCTATAACTGTAATGTTAGCCGATCATTGATTGTTTTTTTCAGATCGAGTTCGATTCCTCTCGAGGGCGGAGACATCTATACGTAATAGTGTGGAAAGTAAGTGGGAACCCGATACGTGTGGGTGATGAATGTGACACTAGGTCTCGTGAGATTAGTCACAATGACATCCCCACCCACAAGATGGATTGGGTGTTGGGTGGATACCCATTCCAAAAAAAAAAAACCCTCTTTCAGCACCTTTGCATGACACATTACGTTCCTTCTTTTCTAAGTTGATTATGGTGTGGCTTGAAATTGACATCAATTAGAGAGCTTAATTTAGATGTGTCAATAATTAATCTCAAAATATCGATCTAAAAAACCTTCAATTTTAAGTTTGTTGCGTGCTAAAAAATCAGTTGCGGTAGAGTAAAAGCTTACGCCTTAGCCTTGTTGTGAAATCCATCACACAACAGGTATTTAAAGAATGAACAAGAAAACTCCATAAATTTTCACGTGAAAAATCTCGAAAAGAGGAAAAATCGCACTCGGTAAAAGCTTCCACTATGTATCCTTTGAGTACAAAATTTTCCGATAACGGGATTACGTGAATATGAGAAAGGAACAACGTATGTAGTCACGCGTTGGTAACAATTCTAGTGGCGGAGATGATGAATACGAGGAACATCGACCGGCGATGAAGGTCGTCATGATGGATACCGGAAGGTTGAGACGGCGAGGATTAGCGGCCGGCGGCGGCGGTTGGCAACCGTCAGTGGTGGCGTGTGCTTGGAGGATCTTCAAGCTTTAGAGCTCTCTCCTCTCTCTGGGCTCCCCTCATATGAGGAAGTATTTATAAATTGGAGGACGTCTCTGTAAATACATGCAAAACCGGTACTCCACTTCATCTGACTCCAATGATCCCTTTGATCATTTGATGTATTTTAAATATTTGAATGCTCAAATGAAGTTGGAATTTTGAGATCTTGGGCTTGTTAGATCTGGCTCGTCGAGACACTCGATTTGACTATAAACACTCCATGTTTTAAGAGCTTTTTAGGGATTTAACTGATATCCCAAAGTTTCCAATGATATTTTAAGTGCTCGATCTCGACCAGTTTCAACTTCGGATCAGTTTGCTTTTAGCATCAAGATTCGTGCTTTGCCTAGTAGTATTTTAAGTGTCATATGAGTTGCCTCCCTATTTTTGGATATCATTATTTCAATTATCCAAATATATATATATGTCAAATACTTGAAAATAGCAAATTCTTCAATGAAATTTGAGAGTCCATTAACCACATATTTTTAGAGAACAGATCTTCGTGAGACCACAATATTATGACTATAGAAGTAGATGTAGGGCCGCAGATGAGTGTAAGTATGCACAGACATGAGATTTCGAGGTTACAGCTATCCAGATTAAGGAGCTTTGGTGCCAGCGCCTAGGCAGCGCGCATCTTGAATGTAGCGTAAGCGTCATGCGCGCCCGTGTGTGCCTTGTGGCGAATTGTGGCGGCGGCCGAATGGCGAAGCTGGCGTGCTGGTCGGTGGAGTCGGGCCGAGTGTATGACGGGCTGACACGGGCGACGGTGTGGCGGTACAATGGCGGCGATAGGCGGCGTTTGCATGTGGGAGCCTTGAGCTCAGCAACGCATGAACCGCCCCAAATGATGGTTTTGACGGTTTGCGGTTTTGGCTTTTGGGCTTTTGATAATTTTACCCTTTGCGTAAAGGTCTATAAAACCCCAGGGTTAAGGAGAAGGCACACTTCTTGATGCATGCTTCTCTTCTTCTTGAGTGAGAGTCGTTGAATCGATCAGGCAGTACCACGTCGTTGTTGGTTTTCCCTCGAAGAGAGGCATCAACCGCCTCGTCGGACCGTCGGTTTTAGGCGATCAAGGCCCGGTACTACGTCGTTGTTCGGTTTTCCCAAAAGGCGGCCTCGGTTCTGAGTTTGGAGGCGATCGCGGCATGACTACGTCGTTGTTCGGTTTTCTCTCGAAGAGGCGTCAGCCCCTCGGACCTTCCAGTTTGGAGGCGATCAAGGCCCGTACATACATCGTTGTTCGATTTTCTCGAAGAGCGTCAACCGCCTGGACCGTCCGGTTTGGAGCGTCAAGGCAGTTCTAACTTTTCGGTAGGAAATTGGATTTCTTACGACTTTAATGGATGATTCAGCAGTTGATAACCACCAAAATGGCGAGGGAGCGTTAGCTAGGAACTATCGTTCAAATGACTTAGAAAGTTTGGTAGGTAATTTATGAGCATCATCAGAGGGGAATATCTTCTCTCTCCTCTTTTTTATCTTTTTCTCATATATATGTGTATCCTTTTTGTCAGATCGTAGGCAAAAAATTTTATCGCAAGCTATCCGTGAGCGAGATAGTCAAAAAAGGAGGCGCCCAAGCATTGGGGTGAGTGAGTTGCTTTTACAAAATTCTCAGATTTTTGTCATTTCTCCCTCTTTATTTATTATGTACTTTCATAGGGTGATGGCCAGAAGAAAACCCATAGTGTGATGGCTACAGACGATATACCATCCACTGTCAAATCAGATAGTTTAATGGTGTTCCGCATAAAGTTTTTCTTTCCTAATGAATTGGTGGCCATTGTTGCCAAAAAGTTTGATCGAGCTCGTTCACCTTCGCCAGTACTTTCTTTATTTTAAGAGATGATTCGCGGAGTGATTCCCTTTGGCTCCTGAGTTGATTGAGATATTCAAAATATGTGATGTAGCTTTGTCACAGTTTTCATTTCGAGCTTTAATGGTCATCGTCGGTTTAGCTCTCTTCTTCAGAGAGCGTGGTGTTACTTTGAACATCAAATACTTGTGTTGAATGTGCAGATTTACATGTGATACTCAGGGACGTGTTTCTTATCGGACTATAAAGAATTGGATAGAATTTTCAGCATGGGATCAATCTAGAAATTGGTCTAATGGATTCTTTTTTGTGAAAAATGAGTGGGGCCTTCCTGAGAGATGAGGAAGATTGAATGACCTTCCAGATCCATTGTTGATGTCGGAGAATGAGATCCTGTCAACTCTTAATATCCCTGATGTAGGAAGCTTGCAACATGAGTTACGTCACATTGACAAATATATAGTTGAAGATAAGATGTTCAAGGTTGGCTTTTCTATCCAGGCATGAAGATCTCATTCTTTTCCACTAAAGAGGTCAAGTAAAGGTGATGAAAGGTCTCCTCATATTCATAGGGTTCTTTCGAGAAGCCCGTCACGAAATCAGGGTGGTGGCAATATTTCTTCCCTAAAGAAAAGAAGACATGCATTGAAGTGACTACGTCAGATATCTGTGAAGAAGATGTTCGCCCCCAGTTGACCTCTGAGAGTTTAGTTGTTTCAACTCATGATGGGGGAGTTCATTTCTCGAAGCCGCACATTCCTGAAGAGGTGTTAAATCACATATGTCGCGTCACGGATGAATTATTGCGTTGTCTTCCTTCTTTCTTCTTTTCTTTTGTGTAATATTTGTGATGGATTTTTTTTCTTTATAGGTAACTCAAATATTAGAGTGATGGCTCATTTGGGTGTCTCTTTAGAGTGGAATATTTGTGAAGGTAAAATATCCAGGCATGAGTGAAAGATGAGTGCTAAGGCCAAAGAAGTGGCGACTTTGGAGGATCACTAACAGTGCGAGCTAGCGAACATGTCGACTTCTCTTTCTCTTGGTGTCGAGGTGGAGCACCGTGATGAGCTGATTGAGGTGAGGACCGAGACTCGCCAGAAAGAGAAAAGACTCAAGGCACTTGCAGCGGAGAAGGGAGCTCTCGAACTGGAGAAGAAAGCATTACATGATCGTCTTTCTGAGAAGGAGCATATAATGTCAAAAGCGGAAGCAAATGAAATCTCCTTGAAGGCAGTGGAAGACTTTAAGAGCTCTCTGGCTTATCGCGGTATAATCGAAGACCATGTTCAGGAAGCTCGTAATCATATTCTTGATGTTGAAGTGAAGGACTTGGAGCACCAATGTTTAGAGGAGAGCTTCATCCGAGGGTTCCTAAAAGGAATCCGCTTAGTGCATCCGAAGCTAGTGTTGAGGATCTATCTCCCGCCAAGTGTCAAGACTCTTCATCGATTCGGAGATGAAAGAGATAGTGAGTCCAAGGGAGCATCTTAGTGGTGAGGGCGTTAATATCACCTGACCGATGATGTAGCATCACTTGTGGATGCCCCCTTTTTTATCTATGTATTGTTATTAGTGTGTATCAGAATCTTTATTCTTTCTTATATCATCATGTTAATGTTGTCAAAATTTTTTTTTTGATACGCTATTGTTTTGTTTTTACCTATCCGGGGTAATTGGTCGGAATATTTTTCGACGACGCTAATCTATACGGATGATGTTGAATTGAATCCACTAGGGATTTTTGACCTATCCGAGGTTGTTTATCAAAGTGTTACTTGATGACGTTAACCTGTATGGAAGAGGTCACGGGATGTCCACCAAGGACCTTTTGGCCCATCCTAGGTATCAGCCAAAGTGTTACTTGACTTCTTACCTGTACAGAAGAGGTCCGATCAAGTCCCCTTGGGATTGATTATGCCCCGATTGAGATACAACGTGAGTTGTATATTTCTCAAGTGGAAGGATTAAATGAAGAAGAAATAAGCTTGTAAGAAAAAAGCTATAAATCTATTACTCTGATAAGTTTGGTGATACAATCATAAGACTATTTTAACACAGATATGAGTTTCAAGAGGAAATGACGATAACAACAACAAGTCTTTATCCCACTAAGTGGGGTCGACTGCAAAATGAGGAAATGACAAACGAGACAAAATAAAAGTTGCAATAGTTATGCAGTAGGAATTCGATAATATTTTTAGATTCTCGGTGTTTTAAAGTTTTTCCCTCTAGATCCTTGAGCTTGAATGTTCCTGGCTTTACTACAGCTATAACCACATATGGGCCATCCCAAAGAGGTGAGAGTTTATTGCGTTGAGGGCCCTTGCCTACAACTTCCAGAATTCGTAGGACCAAGTCACCGACAGATATGGGACGAGGTTTTACTCTTCTGTTGAAGTGACGAGCTACCCTTTGGTGATAGGAAGCAGTCCGAAGTAGGGTCATGTCACGAGTTTCGGGGAGTAGGTCCGTGTGAGTTTTTCTTCATTACCATCATGATCGAATAATTGAACTCTTGGACTTGGAACCCGATATCTCGGTATATAGCCGTCAAACACAAGTTATATGGTGTCTCACCAGTCGGGGTGTGCGATGTAGTGCGGTAAGCCCAAAGAATATTAGAAAGCTCATCAACCCATTACCCCCCGGCCTTCTTAAGATGTGTTTTTAGTCCTTTGAGTATAGTCTTGTTGTAGCTTTATCACATTGGTTTGAGGATGCTACTGTGCGCACAGATGAATATGAAGATCTTTGCAAAAGGAAGTAAAGACTTTTCCAATAAATTGGGTTCCGTTGTCAGTGATGATCTTTGCAAGAAGACCAAATTGACATACTATATTTTTCCAAATAAATTATTTAGCATTTGCCTCCATAATTTTAGCGAATGGTTCGGCTTCCACCCATTTATTGAAGTAGTCGACGGCTAAAATGATAAACTTTCGTTGCCCTGATGCTATCGAAAAATGTCCCATGATATCAATCCCCCACTGAGCAAAAGGCCACGGGCTTTGAAGGGACGAGAGCTCTGTATGCGACATGTGAGAGAGGTTAGAGTGCAACTGACAACTTACATATTTTTTTGTGAACTCAAGTCTTGTTTCATCGTAGGCCAATAGAACCCCTTATAATTTTAAGGGCTAGCGCCCTTCCTCTTAGGTGTTCTCCACATATTCACAGTGAACCTCTCTTAATGTGTCGACCTCACGAAGGTGAGAGGCATTTGAGTGCAGTCGAGAAAAAGCTTCGTTTGTATAGTTCACCTCATAATAGTAAAGTTTGAAGCTTGTCTTGAGAGGCAGTTCAGTTGGGTCTTGGGAATTGGTTCCTTCTTGTAGAAAAGATAGGATGGGGTCCATCCACGAATGTTCCTTTATCTCATTAATTGCTTGAATTACCCATGACCCTTGGATACTAGAAAAATATATTTCTTCAATATGTCTTCTCTTAAATAGATCCCCAGTAGAAGATGTAGCAAGCTTAGCGAGAGCGTTAGCTCGAGTATTCTTCTCTCGCAGTATGTGAATGATTTGATGTGTCTTGAAATGGGCAAGAAGAGACTTCACCAAGTGGAGGTATTATTCCAGTTGAGGATTATGAGTATTAAAGTTTTCCTCAACTTGGGAGGCGACAAGTTGAGAGTCAGTGTGTATCACTAAGTCTTGAGCTTCGCAGTCAATGACAAGCCTCAACCCTGCTATGAGAGCCTCATATTCAGCCATATTATTAGTTGCAGGAAATTTTAGCGAAGTTCATACTCTAAGGTATTCTGTTGGGGGGAAATAAGTAAGATTCCCCTGACAAGATTCTTAAAGCTCCATCAACATAGAGGGTCCATTGAGGAGGCATGTGAATAGCTCATAAGGTTGGCGGTGCATTCCACTATAAAGTCTGAGTAGTGAGACTTTATAGTAGGCCGTAGAAAATTTATATCAAACTCTCCCAATTTTACAGACCATTTGATTAACCTCCCAGATGCTTCTGGTTTATGTAGGATGGCCCTTAATGGTAAATAAGTGTAAACGTCGATAGTGTGAGCTTGGAAGTACGGACGCAATTTTTGCGCTGAGAAAACTAAAGCCAGAGCCACCTTATCTGCAAGGGGATAATGACTTTCTATATCAGAGAGAATTTTGCTGATATAGTAAATTGGTCGTTGTATCCCATTTTTTTCTCGCATTAAACTGAGCTTATCACGTGGGAAGAGACTGCGAGATATAAGTATAGCATCTCTCCTTGAATATGTTTGGATAGTAGGGGTGGAGATGCTAAATACTCCCTTAGTTGCTCAAAAGTGGTGACACCATCGTTAAATTATTATTTTTAGCTCCCTTTAATATTTTAAAGAATGACAAGTATCTATCCCCAGAACGGGCTAAGAAGCAGGATAACGCAACAATTCATCCATTCAAACGTTGAACTTTCTTGATATTCTTCGTAGGAGTCATATCTTTGAGAGTTTTGATTTTCTCGAGGTTGACCTCTATCCGCGGTGGGTTACCATAAATTCAAGAAATTTCCCTGACGTAATCCCAAAAGCACACTTGGTTGGGTTAAGCCGCATGTTGTAACGTCGAAGAAGGTTAAAGTATATTTCTAAATCAGAAATATGTTGTGATTCTTCCAAGATTTTCACTAACATGTCATGCATATATACTTCCATTGTGCGGCCTAGTAGGTCTTTAAAAACCTTATTCATAAGGCATTGATAGGTAGCACCAGTATTTTTTAATCCAAATGACATAACTTGGTAACAGTATAAACCTTTATATGTTTGAAATGCTGTAGCTTCTTCATCCATTGGGTTCATTTTATTTGGTTGTCGAGTAAGCATCCAAAAAGCATTTGATGTCAGATCAACCATTGATCAATTCGAGAAGAGGAAAACTATCTTTCGGGCAAGCCTTGTTAAGGTCGATAATCAATACACATTCTCCATGTTCTATTTGTTTTCTTAACCATGACAACATTTGCTAGCCATGTAGGGTAATGTACCTCTCATGAATCCCTTCATGAGTTTGTTAACTTCTTGTTCAATAGCGATCGGTGCAAAACTCGTTCTTTTGGATGATTGGTTTGAATGTTGGATCAATCTTGAGGGAGTGCATAATTACATTGGGGTCGACCCCCGGCATATCTGTCGGACTCTAAGCAAAGATGTCTTGATTTTTATGCAAGAATCTATATATTTTTCCTTTTGTTCTTCTGAGAGCATGGATCCCACTTGCACTGTTCGTAGTGGTTGGTCATCTGATAATACAACAGAGAGCAAGTCTTCCTGAGGCTTTCGGGGTACTTCTTCATCTCAAAATTAAAATATTGATCTTTGAAGGTCGCAGAAGGCGTGGTTGAGCTTACACGGGGATGATTGCTTATCGTTGATTTTCCAGACCACCCCAACTCCAGTTGGAAACTTCATCTTAAGATGAGATCAAGTGATTGCATTGATTGGAGGGGCCTTCCAAAGATGGCGTTATATGCCGAATCTAACTTGACTACCATGAATTGGATTAAATGAGTCACTTGTCGAGAAAATTCACCAAGGACAATAGGAAGGGTGATTGTCCCCTCCACTCGCACAAAGCGATTGTCAAACCCGTACAATGGTCTTGCAGCAGGTTGGAGCTTTTTCCTAACCAGGCCCATGCTAAGAAATGTGGAGTAAAATAAGACATCAACAAAACTCCCATTGTCAATCAAAATTCTCTTAACATTATAACATGGGTCACCGATCCCTGCGCTGATGACAAGTGGATCTTGATGAGTAACATGGACTCCTTCTAAGTCCGAGTCATTAAAAGTGATGGAATGATCAGTACGAGACTTCTTTAACTCTGGCTCTTCAGAGGTGGTAATGAGAACTTGATTAGATAGTATTGGTCCTCCTGCGATTGTTTCAATTTCTCCAATTGTTTGATGATTATTTTGTTATTTCTGTGATGATTGTCCTGGTTGCCCCCTAGTTGGAGGTATGTTTGTTTGATTTGATTGATTCTTCATAAATCGATGTAGATATCCTTGTTGAATGAGCCTCTCGATTTCTTCTTTGAGTTATTTGCATGCTTGATGTATCCGACTTGATGGAAGTGATAATATTGCTCTTGATTTCCTGAATTTGGTTTCAGTGGATGCGACCACTTGATATTTTCTTCATCTCGAATAGCCATTAGGAGGTTAACATGAGATGTGTTCAGCGACGTGTATTCCTTTTTGGGTCGTGGTTCACGTCATTGATATGGGGGCCGTGGAGGGAGGTCACATCTGCCTTGTTGCTTCTTTTGATAGGACTGTCGGTCCGCATTCCCTAGGGTGCTTTTACGTTTTCCTGTAGGTTGCTCAAATTATTTGCGATGGAGTAATAGCCTCATCAGCATAGATTTGTGCTTCCACACGATGAACCAAGTTGGCATATGAGCGGACCGTGTCTATTATTGTGACGAGTAAAAGGCCACTGGGAGTCTCTAAGAAAACTCCTCTTAATAGTTGGTCTACACTCGTATTTGAGCTTCTAAGGAGAACCTCTTGAAGTATTCCTTAAGTGATTCACCCTCATTCGATGAATGCCGAGAGATGGGAGAATCTTTAATGATTCTCCTGTTTGCAATGAAGCTCCACAAAAATCTTGGCGAGTTCATCAAAGGTATGGATGGATCCCCTTGGAAGGAGTAGAACCAAGTGTGAGCTTGCCCAGGGTAACGGGAAGACTTGACAAAGCAAGGGGAGCTCGTTGGATATGCATGATGGTCTGTAATGGTCGATGTGTTCATATGATTATTGCCCCATCATAGGAATCAATGCTTGAAACTACAGAATAGGATGTTGAAGAATAACTTCAGCTAAATGTGAGGACTCCTTATAGCCGCGGTGAGGGGAAAGATGATTTCTGTCTTGAAGGAGAAATTCATCTTGCATTAAGCATCGTAATTCTGCACGTATAACATGACAAGTGGGATCAACAGGACAAGAATGTGTCAAGCTATCCGTAATAATTGGTGGATTAACGTCTTGGCTGATGGATGAGTAGAACTACGTGTCGAGATTGCATCACGGTTAGGAAGCGGAGGAACTTCATTGTTAAGGATATCAATATTTTGACCTCCCGCGGCTAACGATCAATCTTGGGGGAGGTGTGTTTGCCGTGGTAGTGGGCGTTGTGTTCCTCTTAAAAGTCGGATCATCTCATTTTGAGATTCTTTCATTCGGCGGACAGGATCTTCTAAAGAGATCCCTATCATATCTTCGAGGTCACGCCTATTAGGAGTGAGGAAGCTTGGCATCCTTGGTTGATTGATTCGAGTGGCGGAGTTGAGCGGGAGGCTTTTGATGAGTATTATGCTATTGGCCATAATCAGTGCTCACGAAATTGTGATTGAGGGTCTCTTCCCAAACGGCTACGCTTGCGTCTAGAAAACCAGTTGTAGAGTAAAGTTTATCTGCAGCTTTGTTGTGAAATCCATCACGTATTTAAAAGTGAACAAGAAAACTCAAATTTTGAAAAAAAAATCGAGGCCAGAAAAGCTTCCACTATGTATCTATTTGAGTACAAAATCTTCGATAGCGGATTACAATTGTATATGAGAGAAAAGACAATACGTCGCGTTGGGTGGTAAGCAGTGGTAGAGATGATGGCGAACAACGAGGAACGGACGATGAAGGTGGATCATGATGGATCTGTTGGCGGCGAGGATCGGCGGCGGCGACGATGGCGATGGCGGCGGTGGTTGGCGACCGTCAGTGGTGGCTTGTGCTTGGAGGATCTTCAAGCTTTAGGGCTCTCTTTCTCTCTTGGGCTCCTCATATGAGGAATGAGGCTATTTATTGAAGGAGTGACTCTAAATACATGTAAAACCCGTACCACTCCACTTCATTAGATGGCTCACAATGATCCCTTTGATCATTTGATGTATTTTAAATATTTGAATGCTCAAATGAAGTTAGAATTTTGAGATCTTGGGCTTGTTAGATCCGGCTCGTCGAGATGCTCGATTTGACTATAAACACTCCATGTTTTAAGAGCTTTTTAGGGGTTTAACTGATATTCCAAAGTTTCCAATGATGTTTTAAGTACTCGATCTCGACCAGTTTCAACTTTGGATCAGTTTGCTTTTAGCATCAAGATTCGTGCTTCACCTAGTAATATTTTAAGTGTCATATCAAAGTTCAATTAATACTATTAATATTCATGTAAGATTTGAATTCAAAAATGTACCCATTTTGACACATTAATTTAGAATTAACCCATCAACTTATGATTGACTCGATTTTAATATGAATTTAACTTGAAATGCAGGTCCAAATAGGTCACGTGGGTCATATTCGGATCAACAAGGAATTGAAATAATTAGACTCGTTTAATAAACATATCGAATTTTGATTTGAGTCGCACCTACTTGGATTAGATCAAATATGAACTCATGGATTTAAATTGACACTCTCTAGCCTCAACTAAATAATGCATATTAAATAGAGGCATTTACATACATAGCACATAATTTTTATATATTTATATATTTAACATCCAATTATAAATATTTATATATATAACACATAAATTTTTATTATTACAATAAAAATAACACTTTTCTTACTTGTTTTGAAGATAAATTCACCTTTTGAAGCATAGAAAAGGTGTTATGTTTGTTAATATCATATTTTTGGTGTTAGATATATAAATGCATAAGAATCTGTGCTATGTATGTAAATTTTTCTATTATCGAATAGTTTGTAGTACCCTAATAATAATTTTAAAATGATCTTCTTGGGACCATTTAAAGTCTCATATTTTCCAGAAGCCCAACTAAATATTCACTTATTTTCAAATACATATGAATGTACCCCACATGAATGAGACGCTTAATACATTTGAAGTGGACGGCCACCGAGCTTAGTTTCTTTCTCCTTTTCATAGCCTTTGACGAACGTTTTCAAACGTCCCCAGTGGCGAAAAATATCGGCAAAGCTTTTTCTAAATTTAGGACCATATGAAAGAGCAGCCTTTTCTTTTGTTTTGTTTTTTTTAAATTTCCTGATAATAAAAAGCTGAAACTTAAATATACACACATAAATTAATTAAAATTTTTAACTGCAAATATGGGATGGTAATAATCTTGATTTGGCTGAGTTGATCAGTCATATTGTTGAAAAAATAGAATAAAAAATATGTATAAGAAAATAGTTTTTAAATAGTTGGATAGTGGATTAGAAAAGAAGCCATACTTTATTTGGAATCAATTTTTTTTGTATTTTATATTATTTTAAAAAATATTTATTTGATGTATTACTTAAATATATTTATTTTTAATTTTAAAAAATAAATAATATTATTTTTAAAAATATTCAAAATAATTTTTAGATATTTTGAGTATTTTTAAAAATAATGATCACCATTAAATATATTTTGTTTTAAATAAAATGCCGAAAGTATCTCAATTAGCCTTCTAATTTCTTTAAATTTATGGTAGTCTAGTTTCATAATTGTCACTTAGAACAAGGATTTTATGAGCTCGACGATATGATGAATTTTTTTATTTGATGATTATAAATATATATTTGAGAAATTCAAATGATTGATTTAAGGGCAGAAGATAGCATAGATCTTAATACAAACTTCAGCATTTTTTCAATGCATTATCCGATGAAGATCTGATGGCATGAAACAATTTCAAACTATATTTATTGTTTTTAGTGAGTTTGCAAAAATAATTTGATGTAATTGCAAGTGGAATCAAGCTTAATTTACACTAATCTTAATATATTTATTAAACTAATTATAAAATATATGCCAACTTTATTTCAAATTATAAATAATATGTAAATGAACTCAGTAGTATTTTAGTAAAAAGAAAAACTAAAATCATCCTAAAATTTTCTTATTTATTGCTAATTATACTTAATCATGATAACATATCAATTAAATAAACAATTAAGAGGTAATGATATAATTAGTTCATAATTGCCATTCCATTAAGTTCATGGGATTATTTGCATAAATTTCGATGTGTAGCATTCTACACTTCTATGCCATATCAATTAAATTATACTAGAAACAAATAATAACAAAATTACTATAATGCCACTTTGAGTGATGCTCTAGACTTGTGCAAACAAAACACATAAGAGTCACTTCCACTTACTCTTAATTTTTCATAAGTCATCAATTAGTGTCATAGCAAGGATTCTTTTTATCTATTTAACCACTCAAGAGTGGATCACTATGATATATTATTTTTCTTATATTAAAACACTTGAAGACCAATCAACACGACAATTATTACTTCTTGGTAATGCACCGTTCAAATAAAATAAAAATCCTCAAGATCTGTATGATGCATTCTCGTATTTTAAATCATTATAATATATAAGAATAAAAAAAATATAAAGATAAATCAAAGTTATTTTTGGTGGATAATAAAGAGAGAGAAAGTTGAAGTGATATGCTACAATCATGAAATGCTTAGGCACATAAGGTAAGATTGTTTATCTTAAACATAAGAAAAGAAGGATATAAAGAAAAAGAGGAAGAAATAAACAAAGAAGATAATAATGAATATTTCATGGGGTGAATTTAGATGGAGAGATTAGCTCAAGTGAATCAAACTAAGAGGCAAATTTTTACCTCATTACAAATCTTGAAGACTTTAGAGGATAACCAGTAGTATGTAAGCGATTTTGAATTGCCTTATGAAAAAAAAATAGATGAAATATTTAATGAATAATATATTGAATATAGAAAACTAAAAAAATTTCATACTAGTCTTGATTTATATTTCAATAAAATTACAATAAAATTTGATGCATTTAAGAAATATAACAAGAGTATGCATGAAAAGTCATTATATGTTCAAAAAGAAAGAAAAATATTTTAAGTAATGTAAAGTTAGTTTTTCTTTATTATTTTGTCACTCCTATGACATGCTATAAGAAGCATGCTAACACACAACATACTCATTCATAATATTTATAAGAAAATTTAAATATGTAGTGCATATTTTGGGGAATGCACATACACATTTTATTTTAGGTACAAAGGGTACTGAATTGTTTGCATCTGCACCTATTTTAGCAAATTAGTTTTAATGTAAATGGACCTAACCTTCTTTGGGTCTAAAAAAAAAATCATAATCAAGAATTGATTTACTTTTGTAGTATGCATTTATAGCATTATTAAAGGCATGTGGTATTTTATCACGAGGTCATTATAAATTTACATCATTAGAGACATAAGATGGTGTTCATATCAAACTTAGTGATAATATGATGAAAAAAAGTAATTGGATTAGATCAATTGATAAAGAATCTTCATCCATTAAAAAAGCTTTTTAGTTGATGCTCTTTAATGAAAAAACTTGCTATATTAATAGTGGTAGAACAAATATTAAAAAGCTTTGCTCAATCAAATTTTGAAGATGCTCATTAAATTTATTTAGTCGAGTCATAAGATTGCATGATTATTCTATTCAACCAATCCTTATTTGTTAGTTTTATTCAAACTAATTATTGAAATTTTTATACATTTGATTTAGTTGAATCACTAAGACTATTAAAAAATATCATAAAGATAAACAATTCTATGACATCTATTATCATTAGTTTTTTTAATTAACTACAAAAATTACTTTCTTAATTCCAAACATATGTAATCTATTAAGTTAAGAAAAATATGAAGCTAAATTAGATACTTGAAATACTATTAAAAATGTAATGAAGCATAACAAAATGAAATATGTGAATCAATGAATCATATCTAGAGACATCAAAAGCTTTTACCCAATGCAATATATACATAACTACATAAAAAGGCTCTTGTCAATGTTCATCTCTTCTAGAATCAAATAATATGTGTAGCTCATACAAAAGAGCGTGACTCTCTAAGAATTAAAGCTTATATGCCTAATTGATGTTAGAGAGGTTATTAGAATATTTTAAGGGTTATTGAAATGATAGTGGAATATTTAGGTTTCATGGAAGGCTAAGAAAGATAGTAATTAGTTTTAGAATCTAAGGATAAATTTCTAATTAAAATTTTTAGAAAGTGAATGATTAGAATTTTTTTATGGAAATGAATAAGGGCCTCCATATCAAAGTTTTAAAATAATAAATAAATGAGGTAATTTTGGGTTAATTTGATTAAAGGGTTGACAAGTTTACCTTTTTAGGTGAATTGATTACAACTAGTGGACATTATAAGTTGCAATTTTATGGAAGGAGTATAGCTTAAAATTTTGTGAGTTTTGAAGTGATTTAAGTCTTTGGAAAGATATTAGAGATGTAGAAGAATAAAATAAAAGAGAAAAAAATATTATTATTCTCAAATATTGAGTATGATTGATTTACAATTTAATCTAAAAGTCACTACACTTCTAAACAATATTTTTTTTTTGTAAAACATCAATGTTAACTTTTCATTGAATAAATATTAGTATAAATAGTGCATAAAATATTATAACAATGAGAAAAAGTCACAAAAAATTATTATAATTCTACCTTAAAATTTTATTTATAGGTTATAATGGCAATCTCTTGACATCTCTCTATCTTTGGAAACAAATAAAATCACACCAATTTGAAAATTTTATTAAATATTTGATGATTTATCTTAAATCATTAATCATGAGTAAACATAAAAAATATAGCTTCAATTTTCATGTTTACAATGTACATTTAATAGGTTGCATGGAATATTTATTTATGGATAAGCATTACTTGAAATTCTCATGTATGACATGGTTGGGGGTAGCTTTTAAAATATGATTAACTTGGCATTTATGTGCTGTTCACTACTTGAGAACTAATAAATTAATCTTAGATTTGCTAACATAATATATTAATATCCTAAATTTCTTTAACATAAATTTTTATCAAAGTAAAAAAAAATCAACAAAAATAGATATTCTCATTTAATTTTTAAATGTCATACCATTGAAGTATATGATATCTTCCCCTTGAAACAAAAATGATTTAGTGGTAGATAGTCTTGGTAGAGAAATTTTAAGTCAAGGTTGTTCCTTGTAGGTGATATTACCTTATCTTTGAATTTATTAGTTTTTATATTCTTCCCAAAAGGTGTGCTTTTGAGCTTGGGACTTATAAGACATAAAGCCCTTTATTAGAATGAGTTAGTTCATAATTAGTCACTTAGTTAACTCTAACTATATGAGGTCTCTATAAAAGATAATTTATGGTTACTAATAAGAATCCTTGGTTCATTTAATTAGTTTGACTATCTTCACTAGCTAAATAAAATATGGTCCATTACCCGATTGAGATAATAAAATGAGATCTTGATATAATGAGTCACCATCCATAAAATTGAATCCCTTCAAAAAGCATAATTAATAATTTTCTTCTACTACATGTGTAAAAGATATTATGGTAATACATTCAAGAGTTAGTTATGAAAACACATTTATAAAATAACTAGTGATTTAAAATACTATTGAGCTAGGAAAATAAAGTACTCATAATAGGATGAAATCTAAAGCAATATGACTCCTTAGTATTTCAATACACCTATAAATATTACACCTCTTATTTAGACCAAGGTGTAGCATGATGATTTATTGAGCCAACAATGTTGAAGCCTCAAAAAACTTTTGTTACAAAAAGCTATGTTTTATCAATTTTATATGTTAAAAATATTCTTAGGTTTCTCAAATAGACCCATATAAAAGAAGAATCAACTCCCCTTTTGCTTATGTGGATCAATCAACATGGGAACCCTATTCAAATAAGTTTTTCAAGGCCTCTTTTACCTTAGGTTAGAGAGGATTTGATCATGGTTCAAATAGGGTTTGGATAGTATGAACTCTATTTGAACATATAAAATTGATGAAACACTAAGAGTAAAATTGATAAAACACAAAGTTTTTTGTAACTAAAGTTTTTTAGGTTTCAACATTGTTGGCTCAATAAATCATCATGCCCCACCTTGGTCTAAATAAGAGGTGGAATATTTATAGAAGGTGCATTGAAACACTAAGAAGTTACTTCAAATTTGGCATATTTAGCTTTCAAATTTTAAATTGAACAGATTTAATTAATAACATGAATGATCTTTATTTAAATTGTTCATCAAATATATTGATTCAATTATAATCGACAAAAAAAAAAAAAAAAAAAAAAACTATTGAAACTTTTGCCACAAGACAAAATAAAATAAATGAAAACTTTGATTTGCTGACAAATGGACGTGGCTAATCCTTTATGCACTTCGACTTTTAAATTTTATATAGATATAAAGATGTTGATCATCAAAAGCTTAGTGCATATCTAAGATGAGGGCTTACAAAATGATAAATAATCAGTAAATATTTCACATACTATTTATTATTATGCTTTAATAGAGCGATAAATTCAAAGAAGAGTATGAATATGATTCGGATACCTAGTCATTCACGCACATCACTTTCTCCCTCTTCAGCTCTCTCTCTCTCTATATATATCTCTCTCTTTCTCTCTCTAGTTATTCAATAAAAAACACCTAAGAGTATTTCAAACATAGTAAACATCATTAATTGTTGCCACGTAATCACATTCTGAAATTGATATTAGTTATTTTAACCTCATCATTTTTTTAGTTGAAAGGATATTCCATTTAGAGTCAATTTTGTGCTTTATTTTCTATTTTTATTTTATTTTATTTTATCTATATTTTATTTTAAAATAAAATATATTTAATATTTTAAAATAATTTTTTATTTTATGTCATGGTGGTCATTAGTGATATGGCCGACATAAAAAATTAGTTTTAAAGCATTTAAAACATACAAATATTATTTTGCATATTTTCAAAAATAAAATAACTTATTTTTTAGTTTTAAAAATAAAGTACATAAATTATGTCAAATAAATATATTTTAACAATAATATAAAATAAAAAAATAAAAAATTGAACTCAAACATGTTCTTGAAGAATCTACATTCCATTTATATTTGCACCCTCGTGAATTAATAAAATAAAAACAGAAAATAAAAAAATCAGCCAACAGAACAATTAGTTGACTGCCAGACAACAACTTTAATCTGTACCATTTAACTAATAAAAATTCAGTTTTAAATCTTCCAAAAAAAAAAAAAAAAATCAGTTTTATATCACCGTGCATATACCTGACATTAATCGCTCACAGTCTTGATGCATCACACGTAGGTTTGAAAGCGCACGTAAGCTCTCAATTATTATGGAAAATCATAATAAGCTGCAAGCAACCAAAAATTTTATTGCGAGCGGCCAGAAATAATACAAGTTCTGCGACGTTTTGAAGACTCCCACTCATACTTTTTAAAGTGAAACTGAAATTAAATCTGTGCCTTATCCTCTCAAAAGCATGGCATCTCAGCATTCAATGAAGAAAAAGAAAAGAAAGGATAGAAAAAAAATGACAGAAGCTTAAATAAAAAAAAAGAGTGAAAAGAAAGCCACTTGGTGAGACCATTAGATTATATAACCAGCTTTTAGGTTCTTCCTCACATGAAATCCACCTTCTTATAAATACGCAGTCTCCCCACACACGTAGTTTCCATATCTGCTATTTTAATGTTGGTTTCTTCCTTATCGTCGGTCTTCTTACTCTTCGCACTAGCCAAAGAGAATTAGAAAGGAAATGAGGTCTGGCTTCTCTTGGAACGAGCCGGACTCACCGGCTCCAATGGCAGCGGTGGAAGCCATCCCACCTGCCGCGCAGTCGGCCTGGCGCTCGCCGGTGCCGTATCTGTTCGGTGGAATTGCGGCCATGCTGGGACTCATAACCTTTGCACTTCTTGTCCTAGCTTGCTCTTATTGGAAGCTTTCAGGCTTCCTCGAGAGAGTCGACAGCGCAGAACATACAAGCGAGACGGCTGATTCCGGTGGCCATGGAGCGGCTATAGACGGAACGCAGGAGAAGCCCATGACGGCTTTGGAAGAACGGTTCGTCGTCATCATGGCCGGAGATGACAAGAAACTATTTCTCGCCAACCCCATTCGCAGCCGCGCGTCCATTTCGGCTGGCGGCGGTGCAGACGAAGAGTCCTCCGCCTAAGGGTCCTGTGTGGGGGACGAGAGCGGCCGCACCAGGGAGCTCGTGAAGCCCGACGGCGCGGTGAACGATTTGGGTGGTGACGAGACTCACAATCACTTCTAAACTTTAGTGCCGTTTCCCCATACCTTCTCTCTCTCTCTCTCTCTCTCTCTCTCTCTCTCTCTCTCTCTCTATATATATATATATATATATATATATATATATATATATATATATATATATATATATATATATATATATTAATGTAATTTTTGGCGAGTGTTGAGTGGTGATGTGAATTGGCGTTTGATTTTAAATGTGATTCTTCTTAATGTGATGATTTTATTAGATTTTTTTTACCCAAAATAATTTATTTATTTTTTATGGTGAAAAAGGGTTAGTTAAGAACAAAATTGCTTCCTCTAAATCGAAATAATTAAAACAAGTAATAACTTAACGTGAATGAACTAAAGCTTATATGGGCTAATAAAAATCACTATCTACTCTATCATAATGTTTTTTTCAATGTGTGAAATGCTAATTGATCCGGATGTGTACAAAAGAAACAAAACAGTGCTCAGTAGCACCTTAATTTAGAGAGAGGGAGGGAGAGAGAGAGAACCCAAAAAAGTGATAAATCTCAATTACATATAATAAACACCTCTAAACTAGACCCTCACAAAAAAATAAGATTGATGCTACTTTATTTTAATTAACTAAATTAGGTGTGTTTTAGATTTTTTTTATTATGAATTAATTGATGGCTTCGTAGAACCGAATGATTTTAGAACTAAACTTAAAAAAAAATCAAATCAAACTAAGTTTTTATAATCGAATGAAATGTAGTTTGATTTATTCAATTTGTTTTTTATTTATTCAATTTTTGATAAGAAAAAAATTAATTTCAATAATGTAATGATAAAAATCAAATTATAATATAAGGATAAAATGAGAAATCAAATCAAATAATTATATATATATATGCCAAGTGGCAATTGATATAACAAACACAAAATATTTAAGCTTTAAACCTATCATTATGGATATGTCTCGAATAAATCATGTTCTTTGTTTTGAACCCCGATTGAAAATATTGTCCTTTGTCTTGAACCTGGTCCAATAATGATTTGACTATATATTTAGTTTCCTGATTTTTTATCTCTTTGGCAATGACACTACACAAAAAAAAGAAGAAGAAGAATTTAAAGTTAAATATGGCTAGATGAATCTTCTTTATGATAATGATGAGTGTACATCATGTGGATCTAGTGCTTCACATTCTCCATCATTTCCTATAAATGCACAATTGGGAGAGTTGACACCCTTCTCTATTCTCCACAAATCTTGCATTCTTATAACTTCCCATAAGATTTATGGAGAAAATTACATCAGATCAGCTTAATGTTTCTGTTGAAGATCTTAATACCCTTCTATTTCCCGAGCGTAAGAAAGAAGATTGCTTAGGAAAAAGAAGAAGAAGGTAAGAGTTGAGAAAGAACAAAGAGAAATTTTCCAAAAGGGAGGTTTTTTTTTACTCCTTGTTGTTGAACTCATAGAGGCCTCTAAAGTTCAAGTGGTTGTTGTTGAGCCTCTCGCCGAATCAGGTGCTTTGGAGAACTTGTGAGAAATGACATTGACTTTAGCAACTTTAATGTGAAGGGATTGAGTGTCATATCAATTCTTGAGAACATTGAGTCAAGATTTTAAGGTAAAAATATTTTCTTTAATATAATAAGTAGAAAAAAAAGTATTTTATGAGATTTTTATATAGTGCACTTAACATTAACGATGGAGGAGCAGGACATCGATCATGATGCCCCTCCTCTATGCAATGGTGGTGAAGCTTGCACCATCAACGGAGGAAACTTCGGCATCCAACCCATTGCAATGAAAAAGGTATGAATTTTCCTTCTCGTGAAGAGATGTTTGCTATATAATGAAAATGTTCATATACTATTCATAAGTTGTTCTCCTACACTCCAAACCATGGATGTTCTAGGAGCTCCGACATCACCTCTATAGGAAGTGATAGTGTCTTCCAAGATTCTTGAATTGGACCTTGAAAATGAACTCAGGAAGATGAATGATGAACTCACTAAGGGGATAATGCTCAAATAAATGAGCATTTGATAAAGTTGAGGACTACTTGGCAAAGATGCTGGACCTTCATTTAGAGATAAGGGAGCAAGTCTTTGAGATCTTGTCTAGAGTGATTGTCTTTCATAAATATTTGGAGGCAATTTGTTCATGTCAATTTAGGGAAGGTGACAAATTCATTCTTCATTGGTTTCTTGATAACAAAAATATATCAAATAATGACTTAATTGACCCCTTTTTGAAGTTCTTCTAATCTTTTATAATTTTATTTTTTAAATTGGGTCATCATTTGCTATGTAATACTTGTCATTTGTGCAATGTTTTAGAAGAATCACATTGTAACCATTTTACTATTTATAAAATAATATTTATCTTTGTCATAAAAGCTATGTACTTTTTCTCTTTCTTATTAGAGTGTTAATACAATGTGTTGATATGAAGATATCATCGTGGTATATGAGGCAACATATTTTGCGAATTACTATTTTACCCTTTGATTTGAAATTTGAATTCTATAAATAGCATGGAATGAATCCTTTACTATCTTTTGCTTCCTAGAAATTACAAAGCTCATGAGAGCTGTTTACTTTTTTTGTCACTCCTCCTCTTTAAGTGAAAACCCTAACTCCTTATTATGAAAATGACTTCTGTATTCAGTAAAAGCATCATCATCTTGATTGAAAGTTCATTCCTTAGGGCTTCCAAGATGTCAAAAAAAAAAAAAAAAAAAAAAAAAAAAGAAAAAGAAAAAGAAGAAGAAAAAAGAGTAAGAATGTCATCTTTTGTGTGCCATTATGCTTGTGTATGTGCCAATCTTGTGCCAATTAAAACAATGGCTAACATTTAGATTCACTGTAGAAGAGACTCACTCACTATTGAATACATATCTTGTCGCAAATAGGGGGAGTCCTACTTTCTCAATTTAACATTTGTTTCAATAGAATGCTAAATGCTGCTACAAAAGATGAAGGATTTTTATGCTTGAATGCTGAAGAGATTTTGCATATAATATTAAATTATATTGAAATTTATTCTATGGAAATTGATCCATGGAAGTATTTTCTAAGATAATAATAAGTAATTACCTTGACAAAGGCTAATCAGTTAACTATTTCTAACTTCTTTTGGTTTAACGAACAACTAAACTACTAAGTTACTAATAAGTCATTGAATTTCCTTATAAGATATACTTGTCATGCTTCTAATAAGTTAAAAATCAATGATAATTTCTCTTAAAACACCAAAATTCAATAAGTTAATTAAATTATGTCTTTCAAGTTTTTGAATATTTAAGTGCTTTTTAAATGTGTAAAGTTAATTGTAGAATGTTCTTTCCTTCAACATGTGATAATGGAAAAATATAACTTATTGATTTTACCAAGTGTTCACTTTCTTTCTCTTGTGGGCCTTTGGCTCCTTCAAGATTTTCATCCTTTTAGCTTTTTTGGCTATTCCTATTGAACTTCATAGGGGCCTCTAGCATTCTAATAAGGAGTAAACTAACCACCTTTCAGCTTAGTTTGCTTCATTCATTTTATCTTTATTGACTAAAATAAAATGAAATAATCATGGGCTTCATGCATCTAGATGATATCAAATCAATGACGGGCGAACTCGCTTGGGCGAGTTCCACGAGTTTTTTTTTTTCAAATGAATATGAAACAAAAAATGAATAATAAAAATAATAATAAATAAAGAATAAAGAATTTAAGGTTAAGATATCTCTTAGTCATCCCCACCCCATATTTTTGAGTCTTCTTTTTCATTATGCATCATAGGCATGTAGGCTCCAACTTCATGTTGTTCTTTGATGGTATATGGTCCCATCTAGGTCTATTCCAATTTTCCAATCACTAGATTGCGAGCTACCAGATCAGATTTCATGAGTACCAAGTTGCCTTGTTGGAATTACTTCTTTTTCATGTAATTATTATAATGCTTGACAACTCTTCTTTTGATTTCTTCTTATTTCATGGAGAATAAAATTCACTATTCCATTTGTTGGTGACAACCACCACTAGTAAAATAATATGTTTGGTGTAGTGTTCCTATTAGAAGATATAATAGAAGCATTTGTATGACTTTCTAAAATACTTTTATGAGTGATGGGTGACAAGCATCTCATAATAATATTCAGTGGTCTCGATCATACAATGACTAAAGCCATTGGAAATATATTATCCAATACTAATCATAGATTATGTCAGTGGCATATTTATAAGAAGATACTGTTTAAAGTTTATTGCTTCAACAACTCTCTAATCATTTAGAAATTGTTTTACAAGTGCATGAGTAAATGTGACTCTGAAGAAGAATTCAGGGAAGCATGGACTCAGATGGTTAAAGTGAGAAGCCCTTAAGATCATGTATGGTTGAATGTGATGTACTGAATAAGAAACAAGTGGTCGATAACCTTCAAAAAGAATTGGTTTAGCATGGGTATTTTATCTACACAATGAAGTGAGTCAATAAATGCTATTTTTGGGCATGGAGAAGGTGATAGCTTCTTGTCATAGAAATGAGTAGGATAAAGATATAAAATGTAATTAAAGCACTATCATTATAGTGGTTAGAACCAATCCAATACTCAAGCAAGTAGTAGGATTTTACTCACAAAGCCTATACAAATTTTTTGAAGAAGAATTTTTACATGGAGTAGATGGCCTATCTATTGAAGTTATGGTAGATACATCCATTGAATTCATAATCAAAAACTTAAGGCTTGGATCGTATATTATGATAAAGCATCGATGAGCATGTATTGTAGCTTTACAAAATTTAAAATAATGGAGATACATTGTATTCATTCCATTAGGGTATTAAGCTATCAAGATGTAGTGATGATACTAGAAAAATACTTAATGACACACTGGTCTTCAAGAGAAAAGAAAGATCTGTACATTTTAGGGTTTAATAAAGATTTTCATGAATAACAAACTATGAATGGGTCTTCTTCTATTAAGATTTGTCAAAATCATATTAGTAAATTTGTATACCAAATCAGCTGAGAGGCACAAGACAATGAGAAAACAGAGAAGTATATATTAACTTCCCTAGAAGAATTATGTGATAATGTTGATTATATTCTTATGGGAAAATCCATCCCAGATAAATAGCCCCGCAAGAGGTCACAAAGACATACGTGAGAATGTACTAATGCAACTCAACACCTAACAATCCACTTGTAAAGTGATCAAAAGGTGTTTCGAACAATAAATTAAGGTCATTGGAAAAGAAGGAGGACTAAGAGTATATGGCCTAAATGCCTAATAAAAATATGTCATTGTGTTGTATAGTTTTTCATTCTATTATATAATTTTTTTTTTTAATTTTTTTGGTCAAAAAATAAGATAGCTAGAGATCATACTGATTTATAGTAGAAATAAGTCAAGACAATAATGAAATGTACAAACCCTACATAATCATCTAAAGAGGTCTCTTTCATAATAATGTTCATTTGCTTCTTAGGAGTATAACAAGAATACAAGATAATGACTTTGTTGCTTTTGCTTTTATATATATAACAATTTTTGATCCAGTGATCTTATAATGAGTACCTCTTGCATAAACAAGAGTTTTTCTCTAGGATAAATACAACCCAAACAACATCTGGATACATGAGGTTGATGATGGATATTATCATATTAAATATTGATGATGCAAATCAATGAGATAATAAATTTGTTCATGATTGATGGAAGATGGAGGAATTACATTCGTTGATTAGTGATAATGTGATTTAATGATTCATGTGTTATTTAATTTAAACAAATCATTTTATATAAATAGATTTGTATTGATGTAGGACTTACAAATCAGTACACAATAATAAATAGCAACACAGAGAAATTATGTATTTAAGTCAATACACATTAAATATGTATTACTATGTATACAACATATGGTTAACACAAAAAATTTGTATATTACTTTGTATAATTCTTATGTCAATACACAGGATCCATGCATTAATGGCCAATACACCATAAATGTGTATTGTTGTACATCACAAGGTCAATACACAACAACTATGTACTATTGTCTATTTAACTTCTTTTTTTTACATTGGACATGTGATTTTAGATGTGTGATGATAACATTATTTACAAGAATAAGATTTAATTTTTCATGTATTTCTATAAAGCTTATCTAATTTTAGTAAAAAAAAAAAAATATTTTTTTGAACAATCAAAATTACTTGGGAAAACACGTTTATTTCTTGAGTGACTTTAAAAAAAAATATTTGTATATGACCCTTGGATTTATTAATTACTATTAAAATTATATCTAATTATGTTTTATTTTTAATGCTCTATGTATTAGGTATTTTTCATCAGCTTGGCTCCTTTACCACCATACTTTTTAGTCCTTAAGAAAAGAGTTCCTTAAGGTATATGGGATTAATGTATCAAAACTTCATGAATAATTTTATATTATTTATAATTTATTTCTTAAAATTAAATTTTAATTTAGTAATTAATATAAGAAAAGAATTAAAATAATAGTTTACATGTAATCATATAAATGATGGTGTTGGCCTCACTTTTGGTGTGAGGACCCACCCTTCCTATCTTAGACTTAGAAGTCTTCTAGACACTAGAACTCTCCTAGTCATAGGACACTTCTAATGGTTAGGTGAATACTAAACCTAAGCCTAGATACTTAAGGATAGCATGCTAGATTTAAGCTATACCTTAAGACTTAAGGAAACCTACCTATCCTATGGCCTAAACCAAACTTATGCCTATACCTTTAACCAAACCAAACCTCAAATCAATTCAATCAATTCTAATTGAATTTCATTCCATATCCAAGCTCCAAGCCAAAATGATTCAAACCTAAACCCATCTTAACCCTATGATCTAATCCTATGGATCTAACCCAAATCTCCTTTAATCAAACCAAATCCAATTGATTTTTACAAAAATACTCTAACCATTCAAATCTTCATTTCAAACTCTTCCAAAATCTACAATCAAAGCAATCAAATCAAATCAATTCAATTAACCCAAGTTAGCCCATTTGAATCCAAAATGTCCAAATGATCCAAATTCCAATTAAACCCAAATCAATTGTAATTAAATCCATCAATCAACCCTAAATCAATCATCAAACTCAACTCAACCTAATTCAACCCAAACCAAATCAATTGACCTATTAGGTTCACTTGACTCAAAGTGACCTAAAGAACCCATTTGAACCAAACTCCAATCCAACCCAAATTGGATTGAACCAACTCATTCAAACCCTTTTACAATGATTATTGATCATCTTTGATTGATCAATTGGGTCAAACCAAACCAATTTAATCACTTGATCCAAGTTGACCCAAGTTGACCCAATTAACCTACATGAACCAAATTTCATTCCAAGCTCAATTAATTGAAACCAATGATCTTTACCAATCTTAGATTGATCATTGAATATGACTTGATCATCAGTTGAGCCAAACCAAGTCCAATTGGCTTATTGACCCAAGTTGACACAATTTGACCTAAAAGGCCAAATTGGGCCAAATCTCAATCAATCTAAATTGATTCAATCCAATGCTTCAAGTTCATCACAAATTAACCCTTGGTTGAACCCAATTTGACCAAGTCAACCCAATTGACCTATTCATCCCAAATTGGCTTAAAGGTCAAATTGGTCTAAATCATTCCTAAATCCAAATTGATTGAAATAAATACTCGAAATCATTTTAAAATCTTCAATTGAACCTAAACCAACATTTAATCCAAGCTAATTTGGCCAATTTGATCAAATTGGTCAACTTATCCCATTTGACCCATATGAACCCATGTGGGTCAAATTCAAATCCAATCCAAAGCAACCCAAACCAATTAAACCAAAACATCCCAAATCATCATTTGAACTTATTACAACCCATGGTTTTACCCAATTTGACCAATTGGTCAACCTAACTCAACCTAGCCCAATTTGACCTTCATGGGTCAAATTGAGCTAAACCCACTCAAACCAAGTCCAAACTCATTCAAACTTAGCATGACCCATTCTTGGGTCAGCCCAAATCAAACTCAACCCAAAAAAAACCCGAATTGACCCATTGGGTAAAGCACTTTGGGACAAAACCCACTTTTGGGGAGTCAAACCCACTCTTTTGCATTTGGCAGCCACCTTTAGCTTAGTTTGGGCCTTTGACCCTGTGGTTAACCTGACTTGAAGCTGGTTGGGTCAGCCATAGGTCAAGGGAGATGAGCTAACCCACCTCCTTTCATTGGCTCACCATAGGAAGCAAGGACAAGCCGTGGCAGCCCACCTCAAACCATCACCCACTCAAACTGAGCCACCTCGACCCTTCACTAAGGTACCTAGCCTCCTGCATCGACTGGACTTCAACACATGGCAGAGTTAATCCAGGCTGTTAGATTTGAGGGGAAGGAGAGTATACTCATCCCCATTCCATTCTCACATAGAATTAAGCATCCTCATAGTAAGAGTGAGTCGAGACGAGCTTCCCGAACACTTCCTCAATCTCCCTTAAGCTCCCCATCATCGAAAACACCAAACCTGAACATGAGTCTCCACTCCGTCCAACCTCACCTAAACTCTACCAAATAAAAATTAACTTTACCCACACATTCACTAAGCTTCGTCGATCAAGAATGAATCAATTCCTGATCAATTCGAGCACCAGAGACCCTTCCAAGACCAACTTCGGCTAGGATTCTGGTAGCGTTTGGTCTACAGAGCCACCGACGAGGAGGCAAGGCACGAGCTTAATCTATTTATGACGAAGCTACCTCGATTAGTAAAACGTCAGTCTTGAGCTCCGATGAGGTAAATTCTGGCAAACCATAGAAAATTCAATTTTTGTTAGGACTTTGTGAATTTTTTTTTTATTTCATGTGATTCCAACCATAGGATCCCTCTAGATCATCCCCTTGAAGATTTTGGAGTCGATTCTGATGCCTTACAAGCTCTGGTGAGCTTGAATCGAGCAGGGTAGGGCGAACGATGTCCATCTTTTGTCGCTTAGGGGATGAAGGATCATTCTCCTTCTATTCAGCATGATTAGAATGGGCAGACATGATTAATCCTATTAGATTTATTTGATTTAATCCTATAGGAATCATAGGATTAATCCCCACCATATGATCTGAGATTGGATGGTGGGGACGAAAGTGCATTCGCCATCGCTGACTCAGTACACCGCGTCGGATCATTTAAGTGGCCAATCCTACGATGCCATGTGAAAAGCGTCACCACATCAGCTTTCGCATGGTGCCAATGATTAAGGATAAATTAGGGTTTAAAATGTGTTTTAATTACTCATAAATTTCACAAAATCATAACTAATTATAGAAAAATCCAAAAATACAAATAAACCCATTTTGGAAAGGTTAAACATACAAGAATTTAATAAAAATAATTCCATTAAATTTTAAACAGTGAATAGAGCTTAGTTAGGGTTTGATTATTTTTTTAATTAGCTTAATTAAGCCTAAATTAGTTGGGAAATTAATCCCAAACTGTCATATTGATTCCTTGTGATGTCCTCTGCCTCTTATAATTTTCTTGGGATTTATTGGCTAGGTAATTAGGGGAATTTAAAATCTTAAGCTTAATCACCCTTCTTAATCAAATTAACCCTAATTAAAATTATTAAATATTGAAATTTCAATGGTTAATAATAAATAGTTACTATTAATAATGAGATTGATTAGGGTAAATAATTAGAGCAGCCTTCATAGTCATTTGCTTAATTACTTCTCCATGGAGGATTTAATTAACTCATGATTTAATTAAGGGATTTATTAAACAATTGATAATGAAATCAAACCAAATTAAACTGATAATCACTTCAGATAATTTAATTTCAAATCATGGGTTCCTCTTTATGTGTTTAATAACACAAAGACCCTTAAAGAACTTATGATTAACTATAAGAGTGGGAAATCATAAAAGTACTTAATTAGATTCCTTAATCTAATTAACACTTAAGCATGAGCTTATTGCATTAGGTCCTTCAGGAGCATTGCAATTTTAATTTTCCATTTGCATTCATTTAAGGCTCATGAATAAGTGTTTAATTAAATTTAAGAAACATAGGAAAGGGTAATTAAATGAATTATTTAATGATTATAACTTAATTAATTCATAGAATTCATCTAATTACCTCTCCTTAAACATATCAAATCACCAACATGGGATGGGACAAAAATAACTAGTGTTTCAACTTCTTTAATTTCAATTCAAATCCAAAATCAAATTTAATAAAAAGCTTTAGTTTTCCTCATGAGATTTTATTTAATGTGATTGTCCTTAGGAATTAGTGTAGTTGAATGAATTGTGTGGTTATGTTTAGCTATTCCTTTTCAATCACTAAAAATATTGTATATCATGTGGTATCATGCATTCATGCTGTTAAAATTCAAATAAATCAAATGAAATTTACTTATGTAAAATTGCATGTGTTAGCTTAAACTTATTATATGTGTGCCTATTATCACTAATAAATTTTAAAATTATTTTCAAAATTATAAATTAATAATAAAAATTTGGTTTGATATTAGCTATGAATTTATGAATAGGATTTCCATGTGTTTATAGCCTAAGCATGTCAGAGTTTCACTCTCTTTCCTACATTCATGTATGGATTTACATATGTTTGAATGATAATAAGTATATAGTATGGACATCCCGGGAATATGAGGCTTTAAGTAGCCCTAAGAAGGTCATTTGATTATCTCATTTCCCTAGTTAACAAAGGCACATACTTATTTAATTTCATTCTTATGTATTGTGGTGTTTATTTTTGTTTATGTGTTTGTGTGTGTATATGTGAGGGGACACCATGTAGATTTGAGGATATACTTATTGAGGTGATCGGGTACAACATCAAGGAATAGTATACTATCTCAAGAGATAGAAGTCATTACACTATAATGGATCTAATCACCTAATAAGGACCCCTAAGGCATGATGGGTCTTAGAATATACTAGATATTTTTCATCTACTTTACATGAAAAAGTAAAGCAGGGTTTATTTAAACTAGGTTCATTAAGTTCTCTATAGAGGCAAACCTCTATAGTTAATTACATCTCAAGGAAAGTGAATCCCTTAAGAATACTCTCGATTAAAGTAGGCGATTGTTGTCTCCAAAGAATTCAAAAATAGGACTATCAATAAATTGGTTATATTTTAGAAAATCAAGTGGATGGATCAAAAGGGGAGAGTTATTATCGAAAATAAAGGAGAAGAGTAGGGAGTGCTCATGATACTAGGAAATCTAGTGAGCGCTCCAATCTATTATATGGTTAGGCTTTATGTATTTGAAATTGAGGAGATTTATTTATTTGAGTTAAAATTTTATTAGAAATCTAAGACTTATAATTCCACAATACAATATTGTGAAAATGCCTAAGAGATGAGGATTTATGCTTGTAGCCCCAAAGGAAAATAACAATCTCAGATCCTAAATTTAGGGAGCTTTGGCGAGGCCAAAGCATGACATAAATCTAAGATAAAAGTGGGTATATGGTTGACCTTCACAAGAGAGAGTAAACCACCCGACTGCTGGACTTATTACCACCTAGAGTGGCAGCCAGCAAACTCCTCCTAAGTTTTAAAATCTTGTAGGTAAGTCATATGCTTTTGCAAGATGGTTAGGCTGTTATTTATTTAGATGTGAAACTAAGTCCTTCAACCCACTATCTAAGAGATTAGAGCGTGAGGGGTATGGATAATGACTTAAATCTAATGCAAGTTTTTATTACATTTTATTTAATTTGGGACTCTTTATTTTGACATAGCTATATGATTTTGTATGCCTAAATGCATGAGAAATTGATTGTGGGCCAAATCAAGAGGGAAAGAGGTGTTCTTCCATCATAGGATCTTAAAGGTTAAGCCCATTTTATCTGGCAAAGATGGAAGCCCTCTCTTAATAAGAGCAAAACAAGATGGTTATGCATGATGTTTAATATACAATCATCCAGCTAAGGGGTTACTAAATATTTTATTATCTTGATTTAATTCCTAGGCTTTTATATGAGGTTATGAATTATTTTAAAATTTTAGTTATGAGTTATTAATGGGGTAGAAAATTTATTTTTATCCTAAAAGCCTAATCGCATCCAGGCCACACAACAATCACCAATCATAAAGAAATTATGAAAAGACATGCTATTTCTAATGCACAAGCTAAACAAAATATCAAATAATTTTATAAAGCTATCGCAAAAGAATAAGAGGTCGATGCGGTCGGGTACCACCGTACAACCCGAAAAGAAATGTGGGTACCTGAGCTATACCCATATACATCTCGATAATGAAAGAATAATTATAATTATAAAATGATAAGTGTTATGGGGGTCTTCATTCTTCATTCTCCATTCTTCACTTTCATCTTTCATTTCTTCATTTTGATTTGCTCCATTTCTTTCTTTATTTTGGCTTGATTGGGATATTGCTTGCTCCAAAGGCATCACAAGGTATACAAGACTTGGTCTTATAACCAATGCTCATCCTAATCCCCCATAACAGTTATCCTTATCCTAATACAAATTTATATTAAAAAGAAGGAAAGTAAATCTAGCTACACCTGCAAAAATAAATATTAGCTAAACACACCATACAACCCAAGCAGTTATATGAATAATTTGGACTTAGAACCCCACACATGGGTAACCAAGCCCACCTGTCCTAACTTGGGCTATGCTTAGGGGTATAAGAAACCTACACAACAAAAGTATTTATATATTTATTACATCGGCCCCTTAAGCATAACTCCCTACAGAAAATATGATTAGACTAATATCAGCGTAACATCCAGACTATGCACATGCACCCTAACATCCAGTATAAAATAATATATCATAAAATTAAACATACACCAAACCATGCACCGTCCTAACATAAAGCTAAAAATGGTGACTTAATCTAATATGTGTGTGCTAAGGCTTGTATTGTATGTCCTAACTAGGCTTTAGAGTTATAATTTGCTAAGTGTGATGGATTTAATTTATAAGGGATTGATTTCTCTTTAAGTGATTTAATCAATTTGAAGATTTTACTTAGTGTTTTCTTTTATTTCATATAGCCTACACTTACTAACTAGGTGTTATAAAGAGAAGAAAGAGAGGATATTTTTGTTTTATCCCCACCTTAAGTCATTTCTAAGATAAGTTAATTAGCTTAGTTCTCTTTAATGAATGGTTTATTATGTATTTTAATTAATCCTAAGTTTAAGTTTACATTAAATATGCTCATTTAATAAGAAAGACATTTTAAGATTAGTTAGAATGGATTACTATCACATAACACATATTCATTCATTTCTCTCCATCATGTATATCATACATATGAGTAAATCTTAAGCATACCTATACACGCAATTTATATTTTTAGCATACTTGAATGATGAATGCAAAGAAGTGTGTTTGGAATTTAAATATTTTATTTTTGATTGAATTATGAATGCATGCCTTTATTACATAGAATCACATTCACATGTATAAAAGTTTCAAGTGAGTACGTCATCATTATTTTCTACACCAGGGGCGTAAGGTACAAGACCTACTTAGGGCTGCTTAAAGTATCACAATCTTGGGATGTCCAGACTAATATATTACTTTTTTAAGATACATGTAGATGTATAAGCAACTTTAAGGATAGAAGAACCCATGTAAGAGCTGTATTATTATTATTTTTAATTTATTTGATTTATGATTCTTATTCATTGGCCACATCATACATACATATGTATAAGAGTTTTAAGTGAGTATGATGTCATTGTTTTCTGCATCAGAGGCGTAAGGTACAAGACCTACTTAGGGCTTCTTAAAGCCTCACAGGATGTCGGACTAATATACCACTGTTCTCAGATACATATGAATGTATAAAAAGAACCACATGAATAAGGAATCATGCAAGAAGTCATATTTGATTTAATTTTTTGATTTACATATGTGATACAAAATTATTCCTAAGTCTTAACATGGAGATGCATAGGTGTAGATTTAGGCAAATGTTGTGCTCTTTTCAAATGAACTATACACTTGCAAATCCTATGTGAATCTATGTTAAGATAAGGAAAGAGAACTTCATATTGTACTTCTTGTATTCTCATCACATGCAAACTTATAAATACTTATAATTAACATTACTTCATTTAAAATAATTGATTTATAGGCTTTTGAAAATAGCTTTTGATTTAGTAGTAATAATAGCCACACCTATATTTAATTTAAGTTAACACATGCAATTTGACATAAAAGAAACCATTTCATTTAATTAATTTTAGAAGAAATTAATGCATGATTTCATATGGCAAGCAATATTTAGCATGGTTGGAAAGAAATAAAAGAATATAAGCACATGATTTCATTCATCCTAATTAATTCCTAAGGATAATAACATTAAATAAGGTTATTTAAAAATAAACCAAAATTCTTTAAAGACATTTTTAGCTTTGAGTTTGATTTAGTTTAGAGAGTATGAAAAAGGTTTGCTAATCCTTACCCAATTCCCCATATGTAAATTAATTTGGTTTAATAAAGAATATTTAAATTAATTTTATATTTTAATTAGATTAAGGTATTAATTAAGTGAATTAAGTAATCCTTACCTATATCACCTTAAGTTAATTAACTAATGATAAGCCAATATGATATGCAACCACATGAAAAGTAAATTTGCAATGCTCCTAAGAAATGAAAGGGGCCTAATGCAATTGGTTTATGATTAATAGTTAATTAAGCTTAAGGGATCTCACTTAATTACTTTTATGATTTTCTCACACATGTGAGCCAGCCCAAATTTCATTATCTCTCACCTTGGGTTATTGAATACCCAAAGAGCTACCCAAGATCAATTAAAGGTTACTTAGATGTGGATGAATTGATTTTTAATTTTAATTTCATTAAGCTTTTAATTAATTAATTAAACACTTTGGTTAGGATTTAATTTGAATGATGAAATTAACTTAGGGGAAGGGCTCAAGGGTGGGCAAGGCCCCAATCCTAATCCCTAAATCATTTTAAAATTCAATTAGATTTTGATTTGCTCATCTTGAAGATTAATCACTTAATTAATCAATTAATCATTCCATTAACCATTAATTAATTTTATTTTTAAAGGCAAAGAGTACTTAGGAAATGAATTAGGAAACGTATCCCCAACCACATCCTTTAAGTTATCTTACTATTCAACAGAGGTAATTAGGTTTAAATGATTAACCAAGCTACTATTCATTCATTAATTATGATTAATTAGATTAAGAGAGTGATTAGTGCTTAATCAAGTGATTTTCCTAATTAACCAGTCAATAAATCTCAAAGAAAAATAGGGGAGGCAGAGATCATCCCCCTAAACATCCATAGATAATTTGAGATTAATTGAGTGTCTAATTAAGGTGTATTTAAGTTAAATAGATTTTTGAATAAACCTTAATTAAGCCAAAATCATTATTTAAAAGTAATTGATAATAATTTTCTTAGATTCTGCTCTGAAATATCTTCAAAATGAGCCTAAGTTTGATTTTTTTTGGATTTTTCTATAATTAGTTATAATTTTAAGAAGTTTCAGGATTAAAAACTAATTAATTAGCCCTAATTAAAGCCTTAATCTCATTGAGCCACGTGACGGTTGATGTGGCACGCTTTCCATATGACGCGATGGGATTGGCTATTTAAGTCACATCCAACCGACTCAATCTGACGCTTTCTTTCAACCATCTAATAAGATCGACCATGATTCGATTCATGGGTTAAGGGAGAAAACAATGAGGATCTATCATGATCTAATCACTGCCATCCATTCCAATCACACGGAATAGACAATATATGATCTTCTTTCTTCGTGAGCGGTGAAAGAGACAGTCATCTTCCTCGTTCGATCCAAGCTCACGAGCTTGGATTATGATCAAATGATCCACACCTTGAAGAGGGGATACATCCAACGGTCAAATTCACATGGGATTCTAATTTACTTCACAAAAGACCAACCCATTTTTGCATACAAGGCTCGATTCACAAAATTACCTCACCGAAGCTAATGTCCGATGGTGGGTCGTCAGAGGTAGCTTTGCCTAGTTGAGGTGAGGCCCTATTGAAGAAGTTCGGGCTTAATTTGGTGTGGAATGCTCTGTGGACCAAGCTCCCCTCCTTTGCATTCAGTCTTGATCGAACTCACTTGGAAGCTTGGGAATTGGTTCGTTTGTGCTCAACTAGGTATGGTGATGGTATGGCTAAGAGGAATTTGGGTTTGATTACGAAATGAGAGAGTATGGATCGAGATTGCCCTCCCCTATTTCATCCTTGCATGGGAATAAGAAATTCAAAATTTGGAGTGCTCGGGAAGGCTTGGAATCACTCTCTGAGATTTCAAAAATTCTTTTTAGACTCAAAGCTTTTGAATGCCTTCGAAATCGTGCTCAAATTGAGGGGGCATACCCTCAATTCATAGGGAAGGATGGACAGTCGTGTGCACACATTTTGAATCAAATTGCCACCATCCGGCCACTGGACTTATCTCCATCAAGTCAGGGTGGCACACTAGAGATGGGAGAAGCGAGGGGAGGATACCATGGATTCATTGTGCAAGGTTTGCAAAACTTGGATCCAATGGATGCTCAATTTGGGTTGAAGGTGAGTCAACTCACCTCCCAAAGGTCCCTAGCCGACCTAGAGTGAGTTAGGTGGACTAGGTGGGTTAGGGGAAGGTTCTATGGAGTGCTAAGGGGCTGCCATGGGGATGGGAGAGTTGACTTGGCTTGGATCCATTGGTTTTGAAGTTTAAATCCCATGGTTTGATGGCTAATCTCCTTGGTGGGGCCCACTTGGCTTTTTGGGAGGCCTTAGGCTGACCTAGGGTGAGTTTAAGCTGAGTTAGATCAGCCCACAAGATTCTATAAGTTAGATTTGAGTGGTTTGGCTTGGATTGGTCAAATGTGTTTCATTTGGGCTAGGTTGGATTGGGTTGACTAATTGGTCAAATTGGGTCAAACCAAGGCTTGGGTTAGGTTCATATGATGATTTGGGATGTTTTGGTTTAATTAATTTGGATTGGTTTGTCCTTGGTTTGAATTTGACTCATTTAGATTCAAAAGGGTCAAATTGGTCAAGTTGACCAATTTGACCAATTTGACCAAATTGGGTTAGGTTATATGTTGAGTCAAGTTCAATTGGTTGATTGAAAATGATTATAGGCTTTGATTTGGTTTAATTTGGAATTAATTTGAATTTTGATCCTTTAGGTCAATTTGGGCTAGGTTGGGTCAAGTTGACCAATTGGTCAACTTGGGCTCTATCATGGCTTTGGTCAAGTTCAATAAGTGATTTGAAATGAACTTTAGTAATTGTTTGTAATCAATTTGGATTAAATCATGATTTGACCCATTTTAGATTTTTAGGCCAATTTGGGTCAGCTTAGGTCAAATGGCCAATTAGGCTTAAATTGGCTCGAGTGAGGGTTTGGTCATGTTCAATCATTGATTATGAGTGGGTTTGAGTTAATGGTTTCAATCAATTTGGCATATGATGGATTTTGGCTAGTTTGAGTTTCATTTGGGCTAAGTGTTGACTTAGTCAAAGGCTAGGTTTGACTTGATTTGACCTAATTAAATGCAATTGATCACCTCATGATGATTGTTGATCATGATTGAGGTTTAGATGGGCTCAATTCAATCCAATTTGGGTTGGATTTGAACTTGGTTCAAAAAGGTCCTTTAGGTCACTTTAGGTCAAGTGAGCCTAAATGGGTCAATTGACTTGATCAAGATTTGATTCAAGTTTAGTTGAACTTACATATAAGCCTAGGATTGAAATATAAATCCATTTGCAATTGTTTTGGGGCCAAATGAGTTTTGGTTCATATGATAATTTCAATCCAAAAGGGTTAACTTGGGCTTGATTTGGGCTGACTTGGATTTGGCTTGATAATGGTGGTTTATGTTTATATTTGGGTTAATGATTACAAGAATGATTGAATCATAAAGAAATTCATGTGTTTTGAGTTGATTTGGATATCTTTTAGCCAAGTTCAAGAATTTGGCTAAAAGGGGTAAAATTAGAAATTTGATTTGATTTGGATTTGGTTTGGACCATTTGAACTTATAGTTTATTTATATTTGTGAATATAAATGAAGATATAAATATGTTGTGAGAAAATTACTTGAGTTTGGAGTGATTTGAAAGAAATTTGACAAAATTAAGGGATGTAGGTCAAAAAGGGCTTAAGTAAAGAATCCATTTGATTTGATCTATTTTAATTTGATTTGAATGGTTTGAGTTTAGATTTGATTTATATTTATGAATATAAATAAATGAATTATTGATTTGTAAAGAAATCAACCAAGTTTGGGTTAGTTTGAAGGAGTTTTGACTAATCATATGAAGATGGTTCATATGGCTTAGGAAGAGATTTTAGAATTTGGATTTAATCATGGGTTTCAATCATTTGAAGTTTGGAATTGATTTGTGATTTGGAATTTGATTTGAGATTGAATTTGATAATTAAAAAAGTTAGTTGGATTGGGGTTGATTTAGATTTGGTTAAGGCTAAGTCCATAAGATAAAATCAAAAGGCTTAAGAAGAGATTTAAAGTTTGAATTTAGTGATGGATTTTAATCATTAGATAGTTGGATTTGATTTTGGGGTTTGAATTTGAATTTGAGGTTCAGGTTTGAAAGAAGGAAGCAAGGATTGGATTTGGGTTATAGGGTAGGCAAGTCCTCCTAAGTCCCTAAGGCACAACCTATTCTTATGGCTAACTCTTCTAAGTCTCTGGGGTTAGGTTAAGTGTTCACATAATCACTAGAAGTATCTTAAGACTAAAAAACTCTTAGTGTTTATAAGAGTCCTAGATCTATGATGAGGAAGCTGAGAGCTCACTCCAAAAGTGAGGTCAACATGTATATTTGCAATAGAATTTGGATAGAGCCTCACTTTATATGTACAACTAATTCAACCAAAAAAAAAATCTTTTACAAGATTTTCATTCTTATAGTTATGTATACATCCATATGTATTTAAGATAGCAAGTATATAGTTTGGACATCTCGGGAATATGAGGCTTTAAGTAGCCCCAAGAAGGTCATTTGATTATCTCACTTCCCTGGTTTAAATAACAGCACTTACTTGCTCACATCTTTTATACATGTGTGTGTGTGTGTATTTGATTAAAGAAATGAAAGTCTCCTTTTCTACTAAAAATATGTGCATTCATAATCATCTAAGTTTGCTAAAGTATATTGCATGTATAGGTATACTAATTGTTAAACCATATGCATGTTATTGGTGATGAAAATGAATAGTATAACATGTTCTATGTAATGATAATTCAACCACATTAATATTAAGATGCCTTCCATGTTGAATATGATTCTTTAAGATTAACCTAAAGTTAGGGCTAATAAAATATTTAATAAATTATTCACTAAAAGAAACTAAATCATAAAATGTGCATTTAGAAAACCACTTAAGGTATGGGTGAAGGAGGTTCTTCTTCTCTTTACAATACATAGATGCTAAGTGTAAATCAAATGAAATAAACAAAACACAAAATTAAAACTTGCAAATCCTCTACAAAACTTAAAATGAAACTATCCATCATGTTAAATTAAATATTTTTAAATTTGGAAAATCATAATTCAAAAGACTAGCTAAGACATATCACAGTAAGCATAAACACATACATTAGAATGCTAAGTGACCACATCTAGCTTTAGGTTAGGACATTATATGTATGGTGTTATGTTTTATTTTGTGATATAATATTTTAGACTGGATATTAAAAATGCAAATCGTAGATTGAATATTAGGCTATTGATAGTCTAACATTATTTTTTATATGGGATTGTGCTTAAATGGTTGCTAAAAATAAATATAAATATTTTATTTATAGGTTGCTTAAGCCCCTAAGCATAATCCACATTAAGAAAGGTGGGCTAGGTTGCCCATGTGCAAGGCGCTAAGTCCAAATTTTGAAATATAACTGCTTGGGTTTGTATGTATGTTTAGCTAATTGTTGTCCTCACTTTTGGAGTGAGGACTCAATCTTACCATCTTAGATTTAGGAGTCTTCTATACACTAAGACTTCTTTAGACATAAGACACTTCTAGTAATTAGGTGAACACTTAACCTAAGCCTAGAGACTAAGAAGGGTTAACCATAGGATTAAGTTATGCCTTAGGGATCAGAATGACCTACCTATCCCATGACTTAATCCCAACCTATGTCCACCTTCTTAAGCCATAACCAAATTTAATTCACGTTAAACCCAAATCCTTCCTAAGCCCTATGATTTTATTCCATGGACTTAGCCTTAACCAAAATCAACCCAAGTCAAACCCAATCTAACCCCTTTGACTTGAAATATTCAAATGAACCAAAACCCATTTGAACCTAAACCCATTGCAATTGAATTTATTAATCAGTATTAAACTCATATATAAACTCAACTAAACACAACTCAACCCAAAATCAACTCAACTAAGCCCAATTAGTCCACTTGACCCAAATAGACCAATTTGACCTATTTGAACCAAGTTTTAATCTAACCCAAATTGTATTGAATCAACTTAACCAAAACCTCTTATCATGATTATTGATCACTCTAGGTTGATCAATTATCATCAATTGGGTCAAACCAAGTCAACTTAGATAATTGACCAAGTCAACCCTCTTAACCCATATGAACCCAAACTGGCCAAAATTCATCCTACATCAAAATAATTGAAACCAATGATTCATACCTTCCTATGATCAATGATTGAACATGACTTGAACATCAAGTGAGCCAAACCTAACCCAATTGGCCCATTGACCCAAGTTGACCCAATTTGACCTAAAAGACCAAATTGGTTCAAATCATGATTTAACATAAATTGATTACAACCAAAGGCTCAAGTTCATTCCAAATTGATTATTGAACTTGTCCAAAGCCATAATTGGACCCAATTTGACCAATTGGTCAACCTAACCCAACCAAGCCTAATTTGACCTATAAGGGTCAAATTGAGCCAAACCCACAATCACCAAGCCAATACCTATTGGAACCTGATCCAACCTAACCCAAACCCACCCAAGGTCAGCCCTAACTAAGCCCAACCTGAATTGGGGTCAACCAAAGGAAAACCCCCCTTGGGTTCTCCTCCCCACATGGGATTTTGCCAAAATTGGCAAAGTTTACTCTCCTTTCTCCTCTTGGTAGCCATCAAACACCCCAAAGAGGGCCTAACCTATTCACCTATCCCAACCCATGTGGGCTAGGTTGGCCTTGGACCAAAGGGAGGTGAGTTAACTCACCTCCCTCACTAGCTAAAACCCATGGACCTAAAGGAGAAACCAGCTACCTTGAGCCACCCACAAAAGCTTCCACCAACCCAATCAAGCCACATAGAGGTGACACTGACCACTCTGGTGCCCTTATGGTGGCCCACCGACCAAAAATTGAGAGCTCAATCTGTCCATCTGATCCAAGGGAGGGGGTGATATACCCCCTCATTTCAATCCGAATTTGACATACACACCCTCAAAATCCCCCTAGAGCTCAATTCAAAATTTCCAGGCTTCCACAAAGCACTCCAAGCTTCCTTAAGCTTAGATTTCTTCAAGCCAAAATAGGATAGCCCCTCCTCTGATATAACTCCCATATTTCTTCACCAAATCTAAATTAACTTCACACACACCATCCCCACACCTCATCAAGCAAGAACGAATCACCTCTCAAGCCCTCTGACCACCAGACCTGGGACTTCGATCAAAGCTGACCTCGAAATTGATGGTGCTTGGTCCATAGAGTGAACGCCAATAAATTTTCTTGTGTGCTACTCAACAGGACTTCATCTCCACTAGATGAAGCTTCCTCAATCAAATTCACCAATGGCCTTGAGCTCTGGTGAGGTAGTTCCATTAAAATTAATATTTGGCATATTCTCATTGGAGCTTTGTAAAGAAAATGTGAATGTAGTGTGATCTTGACTGTTGGATCCCTTGGGATCCTTTATACAAAGTGTGGGATCCGTTTAGAGTCATTCCGAGCTTGGGTGAGCTCGGATCAATTGAGGAATGGCGTACGACCTCCATCTTTCATCGCTCAGAGGATGATCAATCACGCACCATCCATTTCGCATGATTGGAACGAATAGTCATGATCATTTGCTAGATTTTCTCTAATTTTATCCCTCAAGGAACCGCAGATTTGATCTGTGTCGTCTGATCCAAGATCAGACGGCGGAGATGAAAGAGCGTCTGCCGTGATCCACATCAGTGTTAAGTCAAACATGTTTAAGTAGCCACTCCCACTACGCCACGTGGAAAGGATGCCACGCCAGCGGTCCACATGGCACTGTTGGGATTAGGCTAAATTAATTTTTTTAATGGCTGAAACTTCCATAATTCAAAACAAATCATAGGAAAATGAAAAAAAATGCAAATAAATAATCATTTTAAAGGTATTTCATAGGAGAATCATTTAAAATTAGTTTTAAATAATTTTGAACACTAATTAAGACTTAATTTGGGTTTAGTTGAAAACTTAATTAGCTTAATTACTCTCTAATTACTCAAGTAATTAATTCCAAACTCTTTGAGATTGTTTAATGGGATGACCTCTGCCTCATATAATTTTCTTGGATTTATTATTTAGGTAATTAGAAGAATTGATAATTTAAACCCTATTTACTTTCTTAATTAATTAAGGGGTTTATTAATGCCCTAATTAGTAACCAAATCAACTAATTGAACCTGTTAATCGCTGTCCAACAGTGAGTGGACTAATGGAGTAGGGTTTGGACCTCTTTCCTAGTCTCTTTCTTTAAGTTCACTTCATTTTTCAAAAAGAAATTAATTAAGGTTTAATTGGTTAATTACATGACTTAATTAATCAAATTAAAATCATAATCACACCAAAACTTAATTAATTAAATCATGGGTAGATCTTTAGGTGTTGAATTACCTAAAGTAATTTAGGAAAAATATGGTTAACCCACATGTGTGAAAAAACTATAAGAGTACTTAACTAAGTTCCTTAATCCAATTAATTATTAATCATGAGCCAATTGCATTAGGCCCTTTCATTTCTTAGGATCATTACAAATTTACTTTTCATTAATGTAGATAATATGTTGGATCATGATTATTTAGTTAATTACATTAAGGTAACATAGGTAAGGGTGTTTAATTGAACTAATTAATAATCCAACTTAATTAACTCATAAAATTCATCTAATCACCTTTGATTAAACTAAATCAATTCACAAACTTGGGAATGAGATTAAATAATAAATGAGTGCTCCTCCACCTCTCTAAATCAAAACAAAGATTCAAAACTAAATTGATAAAATAACTTTTGTTTTCTTTAATTGAGTTTATTTAATTTGATTGTCCTTAGGAGTTAATTTGATTGAATGAATCATGTGTTTATATTTGATTATTCCTCTCTTATCATGATAAATGTTGTATGCCATTTGAATCCATGGATCCATCTTTTCAAAATTAAGTGAAAGTAAAAATGAATTTCCCTTATGTAAGCTTGCATAAGTTGATTTAATTTAATATATGTGTGGCTATTATTACTATTAAATCCAAATGTATTTTTCAAAAGTTTATAAATAAATGATAACATTTGTTATGATGTTAGTTATAAATACATAAAAGGTGTATGTTCTTATAGCTTAAGTATATGAAGTGGAGCTTCTTTTCTTTATTCATATGTTGATTTATATAAGTTTGAATGGTAATGGGTATATAGTCTGGACACCCTGGGAATACAAGGCTTTAGCTAGCCCCAAGGAGGGCATTTTATTACCTCACTTCCCTGGTTAACAAAGGCACATATCCATTTGATTTCATTCTTATGTATTTTGACATTAGAATTAGGATAGAGCTTTAACTCATATATATAAATAATTCAATTAAGAAAAATACAATATTTGCTTAATTTTCATTCTTTTAATTATGAATACATGTGTATATATTTAATAAAAGTAAGTAGATAGTCTAGACATCTCGGGAACACGAGGCTTTAGCTAGCCCCAAGGAGGTCATTTGATTACCTCATTTTCCTAGTTTAATAATGACACATATTTGCTTATGTCTTTCATGCACATATGTGTGTACTTAATTAAAGAATGACGATCCCCTTTTTTATTAGAAATACATGTATACATAATTGTTTAAGTCATTGAATTAATTAATCATGAGATTTTAAGTTCTCTTTCCTATGTTCATGTGTGCAAATTTACATATGTTTGAATGCAAAGGAGTATATAGTCTAGAAATTTTGGGAATATGAGACTTTAGCTAGCCCCAAGGAGGTCATTTGATTACCTCACTTCCCTAGTTAACAATGACACATACCCATTCAATTTCTTCCATATGTATTTTTTTGTATAAGAATTTGGATAGAGCTTTAATTAGCATGTGTTGAATGATTCAATCAAAGAAAATATAAATTGCAAAAACATACATTCATCATTTGTGATAGAATATGTTGCATGAATATGTACACTTAGGATCAAATCATATGCATGTTACATGTGATGGAAAGGATTTATTTGATATATGTCATGTGATAGTAATTCAATTAAATTAATCTTAAGAAGCCTTTTATATTGAATAAGGTCATTTAAAGTTAACCTAAACTTAGGATTAATTAAAAAATCATTTATTAAGCCATTCACTAAAGAGAGTTTAATCAAATTTGTATGCTTTAGAAAGTGGTTTAAGGTAGGGATGGAAGAGGGTAATTGTTGACCACAGTTTTAGAATGAGCTCTCAACCCCTCCATCTTAGACATAAGACTTCTCTTATACTTTAAGAGTTCTTTAGTATTAAGACACATCTAGTGATTAGGTGGACACTCAACCTAACTCTAGAGACTTAGAAGAGTTAGCTATAGGAATAGGTCATGCCTTAGGTTTGTTTGGAAAATTTGCCTACCCTTAGCTTGAACCATTCCTCACCTTCCTTCCTTCAAGTCAAACTCCGAATCAATCTTATTTGATTTTCTCCAAACTCAAATCAACTCCATATGATTGAAATCCATGTGATTAAAATCCATGATTGAAACCTATGAATGAAATTCCCAAAGTCACTTAATTTCCTTCTTAAGGACTTATCTAAAATCAAATCTAAACTAATTCAAACTCATGAGATTTTCTCATAATCTATTTATATTCTCATTTATATTCACATATATAAATGAAATATAAATTCAAAGCAATCAAACTAAACTAAAAATTCAAAATCAATTCATGAAATTTCCTAAGTCCTTTTAATTCCCTTTTAAAGAACTTAGTCAAAATCATAATCAAATCAATTCAAATTCATGGGATTTTCTCATAACTCATTTATATTCTCATTTATATTCACATATATAAATGAAATATAAATACAAATCAATCAAATCAAATCCAAAAATTAAATTTCAAATTTAAAATCCTTCTTAAGTCCTTAATTTCCCTCTTAAGAACTTAGCTTAAATCATGATCAATTCAATTCAAATTTAAGGGATTTTCTCATAACTCATTTATATTCTCATTTATATAAACATATATAAATGAAATATAAATACAAATCAATCAAATCAAATCCAAAAATTATATTCCAAATTTAAAATCCTTCTTAAGTCCTTAATTTTCCTCTTAAGAACTTAGCCTAAATCATGATCAAATCAATTCAAACTCATGGGATTTTCTCATAACTCGTTTATATTTTCATTTATATTCACATATATAAATAAAATATAAATATAAACCAATCAAATCTAAATCTTTATTTGATATAAGAATTTGGGTAGAGCTTCCTAAGAGGGATTTGAATCTTGCATTTCTCGATTTTCATCAATAGAAAATAGGGGAGCTCCTCTCATTTCCTAACTTCTTCCACACTCAATCCATTGCAATTCTCTTTGCACATTCCATCTGGGGGCTAAGTCTAGTGCACCCAAGCTTCACTCAAGTTCCAAAGAAAAGGATAAGTTCAATTCAATCAAAGTCTCAAAGGGGAGCAAGGGGAGTTAGTCCATAGAGCAAACTACCCAACCTCAAGAGCTCATTCTTTCACCAACTTTATCTCAACCAGACGAAGCTCCTCCAAGGGAATCGTGCACCGGTTATCACCTCCAGCAAGGTATGCCTTTTTTCGACCACTAGGCTTAAGAGGTGTTGGTATTTTGTGAAAGAAAGTGTCATGGCATGAGAATTCCACCATTGGATGTGATCTTCTATGCTTTGTGATGGCGTGTGCAAAATCTTGTCCCAATTCAAGCTCAATCGAGCTCAAATCTTCCCTTAGATCATGGATGGTCTCCATTGATCCTCAGGGAAGAACAGAGATAATCCTGGCCATCCATCTGCTCATTTTGGATGGACGGTTGAGATTATCTGCATGTTTTATAGATTGATTTATCATTTTAAAACCACGGGGTGATCCCTGGCCGTTCAATCCTTGATCAACTGGGTATCAGCATCATGCACACTTTATGGTGATGGGATGTTTAAGCTCATAGTGTGACAGTGTAAAAGCACACCGCCGCGTATGCATGTGGGTTAAAGGACTTAATTAAGGTTTTAATTGAGTTTAATTAATCCTCTAAGCTTTAAAAATTCATATCTTCCTAAATAAAAATAAAAAAAATATGAAGTAATTTTCTACTAAAATATAATTCAATCTAGAATATTCTAAAATTGATTTTAATTGATTTTGATTTATATTTTTTTTTCTAATTTTGGGTTTTTAATGGAAATCTTATTTTGCTAATTACTCTTTAATTAATCCTCTGATTAATCTCAAATTTCTTGGGTATATTTTAGGAGATGAGCTCTACCTCCTCTAATTTTCTCAAGATTTATTGAATGCTTAATTGGGGGAATTGCAAATGGATTTCCTAATTACCCTCTTTATGCAATTAAAGGTAATTAAGGTTTGATTAGTGTTTTAATCCCTTATTGAAGTTGATTAAGGTTTGATCCAGGAGTAGGAGGTTTAGGGAATAATTTTGGGGCATTTCCCCTAAGCTATTCTCTAAACCCCCTTTTCTTTCCTTAATCCTCTCTTAATTAAAGGCTAATTCATTAATTACCCTCCTAATTAATTTCTAAAAATCCTAAAACCTTCTAGAACTTAATTAATCTACTTTTGGTAGATGCTAGGTGTTCCAGAGCCTAAGTTCAATTAAGAAAATCAAAACTTGACTCACATGTGTGGGGGGTGTTTTGAAATTACTTAAGTTAAACCCCTTAGCTTAATCAACCATTAATCATGAGTCAAATTGCATTAGGCCATTTTCTTCCTAGGTGATTTGAAAGTTTAAATTCTTTGTGAGGTTTTATGTCATCTCATTGGCTCATAATTATTTGGTTAACTATGCTAAGGTGGTATAGGTCAGGGTTAATTAACTTATTTAATTCATACTTTAACCTAATCAAAATATAAAATGAATCTAATCATCTAAAAATTAAAAAAAAATGTCAAACACATGTGGGAATGGCTTAGGAATAGCAAACCTAACTCACATTTTTAAAATTAAATCAAATTCAAAACAAAATAAAAATCATACTTAATAAACTTTGATTTATTTTAAACTTTTTTATTTCGTATGATTGTCTTTAGGATTTAATTAAAGTAAAAGTGTTTACATGCTTTCATTACTTTAATTCTTTCCCCAACATGCTAAATATGTGTGTCATGTGGTCTTATGCATTCATATTTTTCAAAATTCAAATTTAAAATGAAAATGTTTACTTTATGTCAAATTTGCTTGTGTTGGCTAAAGTAAGAATATGATTGGCTATTATCACTATTAAATTTAGGCTATTTTCAAAACATATAAACCAACTGCATAAAACTGAAAGTGTGTTACTTATATTTTAATTATAAGCTTGCATGTGAGTAAGATATAAGGATGTGCTTAGTATAGGTTTTCCTTCTCTTCTCTTTTAGTATAGTTTTGAATATGATTTGATAAGATGTATGGTTCATTTGAAAAGAACCTAACACTTGCCCAATTCCATATCCTATTCATTCCTATACTATCACTTAAGAAGGGTACCTATGCATGCACATATAAATTGCATAAACAAAATGAGTCAACTAATACAAAATTTTGCATTCTTTATTTTCCATTCATTTCTTTTGTACACATGTTTGTATTTAAGGAAAGTGGTATATTAGTCTAGACAACCTCAAGTGTGCAAGACTTTAAGTAGCCCTAAGTAGGTCTTATACCTTACACCTCTAGTTAACAATGGTGCTATACTCACTTATGCATTTCTTTCTTTCATGTGTACATGTGAAAATTGGATAAGAAATCCCTTTTCTACTTAATGAAAATCATGTATGATGAACTTCCAAATTTTCTTGAATGAATTACTTAGCATGCATCATAAAGTGTGTTAAACATTCCCATTTATATGTATAGATATGCTTAGGATTCATTCATATGCATGTTATAGATGCTGGGAAAGAAATGAAGTGATGTATGTTTTGTAAATTTGGTTTATTTTATTTAATCTTAAAATATCTTTCTTTTTGAATGGGTTTGTTTAGAGTTCATCTAAACTTAAAATTAATTAAAACACTTAATCAAGACATTCACAAAACAAAATTAAAATATGAATCCACTTTAGAAAATACTTAGGTTAGGGAAGGAAAGAGACATTCTCTTCTCTTTCTCTTTCTTTATAACTTAGTAATTAATTGTAGGATTCACTTGAACCTAATCAAAACATGAAATAAAATCAACCCAAAATAATTAAATCACTTAAATGAAACCTTCCTCTAAGTTGAACATGCTTCACACTTAGAAAATTCTAACTTAAAGCCATAGTTAAGCATACCACACAAGCCTCCGAAGCACACACATTTGACTATGTCACTACTTCTAGCTTTAGGTTAGGGCAGTGTATGATTTGATGTTTATTTTTATTTTGTGATATATATTTTAGACTGGATGCTAGGATGTATGTGCATAAAATGAATGGTAGGGCGATCTTAGTCTAACCATTATCTTATGTAGGGGCTTGTGCTCAAGGGGCGCTGTAATAAATAAAAATATAAATGCTTTTGCTATGAAAGTGCTTATACCCCTAAGCATAATCCAATAGGCCAGGTGGACTTAGTCACCCATGTGTGGGGTGATAAGTCCAATATACATGCTTGAGATTTGGTGATTTGTTTAGCTAATCTTTGTTTTACAGGTATTAGCTAGATTTCCTTTTCCTTTTCATATAAATTTTGTAATTAAGATTTTGGAATTATTGTTATGGGGATTAGGACGAACATTGGTCATAAGATCTTATCTTATGTACCATGTGAAGCCTTAGAGCACCACCTTCTAACCATCCAAAATAAAGAACCGAAGAAGAAAGAAGAAAAGAAGAAGAAAGAAGAAAGGAAGAATGAAGAAATGAAGCTTGAAGACCCCCATAATAATGAATTCCTTGCTTAGATGTATTTAATTCATTTATAATTCGAGTTATATAAGGGTAGAGCTCAGCTACCCAATTTGTTTTTTGGGTTTGTGCGGTGGTATCCAACCATAACAGCTTCTTATTTTTTGCGATTAGCTTTATAAATTGATTGATGATTTGTTTAGCTTATGCATTAAGTGGCATCATTTTCCTAGTTTCTTCCTTGATTTATGTATGGCCTAGATGTGCATTAGACTCTTAGAGAAAAAATAAATCTTTTACCAAATCTAACAACTCAAAAATAAAAATAAAGAACTCATAACATCACCTAATGCTTAGGTTTAAAATCAAGATAAAAGAATTAACAACCCCTTTGCTGGATGAGTACTTATAACTTCTTGCACAAATGCATCTTATTTCACTTTTGATTGGAGGGCTTTCACATTTGATAGAGAAACTTGGCTTGACCTTTGAGAGCCATGGTGGAAACACACCTCCTCCCTTCTCACTAATTTTGGCCAATAAGTTTATTTCTTATGCATTAGGCATATGAATCCTATCAGCTTGAGTCAAAAATAATTGTCCAAAAATGAAAATAAAATGAATTCTAAATTGCATTAGATTTAGGTTATTTGAAGTATGTTCTTACATGATCTAGTCTCTTTAGGGAGTGAGTTTAAGGACTTAGTCTCTTTCTAAATAAATAACAACCTAGTTATCTTGCATAGGCATAAGACTTGCCTACATAAATTTAAAATCATAGGAGGAGTTAGTTGGTGGCCATTCCCAGGCGATTGTAAGTCCAAGCAGTCGGGTGATTTATCCTCTCTTGTGAAGGTAAACCAAATACCCATTTTTGCCTTAGATTTAAGTTTTGCTTTTGGCCCTCAGCAAAGCTCCCTAGATTTAGGTTCTGAGATTACTTCTCCCTTTGTGGGCCATAAGTTTAAATCATCACCTCTTAGGCATTTCCATAATCTTGTGTTATGGAATCATAAGTTCTAAATTTTTAATGACTCAAATAAATTAAATCAATTTCAAAATGTAAAGCCCAACCATATGATAGTTTGAGATGCTCGCTAGGTTTCCTAGCATCGTGGGCATCTCCTACTTATCTTTCTTTTGGCTTCGATAATAACTCCCTCTCTTTGATCAATCTCATTTGATCTTCAAAATGAACTAATTGATAGTCCTTTCCTATTAAATCTTTAAAGACATGATCATTTACCTTAATCGAGTATTCTAAGGATCCCATCCCTTAGGATGTAATTAGCTATGGGGGCTTGCCCCTGTAGGGAACTTAATGAACCTAGTTCAAAATAAACCCTACTTTTTCAGGTAAAGTAGGAGAAGAATCTCTGGTATATATGTAGACCCATTGTCCTTAGGAGTCCTTATTGAGGTGATTAGGTTCATTAAAGGGTAGTGACATCTATCTCCCAAGATAGTACACTATTCCTTAATGACATACCTGATCACCTAAATAAGCACATCTGCGGATCTGCGTGGCATCCCAAAAAGATGAATTTTTATATTCTTGCTTTCACCCACAGATTGGTGGCGACTATATAGAAATTTTAACTCCATAGATTTTTTCTCCACTGGGGATGGTTCCTCTCTCCATCTTTGATAAATGATCATTATCTTCGAGTATCGATAGTGGATTTGTACTTTGGTATGAATTCTAGACTATCTTTCTTTCCATTGGCACTTAGCTTATTTCATTCTTAAGTTTAGTTAGCCAACATCTTTAGGTTTTAGGACCTCACTCCGTGTTGGTCTTAAAACACCTGTTGGGTTCTCTAATGGGTAAAAAATAAAAAGATCTAAATAAAAAGAAAAACATTTAGAGACTTCCTTTTTATCATTTTCATGATAATGAAAGGTTCATTCTAAAATAATAAAGGCAAAATAAAGGTTTCATAAAAACCTTGCTTTTTAAAAAAAAAGCACTCTTTCAAACATGCACATAATGAAATATTTTTCATGAAATTTTCTTAAATCATCCTCATTTAACAATTCTCATAATTGTTACATGTAGGAATTTTCAATAAAATAAAATAAAATAAAATAAAACTAACAATCTTTTCCAAAAGCACAAATGAACATCTTCCTTCAATTCATTTTGATGAAGATTTCATTTTCAAAATAAAATGAAAAATCATCTTTTCAAAAGTCAAAATAAAAATAAAAAATAAAGTTTCAAAAATCACATATGAACCTTTCCATTCAATACACTCACACTTATTGAATGGAAGTTTCATTTTCAAATAAAATTAAATTTTTCAAAAGCACATATGAACATCTTCATTTAATATTCTCAAATTTATTGAATGAAGGTTTCATTCTTGAATAATAAAAAATATCATTTGGAAGTCCCACTTAAACATATCCCACATATGATTGAGTTGGAATTCCCTCTTTCAAAAAGCAATAATCACACACAAAACAAAAATTTGTTACATTTCAAAAATAAGATTGATTTCCATTCCTACATACCCAAATTTGTTGAATGGAAGTCTCCTTTTCAAAAATCAAAACTTAAATATTTCCAAAATTTTCAAATACAATTTTGAACTTCATTTAGCATACCCAAATTTGCTAAGTGAAGTCTCCAAATTCAAAACCAAAAATTTTCGAACACATTTGGAACTTCAATTAGTATACTCAAATTTGCTAAGTGAAGTCTCCAAATCCAAAACAAAAAATTTTCAAACACATTTAGAACTTCATTTAGCATACCCAAATTTGCTAAGTGAAGTCTCTAAATTCAAAATCCAAAAATTTTCAAACACATTTTGGAACCTCATTTAGCATTCTCAAATTTGCTAAGTGAAGACTCCAAAATCAAAACTAAAAATTTCTCAAGCACCTTTGGAACTTCATTCTTTAGCTTACAAAATTTTTTAAGAAAAAAGTTTTCATTTTCAAAACTAAAACACAACAAAATTTTGAACACATCTTTTGAACTTCATTTAGCATACTCAAATTTTCTAAGTAAAGTCTCCAAAATCTAAAATCAAAAATTTTCAAACACATTTGGAACTTCATTCAACCTAATCAAATTTGCTAAGTGAAGTCTCCAAAGTCAAAAAACCAAAAATTTTCAAGCACCTTTGTAACTTTGTTCTTTAGCATACCAACTTTGCTAAAGAGAAGTTTCCATTTTCAAAACCAAATCACAACAAAATTTTGGAACACATCTTTTGGAATTTCATTTAGCATAATCAAATTTGCTAAGTGAAATTTCCATTTTACAAAACTAAGTGGGACTTCATCTTTAGCATACCATATTTGCTAAAGTAAAGTCTCCACTTTCAATCAAACCAAAACAAAAATGAAACACATTTAAGATTTCTTTAGCATACCCAAATTTGTTAAGGATTCTACTCTTTCAAAAAATCAAAAGAATCAAATGAAACACTTATGATTTTCTTAGCATACTGAAATTTTCTAAGAATCCTATTTTCAAAAAAAAAAAAAAAAAAAATCAAACAAAACACACTTAGGTTCTTCACTTAGCATACCTAAATTTGCTAAGTGGGAATTCCAATTTCCAAAATCAAAACAACAATTCACCAAAAAAGAAACAATCATTTTTAAACACTTCATTTATCATACCTAAATTTGTTAAGTGAGCAAAATTCTAAAATCACCAAATAAAAACAAAATCAATTGACCCGTACTTTAACATACCCAAATTTGTTAAAGGAAAGTGTGCTCAAATCAAAAATCTAAATTCAAACAAAGATGAACCTATGGAACCATCCTTCTCAAAATATTTGAATCCACTTTTCAACGTACCTAAATTTGTTGAAATTGGATTCATATTCAAAATTCCTCTTTCAAGCAAATTTCAAAATCTTCTCAAATATTTGAACCCCACTTAACACTTTCAAGTTGTTGGATGTGGGTTCAAATTTTCAATTCAAATTCAAAAAAAATCAGCAAAGATAGTAATCTGATCCAAGCTCATTTCCTATTGCAGATTCTTACTATCAGTTACAGTACAATGATAGTTCAATTTTTCAATCTTTATAGTTGATCTGAGATGGCAGGCTCACAGAAATTTATTTTCACTTTCCCTCATGGTATGGATTTGGCTTTGGACCAAGCCAACATGCCCCGATTGGATCATACACATCTTATCCACTTCAGTAGGGGATTCAAGGGAGCGAGGATAACATGTGAGGGCACTCCCCTCACGACAGTCAATAGGACCACGGTGATCGGGTTGAAGCTGGTCATCCGGATTGATCTACCTTCGATTTTAACATCTCCTCATTGAAGAGGAAAGTAGTGGTAGTCCCATAGGCTTTAACAGTAGCAGTACCAGCAATGCTAGCCCCGATTTTAGTGCACCCCATGATTTCTCGTGCTACCCCAGTGAGGGCTAGCACCCTCTCATCTGTACCCTCTAAGGGTAAGGCTCCCCTGATCTCAGGGATTGCCTCCCCTACTTTTGAGTATGGGTCTAGCTCTCACTCCTCCCATTCTACCAGGACATAACATTGGAACAAAAATTGCATGATCAAGCAGTATCACACTAGGATTGCTAAGGAGATGGAGGCCCTTCGGTTATTGAGAGTTCCATTTTACTTCACCGGTTATAGAAAATAGTTCATCCTCTCTTTGGTAGAGGATGTTAGAGGATTCACATCACCTCCACCAATGGTACAACATCAATAGTTACTGAGCGAGGAGGTCATTTGCGCCTCGATGGGTCTTGGCGTAGGTAGAGCTTACGGACATTCAAAATTCAGAGCTCAATTGATGATCCATTATCCCCATAGATGTGGAAACATCCGTTAGGAGAGGGCAGAGAGGCCCATACAACTTACATTACTAGTAGGGAGAGGTGGAGGTTAGTTCGCCATCGGCACTTGTTGATTTTCCATTTCGTGCTTGCGACCATAATGATAGTATCTTACTTACTGGGACCAGTCATCACAGGAGGACAACTCCTGTTCATAGAGAGTTGGCGATGTCTCCACCACACCACTCTACCCCTTGTCCGCCATCACCCAGTCACAACATCTCTAGTTTCTGCAAAGGCCATGAAGGCCATATCCGGGGAGAAGTGCACCCCGTTGGTGATTTGGCTATGGTCGAGAGATCCTACCCCATCTACACCACCTAATATGGTGAGGTCGGTCTTACTTGACCTTACCCCTGGTGGTGTGTAAGGAGTGGAGAAGTATCATGTGGTCCCTTCACCAACTCAGTTTAGATGCGGAGATGGTGATAGTTATTTCAGAGGTGGCAGATGATAGCTCATCTGCACCAAGGATAGTGGAACATCCTAGGAATGTCACCCCTCTTATACCTAGTGGTAGTTAGGATTGTCTCTCATCTAGTGAGTACAATCCTCAGATTGACTCTGAGTAGCGGTGGTGCTCTCATTACATGATAGTGATCACACTGATCAACTGAAGATATTTGTATCTACATAGATTGATCATTCTTTAGATGAGATAGTGGCACATTATTTCATGGAAAAGATGGAAATTCTAGGGTACGATTGGTCAGATGAGGAAAAAGTCAGCATCGATCCCAATGAAGATGACTTATTGGGAGACTCAATTGGAATTTGTATGGTTGATACTAGAGGATCTCTTCTCAGGGAGCAACAGGCCATGGAAGGTGATGAGGTTGATCAGGAAGACACTGCCCAATTAGCCCAACACCTTCTATATCAGTTGAAACAAAAAAAGATGAGAATATAGATAGGATGACACGGCAGTCAGAGGACTTGTTAGCAGTAGTTTTAGTGCTTCAAAAACAAGCCGCATTAGTTCATCCTACTACAGTCGACATCAGTTAGCCTGAGTTAGTGCATGTCTTGGACCCAGCCAAGACATTACCTCCCATTGAGCAAGGTAGCACTAGCATGTATAGGAAGGTAGTGGAAAGTACCTCCATATAAGAAAAAGATATAAAATCCATGGTTGAGCAGTAAGTGAAGGAAGCATTGGCTCAAGCCCGGGGAGGATCATCGGTTCCAAAGGGTAGACCCTACCCAGAGGAATTGATGCTATCCAATATCCCAAGGGTTTTGTACCACCTTCTTTCAAAAGCTTTGATGTGGAAACCAAGGCAACATATACACTTGAGCCGGTTGTTGCAATGCCTGGCATGACGCTTTTTGCCTCTTCGTTAGTAGCCTAGTATGGATTGCTTTCGATTGGTATGTTGAACTGCCTGACAGTTCAGTAAAGATATTTGCTGAGTTAGAGCAACTCTTCATCAAGAGGTTTATTGGAGGTCAACAAAGGGTTATTGTAGGTAATCTTGTTGTAGCACAACAACACCTCGGTGAGTCCCGTATTGATTATATTCTTCGATGGCGTAACCTGAGTATGAAATGTGAGCCACAACTGTCTGAGCAGCATGCCATTGAGATTATTTTGAAGAATATCCATGGCTTGGTTGCCTTCATGCTTAAGGGCTTCACTATCAAGACATTTGAGAAGCTAATTAACAAGGCGGCTAGTCTACAAGGAGAGGCCAAATAGTTGCCTTTTCAAGATCAATTGCCTAAGAAAAGCCATAAAAGGTCTATGAGAAAAGGAGCGATGTGAATAGATAAGAAGCGACTAGAGATCAGTCCGAGAGACCACTACCTCAGTAGCCTCCACCTCTTTTACCACCACTGAGGCAACCCTACTGGCCTCCACAATTGCTTTCACGGCCAGCACCGCCACCGCCTCAGCCATACCACCAGCAGTAGTGGCATGCATACTCGCCGCTAGGTAGCTATGGTCCACCTACTCTTTTAGATAAGCTTAACAAACCTTATTCATTTAAGAGGGAGGTAATCAGGAAGATCTTTAAGAATCTCTTAAAGAAGCCTGATTTTTAGCTACCTGAGCCTAGGAGATCGGAGGAAGTAGGCAAAAGTCATGATCCAAACTTTTGCCCCTACCACCATATGCTAGGCCATGTTTTGGAGGATTGCTTCACATTCAAGGATTGGCTTGAACATAGCTTCAAGACCGGTTGTAGTTATCCCAAAGGAATACCTTGTGGAACAACCATCCAGTTCCATTAGGGTAATCCTTGGGGATACATGTGATCCTACCAAAACCAAAGAAGGTTGGGATATTTCTTTATCCAAAACCTCTAAGAAGATCATCCAGAAGATCAAGAAGCTTTCCTTATAGGTGCTTGAGTCAGCTTAAACCTCCAACATCAAGGAAGGTTTGCAAGTTGCCAGTGCTAACTCGAGGAAAGGGGGAGCTCAGCAGCATGTGTCAGCCCAGGATAGCCCATTCGCGTAGCCACCGATCGAGTCCAGCCTCCAGCCTATAGTTGCAGCTTCCACACTGGCGACTTCTTCTTCTTCAGGTAGCTCTACTTCTTCTACTAGTAGAACTCTTGTATTAGTGGATAAAGGCATCAAATCCCTTATCCACTCACTTTACTTGATTTCTACTTTGTACCTCCAAACAATTCCAAGAAATTGAAGAATAAAGCTAGTTTGAATTACATTTGTGTCACTTCTGATGGGTTATCTTCTTCTATTCCTAATGATAACTCTTCAAGTCAAAATAACTATAACAATTCTAATCTTCCTTTTTTTGATTCAGAGTTGGACTTTCCTATGCTGAATACTACGGGTTCACCTCTTGAGATAGACTTGGAATCATCCAATTCTAAGGGTCCCATAGGAGAAGCTATAGGTGAGCCCGATGTGCAAGTAGAACCTTCCATTACCCTGCCACAAGAGATCACCGAAGTCAACCTCTGTAGTGGCAAGGTTCTACCTCCTAGGGAAGCACCTCAAGATAGAGGGAAATAAGTCATTGGTAGAAGATCAGCCCTCCACAGGATGCTCCACCCTTGGATATGCTTGTGGAGGACCGAAGGTGGACTACAATGTCCTTTCTCATCTAAGAAAGTTGCCATCTAAGCTAAGCATTTACGATGCCCTTGTCTTATCCAAAGAGATGAGGGAATCACTAATCAAGGCTCTCCTTGATCTTAAAATATCTAACTCAGAGCTATAGGTGAAGAGGCACATTATATGAAAGAAGCTCAGGGGATCACCTTCAAAGATGAAGACCTTCTTCTAGGGGACTTGGAGCACAACCGTCCCTCTACATCACAGTTGACATGGACAGGTTCAGACTTGTTAGAGTTCTCATGGATTCAGGTGCATCGGTGAACATTATGAGTCTAAAGACCCTTACTATTTGAGGATCAACATCTCACACTCCGAGGAGATCAGATGATGTTGAGAGGATTCAATGAACAAGGTGAGCGGGCTTTAGGTTCTATAGTGTTACCTTTGGAGATAGGTCACTAGAAGACTGAAGCCAAGTTTTACATCATTGATTCAAATACTTCATTCACTGGTTTGCTCGGCAGGCCTTGGATACATCAGAAAAAGATCATTTCATCCTCTCCATTAATGCATCAAGTTTAGAAAAGAAGGAATTGAATACCATGTCAATGGTGATGAAAAGCCATTTTCAGTTAAAGAGGTTGAGATTTATGAGGATGCGACCTACTATCTTCCTCAAAACACCTTTTCTCATGAGCTTGGAAAAAATTTACACTCAAAATCAAAAGAAAGAGAAAATGAAGCAAAAGAAAAGATAAAAGAAAATGAAAAGAAGAAAGAAAGTCCAAGTTTACAGGAAAGGAAAAATTGAAGAAGAAATATATCAGCATATTACATTCCACCTACAGTTCATTCCATCATATGAACATGTGGGTAGGATGGATCAACCTCCAGAGGCGATTAGAGGTGGGAGACCCCAGTTGGCCACACAGAGGTGTCATTCTCGTTCATGAGTACCCTACTATTTACATAGACTTGGAATCCAGCTCAGAGGATGAGTCTAATGTGATTAATATACTAGCCAGCCCTCTCAGCGAGTTCCATTGGAGGCAACTTTCAATCCAGACAGAGATGAAGATCAGGCCTCCAGACAAAGCAAAGTATTCAAATTAAGCTTATGTGAAACTATTAGGTAGCGGTTGGAAACCTTAGCTCTAACCTCACTTACATCTTAGAAAGTTGAAGGTTTGATAGTTAAGGCAGTCCCTAAGTCTTTCAGTGACATGAAGTAGAAGAGGTTCTTTTTGGGATCATCATCCTCAAGTCCTGAAGTTGATGTAGAACTTGAGGAGGATTCATTTAAAGAATTAATGGAATTACCATTTGACTTTTACTCTCCTTGTGTTCATAATCTTATATAGAAAGGTTTAGTTCCTCATACATGGTCTAGCACAAGTCGAGTATGTTTGAAAAGCTATGGAAACAACAGGGAAGCATAATCAAAGCGGGACTAGGATTTGATAGTGGGTCCAGTCGATGATGACGATTACTGCTTAGTTGTTACTAATCATTTGGAGTTTGATAGGTTCTTCTCACACACCCCCAACTCTTATGAGAATGTGTGTTTAGAAGCCTCAAATGATCTAGATGATCTCCAAATTAAAGAGGCACCACCAGAATTTGAAGAGGAGATTCATTCAACAATAGAAAAGCTTAAAGAAATCAACCTCGGGATAGAAGAAAATCCACCATACATTAGTTCATTGCTAAATGAAGAAGAAACCAATAACTTAGTTAGGCTATTGACTGAGTTTAAAGACTATTTCATATGGAGTTATGAAGAAATGTTCAGATTATCTTCTAAGGTAGCGGTCCAGAAGCTAGCAATAGATCCAAACGCTACCCCTATCAAGCAAGCTCCTAGATGCATGCGATTAGAAATTGAACAACAGGTCATTTTTGAAGTTAAGAAATTGATCGATGTCAATTTTATCAAGGAAAAAAATATCCTACCTGATTAGCTAGTGTCATCCCAGTTAAGAAGAAGAATGGCCAAATTCACATATGTGTCAATTTTAGGGACTTAAGCAAGGCATGTCCTAAGGATGAGTTTCCTCTTCCTATACTAAAATTAATGGTGGACATTGCTCATCTCATGCAGTTTTCTCTTTCATGGATGGGTCATCTGGCTATAACCAAATCAAGATGTCTCCTAAAGATGAAAGAAACACTAATTTTTGAACTCCAATCATAATCTTCTGTTATAGGGTCATGCCTTTCGGTCTTAAAAATACTGGTGCTACATACCAACAGGCCATGACTCAAATCTTCAATGAACTCATCCATCATCACGTTGAGTGCTACGTTGATGATCTAGTAGTCAAGAGCAGAGAAAAGGAAGATCACCTCTTTGACTTGAGAGTAGTTTTCGAACGGTTAAGATAATATAACCTCAAATTGAATCCCTTGAAGTGTGCATTCAGAGTAACTTAAAGGAAATTCCTTGGGTTTGTTGTTCGACACTGGGGAATAGAAATAGATCTTGAAAAGATTAAGACTATCTTAGAAATGCTACCTCCTAAGAGTTTAACTCAACTAAGATCCTTTCAAGGGAAACTAGCGTATCTAAGATGCTTTATCACCAACCTATCGGGGAGATGCAAACCATTCTCAGCACTTGCTAAAAAGGATGCCAAGTTCAAGTGGGATGACAAGTGCCATGATGCTTTTGAAGACATCAAGCAATATTTGGTGAGGCTGCCAGTTCTACCAACCCCTATCCCGGGTAGGCCACTCATCCTCTACACTGCTGCATTGGATGACTCTCTCGACACTCTGTTGGCCCAAGCCAATGATGAAGGGAAGAAGAGCACTATTTACTACCTCAACCATCCTCTGATTCCTACTGAAGTGAACTATCCACCTATCGAGAAACATTGCTTAGCTTTGATCTCTGCTTCCCAAAAGCTACGACACTATATAGTTTCTCCTAAGGTAAACTTGATCTCTAGAACGAATCCACTACAGTATCTTATGACACGGTCAATGGTATCTGGATGTTTAACATGTTGGCCTATGATTCTCTCGGAGTTTGATATCACATTCGTACCCTTGTGCTAAAGGTGCACTAGATTTCTTATAGCACACCCACTTCATCTTCTAGTTTAGATGACCTCCCCGATGAATAAATCATGAACTTAGGGAGGCGGCAACGATGGGAGATGTATTTTGATGGTGCGGCTCTTTTCACAAAGGGGAAGCACCACGATCTATTCTCCAGAAAGGCGGTAGGAATAGTTCTCTTAAATCAGCTGCTGAAATAAAATGAACGAGGCTTTGATTTCCAGTTTAGAGTTAGCCATCACTATTAGTGCCAAGAGCATCAACATCTTTGGGGATTCTTAGTTGGTCATCAACCGGTCTCAGGTCTCAAACCAAGCTTCATCATTACTACGAGTATACCATGAAGCTATTGGCCCAAATTTCCAAAGTCACCATCTACAAGGTTCCCCGAGTAGAGAACATAGTAGCAGATGCTTTGGCCAAACTTGCCAAAGAATTGACATGTACGAAGGATAAGTCCATTTCAATAAGGGTCCAAAATAGGCAAGCCCCATCCCTTATTGATGTTGAACTCATCGAGAGACTTTCTCTTGAAGGGAAGGTTGCTGTTGCAAAAATGGACAAGGAGCTGGATTGGAGGAAACTGTTGATAGATTGCTTGAACACCATCAAACTACCTTAAGAAAAGTCACAAGCCCATCACGTGAAATAGAAAGCTCTCTCCTACACTCTTGTTGATGACACCCTGTACTGTCAGTCCTTTGACCAAATGTGGTTACATTGTTTAAAAAAATATGAAGCCCTTGGCATTATAACTGAGGTACACTCAGGTCTATGCAGAGCATATCAATTCGGTCCGAAGATGAAGATGAAGATGAAGAGACTAGGATACTATTTGCTTTCGATGATTATAGACTGCATGGATGTAGCTAAGAGATGCTATTAGTGTAAGGTACATGGTATGGTCCTCCAAATTCTACACATTGGCCTCATGGCCATTTGAGTGTTGGGGTACCAACATTGTGGTCCGATCCTCTTCTTCCAAGCGATTCATCTTAGCCATCACTACTTTTTTGAAGTGGGTGGAAGCCATCCCACTTAGAGGTCATAGCTCTTTGCTTTTATTTTTAGGAACATATCGTATATAGGTTCGGGTGCCTTATGAATTATATCGATAATGGTAATGCATTCAAAAGCACGATCCAGCTTTGCCAAGACTCCATAATGAAAATAATGATAGTGGAAGCAGTAGTTGGTTGAAGCTTGAGCCAACCGCCTGCACCAAACTCCAATTTAGTCTACCCCATTTTAGTGTATGGGTCCAAGCTCTACCTTTAGAAGTTCAACTCATCACTAAGGATAGCATTGGGTAACAAGATCACTATAGGCGAATGCAAAGTTGCATTAGAAGAGCTCAAGGTTTGGAGGAGAGTCGCCTGCAGTGCTCACTCGAGTTGACAAGCCAAAATGATTCAAGCTCACAATAAGTTGGTCCTAGGTCTTTTGAATAGGAGAACTTGTGTTACTCTAGAGACCAATTATTTCCGAAAGATGGGAGGCAAGTTTGAACCCACTTGGGAAGGCCCCATGTCATAGAGAAGGCCTACCAAGGAGGATCTTATCGACTTATTGATTATAAAGGGAACACTGATGCTTCCAATTAATGGTCTCTATCTAAAGAAGTATTACCCATGAAATAAATCATGTTTGAAAATAATTATTAATAAAAAGAATAAAAATCTGATTCCATTCATCAAATCTTCTCTTCTTTTGAAGCATTGTTTGCTTACTTGCGAATCTGCCGTGACGTGTCTAGGGTAGGTGTAAGAGTCCCCCAATGCATTCTATCCCTCTTTCACACAAACATAATCTATCAACCCTATTAGAATAGGTATAAGAGAACTCGAGAGGCATCCTATTTTGATTAACATAACTAAGATAGGTGTGAGAGAACCCAAGTGACATTCTTTCTTAGAGGGAATCCTGTTTACCATCCATGTCACCATTTCATCCAAACCTCTAGTGTGTTTAAGGTAGGTGTAAGAGTCCCCCAGAGGCGTTATATTCCTTTTAACACATGCACAAAAATAAACACAAATATTTTATCTCAGGCTATTTTGATGTGGGAGCAAGCCCCTTGTGGCACTCACTCATTAGCTGCTCTAGGTTGGGTCTACATGCTACCTCACTAGTATGTCACCCTAGTGGTCACTTGTTTGGAAGATGTGAGTCCCCGAGCTTTCTTCCTAACTTCACCATTGCAAACCAATAAGCACCGTGTTAGTATGGTAGTCCTCACTGCCCGACCAATAAGCTACCTCATGATTGACTTTGTTTAAGAAGATGTGAGTCCCCGCTTTCTTTTTGAACCAGCCATCATGCTATAACTAGGTCGAGTATATTTGAGGTTTAGGATAAGTCCCCTAGAGGCTACTTTTCTCTTGACTACATTTGAGTTGATATAAGTCCCAGTGGCATTCACTTCGGTAGCCCTAGGTTGATAACTGCGAGATACTATCCCAATTCGGTTCTCTATGTAAGGATGTGAGCCCAAGCTTTTTTCCTAAGCTGATTGTTGCAAACTGATGGGCACCATAGTTTGATTGATGTTCACTATGTTAACAGTGACTCACCCTGTGGATACACTACTCTTGGCAGACATGAGTCCCTGCACTTTCCCCTTGAGTTGGACACTGAATACCTATTGGATATATGACTAGCCATGTCATCTTCTCAAGCCCTTAGTGGCCTTATCTCTTGCGGGCACTCTATTCGGATCACATCCTTTGTGACCCCATTTAGATACTACTCGGATTACTTTTGGATTGGACAGTCCCCCTTTCCTAGTAGCCACCTCTATGGTTGGAGAATTTGTTCAGATGCGCAGATTCTCCCTTGGTTTTAAATATCGAGATATGTCTAGGTTGATATAAGCTCCTTCTTCTTTGATCTCAAAAACAGGTCCATGCTAAATAACTAAAATAAATAAAAAATAAAATTAATTGGGATTAGAATTCAACAAAGGGTCCCTTTTCCCAAGTAGGCATCTATCTTTAGGGTGTGTAGAACTCCCTATAGGAACACCAGTTGAGATAAGTCCCAATTACTCACTCCAGTCACCCTTAGGTTGGGTTCAATCTATTTTTCCATAGTTACCCAAAAATCATTCGCTTTGAAAGATGTAAGACTATGATGCATTCTTTGCATGATTATAAACGATGGCGTCTTGGGTTGGGATTTGTTGCCCAAAGATCACATCGGTGGTCTTTTGTAGTGGAAGATGTGAGTCCTGAGCTTTCTTCCCTTGGATTGATCATTATGCGAAGACACTCCTTTGGTTGGATAGTTCTCCCATCGAGAAGCTACTCCCTTTGGTTTAGTAAATCGAGATAGTCTAGGTGATATAAGCTCCTTCTCAATGTGTCCATCCATCCATCAAAAATGAAATCTATCAAAATAAACTTAAAATAAAATCTATCTTTGACTACCCTTGAGTTGATTTAAATCCCCTAGCAGCATTCACTCAATACTCAGCCCTAGGTCGGGTTTAATTTGTTTCCCAAAGCAATCAATCACCTCAATGGTCTTTTGTAGTAGAAGATGCGAGTCCTTGAGCTTCCTTCCCTTCAATTGATCATTGCAAACCAAAATGCACTCTTTTGGTTGGATAGTTCTCCCATCGGCTGGGAAGCTACTCCCTTTGGTTCAGTAAATTTGAGATTGGTCTAGGCTGATATAAGCTCCTTCTCAGTGTGATCCATCACAAACTAATGAAATCCATCAAAATAAACTAAAAATGAAATGTATCTTTGACTACCCTTGAGTTGATTTAAGTCCCCTAGTGACATTCACTCACTAGTCAGCCCTAGGTTGGGTTCAATTTATTTCCCAAGGAAACCGATCATCTCAGTGGTTCCTTATTTCTAGAAGATGTGAGTCCCCGCACTTTCTTCTTAAGACTCGACCATTGCAAACTGAAAGACATTCCTTTGGTCATATGGTTCTCCCATCGGCCAGGAAGCTACTCTCTTTGGTTCAGTAAATTTGAGATATGTCTAGGCTGATATGAGCTTCTACTCAATGTGATCCATCAAAAACTAATTGAATCCATCAAAATAAATAAATCTAAAAAAAATAAATTAATCTTGACTATTTTTGAGTTGATCTAAGTCCCCTAGCGACATTCAAATAATCTGGTTGAGTTCAATCATTGTTGATACCTCAATCGTTCCTTTTGCAAGATGTGTACTACATTTTCTTCTAGTACAATTGTTGCTTACCAAAATTCCTTTGGTCAAATAGTTCTCCATTGTTGGAAGACTCCTTTGGTTTTATCTAAGATAGGTCTCATGAGCTCCTTACATCCATCTAAACAAATCCATCAAATAAATCTAAATATATTTTCTTTTGACTATCTTTGTTCATCAAATATACATTTTCATCTTTGTCATTACCAATTACCCCTTTTTCACTGTTTTTCATCCAAAGACATCCCTTTGGTCATCTAGTCTACATGTGTTTAGTAACTACCCTTTTGGATTAGTAAATGATTTTCTTTTTTCACTTAGTCATCAAACCAAATGATCTCAAAATCCAAATCTATGAGATTAAATCTCTCTCAACTCAAATCAAACCTCTCATCCCTTGGATGACTTGAATGCTTCCCTAGTGGAAGGTTCACCTCTCAAATTCTTCTCTCTTATGTCTTGACAAGTAGAGAATTCACTAATCTTCTCTCATTAATGGATTGTTTATTAGTGCTTGTGATCTCTCTGTTGTTGGTTCAAAATCCTTTGTTCTTTTTTACACCTATTCACTTTATTGACCTCATTTTATGAGCTCTCAATCCTCCATCTTAGACATAAGATTCTCATACTTTAGAGTTCCATCTTAAGACACATCAGTGATTATGGACACTCAAGCCCAGAGACTTAGAAATCATAAATAGGTCATGTCTTAATGTTAAAATTTTCCTTAAATTGAACCATTCCTCACCTTCCTTCCTTCAAGTCAAACTATAAATCAATCTTATTTGATTTTCTCCAAACTCAAATCAACTCCATATGATTGAAATCATAATTGAAATCCATGTGATTGAAATCCATGATTGAAAGCTATGAATGAAAGTCCCAAGTCCAAAAATTTCCTAAGTCCCTTAATTTCCTTCTTAAGGACTTATCCAAAATCAAATCTTAAATAATTCAAACTCATGAGATTTTCTCATTTATATTCACATATATAAAATAAAATATAAATTTAAACCAATCAAACTAAACTCAAAATTCAAAATCAATTCATGAAATTTCCTAAGTCCTTCAAATTCCCTTTTAAAGAACTTAACCAAAATCATTATCAAATCAATTCAAATTCATTGGATTTTCTCATAACTCATTTATATTCTCATTTATATTCACATATACAAATGAAATAAAAATACAAATCAATCAAATCAAATCCAAAAATTAAATTCAAATTTAAAATTCTTCAAGTCCTTAATTTCCTCTTAAGAACTTAGCCTAAATCATGATCAAATCAATTCAAATTCATGATTTTCTCAAACTCATTTATATTCTCATTTATATTCACATATATAAATGAAATATAAATCAAAATCAATCAATCAAATCCAAAATTAAATTCCAAATTTATAATCCTTTTAATCCTCTTAAGGACTTAGCCTAAATCATGATCAAATCAATTCAAACTCTGATTTTCTCATAACTCATTTATATTCTCATTTATATTCACATATATAAATGAAATATAAATCAAACCAATCAAATCTAAATCAAATTCAAATCCTACTCAATTTTCCTAAGTCCTTAAATTCTTTAATGACTTAGCCTAAATCATGATCAAATTACTTCAAATCCTTGAAATTTTCTCATTTATATTCTCATTTATAATACATATAAATGAAATATAAATTGAAACAATCAAAACCAACTCCAAAAATCAAACTCAAATCCATTCAAAATCCAACCTAAGCCTTTCAAGTCAAAATCTTGAACTTAGCTAAATCAACTTCAAATCAAGCCAAACTCTTGATTTTCCTTCATGATTCAATCAACCCTACAATCATGAATCCATATATAAATGCAAACTTAAATCACTTAACCAAAATCCAATTCAAAAAATCAGACCCCAAATCCATTCATATTCTTCCTTTGAATATGAAATTGCCAAATGGATCAAAAACCTTTTGACTTCAAGCCACTTGCAAATGGATTTATATTTCAATCATAAGTTCATATGCAAGTTCAATCAAACTCAAATCAAGCTTTGACTAGACCATTTGACACACTTAGGCTTACTTGACCCAAAGTGACCTAAAGTATCCTTATGAGCCAAATTCTAATCCTAACAAATTGGATTGAATCAAACTCACCTATGCCTCTCATCATGATCAACAATTGTCATAGGATGATCAATCAATCAAATTGGGTCAAACCAAGTCAAACATAAGGGTTGACTAAGTCAACACTTAGCCAAAATAAAACCTAACCTAGCCAAAATCCACCATAGGCCAAATTGACTGAAACCATTGATCTAAGTTCATTCATGAACTATGTTTGAACTTGACCAAGTCAACATTTGAGCCTAAACTAGCCCAATTGGCCACTTGACCCAAGTCGACCCAACTTGACCTAAAAAGTCAAAATGTGTCAAAACTTGATCTAAGCCAAATTGATTGAAACCAATGGGTCAAGTTCATTCCAAAATCACTTGTTGAACTTGACCAAAGCCTCAATTAGCCAACTAGACCAAACCTATCCCAATTGACCTTGAACCCAAATTGACCTAAAGGGGTCATGTTGAGCCAAATTCAAACTTAACCAAAATTGATTGGAAATATAGATACCAATTCACTTCATATGACTAACCTAACCTAAACCTACCCATGACCTAGCTCAAATAGGTCAAATAGGTCAACTTGACCCATTTGACCAAAATGAAATCATATGAGCTAAACTCAAAACTAAACTAAATTGAATCAAACGAAAGCCACCAAACCATTTCAAATGGTCATATGAACTTGACCCAACTCTTGGTTTGACCCAATTTGACCAATTGGTCAACTTGACCTATTTTGACCTAATTGGGTCAACATGAGCCAAACCACATCAAATGAACTCCAAATCCAATGAAACTTGGCCAAACCTATTTTCTCAACATACCCAACATATTCAAATTCAAAAATTAGCTAAATGACTATTCTACCCCTAGGCCATAGAATAAATTTTTATCAAATCCATGGGGAATTTGGTCAAGCCATCTTCATATCAACTTGATACCTTCTTAATAGGTCAAGTGAACCCTATGGAGAGTGGTGCACCCAATCCATTAGGTGTGGGTCAGCCCAAATGGACCCAAGGCCAAAATCGACCCCTAGCTCAAATTGGCCAATTTGAAACCCTCCCTCCACTTGATTTGAAGCACATGAGAGGTTACCAATCCACTCTTAAGCTCAAATCGACCATGTGATAACTCCAAATAGCTCAAACTACCCTTTCCATATGGTCAATTAGATCAAAATGACAACCATAACTTTGACCATCCGATTGCCATAGGGGGATATATACTCCCCCTAATTCCATTTAAATTCAACATCCTCATTATCAATTGAGTTCTAGAGAGTGTTAGGAGCCATCAGAGAGCAATCCTAAGCTTCCTAAAAGGGATTTGAATCATGCATTTCTCATTTCAAAAGAGAGGGGATCCTCTCATTCTAACTTTCCACACAATCCACCAATTCTCTTGCACATTCCATCACTAAGTCGAGTGCACCCAAGCCTTCACTCAAGTTCCAAAGGCAAGGATAAGTTCAATTTGATCAAAGCGCAAAGGGGAGCAAGGGGAGTTGGTCCATAGAGCAAACTATCGAACCTTAAGTGCTCATTCTTCCACCATAACTTAGTCTCAACCAGAAAAACTCCTCCAAGGGAATCGAGCACCGATGGTTACCTCCGGTGAGGTATGCCATTTTCTGACCATTAGGCTTAAGAGGTGTTGGTCTTTTGTAAAAGAAAGTGTAATGGCATGAGAATTCCAAAATTAGTGTGATTTTCTATGCTTTGTGATGGTGTGTACAAAATCTTGTCCCAATTTGAGCTCAATTGAGCTCAGATCTTTCCTTAGATCATGGACGGTCTCCATTGATCCTCAGGGAAAAATAAAGATAATCCTGGTCATCCATCCACGCATTTTGGATGGATGGCCGAGATAACCACACATTTTATAAATCGATTTATCCTTTTAAAACCACAGGGTGATCCCTGGACATTTGATCCTTGATCGAATGGTGGGTATCAAACCGCGTCCCGCCACCGCGGTGATGGGATATTTAAGTGACTCCATAGCATGTGTGTAAAGCGCACTCACGCCGCGTAAGTGGGGCTAAAAGGATTTAATTAAGGTTTTAATTAAGTTTAATTAACCCTCTAAGCTTTAAAAATTCATATTCCCTAAATAAAAATCAAAAAAATATGAGGTAAATTTATACTAATCGATAATTTAATCTAGAATATTCTAAAATTGATTTTAATGGATTTTAAATTATATATATATATATATATATATATATATATATATTTCTGATTTTGGGTCTTTAATAGAAATCTTGTTTTGCTAATTACTCCTTAATTAATCCTCTCTTTAATCTCAAACTTCTTGGGTATATTTTAGGTGATGACCTCTGCCTCCCCTAATTTTCTTGGGATTTATGGAAGGCTTAATTGGGGGAATTGCAAATATATTTTCTAATTAACCTCTTTATGTAATTAAGGATAATTAAGGGTTTGATTAGTGTTTTAATCCCTTATTGAAGTTGATTAAGGTTTGATCTAGTGAGTAGGAGGTTTAGGGAATAATTTTGGGGCATTTCCCCTAAGCTATTCCCTAAACCCCCTTTTCTTTCCATAATCCTCTCTTAATTAAGTGCTAATTCATTAACTACCCTCTTAATTAATTTCTAAAAATTCTAAAACCTTCTAAAACTTAATTAATCTACTTTGGATAGATGCTTAGGTGTTCAAGAGCCAAAGTTCAGTTAAATAAATTAAAACTCAACTCACATGTGTGTGGGTGTTTTGAAATTACTTAAGTTAAACTCGTTAGCTTAATCAAACATTAATCACGATCCAATTTGTAGTAGGCCCTTTTTTTCCTAGGTGCATTGCAAGTTTAATTTCCTTGTGAGATTTTATGTCATCTCATTGGCTCATAATTATTTGGTTAACTATGCTAAGGTGGTATAGGTAAGGGTTAATTAACTTGTTTAATTCATACCTTAACCTAATCAAAATATAAAATGAATTTAATCATCTAAAAATTAAACAAAAATGTCAAACACATGTGGGAATGGGTTAGGAATAGTAAACTTAACTCACATTTTTAAAATTAAATCAAATTCAAAACAAAACAAAAATAATACTAAATGAACTTTGATTTATTTTAAACTTTCTTATTTCGTATGATTGTCTTTAGGATTTAATTAAAGTGAAAGTGTTTACATGCTTTCATTTCTTTAGTTCTTTCCCCAACATGCTAAATATGTGTGTCATGTGGTTTTATGCATTCATACTTTTCAAAATTCAAATTTAAAATGAAAATATTTACTTTATGTCAAATTTGCTTGTGTTGGCTAAAGTAAGAATATGAGTGGCTATTATCACTATTAAATTTAAACTATTTTCAAAACATATAAACCAACTGCATAAAACTGAAAGTGTGTTACTTATATTTTAATTATAAGCTTGCATGTGAGATATATAAGGATGTGCTTAAGATTTTCCTTCTTCTTTTAGTATAGTTTTGAATATGATTTGGTAAGATGTATGGTTCATTTGAAAAGAACCTAACACTTGCCCAATTCCATATCCTATTCATTCCTATACTATCACTTAAGAAGGGTACCTATGCTTGCACATATAAATTGAATAAACAAAATGAATCAACTAATACAAAATTTTGCATTCTTTATTTTCCATTCATTTCTTTTGTACACATGTTTGTATTTAAGGAAAGTGGTATATTAGTTTGGACAACCTCAAGTGTGCGAGACTTTAAGTATCCCTAAGTAGGTCTTATACCTTACACCTCTAGTTAACAATGGTGCTATACTCACTTATGCATTTCTTACTTTCATGTGTACATGTGAAGATTGGATAAGAAATCCATTTTCTACTTACTGAAAATCTTGCATCAACTTCCAAATTTACTTAAATGATTTACTTATCATGCATCATAAAGTGTGTTAAACATTCTCATTTGTATGTATAGATATGCTTAGGATTCATTTATATGCATATTATACATGTTGGGAAAGAAATGAAGTGATGTATATTTTGTGAATTTGATTCTTTTTATTTAATCTTAAAATGCCTTTGTTTTTGAATGGGTTTGTTTAGAGTTCATCTAAACTTAAGATTAATTAAAACACTTAATCAAGATATTCACTAAACAAAACTAAAACATGAATTCACTTTAGAAATTACTTAGGTTAGGGAAGGAAAGAGAAGACTTCTCTTTCCCTCTCTTTATAACTTAGTAATTAATTGTAGGATTCACTTGAATCTAATCAAAACATGAAATAAAATCAACCCAAAATAATTAAATCACTTAAATGAAACCTTCCTCTAAGTTGAACATGCCCACACTTAAAAAATTCTAACTTAAAGCTATAGCTAAGCATATCACATAAACCTCCAAAGCACACACATTTGACTAAGTCACTACTTCTAGCTTTACGTTGGGGCGGTGTATGGTTTTGATGTTTGCTTTTATTTTGTGGTATATGTTTTAGACTGGATGTTAGGATTTATGTGCTTAGAATGAATGGTAGGGCGATCTTAGTCTAACCATTATCTTCTGTGGATTGTGCTAATAAATAAAAATATAAATGCTTTGCTATGCGTGCTTATACCCCTAAGCATAATCTAATAGGTGGACTTAGTCACCCTTGTGGGGTGATAAGTCCAATATACATGCTTGGGGTTTGGTGGTTTGTTTAGCTAACCTTTATTTTGTAGGTGTTAGCTAGATTTTCTTTTCCTTTTCATGTAAATTTTGCAATTAGGATTTTAGAATAATTGTTATGGGGATTATGATGAACATTGGTCATAAGATCTTATTTGATGTATCATGTGAAGTCTTGGAGCATCCACCTTCCAACCATCCAAAAGAAAGAACCAAAGAAGAAAAAATAAAAGAAGAAGAAAGAAGAAAGGAAGAATAATGAAATGAAGCTTGAAGAGCCCCATAACAATGAATTCCTTACTTAGTTGTATTTAATTCATTTTTAATCCGGGTTGTATAAGGGTAGAGCTCAGCTACCCAATTTATATTTCAGGTTTGTGTGATGGTACCCGACGAAAACGGCCTCTTATTTTTGTGATTAGCTTTATAAATTGATTGATGATTTATTTAGCTTGTGCATTAAGTGGCATCCTTTTTTTAATTTTTTTCTTGCTTTATGTATGGCCTGGATGTGGATTAAGCTCTTAGAAAAAAAAATAAATCTTATACCAAATCTAACAACTCAAAACTAAAAATAAAGAACTCATTATCTCGCCTAAAGCTTAGGTTTAAAATCAAGATAAAAGAATTAGCAATGCCTTAGCTGGATGAGTACTTCTTTTATAAAATCATGCACAAATGCATCTTATTTCACTCTTGATTGGAGGGCTTCCATGTTTTTCAGAGAAACTTGGCTTGACCTTTGAGAGCCATGGTGTAAACACACCTCCTCCCTTCTCGCTGATTTTGGCCAATAACTTTATTTCTCATGCATTAGGCATATGAATCCTATTAGCCTGAGTCAAAAATAATTGTCCAAAAATGAAAAAATAAAATGAAATTTGAATTGCATTTGATTTAGGTCATTTAAAGCATGTCCTTACATAATCTAGTCTCTTTAGGGAGTGAGTCTCTTTCTAAATAAATAACAGCCTAGCTATCTTACATAATCATAAGACTTTCCTACATGAATTTAAAATCATAGGAGGAGTTAATTAGAGGCCACCCCCAAGCGGTTGTAAGTTCAAGCAGTTAGGTGGTGTGTCCTCTCTTGTGGAGGCAAACCAAATACCCATTTTTTCCTTAGAACTATGCTTTTGGCCATTGCTAAAGCTCCATAGATTTAGGTTCTGAGGTTACTTCTCCCTTTATGGGCCATAAGTTTAAATCCTCACCTCTTAGGCATTTCCATAATCTTGTGTTATGGAATCATAAGTCCTACATTTTTAATGAAAAATTTAACTCAAACAAATTAAATCAATTTCAAAAATAAAAAGTCCAACCATAAGATAGTTTGAGATGCTCGCTTGGTTTCCTAGCATCGTGGGTATCTCCTACTTATCTTTCTTTTGGCTTTGATAATAACTCCCTCTCTTTGATCAATCCCATTTGCTCTTCCAAAATGAACTAATCAATTTATAGTCCTTTCTTATTAAAATCTCTGAAGACAATGATCATTTACCTTAATCGAGAGTATTCCTAAGGGATCCCATCCCTTAGGATGTAATTAACTATGTGGGCTTTCCCCTATAGGGAACTTAATGAACCTAGTTTAAAATAAACCATGCTTTACTTTTTCATGTAAAGTAAGGGAAGAATCTCTTGTACATATGTAGACCCATTGTCCTTTGGAGTCCTTATTGATGTGATTTGGTCCATTAAAAGGCAGTGACTTCTATCTCATGAGATAGTACACTATTCCTTGATGATCTACCCGATCACCTGAATAAGCACATATATGGATCTGTGTGGCGTCCCAAAAAGATGAATTTTTATATTCTTGCTTTTCACCCACAGATTGAAGGCGACTATATAGAAATTTTAACTCCACAGTAATCCTCTTCCTTCTCTTTATAAAACTTAGATGTTAAGTGTAAATCATATGAAATAAAATAAAATACAAATTAAAATTCGCAAATCAATTAAACAACTTTAAGTGAAACCAACCTTAACGTTAACTTGAATGTTTTCTACACTTAGAAAAATATAACTCTAATACCTAGTTAAGACATACCACACAAGACCTTAACACACACATTAGAATTAAGTCACCACTTCTAGCTCTAGGTTAAGACAGTGTATGATGTGATGTATATTTTGCTTTGTGATGTAATATTTTAGACTAGATGTTAAGGTGTATGCTTCGTAAACTAGATGGAAAGTCGATATTAGCCTAATCATATTTTCTGCAGGGATTGTGCTAAAAAATGTCTAAAAATAAATATGATTGCTCTCTTTGGAGATTGCTTAAACCCTTAAGCATAATCCAAGTTAGGATAGGTGGGCTTGATTCCTATGTGTAGGGTGCTAAGTCTAAATTATACATATAACTTTTTAGGATTGTATGTGTATTTAGCTAAAACTTATTTTACAGGTGTAGTTAGATTTACTTTCGCTATTCTTAATATAATTTACCAATAGAAATTAAGATTAGTGCTATGGGAGAATAGGATGAGCAGTGGCCAGAAGGCTTTATCCTAGGGTGCCCTATGATGCCTTTGAAGTAAGCACATCCAAACCATGGAAAGAGAAAACCAAATCAAAGAAGGAAGAAGATAGAAGACCCCCATAGCATATTTTCATTTCTAATTATAATTATTCTTTCATATTTAATTGTATGGTAGAGCTCTACCCATCTTTTCTTTTTTTTGTAATGATATGATCATCACTTTATTCTTTTACGGTAGTTTATAAAATTGATTAATTTTAAGTTTAAATTGTGCATTAGGATGACATGCTTTTCATAGTTTTTTATGATTGATGCTTGTTGACCTCACTTTTGGAGTTAGCTCTCAATTTCTCCATCTTAAACATAGGACTCCTCTAGACACTAAGAGTTCCTTAGTCTTGAGACACTTCTAGTGATTAGGTGAACACTTAACCTAACCCTAGAGACTTAGAAGGGTTTATCATATGATTAGGCTATGCATTAGGGATTCAAGGTAACCACTTACCTTATAGCTCAAAGCTAGCCCATGTATACTCCTTCAAACCAATCCAAATCAAATCTCAAATTAATTCCAACTCAATTGATTTTTTTTTCAATCAATTCCAACTCAAATGAGTTTTTGAAATCCAAAATCAACTCCAAATTCAATTCAATCCTACATGATTCAAATCCAAAATTAATTCCAAATCCAACTTCAATTCTAGATGATTGAAATCGATGCTCAATTTTAAATCCAAAACCTTCCTAAGCCTTATGAATCACATCCATAAGCTTAGCCAAACCATTAAAATCAACCCAAAGCTAAGTGATTTCTTTAGAAATCATTTATTCCATCATTTATATTCACAATTATAAATGGATTTGGCATCCAAATCATCCAAATCAAATGAATATAAATCAAACCAAATCAAAACCCCTTTTCTAAACTTTTTGACCTACTTTAGCTAAATTGATAATCAAATCACTCATAATTCACATGATTCTCTCAAGGATAATTTGTATTCACAAATATAGATGAAATATAAATTCAAATGGCCAAAATTAAATCAATATAAATTCAAAACTCAAATCCAAACCCAATTTATACCCTTTCAGCCAATTTCTTGGATTTAGCCAAATCATTCTCAAATCAATCCAAACCCTTGTATTTTATCTTCAAACAATCACTCCTTAAATTACATTCCCAAATATAAACATAAACTACAATCACCAAGCCAAAATCAAACTAACCCAAGTCAAACCCATATTCATCCTTTTGACTTGAAATTGTCAAATGAACTAAAACCCATTTGACTCTAAACCACTTGCAGTTGGATTTATATTTCCATCATAAGTCCATATGTAAGTTCAACCAAACTTAAATCAAGCCTTGATCAAGTCAATTAACCCATTTAGGCTCAGTTGACCTAAGGTGACCTAAAAGACTTTTTTGAGCTATGTTCTAATCCAACCCAAATTGGATTGAACCAAGCCCATCCAAGCCTCACATGATTAACAATCATTCTAGAATGACCAATCACTCAAATTGGGTCAAACCAAGTCAAACCTATCCTTTGACTAAGAACACTTAGCCCAATTGAAACTCAAACTAGCCAAATTCACCATATGCCAAATTGATTAAAACCATTGACTTAAACCCATTCATAATCAATGATTGAACATGACCAAATCACCAATTGAGCAAACCAAGCCCAATTGGCCATTTGACCTAAGTTGACCTAAATTGACCTAAAAAGCCAAAATGGGTCAAATCTTGATCTAAGCCAAATTGATTGCAACCAATGGGTCAAATTCATTCTAAATTGATTGTTGAACTTGACCAAAGTTTCAATTGACCGATTAGATTCAACCTAGCCAATTGACCATGAACCCAATTTGGCCTAAAAGGTCAGATCAACTTGAAATCAAACCAAATCAAAATTGATTGATACTAAAGCTTGCAATACATTTCAAATGATCAACCAAGCCTAAACCAACCCATGACCTAGGGTCAAATGGGTCAAATTTGTTAACTTGACCCATTTGACCTAAATGAACCTAAATGAACCAAAACCAAATCTAAACCAAATTAAACCAAACTAATGATACCCATAGGCTCCAAATGATCATTTGAGCTTGACCTAACCCAAAGTTTGACCCAATTTGACCAATTGCTCAACCTAACCCAATTTAACCCAACTTGACCTAAATGGGTCAAATTGAACCTATTCAAATCAAATGAACTCCAAATCACATGAAATTTGGCCCAACCCATTTTGGAATCATTTCAAATCTGCCCAAATCAAACTCATAGCCAAATGACCACTTTGTCCATAGGTCAAAGGGTATCCGATGACCAAATTCACTTGGAATTTGGCCATTTCTTTCCCAAGGCCACTTAACACCTATCTATTGGTCCACATGGGCACCAAGAAGGGTGGTGAACATGACCCAATGAGCTTGGGTCCACCATGACCCAAGGCAAGGCCAAACTGACCTCCTAATCACCTTTGAACACTCAACTCACCAAATCCACTCACCAAGCACATGGGAAACCACTCTCCCTCACTCCTCTGACCAAAATGACTGATGTGGGATATTTAGTAACTCAAAATGATCAACCAATCCAACCAATTGAGCCAAAATAATAAATCAGCCTTTTACCGTATGATCCAAGGAGGGGGAGATATACTCCCCCTCATTCTCACTCAAATGATAAGAAATTTCTCTGTAAGCATTTCAAACCTCCTAGAGCTTTCTCCCAAAGCTCCCTCTATCGACATTCTTCCTCTATGTGCAAAGCTGAAACAGGGCAAGTCCATTTCGAATAATACTCCGTCCTCACTTCACCAAACCAAATTTCTTTTACCCACACTCTCACCACACCTTATCGAGCTCGATCAAACCATTTCCCAAGTCTCTAAGCAACAGGAAGTGCCACTTCGATCAAGATTGATCGCCATTGAAGAGGAACTTGGTCGACCGAGTAAACCACTTCAAATCAAGACCTGGTTTCTTCAATAGGGCTTTATATATACTAGATGAAGCTACCTCCATCGTTGGAAGCACTAATGATAGCCTCCGGAGAGGTATGCTATTGAAACTGACCTTACAGTAAATTTTGCTTGGTCCTTTGTGAAGGAAATTATTATGTCACACAATCTCCACTGTTTGATGTTTTTCTTGTGCTTACCCGAAGGTGTGGGATGAGTTTGAGCTCCATTCGAGCTCAGGTGAGCTCAGATTGAGCGATGATCGACGACAACATCTCTCATCGCCGGGAGATAGTCACAACCGTCCATTTCACATGATTGGAATGGACGTTTGTGATCAGATCACACTAGATCCACTGTGATTCTAAGCCTAAATCATGGGACTAATTGAGACCATCCAATCTTATATCGGATGACCCGTAGAGAAGATGCATCTAGCCGAACTCACCCAATAATGTGACAACTTAAATGACTATCTCACTGCCATTACCACATGATGGGGAGTATAATTATGCTTAATTAATTTAATTTTAATGGTAAAACTTCCTAACTTATAACTAATTGTAGAAAAATCCAAAATAAAACTTAGGCTCATTTTGAAGATATTTCAGAGGAGAATTTGGAAAAATTATAATTAATTGATTTTGAATAGTGACTTTGGCTTAATTAGGATTTTATCCCAAATCTAATTATAATTAAAATTTAACTCAAATTTTGTGAATATTTAGGGGAATCCACCATTATTTTTTCTTTTTATTGATTGCTTAACTAGAAAATCATTTGAGTAAGCCCTAATCACTCTCTTAATCAAATTAATTAGGGGATGATGGATTGATTAATCACTTGAACATAATTATCCCTTTTAAATAGTAAGATCACTTGGGAATATGATTTGTTTTTCATTTTCATCTACTTCACCTTAAAATTAAATTAATTAATGGGTTAATAGAATGATTAATTAATCAAGTGATTAGATCTTCAAAATGAGGGAATCAAAACCTAGTGGAATGATTGAATGATTTAGGATTAGATTGAGGCCTTGCCCTTGATCCTTTCCAAGTTAATTTATCATTTAAATTAAAGCAAGCATAACTAATCACCCACTCAGCTGAAATTAAAATTAAAAAAATGTCACTAACCCAAATAACTTAATTGGTATTAGATAGCTCCTGGGTGTTCACAAATCAAGGTGAGAGATAATGAAATTATGATGCCTACAAGAGATAATCATAATAGTAGTTTAGTGAGATTCCTTAAGTTTTAACTATTAATCTAATCAAGCCAACATTAGCCCCTTTCATTTCTTATGAGCATTGCAAATTTATTTTAATGTGGTTGCATATCATATTGCATTAATCGCTAATTAACTTAAGGTGATATAGATAAGGAATAATTAATAGATTTAATTCATTTGTTAACCTAAATAAAACATAAAAATCAACCTAATTTTTCTAAAATTAAACCAAACCAAATCACACTTGGGGGAATGGGCTAGGATTAGCAAACCTTTCTCATATTTACTAAATCAAATCAAATTCAAAAATAAAAATAAAAAATCTCCTTAAAGAATTTTGATTCATTTTAAATGATCTTATTTGATATGATTATGCTTAGGAATTAATTAGGGTGAATGAAATCATGTGCTTACATCCCTTTATTTCTGTCCAATCATGCTAAATATTGTTGGCCATATGAAATCATGCATTCATTTCTTTTAAAAAAATTAATTAAATAAAATATTTCCTTTTATGTCAAATTGCATGTGTTGGCTAAAATTAAGAATATCAGTGGGTATTATCACTATTAAAACAAAACATTATTTTTAAAATCTATAAATCAAAGATTATAAATGAAGTGATGCTAGTTATAAATATTTATATGCTTCCATGATGATGAAGATATTATGAAGTTTTCTTTTCTTTCTCGTAATATGGATTCATAGATAAATCAGATAGTTCATTTGAAAAGAACACAACAACACTATGAAATCTATTCCTATGCATCTCTATATTAAGACTTAGGAAGAATCTTCATATCACACATGTAAATCATACAACTAAATTAGATATAACCTATTGCATGTTTTTTATCCATTCGGTTCTTTTTACACATCTACATGTATCTAAGAAAAGTGGTTCTCATCCCATCCCTGCGGACTTTTAAGTAAAGCCTCAGATCTTACCGTGAAAAAAATAATGGCACCATACTCACTTATAACTTTATAAAATTTAATGTCATTTAGTTAGATGAAAAATCCATCTTTCCTACATAATAAAGATATGCATTAATGATTCAATTAACAAATGGAATATCCAAATTTTCAAATCACAGCTCATTGCATTCATCATCAAAGTATGCTAAGATTTGCATTATATGTATATGTCTGCTTAGGATTATTCATATGCATGGTATACATGATGGAAAGAAATGAATGTGTATTTGTGGTGTGATAGTAATCCACCATAACTAATCTTAAGATGCCTTTCTTATTGAATAGGATTATTTAAAGAGAACCCAAACTTAGAAATAATTAAAACACAGAATAAACCATTCACTAAAGGAAATTCATTAATAAATCTACCTTAGAAATGAGTTAAGGTAGGGATGAAAGGGAGCTCTCTTCTCTTTTCTTCTCTTTATAATATTTAGTCACTAAATGTAGGTTCATTCAAACCAAATCAAATCACCAACTAAAATTGACAAGTCAACTAAGTACCTTAGAATGGAACCACCATCTAAAATATTTCATTAACTTTCAACCTTAAAATTAAGACATGCCACACAAACCTTAAATGGCACACACATTATAAGTCACCACTTCAAGCTCTAGTTAGGTGCATGGTTTGATGCATGATTTTATTTTTGCGTAACATTTTAGATCAAGCAGTTGTATGTAGATGTGATGTATACATCTCAAACTTAATCATGTCTTCGCAGTGATTATGTTTAAGGAGCCAGAATAAAAAAAAAAAAAGACTATAAATGCTTTTACCTGTGTTGCTGTAAGCATAGTCCAAATTAGACAGAAGACTTGGTAACCCATAGCTAAGTCTAAATTATTCATATAATTTCTTGGGTTGTGTGGTATGTTTAGCTAACCTTTATTTTGTAGGTTTAGTTAGATTTACCTTTCCCAGTTTGATGTAAATTTTATAATTAGGATTTGGAATGAATGTCATGGGGGATTAGGATGAACATCGATTATATGATCAGGTCTTATGTACCAAGTGATGCCTTTAGAGCAACCATATTCCAATCAAGCCAAAGGAAGAAAGAAAAGAAGCAAATCAAAATAAAGAAATGAAGAAATAAAAATGAAGAAATGAAGAATGAAGACACCCATAATATAACTTCCTTTGAATTGTAATTATTCATTTGTAATCCGGGTTGTATTAGGGTAGAGCTCGGCTACCAATTTTCCATTTTTGGTCGCAGTGGCACCCAACCAGAACGATCGCTTATTCTTTTTCACTAATTTTATAAATTGATTGATATTATGTTTATGATTGTGCAAATAGGATGGCATGATTTTCCTAGCTTCTTAATTATTTGATGATTATTGAATGGCCTAGATGCGATTAGGCTCTTAGAGAAAAAATAAATTTTCTATCCAATTAATCAATTCAAAATTAAACTAAACAATTCATATCCTCACCTAAAGCTTAGGATATAAATCAAGATAATAAAAGATTTAACAATACCTTAGCTGGATGTTGTATATCTTATATCATGCATAAATATTATTGTCTCACTCTTGGCAATGGAGGGCTTCCACCTTTACTAGAGAAAATGGCTTGACCTTTGAGAGCCATGATAGAAACACACCTCCTTTTTCTGATTTTATCCCATAACTGAGTTTCTCATGCATTAGGCATATAAAATCCCATAGCCTATGTCAAGTAAAGATGTCCAAAAATTAAAATAAAACTTTACAAAATTTGCATTAGATTCAGGTCATTATTCATGCCCTTCATGATCTAGTCTCCTAGGGAGTGAGTTTAAGGACTTAATTTCTCTTTTAAGCAACTAATAGCCTAACCATGTTGCAAAGCATATGACTTGCCCCATGCATTTAAAATCATAAGAGGAGTTAGTTGGTGGCCACTCTAGGCGGTTATAAGTCCAACAGTCAGGTAGTTTATCCTTTCTTGTGGAGGTAAATCATATATCCACTTTTGCCTTAGATTTAGGTTGTGCTTTGGCCCCCGCCAAAGCTTCCTAGATTTAGGATCTGAGGTCATTATTTTCCTTTGTGAATACAAGCATAAATCCTCACCTCTTAAGTATTTCTATAATCTTGTATTGTGCAATTGTATGCCCTAGATTTCTAATAAAAATTCAACTCAAACATATAATTCTCCTCAATTTCAAAATTATAAAGCCCAACCATAGGTTAGTTTAGGATGCTCTCTAGGTTTCCTAGTATCATGAACATCCCCTACTTGTCTCTCTTTAGTTTCAATAATAATTCTCTCCTTTTGATCAATCCCACTTGATTTTCTAAAAATAACCAATTGATTGATAGTCCTTTTTTGGAATTCGGAGACAACATCATTTATCTTAATAGTATTCTTAAAGAATCTCATTTCTTAGGATGTAATTAACTATAGGGCTTGTATCCATAACTTAACAAACCACTTATAATAAACCCTACTTACTTTTCATGTCAGGGTGATCTCTAGTTCTAAGACCCATCATGCCTAGAGTCATCATTTAATCCATTATAGGATAGTGACTTTTATCTCTCAAGATAATACACTATTCCTTAATGTCATACCCGTTCAATCTAATGAATACATCTGTGGATCTATGTGGTGTCCTCTCACATAAACACACACGAAATCTCTCAAACAAAAAAATAAACACGAAATATTTTTTTGGCGACTCTGCTAGGGATGGTTCCTCTCTCCATTTTCCATAAATGATCATTGTCTCCAATTATCAATAATGGATTTGTATTTCATATGAGTTCAAGACTATCTTTCTTTTTTGTTGGCACTTAGCTCATTTCATTCTTAATCTAAGCTAGCAAACATCCTTTAGGTTTTAGGACCTCACTCCATGAAAGTCTTAAAACCCCTGAATGGTGAAAATAAAATAAAATTAATAATGATAGATGATTAAAGATCTTTGAACCTCCTTACCATCTTTATGGTAAGGTAAGGTTCATTTCACAAATAAGAAAAATAAATCCATTATAAAAATATCATTTTTCAAAAGCACTTTCCCAAAGTTCACATGATAAAATATTTGCACAAAATTTTTTCACAAAATATATAACTCAACCCCATCTAACAATCCTCAAGATTGTTACATGTAGGTTCTTTTCAAAACAAAAACCAAAATCATCTTTCAAAAAGTACATATTTGAAAATGAAAATCCTCATTCAATATATCCAAATTTATTGAATGAATATTTTATTTCCAAATAAAATCATATCATAAAAGTGAAACTCCACTCAATATATTCCATATATATTAGAGTTGGAGTTTCTTTCTTTCAAAAAGGCACCAATTTGAAAAATGTTCATCTTCATTCAATATATCCAAATTTGTTGAATGGAGGTTTCATCTTCAAATAAAATCACACCATTCGAAACTCCACTCAACACATTCCACATGTGTTAAGTTGGAATTTCCTTCTTTTTTAAAAAAAAAAACAAATAATCGCACACAAAAATTACATCTTTGAAAAATAAAATATGATTGATTTCCATTTTACATACCCAAATTTGTTAAATGGAAATCTCCTTTGTAAAAATCATGAAAATCAAAATACATTGGAATTCTATTTGACACACCCAAATTTATCAAATGAGAGTTTCATTTTTCAGAAAGAAAATTAAAAATAAATTAGATTTTATTTAACGCACCACATTTGTTAAAGAAAACCCCCTCCCCGGCCGCCCCTTTTCAAAAATAACAAAAAATCAAACAAATATGAATTTATTTAGCATACTCAAATTTGCTAAGTAAAGATCCCATTTTTAAAATCAAAATAAAAATCAAACACATTTGGGCTTTATTTTGCATACACAAATTTCTAAGTAAAATCAAACACATATGAGCTTTATTTAGCATACACAAATTTGCTAAGTAAAGATCCAATTTTTAAAATCAAAATAAAAATCAAACACATTTGGGCTTTATTTAGTATACACAAATTTTCTAAGTAAAGACCCCACTTTCAAAATCAAACACATATGGCTTTATTTAGCATACACAAATTTGCTAAATAATGATCCCATTTTCAAAATTAAAATAAAAATTAAATATTTTTGGGCTTTATTTAGTATACACAAATTTGTTAAGTAAAGATTCCATTTCTAAATTTACACATGATATACATCATGGGAAAATAAAAAAAAAGAAAATTATTTCAAGCATCTCATTTAGCATACCTAAATTTGCTAAATGAGTAATCCTAAAATCAAATCTAAAGCAAAATTAATTTACCCTCTATTTAACATACTCAAATTGTTAAATAAAAGATCCCCAAACATAAAATCAAATTCAAATATGAACCAATGGAAGCATCAAAATTCTCCCCAAAATATTTGAACTTGTTCAACATACACAAATTTGTTGAATGTGGATTCTAAACTCAAATGAACTCAAAATCTCTCCTCCCAGTTATTCAAAATCTCTCCCAAAATTAATGAGCCCCACTTAACATATTCAAATTGTTGAGTGTGGGTTCAAACTGTTAAATCAAACTTTAAAAAAAAATCAAGAGTTCCAAGGCAAACTGAGAGTTCAAATGCTTCAATCAATCGCTTTTTCTCAAGATGCATGAATTCACAGAAGTATGTGTTCACCTTCCCCTTCAGGATGAATTTGGTCTTAGATCGGGCCAGCCTCCCCCAAACTGATTTCACTCATTTTATATATTTTGGTCGAAGATTTGAGGGAGCTAGGATTACTTGTGAGGGGGCAACTCTTACCACTGTCAGTAGGAATGTGGTGGCTGGGCAGAAGCTAGTCATCGATATTGAGATGCCCTCGACGAAGTTTTCCTCACAAGAGGAAGGCTAGAGGTTCCCCAGTAGCAATAATTGCAAAGGGGCTCCCACCGCCCAGCAGCTAAGACCACCCATTGGCCTCCCTAAGGCTACCCCTGGCTTTAGACTCCTACCTTTGAGGTAGGGTCCTGCATCCACCCGAAGTTGGCCTAGTGCAAGATCAAGCGGCACCATGTGCTCATTGTTAAGGAGATAGAGACAGTATCTCACATTATAGAAGAGGGGTCACTCAGGGACATTTCCCCTTTGTTTACTCAAAACAAGTTTCATCCTCTTTTTAGTTCTGAAGGAGAGGAAGATGTTAAGAGGATTGTAACATAACCTCCACCTCTGATTTATTATGGGACACCTGTCAGAGATAGGAGAAGGTCATATGCCAAGCTGCTGGCTGGCCGGGACCGCCTGCGCCATTTATGATCAATTATTCCTCACAAGTGAGCAGATAGAGAGAGGGCCAAAGAGGCCCAAGCATCAGTTCACATCACTAGTAGAGAGAGGTGAAGATATGCTGCAGCACACCCTAGTAGATTTCGATCGGCGGTTACCGACCGTCGACCGACAGTAGGTTGATCGGTACCAACCATCAGAGGAGAGCCCCGTGCTAAGTCGTTGTCTCCACCACATCTCCACCCATATATATCACCTATCTAATTCAAGTTCCATCTTACGCTCAACCCAAAGCCATGAGAGCAGAGGAGAAGAAAGCCGTGATGGTGACCTAGCAAGGGATCCCACTTCATCTACTCCACTGAGGTGAGGTGAGTTCTCCCGCCTCCCACTCGCCGGTGAAGAAGGAGTGGCGACTTCATAGCATCATAGTCGTACCACCACCACCATCACCTCAACCGATTATGGACATGGCAGCGGCAGAAGGAGAATGGGACAGTTCTATTATCCCCATGGTGATATATCCCCCAGGGGCAACACTCCACCCATAGCAGTTGGCAGTCATGAGCATGTGCCCTTGAGTGAGCATAGCCCTCACAGGGTGAACACTCCAGTAGCAGGGAAGGTCAAGTGTATCTCCATTGACGAGCATAATCCCACCACCGGTCAGCCGCTAGTATTTATGCCGGCACAGTTAGACCACTCCTTGGATGATATCTTGGCACAATATTTTACTAAAAAGAAAGAAATCCTAGGGTATGTTTGGTTTGACCTTGAAGAGGAGAAGGTTAGCTTTGACCCCGATGAGGATGATTTGTTGGAAGAATCGATAGAGGTACACATGGTTGATACTAGAGGTTCTTTCCTGAGGATCATCATAGTTTAGAGGGTGTTAAGGCTGAATAGAATGATACAACCTATTCGACCAAACACCTCCTTGAACAACTCAAGCAAAAAGAAGATGATGAGGGGAAGATAGAAGATTTATTAGGAGTTCTAGCACTTAGAATCAAGCCCCTCTACAACCTATTATTGTAAACGAATACCCCATTATTGAGACATCAACCCATTAGAGTTCACCATTAGAGAAGTAGGCACTCCATACAAGCAAAAGACATCAAACTTATGATAGAACAATAAGTGAAGGAAGCACTGGCGCAATCCTGAGGTGGTTCATTTGTTCCAAAGGGTAGACCCTACCCAGAAGAATTTGATGCTATCCAATATCCTAAGTGTTTTGTGCCTCCTTTAAAAAGTTTTGATGGCAGTGGGAACCCTCGCCAACATATAGCACACTTCAGAGCTAGTTATTGCAATGCTAGTGGCATCGATGCATTATTGTTTCTTCTCTTTGTCAGCAGTCTAACGGGCATAACTTTTGATTGGTTCGCTGAATTTCCCAACTATTCAGTGAAGACTTTTGCTAAGTTAGAGAAACTCTTTGTTAAGAGGTTTGCTGGAGCTCAACAAAAGGTAACTGTGGGTGATCTCGTTGTAGCTCAACAACACCCCGGTGAGTCCCTCATTGATTATATTCTTAGATGGCACAATTTAAGCATGAAATGAGAACCATAACTATCTGAACAACATGCTATTGAAATTCTATTAAAGAATATTCTTGGCCCGGTCATCTTCATGCTTAAAAGTTTCACCATTAAGACATTTGAGAAGTTAATCAATAAGGTGGCTAGTCTACAAGGAGAGGCCAAACATTTTCCTTTTCAAGATCAACCATTAAAGCTAAAGCCATAGAAAGTCTATGAAAAGAATCTAGGGGTAGTAGTAGCATTGGATAATGGGAAGGAACCGGCCAGAGATCAGTGTGAGAGACCTCAAGCTCAACAGCCTTCACTTCCACCTTCTTTACCATCATCTTGGCCACCTTATCGGCCACTGTAGTAGCCTCCATGGCCTTCACCACCTTTCCTACTACTCGAAGAAGGTAAATACCGCCCCTGTATCTATCATCCACCAACTCTTTTGGATAAATTAAACATGCCTTATTCATTTAAGAGGGAGGTAGTCATGAAAATCTTTAAGAACCTCTTAAAGAAATCTGATTTTCAACTACTCGAGCCTAGGAAATCGGAGGAGGTGGGCAGGAGTAATGATCTTAACTTTTTCCCCTATCACCGCATGCTAGGCCATGTTTTGGAGGATTGCTTTACATTTAAGGACTGACTTGAGCATAGCTACAAGTCAGGCACTATAGTTATCTCTAAGAAATATTTAGTAGAACAACCATTCAGTTTTATTAGGGTAATCCTTGGAGATACATGTGATCCTCTCAAAATAAAAGAAGGTTAGGATATCTCTAAATCCCAAACCTCTAAGAAGATTGTTTCCAAAATCAAGAAACTTTCCTTACAGGTGCCTGAGACAGGTCAAACCTCCAACATCAAGGAAGGTTCGCAAGTTACCAAAGATAACTTGGCGAAAGTGGGAGCTCAGTAGCAGTAGCAGCATCCCATATTTTCCCGAGATAGCCAAGTAGCACAACCACCGACCGAACCTCCATTCCACCATCGGTACTACTACCGACATTCCTACTTCCGGTTCTTCTTCTAGTAAACATCTTGGATGAGGGCATCAAATCCTTCACCCCACTTACTTTACTAGATTTCTACTATGTACCTCCTTTTAAATCTAAGAAATCAAGGAATAAAGATAGTTTGAATTACATTTGTGCCACTTATGATGGGTTTTTTGATTCTACTCCTCTAGAAATCTCTTCGAGTCTTAATAACTATAACAACTCTAATCATCCTCTTACTGATTCAGAGATTGACTTTCCTTTTCTGAATGATACAGGTTCACCTCTTAAGATAGACTTGGAATCATCTGATTCTGAGATTCCTATAGGAAAAGCTATAGGTATGCCCATCGAACAGGTATAATCTTCCACTAACCTGCCATAAGAGGTCATCAAAGTTAACCTCCATAGTGGCAAGGTTCTACCTCATAGGGGAGCACCTTAAGATAAGGGTAAACAAGTCATTGGTACCAGTGAGCAAACAGTCCCTCTACAGGATGCTCCACCCATGGATATGCTTATGGAGGATCAGGCATGAGTTTACTATAATATCCTTGCTCACCTAAGAAAGTTGCTAGCTAAACTAAGCATATATGATGCACTTGTCTTATCCAAAGAGATGAGGGAGTCATTAATCAAAGCTCTTCTTGATCCAAAAGCCAACCACTATTAGAGAGGAGGCACATTATTCAAGAGAAGCCCAGGGAGTTACAGTCACCGATGAAGACCTTCTTCTGGGGGATATGGAGCACAACCGTCCCATTTACATCACAGTGGATATGGGAAAATTCAAACTTTCTAGGGTGTTGGTTAATCTAGGTGCATTAGCGAATATTTTGAGTTTGAAAACCTTTGCCTATTTGAGGATTGACATCTCTAAACTCTGAGGAGATTGGTTGATGTTGAGAGGATTCAATGAACAAGGTGAGAGGGCTTTATGCTCCGTAGTGTTACCTTTGGAAATAGGCGACTGGAAGACTGAAACCAAGTTTTATATAATTAATTCGAATAAATTGTTCACTACTTTGATCGGTAGGCCCTGAATACACCAGAATAAGATGGTTCCATCCTCTCTTCATTATTGCATCAAGTTTTAAAAAGATGGAATCGAATACTGTGTCAAAGGAGATGAAAAGCCATTCTCAGTTGGAGAGATTGAGATATATGAGAATGCGATCTACTATCTTTCTCAAAATCAAAACTTCTATTCTCAAGAACTTGGCCAAAATTTGAATACAAAAGAAATAGAAAAAGAAGAAAAAGAAAAAGTAAAAGAAAAAGAAAAGAAGATAGAAAGTACAAGTGAGCGAGAAAGGGACACTGAGGAAGAGGTAGAGCCGGGTGTTACATTCCACCCATAGTTCGTTCCACCATACAGATATATGGGTAGGATGACTCAACCCCCACCAGGTAGAGGTAGAGGTAGATACAGAGGAAGTCTAGAGGTGGAAGACCCCCTGGTTGGCGACCAGCCAATAGGGGCCATGTTCCAATTTACAGGAGTACTCTTGGTATTCACATAGATTTAGAATCTAGCTCATAGGATGAGTCTCTTGTGATTAACACACCAGCCAACCCATCTTAGCGGGTCTCATTGGAGGTGATACTCGAGCCAGACAGTGACAAAGACTATGCCTCCAAGTAAAGCATAAATGTATTCGAATCAGGATTATGTAAAACCATTAGGCAGTAGTTGAGAATCTTAGCTCTAACCCCAATTTCTTCTCAAAAAGTTGAGGGTTTTATAATTAAGAAAGCCCCTAGATCTTCCATGGATGTCAAGCCAAAGAGATTCTTGTTTGGATCATCATCCTCATGTTAAAAAGCAGATGTAGAACTTGAGGATAATTCATATAAAGATTTAATGGAATTACCTCTTGATTGGTACTCGCCATGTGTTCATAATCTTGCAAAGAAAGGTTTGATTTCTTATACATAGCCCAGGCATAGTTCAGAGTATTTCAAGAAACTGTGGGACAACAAAGGCAGGGATGCACAATCAAGACCAGGACTAGGATTCGGTACAGTGGGCCTAGTCGATGATGATGATTACCGCTTAGTTGTCACCAATCATCTAGAGTCTGATAGGATCTTCTCAAATCACACTAACTCTTGTGAGGAGATGTGTTTAGAAACTTTAGATAATAGAGATGATCTCAAATCAAAGATGCACCTCCAGAGTTAGAAGAAGGAATCAATTCAACCATCGATAAGCTCAAAGAAATTAACATCAGGACATAAGAAGATCCATGCCCCACATACATTAGTTCTCTATTGAATGAAGAAGAAACCAATGACTTGGTTAGGCTGTTGACTGAGTTTAAGGACTGCTTTGTATGGTGCTATAAAGAGATGCCCGAATTATCTCATGACATAGCAGTCCATAAACTAGTGATAGACCCTAACACTAACCCTATTAAGCAAGCTCCTAGATGCATGCGAAGAGATCGAACAACTGATCATTTTTGAAGTCAAGAAATTGCTCACCGCTGGCTTTATCGGGGAAGAAAAATACCCTACCTGGTTAATCAATGTCATCCCAGTTAAGAAGAAGAATGGACAAATTCACATATGCATCAATTTTAGGGACTTAAATAAGGCATGTCCTCAGGATGAATTTTCACTTCCTATACCAGAGTTAATGGTGGATATTGCCTTGTCTCATGCAATATTCACTTTCATGGATGGGTCATCTAGCTAGAACCAAATTAAGATGGTCCTCAAAGATGAGAGGAATATTGCTTTTCGAACCGCGACTGGAATCTATTGTTATAAAGTCATGCCCTTCAGCCTTAAAAATGCTAGTGCTACTTACCAACAAGCTATGACTCAAATTTTTGATGAACTCATTCATCATCAAGTAGAATGCTACATCGATGATCTAGTTGTCAAAAGTAAAGAAAAGAGAGACCATCTCTTTGACTTGAGAGTAGTTTTCAAATGGTTAAGAAAATTCAATCTTAAAATGAACCCCGTGAAGTGTGCATTCGGAGTAGCTTTAGAAAAGTTCCTTGGGTTTGTTATCCGACACTGGGAAATAGAGATAGACCCAGAAAAGATCAAAGCTATCTTAGAAATACCACCCCCTAAAAGTCTAACTCAACTCAGATCGTTCGAAGGGTGGTTGGCATATCTGAGGTGCTTTATGCCCAATCTATCATGGAGATGCAAGCCATTTTCAGCACTTATTAAAAAAGACACTAAGTTCAAGTGGGATGATAAGTGCCAACATGCTTTTGAAGATATTAAACAGTATTTGGTGAAGCTGCCAATTATAACAGCCCCTATCCCGGGCAAGCCACTTATCTGTTACATTGCTGCATTGGATGAATCCCTTGGCAGTTTGTTGGCCCAAACTAATGACAAAGGGAAGGAGAATGCTCTCAACTACCTCATCCATCATTTGATCCCTACTGAAGCAAACTGCCCACTTATTAAGAAACATTGCCTAGCTCTCATCTTTGCATCCCAAAAGCTATGACATTACATGCTCTCTCATAAGGTAAACTTGATTTCAAGAATCAATCCACTATAGCATCTCATGACATGACTGATGTTATCCGAATGGTTGGCTAGTTGGTCCATGATTGTCTCATAGTTTGACATTACATTCATACCGTTCTGTGCAATAAGAGGACAAGCACTAGTGGATTTCTTAGCAGCACACCCACTTACTGTTGATTCCTCGCTTAGTGATGACCTCCCCGATGAATAAATCATGAACTTAGGGTAGGTTGACAATCACCGTTGGGAGATGTATTTTGATGGTGCGGCTTCCTTTCAAAAAGGAGAAGAACCATGATCTACTCTTCCAAGAATGACAGGGGTAGGAATCATCCTTTTAACTCTAGACCACAATGTGATGAGATTCTCATACTATCTCTCCAATCCATGCACCAACAATGAAGCCAAGTATGAGGCTCTGATTTCTAGTCTGAAGTTAGCTATTACAGTGTGTATCAAAAGCATCAACATCTACGGGGATTCTCAGCTGGCCATCAACTAGATTGCTGGATCCTATATGGTTCTAAAACCTAAGCTTCATCACAACCATGAGTACACCATGAAGTTGTTGGCCCAAATCTATGAGATCACCATCTATATGATTCTTTGAGGAGGGAACATAGTAGCAGATGTTTTGGCCAAACTTGCTAAGGAGTTGGCATGTCCGAAAGATGAGTCTATTCCAATAAAGGTCCAAAATAGACAAGTTTTATCCCTTATTAAGGCTAAACTAATCGAGAGACTCTCTCTTGAAGGGGAGGTTACCATTGCCAATAAAGACGAGGAGCTGGATTGAAGGCAACCATTCATAGATTACTTGACTATAGGCAAACTACCTCAAGATAAGTTGCAAGCCCATCAGATGAAGCAGAGAACTGCCTCCTATGCTCTCGTGGATGGCACCTTGTACCTACGATCTTTAGATAAAATATGGTTGCTTGTTATACAAACAACACAAAGCATAAGATCATGTGAGGTACATTCATTATAGCACATAAATTTGGTCCAAAGATGAAGGAAAAGATCAACAGACTAGGATACTACTGGCCTTCGAGATTACAGACTGTATAGATGTAGCTAGGGGATGCCATCAGTGTCAAGTACACGGTGTAGTCTTGCATCAACCGCCCAACATTCTATAACCTATATTGACCTCATGGACATTCGAGTGTTAGGGTACTAACATAGTGCGTCTGATTGATCCGCCTTCTTCTAAGGGTCATCGTTTCATCGTAGCTGCCACCGAATACTTTTCCAAGTGGGCGGAGGCAATCCCACTCAAAGAGATCACAACTCAGCAGGTGCTCCAATTTTTCAAAAATCATATCGTATATAGGTTCAGAGTACCTCGATGAATTATATCCGATAATGGTACTATATTCAAAAGCACCAAGATCAACAGTTTTACCAGGAGGCACAGTATAGATTGGATATACTCCACCATCTACTATCCTAGGGTGAATGGCCTAGCTGAAGCATTCAAGAAAACTCACATCCAGATACTAAAGAAAATACTTGACGACAACAAGCGATAGTGACATGAGCAGCTAGTTGAAGCCTTATGGGCATGTTGCACCACATACAAAACTCCAACCCAATCTTCCCCATTCTTCTTAGTGTATGGGTCTAAAGCCATTCTACCCTTAGAAGTTCAGCTCCCATCGCTAAGGATAAAAATGGGTAGTAAAATCACTATAGAGCAGAATGCCAAGTTGTGGTTAGAAGAGCTCGAAGGTTTGGAGGAGAGCACCTACGGGCATGCCAGAACCTCGAGTTGTACGAAGCCAAAATGATTTAAGCTCACAACAAGCTGGTCCACCCTAGAGCTTTTCAAGTAGGAAAGCTTATTTTAGTTCTAAGGAGATAGATTGTTGCCCATCAAAAGATGAGATGCAAGTTTGAACCCACTTGGGAAAGCCCTTTTGTCATAGAGAAGGCCTACCAGGGAGGATCTTATCAACTTATTAATTGTAAAGGGCAAAACCTGATGCTTACAATCAATGGGCTCTATTTGAAGAAATACTATCCATAAAATCATTTTTAAAAATAATTATCTTCAAAAATTCTATTTTTATTAAACAAAATATTCTCTTCATTCGAAGCATCGTTTGCTTGTTTGCAAATCTGCCATGATGTGTTTAGGGTAGGTGTAAGAGAACCTAAGAGGCATCTTATCCTTCTTTCATAACACAAACACAAATTAAACATGATTCCCCAACGCTACTAGAGTAGGTGTAAGAGACCCCAAGAGGCATCCTATTTCGACTAGCACGTCTAAGTTAGGTGTAAGAGAACCCAAGCAACATCCTTTCTTAGAGGGATCACAGCTTCCATTCGTGGCACCATTTCATCAACTCTTAAGCGTGTTTTATGATAGGTGTAGGAGAACCCAAGCGACATCCAATCCTCCTTTAACAGAAACACAAACACAAACACATATATTTTATCTCGGGCTATTTTGATGTGGGAGCAAACCCCTTGTGGTACTCACTCATTAGCTGCTCTAGGTCAGGCTTACATGCTACCTTGCTAGTGTATCACCCTAGTGGTCATTTATCTAGCGGATGTGGGTCTCTGCACTTTCTTTCGTACTTGACCATTGCAAACTGATGAGCGCCTTGTTAGTTTGGTAGGCCTCACTGCGCAGCTAGTAAATTATCTCATGTTGACTTTGTTTGAGAGGATGTAAGTTTACATGCTTTCTTCTTGAACTAGCCATTGTACAATAACTAGGTCGAGTATATTTGAGGCCCAGGGTAAGTATCCCAGTGGCTATTTTCTCTTGACTATTTTGAGTTGATATAAGTCCCCGGGTATTCACTTAGTGCCTAGGTCGGAATCTTCGAAATAAGACTATCACTATCCTGGATATTAGTTCCACTATAGGAAGATGTGAGTCCCCAATGCTTTTTTCTTAGGCTGATTGTCGCAAATTGATGGGCACCTTAGGTTGGTTGAAGTTCCCTATGCTGATAGCAACTCACTCGATGGATACACAATTCATGGTAGATGTGAGTCCCTAATCTTTCTCCTTGAGTTGGCCATCAAATACTTATAGACATTATCTTCTTCAGGGTTTGGATAAAGCACTTAGTGACCCCTCCACTTCTGGCACTCTACTTGGACCACATCCTTAGCGACCCCATTTAGACACTACCCGGGCTACTTTTAGATTGGAAAGTCTCCCTTTCCTAGTAGCCACCCCTGTGGTTGGAGAATTTATTTAGCGGATGCACAGATTCTCCCTTGGATTAGTAAATATGAGATAGGTCTAGGCTCATAAAAGCTCCTTCTCAGTGTGAGCCCTCACAAACCAATAGGGTCCACGATAAATAAACAAACAAACAAATTTATTTGCTTCAAGATTAGGAATTCAAGCCCCCAGCAGCCCCTTTTTCCCAAGAAGACATCCTATCTTTAGGGCAGTGTCAGGAAAACTCCTTATAGGAATTTCCTGACTACACTTGTGTTGAGATAAGTCCCTGGGTTGGCACTCTCTCAGTAGTCGCCCTTAAGACAGGTTCAATTTGTTATGCCACAAACAGGTTGCCCTGGTAGTTATTTCGCTCTAGAAGATGTAAGTTTATTATGCATTCTTTCTAGCATGACTATCGCAAACCGACAGGAAGCCTTAGGTCAGGTTGACATGTTGCCTTGCTAATACGTCTTCTCACTGGTCTTTTGTTCAGGAAGATGTGAGTCCCATGCTTTCTTCCCTGAATTAGCCACTACAAACTGAAAGGCACCCCTTTGGTTAGATAGATCTCCCCTTTCGGCCGAGAAACTACCCCCTTTGGATCGATAAATCTGAAGTAGGCCAAGGCCGACATAGCCCCTACTCAGTGTAATCCATCACAAATCAACGGGATCCATCAAATATATTTAAAATAAAATTAATTTTGACTATCTTTGAGCTGATGTAAGTCCCCCAATGACATTCACTCAGTAGTTAGCCTAAGGTTTGGTTCGATTCATTGTGCCGCTAACAGATCACCCCAATGACTGATCTCTACTTTGGAGGATGTAAGTTTGCCACGCTTTCTTTCTAGTACAACCTCGGCACACTAAAAGGCAACCCTTTTGGTTGGATAGTCTTACTATGTGGTTGGTAGACTAATCCTTTGGATTGGTAAATCTGAAGTAGGCCAAGGCTAACATGACCCCTACTCAATACGGTCCGTCGTAAATCGATAGGGTCCATCTCAAAATTAAAAATTTAAAATCTAAAACAAACTCAACCAACCTCTCGAGTTGAGTCGAATTAAACAATCAAATCAATAAGCTTCTCCTCAATGAGATGCAAATTTTTCCAACCTCCCCAGTGGAGTTAATTCAATCCAACCCGAACCTGCTCCCCTAGTGAAAGGTTCACACCTTTATGCCCAGTGGATTCCAAATTCTAATCCTGACAAATTTCATAACCTCTTATCCCTAGTGGGTAACTTGAACCTTTTGCCCTAGTGGAAGGCTTACATACTCAATCCCTAGTGGATTCCTCCTTCGCTCTCTTATGTCTTTGACATAAATAGAGTTGCATTGCACTAAGATCTTGATTCCTTCGACACCTCGGGTTTATGAGTAGATCATTTCAGTTAGTGCATTCGTGTGAACATTGTTAATCATTTCGGTCAACACTAATACTTGCGGTTTGCCATGTCAGTCTCACCTCATCTATTGGGCGCCCTTTGCTGACCTCACTTTTGGAGCGAGCTCTCAACTTCTCCATCATAGACATAGAACTCCTCTAGACACTAAGAGTTCCTTAATCTTGAGTCACTTCCAGTGATTAGGGGCATACTTAACCTAACCTTAGAGACTTAGAAGAGTTTATCATAGGATTAGGCTATGCATTAGGGATTTAAGGTAACCACTTATCCTATAGCTCAAAGCCAGCCTATATACACTCCTTGAAACCAATCCAAATCAAATCTCAACTCAATTCCAACTCAATTGATTTTTTTTTTTCAAATATCAAATCAATTCCAACTCAATTGAGTTTCTCAAATCCAAAATTAACTCCAAATTTAATTCCAATCCTACATGATTCAAATCCAAAATAAATTCCAAATCCAACTCCAGTTCTAGATGATTGAAATCCATGATCAATTCTAAATCCAAAACCTTCCTATGCCTTATGAATCACATCCATAAGCTTAGCCAAACCCTTCAAATCAATCCAAAGCCAAGTAATTTCTTTATAAATAATTTATTCCATCATTTATATTCACAACTATAAATGGAATTGGTATCCAAATCATCCAAATCAAATAAATATAAATCAAACCAAATCAAAACCCCTTTTCCAAACTTTTTGACCTACCTTGGCCAAATTCACAATCAAATCACTCCTAATTGACATGATTCTCTCAAGGATCATTTATATTCTCATTTATATTCATAAATATAGATGAAATATAAATTCAAATGGCCAAAATAAAATCAATATAAATTTAAAACTCAAATCCTAACCCAATTTATATCCTTTCAGCCAATTTCTTGGATTTAGCCAAATCATTCTCAAATCAGTCCAAACCCTTGAATTTTCTCTTCAAACAATCACTGCTTCAATCACATGCCCAAATATAAACATAAACTATAATCACCAAGCCAAAATCAAACTAACCCAACTCAAACCCATATTCATCCTTTTGACTTGAAATTGTCAAATGAATCGAAACCCATTGCACTCCAAACCACTTAAAATTGGATTTATATTTCCATCATAAGTCCATATGTAAGTTCAACCAAACTGAAATCAAGCCTTGATCAAGTCAATTAACCTATTTAGGCTCACTTGACCTAAAGTGATCTAAAAGACCTTTTTGAGCTAAGTTCTAATCCAACCAAAATTGGATTGAACTAAGCCCATCCAAGCCTCACATTATGATCAACAATCATCCTAGAATGATCAATCACTCAAATTGGGTCAAACCAAGTCAAACCTAACTTTTACCAAGTCAACACTTAGCCCAAATGAAACTCAAACTATCCAAAATCCACCATATGCCAAATTGATTAAAACCATTGAATTAAACCCATTCATAATTAATGATCGAACATGGCCAAACCACCAATTGAGTCAAACCAAGCCCAATTGGCCATTTGACCTAAGTTGACTGAAATTGACAAAAAAAGTCAAAATGGGTCAAATCTTGATCTAAGCCAAATTGATTGCAACCAATGGGTCAAATTCATTCTAGTTTGATTGTTAAACTTGACTAAAGCTTCAATTGACAAATTAGACCCAACCTAGCCCAATTGACCATGAACCCAGTTTGATCTAAAAGGTCAAACCAGCTTGAAATTAAACTAAATCAAAATTGATTGAAACAAAGCTTACAATACATTTCAAATGATCAACAAAGCCTAAACCAACCCATGACCTAACCAAATTGGGTCAAATAGGTCAAATTGGCCAACTTGACCCATTTGACCTAAATGAACCTAAATGAACAAAAACCAAATTTAAACCAAATTAAACCAAACCAATGATACCCATAGGCTCCAAATGATCATTTAAACCTATCCTAACCCATGGTTTGACCCAATTTGACCAATTGGTCAACCTAACCCAATTTGACCCAACTTGACCTAAATGGGTCAAATTGAACCTATTCAATTCAAATGAACTCCAAATCACTTGAAATTTGGTCCAACCCATTTTTGAATCATTTCAAATCTGCCCAGATCAAAATCATAGCTAAATGACCACTTTGCTCTTAGGTCAAAGTTTATCCCATGTCCAAATTCACTTGGAATTTGGTCATTTCTTTCCCAAGGCTACTTGGCACCTATCTATTGGTCCACATGGGCACCAAAAAGGGTGGTGAACATGACCCAATGAACTTGGGTCAGCCATGACCTAAGGCAAGGCCAAATTGACCTCCCCAATCACCTTTGAACACTTGGCTCACAAAATCCACTCACCAAGCACATGGGCAGCCACTCTCCCCCACTCCTCTACCCAAAACAACCCATGTGGGATGTTTTACAACTCAAATTGATCAGCCAATCCAACCCATTGAGCCAAAATGGCAAATTAGCCTTCCATCGTCCGATCCAAGGAGGGGGAGATATACACTCTCTCATTCTCACTCAAAAGAAAAGCAATTGATTCCTCATAGCTCTAGAAGAATTTTCAAAACCTCATAGAGCTTTCCTAAGGTCTCCCAAAGCTCCCTCAATTGGCATTCTTCCTCTACATGAAAATCTGAAATAAGGCAAGTCCATTCCGAACAATACTCCCTCCTCACTTCACCAAACCTAAATTCCTTATACCCACACTCTCACCACACCTCGTCGAGGTTGATCAAACATTTCCAAGCCTCCAAGCAATGGGAAGTGCCACTTCGATCAAGATTGATCACCATTAAAGAAGAGCTTGGTCGATTGAGCAAACCACTTCAAATTAAGTCTGAATTTCTTCAACAGGGCTTCGTCTCTACTAGACGAAGCTACCTCCATCGTTGGAAGCATCGGTGATAGCTTCCAATGAGGATGCCATTAAAATTAGCCTTAGAGTAAATTTTACTTTGTCCTTTATGAAGAAAATTATTATGTCATGCAATCTCCATCATTATATGTTTTTCTTGTGCTTCCTTGAAGGTGTGGAATGAATTTAAGCTCCATTCGAGCTCGAGTGAGCTTGGATCAAGCGACGATCGATGATCAACCGATGACATCCGTCTCTCACTGCTCGGAAGGAGATAGATCATATGCCTTCTATTCTACGTGATTAGAATAGACGGTTGTGATCAGATCATGCTAGATCCACTGTGATTGAAAGCCTAAACAATAGGATTAATCACGACTATCTGATCTTAGATTGGATGACCCACAGAGATGATGCATCCGCTGTTAGTTGATTCAGCCAATGGATGTGATAATTTAAATAACCTATCCCGTCATGCCACATGAAAAGTGTGCCTCGTCAGCCGCCACGTGGCCTGACGGATTAGGAGTTTAATTAGGCTTAATTAATCCAATTTTAATGGTGAAACTTCCTAAAATTATAACTAATTATAGAAAAATCCAAAAAAAAAAAAAACTTAGGCTCATTTTGAAGATATTTCAGAGGAGAATCTAAAAAAATTATAATTACTTGATTTTGAATAGTGACTTTAGGTTAATTAAGATTTTATAAAAAATCTAATTAGCCTAATTATACCTTAATTGAGCACTCAATTAACCTCAAATTTTTCATGGATGTTTAAGGGGATGACCTCTAGCTCCCCTATTTTTCTGGGATTTTATTGATTAATTCATTAGAAAAATAATTTGAGTAAGCAATAATCACTCTCTTAATCAAATTAATTATAATTAAGGGATGAACAATAGCTTGATTAATCACTTGAACATAATTATCCCTTTTAAATAGTAAGATCACTTAAGAAATATGATTGGAGATATTTTTTCTTATTTCCTTCCTAGGTAGCCTTTACCTTTGAAAATTAAATTAATTAATGGCTTAATAGAATGATTAGTTGATTAATCAAGTGATTAGATCTTCAAAATGAAGGAATCAAATCCTAGTGGAATGATTGAATGATTTTGGGATTAGGATTGCGGCCTTGCCCTTGATCCTATCCCCTAAGTTAATTTTATCATTGAAATCAAAAGATAACTAAAGAATTTAATCAATTCATTAATGACCTAATGAAATCAAAATTAAATGTCAATTCACCCAACCTAAACAACCTTTAATTGGTATTGGGTAGCTCCTTGGGTGTTCAATAATCGAAGGTGAGATATAATGAAATTATGATTGACTCACATGTGTGAGAAAATCATCAGAGTAATTAAGTGAGATCCCTTAAGTTTAATTAACTATTAATCATAAGCCAATTGCATTTGGACCCTTTCATTTCTTAGGAGCATTGCAAATTTAATTTTCATGTGGTTGCATATCATATTGGCTTATTATTAATTAGTTAATTAACTTAAGGTGATATAGGTAAGGTATAATTAATGGATTTAATTCATACCTTAAGCTAATCAAAACATAAAAATCAACCTAATTATTCTAAAATTAAACCAATCCAATTCACACATGGGAGAATGGGTTAGGATTAGCAAACCTTTCTCATATTTCCTAAATCAAATCAAATTCAAAAAAATATCCTTAAAGAATTTTGATTCATTTTAAATTATCTTATTTTATTTGATTGTCCTTAAAAAGTAATTAAGGTGAATGAAATCTTGTGCTTACATCCCTTTATTTATTTCCAATCATTTTAAATATTGTTGGCCATAGGAAATCATGCATTCACTTCTTTTAAAAAAAATAATTAAATAAAATATTTCCTTTTATGTCAAATTGCATGTGTTGGCTAAAATTAAGAATAAGAGTGGCTATTATCACTATTAAAGCCAAAAATTATTTTCAAAATCTATAAATCAAAGATTATAACTGAAGTGATGCTAGTTATAAATATTTATAAGCTTGCATGTGATGATATCATAAGATGTGTATTATGAAGTTTTTTTTCCTTCTCTTAATATGGATTCACATAGGATTTGCAAGTGTATAGTTTATTTGAAAAGAACGCAACACTTGCCTAAATCTATTCCTATGCATCTCTATATTAAGACTTAGGAAGGATCTTCATATCATACATGTAAATCATACAACCAAATCAAACATAATCTCTTGCATGATTCTTTATCCATTTGGTTCTTTTTGTACATCTACATGTATCTAAGAAAAGTGGTATATCAGTCTAGATATCTCGGGGCTGCGAGGCTTTAAGTAGCCATAAGTAGGTCTTGTACTTTACGCCCCTGGTGTAAAAAATAATGGTGTCGTACTCACTTATAACTTTTATACATAAGGATGTGCATTTAGCTAATGGATAAAAAATCCATCTTTTCTACATAATAAAGACATGCATTAATAATTCAATTAACAAATGGAATATCCAAATTTTTAAATCACATCTCTTTGCATTCATCATCAAAGTATGCTAAGATTTGCATTGTATGTATAGGTATGCTTAGGATTATTCATATGCATAGTATAGATGATGGAAAGAAATGAGTGGGTGTGTGTGATGTGATAGTAATCCACCATAACTAATCCTAAGATGCCTTTCTAATTGAATAGGACTATTTAAAGAGAACCAAAACATAGGGCCAATTAAAATACATAGTAAACCATTCACTAAAGGAAATTCATTAATCAATCTACCTTAGAGGGAAGAAAGGGAACTCTCTTCTCTTTTCTTCTCTTCATAACATTTAGTCACTAAATGTAGGTTCATTCAAACCAAATCAAATCACCAACTAAAATTGACAAGTCAACTAAATCACTTGAAATGAAATCACCATCTAAATTGAAGCTTTCACACTTAAAAAATTTCAACCTTAAAGCCTTGCTAAGACATGCCACACAAGCCTTAAATGACACACATTTGGATAAGTCACCACTTATAGCTTTCGGTTAGGGTAGTGCATGGTTTGATGCTTAATTTTATTTTATGGTGAAATAGTTTAGACTGCATGTTAGGGTGTATGTGCATAGACTGGATGATAGGGCGATCTTAGCCTAATCATGTCTTCTACAGGAGATTGTGCTCAAGGGGCTACTATAATAAAAATAAAAAGAATATAAATGCTTTTTCTATGTAGGTTGCTTAGCCCCTAAGCATAGTCCAAATTAGGACAAGTGGACTTGGTTTCCCATATGTGGGGTACTAAGTCTAAATTATTCATATAACTGCTTGGGTTGTGTGGTATGTTTATGTAATCTTTATTTTGCAAGTTTTGTTAGATTTACCTTTCCCATTTTGATGTAAATTTTGCAATTATGATTTGGAATGAATGTCATGGGGGATTAAGATGAACATCATTACAAGATCAGGTCTTATGTACCATGTGATCCCTTTAGAGCAACCATATTCCAATCAAGCTAAAGGAAGAAAAAAAAAGAAGCAAATTGAAATGAGAATAAAAATGAAGAAATGAAGAATGAATACCCTCATAACATGAATTCCTTTTAATTGTAATTATTCATTTATAATCTGGGTTGTATAAGGGTTGAGCTCGGCTACCCATTTCCCTTTTTCAGGTTGTGCGATGGCACCTGACAACAACAGTCTCTTATTCTTTTGTGCTAATTTTATAAATTGATTGACATTATGTTTCTGATTGCGTAATTAGGATGACATGATGTTCCTACTTTCTTAATTATTTGATGATTGTCAAATGGCTTGGATGAGATTTGGCTCTTAGGAAAAAATAAATTTTTAATCCAAGTAATCAATTTAAAATTAAACTAAATAATTCATAACCTCACCTAATGACTATGACATAAATCAAGATAATAAAAAAATTTAGCAACCCCGTAGGTGGATGTTGTATGTCTCATATCATGCATAAATCATATTATCTCACTCTTGCCAATGAAGGGCTTTCACCTTTGCCAAAGAAAATGGCTTGCCTTTTGAGAGCCATGGTGGAAACACACCTGCTTCTTTTTGATTTTAGTCCATAACTGAGTTTCTCATGCATTAGGCATATAAAATCCCATAGTCAGTGTCAAATAAAGATGTCCAAAAATCAAAATAAAACTTGACAAAATTTGCATTAGATTTAGGTCACTATTCTTGCCCTTCATAATCTAGGCTCCAAGGGAGTGAGTTTAAGGGCTTAGTTTTCCTTTTAAGCAAATAATAGCCTAACCATCTTACAAAGCATATGATTTGCCTACAGGTATTTAAAATCATAGGAGGAGTTAGTTGGCGGCCACCCCAGGCGATTATAAGTCCAACAATCAGGTAGTTTATCCTCTCTTATGGAGGTAAACTATATACCCACTTTTACCTTAGATTTAGGTCTTGGCTTTGCCAATGCTCCCTAGATTTAAGATCTGAGGTCACTGTTTCCCTTTGGGGCTACAAGCATAAATCTTCATCTCTTAGGGATTTCTACAATCTTGTATTGTGGAATTATAAGACCTAAATTTTTAATAAAAATTCAACTCAAACATATAATTCTCCTCAATTTCAAAAATATAAAGCCCACCTAGTATCATGCGCATCACCTACTTGTCTCTCTTTGGTTTCGATAATAACTCTCTCCTTTTGACCAATCCCACTTGATTTTCTAAAAATTACCAATTTATTGATAGTCCTATCTTTGAAATCTTTGGAGATAATGATCATTTATCTTAATCAAGAGTATTCTTAAGGAATCTCATTCCTTAGGATGTAATTAACTATGGGGGCTTGCCTCCATAGGGAACTTAATGAACCAGACTTAAAATAAACCCTGCTTTACTTTTCCATGTAAAGTAGGGGAAAGATATTTGGTACATTCGAAGACCCATCATACCTTAGGAGTCCTCATTAGGTGATTAGGTCCATTATAGGATAATAACTTCTATCTCGAGATAGTATTTTATTCCTTAATGTCATACCCGATCACCCTAATGAGTACATCTGCAGATCTAGTGTGTCCCCTCACATAAACACTCATGAAATCTCTCAAACACAAAATATAAACACCACAATTCTTTAATGCGTGGCCTGGATGCGTTAGGCTCTTAGGATAAAAATAAATTTTCTACCTAACAAATCACTCATAATTAAATTCTAAATAACTCATAACCTCACTGTAAAGTCTACGATATAAATCAAGATTAATAAAAGTTTTGTAACCTCTTAGTTGTATGGTTGTATGTCTCACATTATACATATCATCATGAATCACTCTTGCAAAATGAGGGCCTCTATCCTTACACGCATAGGGATCGCTTGACTTGTAAGAGCAACCCCTACCAACAGAGTTTCATCCTCTCTCTTCTGATTTGGAAAATAATCTACTTCATCATGCATCTAGGCATATAAGAATCCAAAAGCCTTTGTCTAAAGTATCGTGTCAAAAATGAAATAAAATTTGAAAATATTTTGCATTTGTAGATTAAGTCATATGCTCATACCACTCATGCTATATTCTCTTAGGGAGTGGGTTTAGGACTTTGTCTCTTTCAAATTAAATAATTGGCCTAGCTATCTTGCAATTCATAAGACCAGACTATATGGTTTTAAAATCATTGGAGGAGTTAGCTGGCGGCCACTCTAGGCGGTTATAAGTCCAGAAGTCAAATATTTTATTCTCTCTTCTGGAGGTAAGCCCTTATGCCCAACCGCCACTTAGATTTAGGTTGTGCTTTAGCTCGTACTAAAGCTCCCTTCATTTAAGATTTGAAGTACCTATTTCCTTTAGACTACAAGCATAAATCCACATCTTTTAAGCATTTCCACAACCTTGTGTTGATGGATTTTAAGCCCTACCAATCTAATAAAAATTTAACTCAAATAAATAAATCTCTTTACTTTCAAATATATAAAGCCCAATTATAGGATAGATTGGAATGTTCACTAGGCTTCCTAGTATTACGAGCATTCCTTTTTTATTCCTTTTGGATTCTAAAATAAGTTTTCTCCTTGAACTTTCCAAATTTATTTTCCAAATATATCCAATCCTTTGATAGTCTAACCATGAAATCTTTGGAGATGATAATTATCTACTTTAATCAAGAGTATTCTTAGGGATTTTCATTCCCTAAGAAGTAAACTTTAGAACCCAGTTTAACATAAACCTTATTTTATTTATTCATATAAAGCAGGAGAAAAATCTCTGGTATATTTGAAGACCCATCATGCCTTAGGAGTCCTTATTAGGTGATTAGGTCCATTGAAGGGTGATGCTTCTATCTTTGAGATAGTACTTCATACCTCAATATTGTACCCAATCACTTTGATAAATACCCGCTTCAATTTTCATTCCCTAACATCTATTTTTCAAGTGTAATTAGATTTACTTTTCATAGAAATGTAATTTTGCATTAGGAATTAAGATTAATGCTATGGGGATTTGGATGAGCAGTGGCTTGAAGGCTTAGTCCTAGGGTTCCTTGTGATGCCTTGGAGCAAATCAAGAAGAAAGGAAAGAAAGATGAAAAAAATGAAGAATGAAGACCCCCAATATCATCTAATTTAATTTCAATTATAATTTTTATTTTATAATCAGGGTTGTATAAGGGTAGAGCCCAGCTACCCAATGTTCACTTTTTCGGGATGTACGGCAGTACCAGGCTGCACCGACCTTTTATTCTTTTACGGTAGTCTATAAAGTGATTGTTGTTATGTTTACTTTGTGCACTAGAACAACATGATTTTCATAGTTTCTTCATGATTGATGTTTGAATGTGTGGCTTGGATGCGGTAGACTCTTAGAGAAAAAATAATGTTTCTACCTAATTAATAACTCATAATTAAATTTTAAAATAATTTTCAACCTTACTTTAAAGCTTAGGATATAATCAAGATAACTAAAGATTTAACAACCTCTTGGCTATATATTGTATGTCTTATGTCATGCATGTCATATTATGTCACTATTGAATTATGAGGGCCTCCATTCTTGCACTTTAGAGATCACATCCCTTATGGTAGAGACTTACCCTTATTTTCACTTTATTTGGCTAATAATTAAATTTTATCATGTATTTAGGCATAAAATATCCCAAAGCATGTGTCCAAAATATTATGTCAAACTGATATAAAATTTAAAAATATTTTGCATTTAGACTAAATCATATGCTCATACCAAACATGATATAGTCTCTTAGAGAGTGTGTTTATGACTCTAGTCTCTTTTCAATTAAATAATAGCTTAAACCATCTTCCAATTATGTAACATTGACCTACATGCATTTAAAGTGTAGGAGGTGTTTGCAGGCGGCCACTCTAGGTGGATGTAAGTCCAGAAGAGTCGAATGATTTATTCTCTTTTGTGGAGGTAAACCTTTATGTCTCCCTTTCGCTTAGATTTAGGCCGTGCTTCTAGCTTATGCCAAAGCTTCTTATATTAGGATCCGAGGTTGTTTGTTTCATTCAGGCTATAAGCATAAATCCTCACCTCTTAGGTATTTTCACAATCTTGTGTTAATGGAATATAAGCCTTAGCAGTCTAATAAAATTTCTCTTTCAAACATATAAAGCATCATTATATGATAGATTGGAGTGCTCATTAGGCTTCCTAGTATCATGAGCACTCCCTACTTATCCTCCTTTAAATTCTGATAATAAGTCTTCCTAATTGAACATTCCCACTTGATCTTCCAAAATATCCAATCCTTTGATAGTCTAACTTTGAAATCTTTGGAGATAATTGATTGAATACTTTAATCAAGAGTATTCTTAGAAAATTTCCATATGGAAGCTTGCTTCCATAGTGAACTAAAGAACCCAGCATAAAATAAACCCATGCTTTACCTTCCCATGTAAAGTAGGAAAGAGATCTCTGGTATGTACGAAAACTCATTTGCTTAAGAAGTGCTTATTAGTTGATTAGGTCCATTGTAGGGCGATGTTTCTATCTTTCAAGATAATACATCATACCCCAATGTCATACTCCCTATGATCTACGTGGTGTCCACCCAACATCCAAAATAAAACACCATAAATGGACATACAAGCTTGCTAGATTTAGTTCAAATGAAACAAAAGAATCTAAAAATGGAGCAATAAAGGCTGATATATAGCTATTCAAAGCCTAATACACATTAATACATAACAACAATACACTAGTTACATAGAACATTTTAAAAACATACTATCTAGTATACACAACATATAATAATACATTTTAATACACAATATGACTACTTCAACAAAAATAAATTCTATAATACAATTCATAATTTATACAAATTTAATATTTCATCATACATGTTTAGGTTTATAAATAAGAAAGGTATATGCAAATTCTTTCATAAAAATGTTCTTTATAGATTGCTAACAACCTCTTTCAAATACTTACAAACAAACATGCCACAAACAACAATATTATTCTAAATCAATGGGACAGGAATATTATCGATAGCCCACGTGTCTGGATCACTATCAAAGGAACCTTTGGTTTCATTAAAAATAATTGAAGTTGCACATAAACATAAGTTAATTCTATTATAAATGCGAACAATTTTAAATTAAATATAATACTAGTAATCATGTTTAAATTGAACTCATTAACTCATGAAGAATGATCTTATACAGTGAATTAGGAAATGAGTCAAAAAAGAGCCACATAGTAGCTTTTATTTCACCCTTGTAAAGAGTCCAGTGTTTGCTATTTACAATTAGGAGGACAATGTAATACACTTGAGCCACACTGATTTAACGAACATACTGTATAAATATCTTGCATTCTTGATCAAAAACCATGTCTATCATAACTCCAAGAAAATAAAGTTATAAGATAATTATAATTATATGATGCTATGGTTTTTTTTGTTTTTTTAGATGTGTTGTGTAGACACCACGCAAATCGTAGGGGGTACTTATTGAAGTGATTGGGTGTGACATTGAGGTATGATGTACTATCTTGAAAGATAGAAACATCATCCTACAATGGACCTAATCACTTAATAAGGACTCCTAAAATATTGTGGGTCTTCGTATGTACCAGAGATTTTTCCCTACTTTGTATGAAAAAGTAAAGCAGGGTTTATTTTATACCAAGTTCTTAAGTTTCCTTTGGAGACAAGTCTCCATAGTTAATTACATCATAGAAATGGGATTTCTTAAGAATACTATCATTTAAAGTAGTTAATTATTGTCTCCAAAGATTTCAAAGATAAGACTATCAATGAATTGATTATTTTGGGTAATCAAGTGGGGCTGTTCAATTGGAAGACTTATTTTGGGATCCAAAGGAGAATAAGTAGGAAATGCTCATGATACTAGGAAGTGTAGTGAGCACTCCAGCCTATCATATGGTAAGAATTTATATGTTTGAATGTGAGAGGATTTATTTTGAGTTGCAATTTTATTAGATTGTCAGGGCTTATAATACACCAACACAAGATTGTAAAAATGCATAAGAGGTAAGAATTTATGCTCATAGCCCGAATGAAATAAGCAACATTAGATCCTAAATTTAGGGAGTTTTAACATAAGTTAAAGCATGACCTAAATCTAAGTGAAAGGGGACATGAGGTTTACCTCTATAAGAGAGAATAAATTGTCTGACTCTTCTGAACTTACAACTGCCTAGAGTGGTTGACAGCTAACACCTCATATACTTTAAATCCATGTAAGCTGGTCTTATGAAATTGCAAGATGGTTTAAGTTATTATTTAATTTGGAAGAGACTAGAGTCCTAAACTCACTCCCTAAGAGACTAGATCATGTTTGGTATGAGCATATGACTTAGTCTAAAAATGCAAAATGTTCTCAAATTTTATATTATTTTGAGACATTCATTTGGACAAAAGCTTTAAGATTTCTTATGCTTAAATGCATGATGAAATTTGGTTATTAGCCAAATCAAAAGAGAAAGAGGGTGAAGCTCCATCATAAGGGGTTGCTCTCATAGGTCAAGTGGTCCCTAAATTGCAAGAATATAGGCCCTCATTTTACAAGAGTGATTCAATATGACATGGATGATGTGAAACATACAACATACAACTAAGGGGTTACTAAATATTTAATTATGTCAATTACAACTTAAGCTTTAAGATGAGGTTGTGTGTTAATTTGAAATTTAATTATGAGTTATTAATCGGGTAGAAAAATTAACTTTTTTTCTAAGAGCCTACCGCATCCAGGCCACACAATCTGATAAAATTAAGCCAACACATGCAATTTTACATAAGCAAATTTTATTTAATTCATTTGAATTTGAAAATATGAATACACGAGATCACATGACATACAATATTAAAAGTAACTGAAAAGGAATAACTAAATATAATCACATGATTCATTCAACTATACTAATTCCTAAGGACCATCACATTAAATAAAATTACTTAAAGAAAACCAAAGCTTCTTATTAATTAGATTTTTTTAGATTTTGATTGGACTTAAAGAGAAGAGATCATTTGCTATTTTCCATCCCATTCCTATGTTGGTAATCTTAATTTGTTTAAGAAAAGATAATTAATTGTCTTTTATGATTTAATTAAGTTGAATCATTAAACAATCTACTAAATTACCCTTTAGATGCTTCTTTATTTTAATTAATCAATTAATCATGACCCATAAATGACATGAACATGAGGGAAATAAAGTTTCAATGCTTCTAAAGGACCTAATGCAATTGGCTCATGATTAGAGATTAATTAAGTTAAATAATCTAATTAAGTACTTTTATGATTTTCCCAAACTTATAGGCTAATCATAATTTCCTTAAGGGTCTTTATGTTATTGAATACATAAAGTGGAACCCATAATTTAAACGTTGATTATTTGAAGTGATTATAAATTTAATTTGATTTGATTTAGCCATTAATTAATTACTTAATTTTTTAATTAAGCGATGTATTAATTAATACTCTTTTAATGAAATGAATTAGGAAAAGTAATTAGGAAGGGGGTCTTAACCACTCAACCTCATCACCCCAGTGTTAATTAATGTTAGATGAACTTTAATTAATTAAATTTTACTATTTAAAACTTTAATTAATCATTAAATTGATTAAGAGAGTAATTAGGATTTCAATTCCAAATTTTCTTAATTACATAGCTAATAAATCCCAAGAAAATTATGGGAGGTAGAGGTCATCCCACTAAATCAACATGCCAAGTTTGAGATAATTGCCCAAGTAATTAGGGCTAAATTAAATTAATTAAAAATAATCAAACCCTAATTAAGAATTAATCACTATTCAAAATCAAATGAAATCATTTTTATTAAATTCTCCTCTATTTAACCTTTCAAAAATATATTTATTTCCATTTTTTATATTTTTCTATAATCTATTATGATTTTAGGAAGTTTCAGCCAATTAAAACACATTTTTAAGCCCAACTAACCCCTGATCCCGTCGACGCCATGCAAGCGGCTGACATGACAGTGCTTTCCACATGGTACTGCGGGATTAGCCACTTTAACAGTCCGACGTGGCGTTGACATGGTAGCAGCGGCTACGCATTCATCCATGCTGTTAGATCTAAGATCGGATGGTGGGGATTAATCTCGTGGTTCCTATAGGATTAGATCGAATTAAATCTAATGGATTAATCACGATAATTCATTCCAATCATGTAGATGGATGGATGAATGATCTTTCATCCCCCAAGCAATGGAAGACGGACACCGTTTGCCCTTCCCCACTTGACCTGAGCTCTTCAAAGCTAGTAGAGGCTCAGGATCGATCCCAAAATGTTCACGGAGGAGATCTAAAGGGATCATACTGTGGGATTTACACAAAATCACACTTTCCTTCACAAAGGCTCAAAAAATTTTGAGAAATTGATAGTTTTCCAAAATTTACCTCAGAGCTTAGGACTGGTGGTTAATCAACCGAGGTAGATTCATCTTGAATAGATGAAACCCTGTTGAGAAGCTCGAACCTTGCCTCCTCACCATTTGCTCCAGGAATCAAACACCACCAAAATCCTTACTGGAGTTAGGCTTGAAGTGGTCTTCGCTACTTGAATCGATCGAGAATTGATTTGTTTCTCCTCGTCGGAGCTTGTTGAAGGTGTAGGTAAAGTTAATTTAAAAACTATGGAGTTTGGAAGAGGTTGGATGAAGATTGGCTCTGTCCTATTTTGGGCTTGGTCTTTCCGATGATGGGGAGGCTCAAGAAGCTTGAGAAAACACTTTGGGAGTTCATCTCACTCTCTCATGCTCTAGGGAAACTTTGAATGCGATTTTGAATTGAATGGGGAGGGTTATACTCTCCTCCCCATCCAAACTGATGGTTTGGATTAATTCTACCATGGGTAGACGTCCGGTAAGCCCAGGCGGCCGTTGGTGGTAGGGAATTAGTGAGGTGGCTCAGTTTGAGTGGTAAAGTGAGGGGAGTGGGCTGGTAAAGGCTGAGGTGGTTTGTCCTTGGTTTCCAAGTGTTCCAATGGGAAGAAATGTGTAAGCTCACCTCCACTTGGCTCATGGTTGTCCCAAACCAGCTTTGGCTTAGGTGAGCTAGTGGTCCTCGTGTCCATTTGGAGCTTAGGGTGGCTGTCAAGGGTAAGAGAGTGAATTTGACCAATTAAGAATGGGTTTTTTTTCTCATTTGGAAGGCTTTACTCACTAGATAATGGGTCAATTCGGGTTGGATTTGATTTGGGCTGACCCAAGGATGGGTCATGCCAAGTTTGAGTGGATTTGAGCTTAATTTGGATGGGTTTGGATCAATTTGACCCATATAGGTCAAATTGGGTCAAGCCATGGGTTGAGATAAGTTCAAATGATAATTTATGATGTTTAGGAGCAATTGGCTTGGTTTGGTTTGCATTAGATTTAAATTTGACTCATATGGGTTATGGGTCAAATGGGCTAAGTTGACCAATTTGGTCAAATTAGTCAAATTGGCTTGGGTTAGGTGTCAGTTTAGGTTCAATTGATTTTTTGAAGATAATTGTAGGCTTTGATTTCAATTATTTTGGATTTATGAATGGTTTAGACCAGTTTGACCCTTTAGGTCAATTTGGGCTAAATGGGTCAATTGGGTTGATTTTGTCAAATTGGGTTTAACCAAGGGTTTGACCTTATTCAATAATTAATTTGTAATGGATTTGAGTCATTGGTTGTAATCAAATTGGAATAAAATTTGATTTGACCCAATTTGGCCTTTAAGGTCAATTTAGGTCAACTTGGGTCAAGAGGCCAATTAGACTTGATTTGACTCAATTAATAGTCAAGTCATGTTCAAGGATCAATTTGGAGTTGGTATGAATCATTAGTTGCAATCAATTTGATGTAAAATGGAGTTTGGTTCAGTTTGGCTTATCTAGGCTAATTGGGTCAACTTGATCAAATGACCAAATTGACTTGGCTTGAACCAATTGATTATAATTGATCGATCAAGGGTGATCAATGATCATTGTAGGAGATTTTGGATAGGTTTGTTCAACCCAATTTGGGTTGGATTGGAGTTTGGTTCAAATGGGTCATTTAAGTCACTTTGGGTCAAGTGAGCCTAATGGGTCAATTGGCTTAATTGGATTGATTTGATGGCAATTAGGTTATCCAAGATGATCAACCATCATCATGGAAAGGGTTTGAGGGGTTGATCCAATCTAATTTGGGTTGTATTAGAGTTTGGTTCAATTTGGTCAAATTGGTCACTTTAGGTCATGTGGACAATTAGGCTAATTAAATTGGATTTGGTTTAATTTGGGTTTAATTGAGTTTGATGATTGATTTGCTATTGATTCATGACTTTGATTGCAATTGATTTGGGTTTAATTGGATTTTAGCTCATTTGGACATTTTGGGTTTAAATGGGCTAGCTTGGGTTGGTTGAATTGATTTTGATCAATGGGCTTGATTGTAGCATTTGGAAGAGTTTGAGATGATGACTTGAATGGTTTGAGAAAATCAATTGAGTTTAATTTGATTGAGGTAGGTTTGGGGCCAAATCCATAGGATTGAATCATAGGGTTAAGATGGGTTTGATTTTGGCTTGGAGTTTGCATATGAGATTGGATTCAATTGGTGTTGGTTTGATTTGAGGTTTGGTTTTGGCTAAGGAGGCAAGTATAAGCTTGGTTTAGGTCATAGGATGGGTAGGTTTTCTAAGGTCCTAAGGCATAGCCTAAATCTATGGCAAGTCCTCCTAAGTCTCTAGGTTTGGGTTAAGTATTCGCTTAGGCCCTAGAAGTGTCTTATGACTAAGAAAGTGTTAGTGTCTAGGAGACTCTTAGATCTAAGATAAGAAGATTAAATCCTCACTCCAAAAGTGGGCTCAACAGATGCTATATAGATAAAGTGTATGTTTATATGTGCTTACTCAATTCGAGCATGATATGCATAAGAAGGGCTTGTATAATGAATGATGTGAGACATATTTCTTCGACATCAGGAAAGCGTAGGAATCTACATGCAAGTCGCTAGCTCCTGGTCTGTCAAAAGATCATCGATTTGACCCCTAGTTATAATAATATTACCAGCTTCATTATTGTGTCTCTCATGGATCAAAATAACATAAGCATGTATCCAACTTAAACCATAAGCAAAGCAATGAAAGTAAATTATGTGGCCTACTTCCCTATGTAGAAGTGAAGATAATCATCAATGAAATTCCTAATGTATTCTATAATTAAAGGTTTTACAATGTATTATGTTATAGATGCGACAGGTTTTAGTTACATTTAGAAGATATCAAGATACATGAATAGAGGGAAAAATAGATTAAAATAAGAATCATAAGTATTAAATATTTCATATATAACTTTATGCACAACAACTATGTATTGTAGTGTATAAAGATTATTGTCAATATAGAATAACTACATATGGCTTATTAATGAGAAATTATTGCATATGGTTTAAAGTTAATATACAAAATCTATGTATTATTATGTATATGGGTTATAATCAATATACAATAAATGCATAGTGCACAATAGTTATGCATTGTTGTGTATTTAACTTATGTAAATACACAAAAATTAGATTTATAAGATAATACATAATAACTATGTATTGATGTTATAGCTTAGAACTAATGCACAATAACTTTGTAAAGTGAACTGCTATTGTGTATAAGGCAATACATAGCACCTATGTATTACTGTATCTTTGGCTTATGATCAATACATAAAAGCTATGTTAAAATTGATGGTTGTTACATATAAGCTGTGAACTGCTACATATTGATGTGTATTTCCTACACAATAGTACATAACATATGTGTATTTCTGGATAAACAAAACAAACATTTGTTATGTCCTATTGCATATTATCATCTACAAATTGTTGACCTAATTTTTTTTTGAGATTAACATCATTCATAATCATAGTAATTAGGATTCCTAATCTTATATTAAGAGTTTCTTAATTAGGCACTTAGGACACTACATTTAATGACTAAGTGAACAAATCAAAATAGAATACTACATCAAATCAAACATTAAGCTTGAAACTAAAATCAAATTTAAAATCAAATCAAGCTCAATACTTAATGTGAAAGCCTAGGTCATCCTAGCGGACTCTTCTTGGACCTGACTGTGTATAAGGCAATACATAGTAACTTTGTAAAGTGAACAACTGCTGTGTATAAGGCAATACATAACACCTATGTATTACTGATCTTTAGCTTTTGATCAATACATAGAAGCTATGTTAAAGTTGATGGTTGTTACATATAAGCTGTGAACTGTCATGTATTGATGTGTATTTCCTACACAATAGTACATAACACATGTGTATTACTGTATAAAAAAATAAACATTTGTTATGTCTTATTGTGTATTGTTGTCTATAGATTGTTAACCTAAGATTAACATCATTCATAATCATAGTAATTAGGATTCCTAATCTTAGATTTGAAATTTTCTAATTATGCACTTAGGACACTACATTTAATGACTAAGTGAACAAATCAAAATAAAATAATACAAGAAATCTAACATTAAACTTGAAACTAAAATGAAATTTAAAATCAAATCAAGCTCAATACTCTAACGTGAAAGCTTAGGTCATCCTAGTGGACTCTTTTAAGACTTGACCTAACCTAATTGGATTAGATAAATTCATATCAAACCCAAATTCGATAGAGCTTAATAGATATCTAAATCAAACACATCCCAACTGAAATCTAAATCCAATTGAACTTAGATTGAAATAGTTGGGTTAATTAACCTAATTAAGTCTAACCTCACCTAAGTCCAAATAAGATCAAATAAAATTAAAATTAAATCAAATTAAGTAAAAGAAGTATATAATCAATGCATAAACACAAACAAACCAAAAATAAATCAAGATGGGACACAAAGTTTCAAATAAGTCATTTGACCTAGAGTTAACCAATGTGGGCTCACTAAGTCAAAATTCAACCAATCAAAATTTGGATAAATTAAATCACTCTGGAAGCTAAATATCATCAAATAAGTATGTTTGAATCTAAAACTAAATAAATATAAATTTAATGAGAATTTAAATGGGTTTATTTGGCCATTTAACCCAAATAGACTCAAATGAATCTAAATTAACCCAGTAAGCACAATTTGGGTCAATGTGGGCCTAAATTCAAAGTCCACTTCAAATAAAATGAAATCAATTGATATAATTCATTTCAAGCACTTAATAAAACACATCATGTTTTAGTTGATCTAATTTGATCAATTAACTCAACTAAACCCAATTTAATCCATTTGGACTAAATTAAGTTGAGTTTGAGTTAAAATCAAGATAAAATGAAATTGAGTGATTATAATCATTTCAAATGATCAATTAAATATAGCTAAACTTAAATTTAAATAAAAAATGGCCATTTAGGCTAAAGTAATTCAATTTGACCTATTTAGGTCAAAAGAATCAAACTTAGCTTAAACCACATTAAGCCCTCACCTTGCATAGATCAAACGACTTTTAAATTTTCTATTGAATAATCAACATTAATTGAAACTCAAATCAAAGATCAATTAACAAATAAAAAGAATACAATCAAATCACTCAAGTCATTTTAAATCTAAATGGCATCAAACTAAATGCAATCACAAAACTGACCAAATGAATCCAAGCTAACTCAAAGGTCACCTCAAACTTGATTAGATCTCATATCATTTGAGTCTAAATAAAATCTAATGGAGTCAAACAAAAAAAGAAAAAGAATAAGGAGAAAATTAAACTCATTTGACTATAATTAAAAGAAACATAGATGCTAACTTGTAATGGATCACACTCAACCAATCTCCATCATAATCGATATTCTAAGTCAAAGAAAATAACAAAATATATAAATGAAGCAATAAGCTCAAGTTTACAAGGAGATAGAAGGTAGGCAATCAAAGAAGTCAAAAATAAAATCTCTTAAAGCCTGATCTCTTTGCATATGGCTATCACATGGAGAAGGTGATCACCCATCACTCCCCTTTGTCTTCTTGATGATAGCTTGAGTTATTTGACCACCAATGCCTTAGTTGGTTGGCCACCACCACCTCCATTAATGAAGGCTTGACCAAGAACAAAAGTGGGAGGGAGGAGGGCTCCTTAATTGCATGATTAACAAAACATTCTAGAGGGAAGAGGGAGCGGAATCGAGCCTTTACCCTATTCTCCCACCACCGGCAAGTCAGAGATTGACCAAAGCCAATGGAAAAGGGGCGGGCTAATGTGAAATTTATAGATGAGCACCCCTATCACATAATAAACCATCCACACACCTTCACCATGATAAGAAGAGTTGAAACCACCAATTTTTTACTCCTCTCGACCTCCCTAATGCCAAGAAGCATCAAGCTCTGGCGAAGGGAGGTGGACATCGACGTTCTCGACAACTGGAGAGGAGGCAAGAGGGAATTTTCTTCGTAGAGATATGTCTCACACCCAGGATTATTTTTGATACGTTAATGCTATCAGACATGGGCTTCGACGAGGTAACCTTGAACTCCCACCACTGATTTTTATGCTTTGGTAGTTTAAGAAGTGTAGTCATGCAAAATTTGGATTTAAACCTATAGTTATGTTTCAATTTCAAGAATAAATATTTTAGAATAAAAAACACAAGAATTATGGCGAGAATCGTAGGAAATCAGAGCTTGGAGGGTGGCAATGGCGTTGGCCTCTCTCGATTCCCCATCCATGGGGAGGATCACTAGCAGTTGTCCAATCCTCTAAATAGAATAGATTGCTATGATTAAAATGTTAGATGAATTTAATTTAAACATTTAGATCACAGATTTGATTTGAACCATCCGATCTGATGGATGGTGATACCGTGACTTTTTTGCTCAAACTTGTGGATGTCACATGGACCAACAGTCGCCATGTGTAAAGGTTTGACCCATCGACGCATGGCAATCGAAAGTAAAGAAAATAAGGATTTTGTGAAATTAAATAAATGCTTAAAAGTGCATGAAACTTCAAAAAAATCATAAAAAATAAAACATTTATAAAAAAAATTACAATACTAAAATACTAATCAAATTGATCTAAAACTATTAGGGATTGAAATTGAGGTTAAAATACACTTACAATAAAAATTTCAAATCAAATTACTAAATGGATTAAGAGATGTTAAATTTCAAAGTTCAAATGCCCAATTTCATGAAATAATTAATTTAAAATTATAAAAAAATTATAAAATTCATCGAAATGGTATAAACCACTCTAATTAACATCAAACAACCTTAATCAAATTGATCTAAAACTTTTAGGGATTGAAGTGTAGTCATGCAAAATTTGGATTTAAACCTATAGTTATGTTTCAATTTCAAGAATAAATATTTTAGAATAAAAAACACAAGAATTATGGCGAGAATCGTAGGAAATCAGAGCTTGGAGGGCGGCAATGGCGTTGGCCCCTCTCGATTCCCCATCCATGGGGAGGATCACCTAGCAGTTGTCCAATCCTCTCTAAATAGAATAGATTGCTATGATTAAAATGTTAGATGAATTTAATTTAAACATTTAGATCACAGGATTTGATTTGAACCATCCGATCTCTGATCGGATGGTCAGGTCTATACCCGTGACTTTTTTTTGCTCAAACTTGTGGATGTCACATGGACCAACACGAAGCTGCCATGTGTAAAGGTTTGACCCATCAGCACTCCATGGCACTGACTGGGTAAGAAAATAAGGATTTTGTGAAATTAAATAAATGCTTAAAAAGTGCATGAAACTTCAAAAAAATCATAAAAAATAAAACATTTATAAAAAAAATTACAATACTAAAATACTAATCAAATTGATCTAAAACTTTTAGGGATTGAAATTGAGGTTAAAATACACTTACAATAAAAATTTCAAATCAAATTACTAAATGGATTAAGAGATGTTAAATTTCAAAGTTCAAATGCCCAATTTCATGAAATAATTAATTTAAAATTATAAAAAAATTATAAAATTCATCGAAATGGTATAAACCACTCTAATTAACATCAAACAACCTTAAGAAAATAATATAATCTTCTGAAGTTATATAAATCTAAAAAAATCATTTAAAATTTGGGTTTAATGAATCATTAAAATTAACATTAATTTAATTTATTAAAGCCAAACTCTAATGAATTAAAATAATCATGCCAAAATCATAAATACAATAATATTTAATCCCTCATTAACCTAACTCTAAATTAAATCAAGTAAACATCACATATTCTTCAATTGAAACTAAACTAAACTAAATATTAGACCAATCAAACATAAACTTGAACCTAATTAAATTAATGAAATTAAATTAAGTATCAATTAAATTTTAAATTAAACTTAACCTAGTAAACCTAAATCATCAAATCATTAAGTACATCATTAATGTAAACAAACATGAAATCAAAGTAAAAGCTTCAACAAAAAAATAGATCACAAACTTAGCTAACTATATGAAGCAAACCAACCTAATTAAATCTTAATTAAGCATTGAGCCTCAACCATATGAAATCACTTAAATTCAATAAGCAAAAAGACTAAACTGAGCCCTAATTAATCATCAAACTTTAAATCAAATAGATCAAATCATAATAAAATCAAATCAATTCAATATATAATCAAATTATGTTCAATTCAATCTATTTTAATTAGATGAACTAATTAATCATTAAACATACAAGTTTAATAATAAAATTAAACATAAAGTACCATTCAATGATATTAACCAAATTCTAATAAATAAATTAAATTAAGTGAAACTCTAAATGTGAACAATCAAATTTAATTGAACTCAAAATAAAAATTTAATTAACTTAACCTAAGCGAATCCATAAAATAATAAAACTTAACAAATCAAATCAATTAAATCAAATAATCCTCAAACTATAACTAATATATAAATCAAATCAAAAAATTCATTAAACCAAATGATCAAACTCCTAATTAGAATCTAAATAAAAAGTTGCTTTGAACCTTAATCAAATAAGAAGCTAATTAAACTGAAATATTTTAACTAAATTAGATCAAACTTAAATGAAAAGATGAAATCATTAAATTTAAATAACATTAAAATAATCTAATCAATATTAATCATATAAATTAAAATCTTAAATTGAAACCCAAGAGGAAAGAATTATATATTAATTCTAAGGATATTGAATTATCAAAATTTAATTAAGTCAAACATCTAATCCAAAATTAATTAATCAAAATATATGAAGTTAAATAAACTCAAACTTTAAAATCCAAATCAAATCAAACCAACATTAATAAAATCAAATCAATTTAGTTAAATCATTCAAATAAACTCAAATGGGATAATTAAGATACTTAAGTTCTTAGTTTGACCTTTAGAATAAATTTTCGCCTCAAGGTGAAAATTCCATTATATTAGGATTAGGATGTTGAATAGATTTGGTTCTATTCACAACAGAATTTATTCTACTCATCATCCTTTAAATCTAAACTTAACTTCAACACAAAAAATAAACCTAAAATTAGAATGAAATCCAAAATCAATTAAATTATTTAAATCAAAACCATCCAATGGCATAAACAAATAAATTCTAAATTCAAATGAAATTTAAAATGAAACAAAGCCTAGAACAGACTTGTGATACAAATCTTCTTCTTACACACTAGAATACTAGGTCATCAACCCTAGAATTAGGTTAGGCTCATGTGTTGATTGTGATGTAATTTTTTATTTTATTTTATTTTATTTTATTTTATTTGTGGTGTACTATTTTAGACTAGATGGCTATGATTGTTTGCTCGCTAGTCAGGATGTTAGGGGGTTCTTTTTAGGATAACACTATTTTTTGCAGGGGGAACTGTTCTTGAAAGGGACCGTTGTAAGCAATATAAAATAAATGATATTTGTTTGCAGGTGCTACTTATGTCCTTAAGCACAGTCTAATAGGATAGAGGGCCATGGCAATCACTGATGCTAAGCATGTATATTTAAAATATAAACTGCTGGTGTGCTGTATATTTTTCCTAAGTTTTGCAAGATTTAGAATTTTATTTTGGAATTTTAAAATATAATTTTAGCCTAGAAATAGGTTAGGATCTATGGGATTTGGGATAAACAAGAGCTGATTGTACCTATTTGATGGTCCCCAGTGGAGCCTAAGGAGGTCCCTGAAGAAGGTGAAGATCCTGAAGTTGATAAAGACCCCATAGATCTAACATTTAGTTTTAGGCCAGGCTGTATAAGGCTAGAGCTTGGCTACCGACTTTCTTTTCTTTTTCTAGCGTTTATAGGAGTACCCAACTGCACCGGCCTATTTTATTTATTTAAATTTAACTTAATTTATTTTGAGGTACACAGTAGAACTACGTGCTTTTCATAGGTTTATTTTTATTATTGATGACTTTTATGAAAAAACCTTGAATACATTAGGCACTTAGGAAAACTAAATTTTCTATCCCAATTAATAATTTTAATTAAATTTTAATCAACTCATAACCTTACTCTAAAGCCTATAATCTTAATAAAGAAATAAAAGATTTAGTAACCCCTTAGCTGAATGGTTGTATGTTTCGGCATCATGCATACATATTATTTCACTCTTACAAGTAGGAGGTCTCCATTCTTGCACGATAAAGGGCATGCTTGACCTGTTAGAGTAGTCTCTTGTAGCAGAGAACACCTCTTCTCTTTGATTTGGCCCATAAATAATTTTAATTATGCATTTATGCATAAATCCTCCCTAGCCTAAGTCTAAAGTTGATGAGTCAAAAGCAATAACAAATTATAAATTTTATTACATTAGTCTAGGTCATGAATTGCATACCACCTATCATCTAGTCACTTAGAGAGTGAGTTTAAGATTTTAGAATCTTTCTTAACTAACAATTACCTAGCCATCTTGCAATTGCATAAGACTGACCTTCATAATTTCAAATCGTTTATGTGGTATTAGCTGGCAACCCATTCTAGGCTAGAAGTAGGTCCAAAAGAGCTGGGATATGTATCTTTTCTCAAATGAAGAAAAGAACTAATAATTCCCAAATTCATAAAATTATATTAGGTTGAGTTTCTGACTTATGTTAGAAATATTTTTTTCACCTAGGTCATGAAGCATCTTATTGAAATAAGTCTTCAACTCCTAGTCATTTCCACAGTCTTGTGCTGTCATAATATAAGTCTTAGATTTTTAATAAAATACTAACTCAAAACTTCAATAATCTCAATATCAAAAATGTAAATCCAAATAATAGGATAGTTAAAATGCTTATTGGGTTTCTTAGTATCCAAAAGCATTTCCTACTCAATCCCAATTGGCTTTCGAAAAGACTCTTCCCCCTTAAAGCGTTCCCACTTGAATTTCTAAATTAACCATCCTTTTAGTACAAACTTTTAAATTCATAGAGATGTGTTGACCTCACTTTTGGAGTGAGGATTCAATCTCCTCTTCTTGGACTTAGGGGTCATCTAGATATTGAGATTTTCTTAGTCATAAGACACTTCTAGCAATTAGGTGAACACTTACCTAGAGACTTAGAAGGGTTAACCATAGGATTAGGCTATGCCTTAAGGATTAGGATGACCTTCCTATCTCATGACTTAAACCCAACCTATGTCCACCCTCTTAAGCCATAACCAAATTCAATTCATATTAAATCCAAATCCAAACCCAAGTCAAATGATTGGAATCTATAATTAAATATAAACTCAAAATCCTTCTTTGGCCACATGATTTATTCCATGGATTAGCCAAATTTCAATCCAAATCAAGCCAAATTCAATTGATTTTCACATGAGCAATTCATATTTTCAGTTATCTTCCCAAATATTAATCAAATGAATGATATCTGCAATGATATAAATACCATGCCATAATCAAATTCAAATCAAAATCCTTCCTAAGCCATATAAACCAATCCCATGGACTTAGCTAAATTCCCATTCAATTTAAACCAAATTCAATTGATTTTCTCATGAGTAAATTATTCCTTCAATCATCATTCCAAATATAAGTCAAGCCTACAATCATCAAGCCAAACCAACATCAGCCCAAGTCAAACCTAACCTAACCCCTTTGACTTGAAATATTCAAATGAACCAAAACTTATTTGAACCCAAACCAATTGCAATCAAATTTATATATCAATCCCAAATCCATATATAAACTCAACTAAACTTAACTCAAACCAAAATCAACTCAACTAAGCCCAATTGGTCTACTTGACCCAAAGTGACCAATTTGACCAATTTGAGCCAAAATCCAATCAAACCCAAATTGGGTTGAATCAACTTAACCAAAACCTTTTATGATGATTGTTGATCACCCTAGGATGATCAATTATCATAAATTGGGTCAAACCAAATCAACTTGGTCATTTGACCAAGTCAACCCTCTTAACCCATATGAACCCAAACTAGTGAAATCTTAACCCAAGCTAAATTAGTTGAAGTCATTGATTCACACCAACATATGATTAATGATTGAACATGACTTGACCCTCCAAACCTATCCCAACCTTTGACCTAAGTTGACCCAATTTATCTTAAAAGACTAAATTAAGTCAAATCAAGATCTAACCCAAATTGATTGCAACCAATGGCTCAAGTTCATTCCAATCTGATTATTGAACTTGACCAAAGCCATAATTGAATCCAATTGACCAATTGGTCAACCTAACCCATTTAGCCAAAATTGACCTAAAGGGTCAATTTGGCCTAAATCCAAATCAAATCCAAATTGATTCAAACCAAAGCCTACAATCATCTTCAATGAACCAATTGAACATGAATCAACCCATAACCCAAGCTAATTTGGTTAATTTGGTCAACTTGACCCATTTGACCTACATGAATCCAAATAAGCCAAAATCAAACCTATGGTAAATTGATTTAAACCAATTGAGCCAAAACACTTCAAATCATCATTTGAACTTGTCCCAAGCCTTGATTTGACCCAATTTGACTAATTGGTCAACCAAACCCAACCTAGCCTAATTTGACCTATAAGGGTCAAATTGAGCCAAATCCCTTTGAACCAAGCTATGACCCATTAAAACCTGACCCAACCCTTCTCAAACACACCTTGGGTTAGCCCCAAATCAGTCCAACCTAAATTGGGCTCAACCCAAGGAAAATCTCCCTAGGATTCTCCTCCCCACATGGGATTTTTCCAAAATTAGCAAAGTCCACTCCCCTCTTTTCCCTTAGCATCCATCAAGCACCCAAATGAGGGTCTAACCTACTCACCTAGCCCAACCCATGTGGGCTAGGTTGGCCTTGGACCAAAGGGAGGTGAGTTAACTCACTTCCTTCACTAGTCATGGATCTAAGGGAAGCGGCCACAGAAACCAAGCACCAACCCAATCGAGCCATGTGGAGGTGACACCGATAACTCTGGTGCCCTGATGGTAGTTCATTGGCCGAAATCGAGGGGTTGATCTTGTCCATCCAATCATTTTTATCCTAATTCAACACAAACACCTTCAGAAACCCCCTAGAGCACATTTTGAAACTCCCAGAGATTCCCTAGAGCATTCCAAGCTTCCATAATTTTGGATTTCGCTATTCTGAAATAATGCATCCATCGTTCCATCCCAACTCCACCAATACTCAACCAAATCCAAATTCCTCTTACCCACACATTCCCCACACCTCATCAAGCAAGAACGAATCGCGTCCCGAGCTTCCTGACCAACGGAGGTAGGAGTTCAATTAACATCAAGCTCCAAATTGATGGATCTTAGTAAATTGAGTGAACGGGAAGGAATTGGCTTGTGTGTTGCTTGATGAGGCTTCATCTCCACTAGACGAAGCTTCCTCAATCAAATTCATCATCGATCTTGAGCTCCGGTGAGGTAATTCCATTAAAACTGAGATTTGGAAAATTTTGTTGGAGCTTTGTGAAGAAAATGAGAATGCCATGTGATCTTGACTGTTGGATCTCTTTGGATCCTTCGTGCGAAGGTGTGGGATCCATTTGGAGTAGATATGAGCTCGAGTGAGCTCGGATCGAGCAAGGAATGGCGAATGGTGTCCGCCTCTCATCGCTCGAGGGATGATTGATCACGCACAATTCATTTGTTTGATCAAAATGGATGATCATGATTAAATCTGTTAGATTATTTGATTAAATCCTATTAAAAATGTGGGGTTAATCCTGGCCATCAGATCTTATATTGGACGGTAGATAAGAAAGTGCATCCACCGCTGTCACATAGGTGCCCATCGAATGATTTTAAGCGACCAATTCTGTGGCGCCATGTGGAAATTGCGCCACGTGGCGCCGATGAGATTAGCTTAATTATTTCTTATGGATGAAACTTTCAAAATTCATAACAAATCATGAGAATAAACATCATTTTCAAAATAAAACTAATATTTTATTTAGTTTTTGGGATATCCACAACCAAAGAATAGACTTTCAACATACCTTTTTAACTGATGATACCAAAAGGATGAATTTTAGTAGGAATGGATTTCCTACAATAACATACTATTCAATTTACTGATTCCACTATACGAATTAATTCTTCTATTATCCCACGTCACCATAGTTAACTTTCATAGTTATATTAAACTTGAATTATACATTCAAACTTACGACCCTATTACTATTCATGTTTTATGTGATACAGGTAGTGATATCACCATCTGTAAATGTTGTATACTTCTTCCACATATTCTAACTCAACAAGACAACTTAATCCTCGATACATTCAATGGTCTCCGTACAATTACTCATTATTGGCCAAATCAATATATCTTACTCTGTGAAACACTTATGAAAATACCTCGTCTCTAGTGTATGGATGTTCTCGATCCTGACCTCATCCTTGGGAATAACTTTTTTAAGTCCCTGTATTCTTTTACCCAATATTCTGACCACATCAAATTAATTGCACCTTGTAAACATACCCTTATTGCTCCCTTTGTTCCTACACCTATTTTCCATGATCCCACTCAACCGCCTATTTTTCGCAGCCAACAAGGTGATTTAGATAAAATTATTCAAACACATCTTTCGACTCAACCCAACTCCCCTACACATTTATACTTTTCTACTGACTTTGAAAAACTTCAACAAATAAAATTTTTAGCAGAACATTTATTTTTCAAAACATTTTTTTTAAATTCATTACAATTTTGGGCCAAAGATGAACATGTTGTCTGCATTGAACCAATTAATCCTACTCTTACTATTTGAGTCCAACCAATGAAGTATACAATTGATCATAAACTTGAGTTCAAAATTTAAATATCTGAGTTATTACAACTTAAACTTATTGAACCAAGTCAAAGTCCTCATAGTAGCCCTACCTTTTTGGTTAGAAATCATGTTGAACAGGTATACAGAAAAGCTAGAATGAAAATTAATTATAAAAAGCTAAATGATAATACTAAATTTATTGGCTACTTCTTACTTAACAAATAAGTCTTGATCAATGAAATAAAAAATGTGAGATGGTTTTCTAAATTAGACCGTAAATCAGGATTTTGGCAAATTAAAATGCATAATGATAGTAAAGAACTAACACATTTAGCACACCATAAAGACATTGTCAGTGGAATGTAATGCCTTTCGGTCTCAAAAATCCACCATAAATATTTCAATGACGTATGATTATTTATTTGCTAAATTTAATAGTTTTGCTTTAATATATGTTGATGATATTCTTATTTTTAGCAATACACTCCCTTTATAGTTAAAACATTTAACATTATTTGCACAAAAAGCTTATAAACATGGCATTTCCTTAAGCAAGAAAAAAATAGTTTTTTGTAACCTAGAAAATAGACTTTTTATGGTCAAATATAGATCAAGGAGCCATTGAATTGCAAGATCACATTTTACAAAAAATTGATCAATTTTTTGCTATTAATAATCAAAAAGAATTACAACGATTCTTAGGATGTATTAATTATGTCGAAGCTTTTACCAAAAAATTTAGCTACTTTAGGAGCCCCTCTCCAAAAAAAGCTAAGAAAAAATATGGCATGCACTTGAGATAAAATGATGATGATATTGTTGACCTCATTTTTAGAATGAGCTCTCAAATTCTCCATCTTAGACATAGGACTCCTCTTAGATATCAAGTGTCCCTTAGTCTTAAGACACTTCTAGTGACTAGGTGAACACTTAACCTAATCCTAGAGACTTAGAAGAGTTAGCCATAGAAGTAGGTCATGCCTTAGGAGCGTTAGGAAAATTTGCCTACCCAATAGCTTGAACCATATTCTTACTTCCTTCCTTCAAGTCAAACTCCAAATCAAATCAACATCAAACCTAAATCAATTCCAGTTTAATTGATTTCTCCCAAACTCGAATCAATGCCATGATTGAAACCCCTGATTGAAACTTATGATTGAAGCCCATAATTGAAATTCCAAATCTTGCCTAAGTCCTTTAATCCCCTCTTAAAGACTTAGTCTAAATCGTGTTCAAATCAATTCAAACTCATGAAATTTTCTCATAACTCATTTATATTTTCATTTATTTTTACATATATAAATGAAATATAAATTCAAATCAATCAAACTAAGTCCAAAATTCAATTCCAAGTTCAAAATATTTCCCAAGTCCTTAATTCCCTCTTAAGGACCTAGCCTAAATCAAATTCAAACCACCTTAAATTCATGAAATTTTATCACAACCCATTTATATTCTCATTTATATTCTCATATATAAATGAAATATAAATTCAAATCAATCAAACTAAACCTAAAATTCAAATCCAAATTCAAAATCTTTCCTAAGTCACTTTGATTTTCTCTTAAGGACTTAGCCTAAATCATGTTCAAATCACTTCAAATCCTTGAAATTTTCTCATATCCCATTTATATTCTCATTTATATTCACCTATACAAATGAAATATAAATTCAAACAACCAAAACTAACTCCAAAAATCAAACTCAAATTCTATCAAAATCCAACCTAAGCCTTTCAAGTCAAAATATTAAACTTAGCCAAATCAATTTCAAATTAAGCCAAACCCTTGATTTTTCTTCATGATTCAATCAATCCTTCAATCATCAATCCAAATATAAACACAAACTTCAATCACCAAATCAAAACTCAATTCAAAAATCAAACCTAAATCAAACCCCTATTCACCCCTTGAATTTGAAATTATCAAATGAATCAAAACTCATTTGACTTCAAACCACTTGCAAATGGATTTATATTTCAATCATGAGTCCATATGTGAGTTCAACCAAACTAAAATCAAGCTTGAACCAATCCATTTGACCCACTTAGGCTCACTTTACCCAAAGTGACCTAAAGTACCCTTATGAGCCAAATTCTAATCCTAACCAAATTGGATTGAACTAAGCCCACCTAAGCCTCTCATCATAATCAACAATTATTATGAGATGATCAATCACTCAAATTGGGTCAAACCAAGTTGAACTTAAGGGTTGACCAAGTCAACACTTAGCCAAAATGAAATCCAACATAGCCAAAATCTACTATAGGCCAAATTGATTGAAACTAATGATCTAAGTTCATTCATGATCAATGTTTGAACTTGACCAAGTTAACATTTGAGCCTAACCTAGCTATTGGCCACTTGAGTTGACCCAACTTGACCTAAAAGTCAAAATGTGTCAAAACTTGATCTAAGCCAAATTGATTGAAATCGATGGGTCAAGTTCATTCCAAAATGATTGTTGAACTTGACCAAAGTCTCAATTGACCAACTAGACCAAACCTAGCCTAATTGGCCACTTGACCCAAGTTGACCCAACTTGACCTAAAAAGTCAAAGTGTGTCAAAACTTGATCTAAGCCAAATTGATTGAAACCAATGGGTCAAGTTCATTCCAAAATGATTATTGAACTTGACAAAGCCTCAATTGTCCAACTAGACCTAACCTAGCCCAATTGACCATGGACCCAACTTGACCTAAAGGGTAAAATTGAGCCAAATTCAAACTGAACCAAAATTGATTGGAAAAAAAGACACCAATCCATATCATATGACCAACCAAACATGAAAAAACCCATGACCTAACCCAAATAGGTCAAATGGGTCAATTTGGTCAACTTGACCCATTTGACCTAAATGAACACAATTGAACCAAAACCAAATATAAACCAAACTGAATCAAATCAAAGCCACCAAAATATTTTAAATAGTCATATGAACTTGACCCAACCCTTGGTTTGACCCAATTTGGCCAATTGGTCAACTTGACCCAAGTCGACCCATTTTGACCTAAATGAGTCAACATGAGCCAAAAAATATCAAACCAACTCAAAATTCAATGAAACTTGGCCTAACCCATTTTTCAAACATATCAAACATATTCAAATTGAAACCTAAGCCAAATGACCTTTTACCAATAGGTCAAAGGGTAAATTTTGGCCAAATCCTCTGAGTATTTGGTCAAATCCTTTCCATAATCACTTGGCACCCTCTTAGTGGAGTAAGTGAACACTAGGGAGGGTGGTGCACCCAACCCAATGGGTTTGGGTCAGCCCAACCTAGCCCAAGGTCAAAACTAACCACTTACTTGAATATGGGCACATGGGAATGATTCCTCCAATCAATTCAAGCACATGGCACCTCACCACTCAACTCCTTAGGCCAAATCGAATGCAAGGTCACCTAGCAAACCCATTGCATAAGCTCAATTGGATCAAAATGGCAAGTGAAGATGCATCATTGATCCTTCAAGGGGAGATATATTGCCCCTAATTTGAATTCATTTGCATAGTCTCATCGATTAAACTAAGGGAAGCTAGAGGAGCCTTTGCTCAAGCCTCCTAGAGGGAAATCAACTTCTCCATTCTTGGTTTTCATAGCTTGAAAATAGGGGAGCTCCACTCAAAATCAAACTTACTCCACACTCCAAATTAACCCAATTCCCTTTGCAAGCTCCATGAGTGAGCTAGATTGAACTTGCCTAAGCCTTTTCCCAATATCCATAGGCAAGGGAGGTGCTACCTTGATCAAGCCCGAGCTGAAGTCAAGGAGGAGTTGGCGCATAGAAGGATCCACCCAATCTCAAGACCTCAAACTATCAGCAAAGCTTCGTCTCCACTAGACGAAGCTTATCCAATGGAATTGAGTGCCGATGAGGTTAGCCATTAAATCGAGCTTAAATTCAATATATTTTGGTCCATTGTGAAGTGAGTTGTAATTCCATGCAAATCTAGCCATTAGATGTGTTTGCCCTTGTGCTTAGATGGTGTGGGTAAATTTTGGGATCAATCCGAGCTCAATCGAGCTCGGATCATCCCGTAGAAGTTAGACGGTGTCCATTTTTCACAGAAGAATATAGGGATAGATCATGGGCCATCCATCCGCATGTTTTGGATGGATGACCATAATTAAGGCACGTAGCTCCACATTTTAACCCCTTTGATTCACGCCTTTAACCTCAGCCGTTTGATCCTTGATCGGATGGGTGAGGAGAAAGCACGTAGCACCACTGCTGACGTGGCACTACGATGTGATAACTTTATTATCAAATTTCATCGCACCACGTGAAAAGCGCATGCTGCGTCAGTGGCCCACGTGGCGTCGATGGGATTAAACATTTAATTAGGCTTTTTTAATTATTAATTATCCAGGGAAACTTCCTAAATTCATATCTAAGCCTAGAAAAATAAAAACAATATGAAATAATTTGCATTGGATAGATAATTGAACATAGAATATTCTAAAAATAATTTGAATGGATTTTGAATAGTACTTTTCTCTGAATTTGAGTATTTTAAGAATGTTATTTTACTAATTACCACTGATTAATCCCAAACTTCTTGTGCTTAATTAATGGGATGACTCCTCCCTCCCTAATTTTCTTGGGGTTTATTGGTGGCTTAATTAGGGCAATTGCTAGTTCATTTCTTAATCACTCCATTAACATAATTAAGCTTAATTAATGGCATAATTAGTAGTTTAACTATCTGATTGAGTCAATTAAGTTTTGATTAAGTGAATATGAGATCTAGGGAATAATTTTGGGATGCTTTCCTTAAGATATTCCTTAAACCCCCTTTTCTTTCTTAATCCAACCTTAGTTAAAGGTTAATTCACTAATTGCCCCCTTAATTAATTTCATAAAATTCTAAAACTTTCCAGAACTCAATTAATCTATCTTGGGTAGATGCTTAGGTGTTCAATAACTTAAGTACATTAAGAAAATCAAAACCTAACTCACATGTGTGAGAGGGGTTAGGAAAGTACTTAAGTTAAACCCCTTAGTTTAATTAATCATTAATCATGAGCCAATTGCATTAGGCCCTTTTCTTTTTGAGATGTGTTGCTGATTTAAATTCCTTGTGTGGTTTTATGTCAACTCATTGACTCATAATTATTTGATTAAGTATGCTAAGATGGTGTAGGTAAAGGGGTAATTAATACTCTTAATTCATACCTTAACCTAACCAAAGCTTAAAATTGATCTAATAACCTAAAAATTAAACTAAAATAACAAGCATATGTGGGAATGGGTTAGGAACAACAAACTCACCTCATATTTCTCAAATTAAATCAAACTCAAAAACAAAATCAAAGCTTCTTTAAAAATAACTTGGTTTGCTTTAAGCTTTCTAATTTCATAAGATTATCTTTAGGAATTAATTAGGGTGAATGTGTTCATATGCTTTCATCACTTCAGTTCTTTCCTAATATGCTAAATGTGTATGTCATATGAGTTTCATGCATTCATGCTATTCAAAAATCAAATTAAAAATGGAATGTTTCCTTTATGTCAAATTACATGTTTTGGCTAAAGTAAAAATATGAATGACTATTATCACTACTATATCCAAAACTATTTTTAAAGTATATAAATCAAATACTTAAAATTGAAAGTGTGCTACTTATAATCATTTATGAGCTTGCATGTGGATGTAAATATGAAGATGTGCATGGTGTAGGTCTCTATCTCCTTTCTTTTAGCATAATTTTGAACCAGATTTGGCAAAGTGTATAGTTCATTTGAAAAGAACATAACACTTGCCTAACCCTACTCCTATCCATTCCTATGCTATTACCTAAGAAGGATAGCTACACGTGTACATACAAATTGCATAAACAAAATAAATCAACCAACACAAACTTTTTGTATCTTTCTTTTCCCTTCATTTCTTCTGTACATATGCTTGTATTTAAGGAAAGTGGTATATTTGTTTGGACAACCCCGGGGTTGCAAGGCTTTAAGTAGCCCTAAGTAGTCTTGTAGCTTACACGCCTGGTGCTAACAATGGCGTTGTACTCACTTATGCCTTTCATACATACATGTGTGCATGTGAAAAATGGATAAGAAAATCTCTTTTCTACTTAATGAAAATCATGCATCATAAAGCATTCAAATTTTCTTAAGTAACTCACTTAGCATTTATCAAAAAGTATGCTAAACATTTCCACTTGTATGTATAGATGCTAAGGATTCATTCATATGCATGTTATACATATTGGGAAAGAAAATGAAGTGATGTGTGTTTTGTGATCTTAATTCACTTTATTTAATCTTAAAATGCCTTTCTTTTTGAATAGGTTTGTTTAGGAAAAATTTAAACTTAGGACTAGTTAAAACACATAATAAGACATTCACTAAACAAAATCAAAAATTAAACCACTTTACAAATTACTTAAGGTAGGGAAGGAAAGAGAAGCTCTCTTCCCTTTTACTTCTCTCTACAACCTCTAGTAATTAAGTAGGTTCACTTAAACCAAAGCAAATCAACAAATAAAAATCACCCAAATCAACTAAACAACTTAAAATGAAACCACCCTCTAAGTTGAACATCTTCACACTTAGAAAATCTAAACCTTAAAGCCATAGCTAAGCATACCACACAAACTTTTTTAAAGCACACACATTAGGTTAAATCATCATTTCTAGCTTAGGTTAGGGTGGTGCAAGGCTTGATATTTTGCTTTTATTTTATGATGTATTATTTTAGTCTGGATGCTAGGGTGGATGTGCATAGAATGAATGGTAGGACGATCTAGTCTAATCATTATTTTATGCAGGGGATTGTGCTTAAGGGGCGCTGTAATAAAAAATATAAATACTTTTATTGTGCAGGTGCTTATACCCCTAAGCATAATCTAATAGGTCAGGTGGACCTGGTTACCCATGTGTGGGGTGCTAAGTCCAATATACATGCTTAGGATTTGAATAGTTTTTTTAGCTAATCTCTGTTTTGTAGGTGTTAGTTAGATTTACTTTCCCTTTTCACATAATTTTTGCAATTAGGATTTTGGAATGAATGTTATGGGGGATTAGGATGAGCATTGGTCTTAAGATTACATCTTATGTACCATGTGAAGCCTTTGGAGCAACCACCTTCCAACCATCCAAAAGAAGAGACCAAAAGAAGGAACCAAAAGATGAAAGAAGAAAGAAGAAACAAGAAAAGAAGAAATGAAGACCCCCATAACATGAATTTCCTTACTTGATTATAAATTAATTCATTTGTAATTCGGGTTGTATAAGGGTAGAGCTTGGCTACCCAATTTATTTTCAGTTTGTGCAGTGGTGCCCGACCATAAATGACATCTTATTCTTTTTAGTTAGCTTTATAAAATGTTTGATGTTTTGTTTAGCTTGTGTATTAAGATGGCATGTGTCCCTAGTTTTTTTCTTGCTTGATGTATGGTTTGGATGATGATTAGGCTCTAGAAAAATAAATATTTTACCAAATTAATTAACTCAAAAATAAAAATAAATAACTCATAACCTCATTTAAAGCCTAAGTTAAAATCAAGATAAAAGAATTAGCAACCCCTTTGTTGAATGAGTATCTCTTTCATAACATCATGCATAAAAGCATATTGTTACACTCTTAATTGGAGGGCTTTCACCTTTGCCAGGGAAACTTGGCTTGACCTTTGAGAGCCATGGTGCAAACACACATTCTCCTTTCTTACTGATTTTGGCCAATAATCTTACTTCTCATGCATTAGGCTTATGAATCATATAAGCCCGAGTCAAATGATTGTCCAAAAGTAAAAAATAAAATGCAATGTGTTTTGCATTAGATATAGGTCATTCTCATGCCCTTACATGATCTAGTCTCTTTGGGAGTGAGTTTAAGGACTTAGTCCCTTTCAAATAACAACCTAGCTATCTTGCATAAAGCATATGACTTGCCTACATAAATTTAAAATCGTAGGAGGAGTTAGTTGGCAGCCACCCCCAGGCGGTTGTAAGTCGAAGTAGTCGGGTGGTTTTCCCTCTCTTGTGGAGGCAAACCAAATACCCATTTTCACCTTAGATTTAGGTTGTGCTTTTGGCCCTCGCTAAAGCTCCCTAAATTTAGGTTCTGAGATTGCTTCTCCCTTCTATAGCCATAAGCATAAATCCTCACCTCTTAGGCATTTCGATAACCTTATATTATGGAATCATAAGTCCTAAACTTCTAATAAAATTCAACTCAAATAAATCATTCAATTTCAAAAATGTAAAATGCAACCATAGGATAGTTTGAGATGCTCGCTAGGTTTCTAGCATCGTGAGCATCTTTTACTTATCTTCATTTGGCTTCCATAATAACTCTCTCTTTGATCACTCTCATTTGATCTTCCAAAATAAACTAATCGAGTGATAGTCCTACCTATTGAAATATTTGGAGGCAATGATGATTTACCTTAATCGAGAGTATTCCTAAAGAATCCCCATTCTTAGGATGTAATTAACTATGGGGGCTTGCCCCTGTAAGGAACTTAACGAACCCAATTTAAAATAAACCCTACTTTACTTTTTCATGTAAAGTAGGGAAAGAATCTCTGGTACATGTGCAGACCCATTATCCTTAGGAGTCCTTATTGAGGTGATTAGGTCCATTGTATGGTGGTGATTTCTATCTTTTGCGATAGTATACCTCTCCTCAATGTCATCCGATCACCCTCAACAAGAATATCGGTGGATCTACGTGGTGTAAAAAATGAATAAAAAGAAGAAGTATATTTCAATATTCATTTTATTCTGCATAGAATGAAGATGGAAGTATGTTTTCTTTCTTTTTAGAAATTCTAATGTATAAATTTCAACACAAATTTTTTGGGTGACTCCGCTGGGGATGGTTCCTCTCTCCTTCGTTGGTAAATGGTCATTGTCTCCAAGTATTGATAGTGGTTTATACTTTGGTATGAATCCAAGATGATCTTTTGTTATGTTGGTACTTAGCTTATTTCATCCTTAAGTTAAGCTAGCCAACTTTTTTAGGTTTTAGGACCTCACCCCATGTTGGTCTGAAAACCCCTATTGGGTTCCCCAATGGGCAAAAATAAAAAGTGAAACAAAGAGAATTAATTAAAGACTTCCACCTTACCATTTTCATGTTAAGGAAATGTCTATTCTAAAATAATAAAGACAAAATAAATCCTTCATAAAAATCTTGCTTTTCAAAAAACCACTATTTTAAAATGCACATAATAAAATATTTTTCATAAAAGTTTTCCTAAATCACCTTCATCTAACAATCTTCATGATTGTTATATGTGACCATCTTTACAAAAATAAAATTCCAACAATCACATTTTCTAAAAGCACAAATGAGTTTCTTCACTCAATTCATTTTGGTGAAGACCTCATTTTCAAAAATAAAATTCCAACAATTACATTTTATAAAAGCACAAATGAGTTTCTTCACTCAATTCATTTTTTGGTGAAGACCTCATTTTCAAAAATAAAATTTCAACAATCATGTTTTCAAAAGCATAAAATTTGAAGATGGGTCTTTCCATTCAATGCATCCAAATGTGTTGAATGGATATTACATCTTCAAGCAAAATCACAACTTTGAAATTCCACTTAACACATTCCACATGTGTTAGGTTGGAACTTTCACATTTTCAAAAAGCACATATGGAACCTCTCCATTGAATATACTCACATTTATTGAATAGAGGTTTTATTTTCAAACAAAACCAAAAATAAACTTTCAAAAAGCACATATGAATATCTCCATTCAATATGCCCAAATTTATTGAATGGAAATTTCATTTTCAAATAAAGTAACATTATTTTGAAATTCCACTTAACATATTTCATATATGATTAAGTTGGGATTTCCTCTTTAAAAAAAAAAGCAATAATCACACACAAAATATAAACCTTTGGAAAATGAAACATAATTGATTTCCATCTTACATACCCAAATTTGTTAAATGGAAATCTCCCTTTTCAAAAATCAACAAAAACAAAATTTTCAAAACATATTTGGAACTTCAATTTAACATATCCCATTTGCTAGAATGAAATCTCCCTTTTCCAAAAAACAAAAATTTAGAACACACTTTTAAAATTTCATTTAGCATACTCAAATTTGCTAAGTGAAATCTCCATTCCACAAAATTTTAAAACATATTTGGAACTTCAATTTCGCATACCCCATTTGCTAAAATGAAGTCTCCCCTTTTCAAAATCCAAAACAAAAATTTTAAACACTTTTTTTTTTTAAATTTATTTAGCATACTCAAATTTGATACGTGAAATTTCTATTTCACAAAATTTTCAAGAAACACTTTTGGAAATTCGTTCCTTAACATACCATATTTGCTAAAGTGAAGTCTCCATTTTTAAAATAAAATCAAAACACAAAAATTTTAAACACATCTTGGAATTTCATTTAGCATATTCAAAATTGCTAAGTGAAATTTCCATTTCACAAAATTAAATGGAACTTCATTTTTGTATACAAAATTTGCTAAAGCAAAGTCTCCATTTTCTACCAAAAATCAAATCAAAACCAAAAGAAACACATTAGGATTTTCTTGGCATACTCAAATTTGCTAAGAATCCTATTTTCAAAAAAAAATTTAAAAATGAAACACACTTGGATTTTCTCATTTAGCATACCCAAAATTGCTAAATAAGAATTCCATTTCTAAAATCACAAAATGATTCACAAAGCAAAACAAAGAAAGAAATAAAAAGAAGAAATTGTTTTCAAACATCTCACTTAGCATACCCAAATTTGCTAAGTAAATTCCAAAAATCTCAAATCCAAAACAAAAGCAAATTGACCCTTTACTTTAACATACCTAAATTTGTTAAATAAAGGGTCCCAAAGATCAAAATTAAAACACAAATATGAACCTATGGAAGCATCCCTCCAAATAAAAAAAATATTTGAACCCATTTTCAACATATCCAAATTTGTTGAAAGTGGATTCTATATCCAAACAATTCCTCTTTCCAATCAAAATCTCAAATCTTCCACCATTTATTTTTTAAATTTTAAATTCAATAAACAGCGGCAGTTTTGATTACCTTCAATTTCAATTTTTCACTTGACAGAGATAGGAGCACAAAAGTTTGTGTTTACCTTTCCCCACGGGATGGACTTGGCCTTGGATCAGGCCAGCATTTCTCGTGTTGATAACGCCCACCTCATTCATTTTAGATGAGGTTTCGAGGGGGCAAGGATTACCTATGAAGGCACTCCCCTCATCACTAGCAGCAGGACCACAGTGATCGGGTAGAAGCCGGTCATTCAGATTGATTTGCCCTTAGACTCTGATATTCCCTCAAGAAGAAGCTGGTAGTTCTGTGGGAACATTAGTGCCGGTGTGGTGGCCCCGATCTTCATTTGTCGTCTTTACTTGTGAGGGTAGCACCCACTTGTTAGCACCTTCCAAGGGGAAGGCTCCTCTGATCCCAAGGATAGTCTCCCCTGCTTATGAGGCCACCTCTAACTCTTACTCAGCCCACCCCACCAAGACTCAGAGGAGGAATAATAACTGCATGATTAAGCAGTACCATACACGCATTTCCAGGGAGATGGAGGTAGCTACATGGTCAGTTGTGGAGGAGTTGCCCACTTTGATTTCTTGCTAGTTAAATTGAACCCATTCCATCCTCTCTCTGGGGTTTTACAGATAGGATGCTAGGAGGATCCCTACTTCCCTCCACCGGATTCAATTCAGTGCATGTGGAGGTCATATGCTGCCTGGTTCTTACTGGCGAGAACTTATGGGCGAGTCCATGGCTCAATTTGACTTAAGATCTGTTATCCCCCATAGCGTGGGGAAGCATCTACGACAGGAGAGGGCCAGGGAGGCCCATACTGTAGCTCATATCACTAGTTAAGAGAAGCGGAGGTTTGGTCGACAGTCAATGGCCTCACATGATTCACTGATCTACCCACCGATCACACGCGATATTCTACTTACGGGGACTACTCATAGGAGAGCCCTGTTTGAGAGTCGTGGTGTCTCCACCACGCTACCCGTCCCGTCGCTCATTCATGTATCAGCATCTCCAGTTCTGCCCAAGGACATGAAGGCCATATCTAGGGAGAAGAGGACCCTGTTGGTGATCCAACTATAGCCAAGGGATCCCATTCCTTCCACTCCGCCTACTGTGGTGAGGCCGAGCTCTCTTTCCTGACCTTATGCCCTAGTTGTGGTGCGGAAGGAATGGCAACCCTGAAGTATAGTGGTCATCCCTTCACCATCACCACCGCAGCAGGATTTGGAGATGGTTACAATAGCCGCAGAGGGAGAGGGTGGCAACCCAGTTACACCCATGATCATAGAGCCTCCTAGGAGTCTCACCCCGTATAGAGTCAGTGACAGTCAGGAGTGTATATCTTCTAGTGAGTACAACCCTCGCAGGGTTGGTTCTCCAGTAGCAGGGGAGGTCTGCTGCCTCACAGTACATGATGTGGATCCCACCACTAGTCAGCCAAAAGCATTTGCGCCAGTTATAATAGATCATTCTTTAGATGACATAGTAGCTCACTATTTTATGGAAAAGAAGGAGATCCTAGGATACGACTAGTCTGATGAAGAGAAGATTAGCTCTGATCCCAATAAAGATGATTTATTGGGAGACTCAGTCGAGGTTTGCATGGTAGATACCAGGGGATCCCTCCTCAGAGAGTAGCAGGCCATGGAAGGTGATGAGGCTGAGCTGGAAGACACAACCAAATCAGCCCAACACCTCTAATATCAATTAAAATAGAAAGATAAATAATTAGATAGGATGGTGAGGCAGCTTGAGGACTTATTAGCAGCAGTCTCAGTACTTTAAAAATAAGCACCAATAGTTCATCCTACCATAGCTAAGTCTAGTTAGTCAGAGTTGGTGCATGTCTTGGACCCAGCCAAGACTTTACCTCCGTTAGAGTAAGGTAGCACCATCATGTATAGGAAGGTAGTGGAAAGTAACTCCATACAAGAGAAATATATCAAGTCTATGGCTGAGCAGCAAGTGAAGGAAGCGTTGGCTCAAGCCCAGGGAGGATCATCTATTCCAAAAGGGTAGACCCTACCCGGAGGAATTTGATGCAATCCAATATCCCAAGGGTTTCATGCCACCTTCCTTCAAGACTGTTGATGGCAGTGGAAATCTGAGGTAGCACATCGCCCATTTTAGAGCTAGTTATTACAATGTCAGTGGTAGTGACGCTTTACTTTTCCATCTCTTCGTCAGTAGCCTAGCAGGGATAGCTTTTGATTGGTATGCTGAATCTCCTATGCTCTCATTGACGACATCCTGTACTAACGATCCTTTGATCAAATATGGTTACGTTGTTTAAAAAAACATGAAGCCCATGGCATTGTAACTGAAGTACATTCAAGTCTATGTGGAGTGCACCAATCCAGTCTGAAGATGAAGATAAAGATCAAGAGACTAGGATACTACTGGCCTTCAATGATTACATACCGCATGGATGTAGCTAGGAGATTCCATCAGTGTCAGGTACGGTGTGGTCCTCCACCAACCACGCAACATTCTACACCTTACATTGGCCTCATGGACATTCGAGTGTTGGGGTGTCGACATTGTGGGTCTAATCGATCCTCCTTCTTCCAAGGGTCATCGGTTCATCTTAGCTGCCACATACTACTTTTCCAAGTGGGCAGAGGCAATCCCACTCAGAGTGGTCACAACTCAGCATATGCTTCAATATTTTAGGAACCATATCATATATAGGTTCGGGGTGCCTCAATGAATTATATTCGATAATGGTACTGCATTCAAAAGTACCAAGATCAACAGTTTCACCAGAAGATATGAAATAGATTGGAGATACTGCACCATCTACTACCCCAAAGCAAATGGTTTAGCAGAAGTATTCAACAAAACTCTCATCCAGATACTAAAGAAAACTCTTGATGATAATAAAAGATAGTGGAATGAGTAGTTGGTTGAAGCCTTGTGGGCCTACCTCACCACATACCAAACTCTAACTCAGTCAACCCCATTTTCCTTAGTGTATGGGTCCAAAGCCATTCTACCTTTATAAGTTTAACTCCCATCACTAAGGATAGCATTAGGTAGCAAGATCACTACAGAGCAAGATGCAAAGTTATGGTTAGAAGAGCTCGAAGATTCAGAGGAGAGTCGCCTACACGCATTCCAGAACCTCGAGTTATACAAGGCCAAAATGATTCAAGCTCACAACAAGCTGGTCCACCTTAGGTCTTTCCGAGTAGGAGAACTTGTGTTAGTCTTAAGAAGACCAATTATTGCCCGTCAAAAGATGGGAGGCAAGTTTGAACCCACATGGGATGGCCCCTATGTCATAGAGAAGGCTTACCAAGGAGGATCTTACTAGCTTATTGATTGTAAAGGGGAACATCTGATGCTTCCAATTAATGGGCTATATTTGAAGAAGTATTACCCATAAAAACCATGCTTGAAAATAGTTCTATCAATCAACAAAAATTTGATTCCATTTCATCAAAATCTTCTCTTCTTTTGAATCATTGTTTGCTTATCTTGCGAATCCACCATGACGTGTTTAGGATAGGTGTAAGAGAACCCAAGAGGCATCATATCCCTCTGTCACAACATGAACATAATCAAACACAATTCCCGGATGCTACTAGAATAGGTGTTAGAGAACCCAAGAAGTATATTATTTTGATTAGCATAACTAAGTTAGGTGTGAGAGAACCCAACGACATCCTTTCTTAGTGGGAATCCCTGTTGCCATCCGTGGCACCATTTCATCAAATTCCCTAAGCATGTTTAGGGTAGGTGTGAGATAACCCAAGTGGTGTCTTATTCCTTTTAACACAAGCACAAAAATAAACATAAATCTTTTATCTCAAGCTATTTTGATGTAGGAGCAAGCCCCATGTGGCACTCACTCATTAGCTGCTCTAGGCTGGGTTTACATGCAATCTCGCTAGTATGTCACCCCAGTGGTCAGTTTTTTGGAAGATGGGAATCCCCACGCTTCCTTCCTAACTTGACCATTGCAAACCAACAAGTGCCTTATTAGTATGGTAGACTTCACTGCCTAGTCAGTAAGCTGCCTCATGTTGATTTCGTTTGAGAAGATGTGAGTCCCTGAACTTTCTTCTTAAACTAATCATCATGATCTAACTAGGTCGAGTATATTTGAGGTTTAGGATAAGTCCCTCAGAGGCTCTTTTCATCTTGACAACTTTTGAGTCGATATGAGTCCCCTAGTGGCATTCACTTAGTAGTCGCGCTAGGTCGGATGACACTTGTCGAGCCGAAGACAGACTATCCCAGCAATCAGTTCTGCTATAGGAGGATGTGGGTTCCCAAGCTTTCTTTCTAGATTAATTATTACAAATTGATGGCAATCTTAGGTTGGTTGATGTTCGCTGTGCTGACAGCGGATCACCTGGTGGATACACCACACTTGGTAGATGTGAGTCCCCGCACTTTCCCCTTGAGTTGGCCACCGAATACCTATTTGATATATGACTAGCCATGTCATCTTCTCCAGGGTTTTGGATTAATCCCTTAACGGCCCCTCTTCCCGCGGGCACTCTATTTGGATCACGTCTTTTGTGACTCCATTTAGACACTACCCGGGTTACTTTTGGATTAGACAGTCCCCCTTTTCTAGTAGCCACCCTTGTGGTTGGAAAATTTGTTCAACAAATGCACAGATTCTCCCTTTGTTCAGTAAATTTGAGATAGGTATAGACTGATATAAGCTCATTCTCAATTTGATCCCTCACAAACTAACATGATCCATGATAAACAAATTAAACAAACTGTTGACCTCATTTTAGAATTAGTTCAACTTACAATAAACAAATTATATTTGTTTGCCTACCCTTAGCTTCAACCATTCCTCACCTTCCTTCCTTCAAGTCAAACTCCAAATCAATCCTATTTGATTTTCTCCAAACTCAAATCAATGCCACATGATCAAAATCCATGATTGAAACCCATGAATGAAATTTCAAATTCCAAATTTTTCTTAAGTCCTTGATCCTCTCTTAAAGACTTATCCAAAATCATTTTCAAATCAATTCAAACTCATGAAATTTTCTTATAACTCATTTATATTCTCATTTATATTCACATATATAAATAAAATATAAATTCAATTCAATCAAACTAAACTCAAAAATCAAATCCAAAACACCAAAATTTCCTAAGTCCTTTAAATTTTCTCTTAAGGACTTATCCAAAATCATCTTGAAATCAATTCAAACTTATGAGATTTTCTCATAACTCATTTATATTCTCATTTATATTCACATATATAAATGAAAAATAATTTCAAATCAATCAAACTAAACTCAAAAATCAAATCCAAAACTCCAAAATCATTCTTAAGTCCTCAATTCCCTCTTAAGGACTTAGCCTAGATCATGATCAAATCACTTCAAATTCATGAAATTTTCTCATAACCCATTTATATTCACATATATAAATGAAATATAAATTTAAACAATCAAAACCACTTCCAAAAATTAAACTCAAATCCATTCAAGATCCAACCTTAGCCTTTCAAGTCAAAATCTTGAACTTAGCCAAATCAACTTCAAATCAAGCCAAACTATTGATTTTCCTCTATGATTCAATCAATCCTTCAATCATGAATCCAAATATAAATATAAACTTCAATCACTTAATCAAAACTCAATCAAAAATCAAGCCAAAATCCATTTCATGTTCACCCTTTGATCTTGAAATTATCAAATGAATCAAAACCCATTTGACTTCAAACCACTTGAAAATGGATTTATATTTCAATCATAAGTCCATATACAAGTTCAATCAAACTCAAATCAAGCGTCGATCAAGCCATTTGACCCACTTAGGCTCACTTGACCTAAAGTGACCTAAAGTACCCGTATGAGCTAAATTCTAATCCTAACCAAATTGGATTGAATCAAACTCACCTATGCCTCTCATCTTGATCAACAATCATCATGAGATGATCAATCACCCAAATTGGGTCAAACCAAGTCAAACATAATGGTTGACCAAGTCAACACTTAGCCAAAATGAACCCCAACCTAGCCAAATTCCACCATAGGCCAAATTGATTGAAACCATTGATCTAAGTTCATTCATGAACTATGTTTGAACTTGACCAAGTCAACATTTGAGCCTAACCTAGCACAATTGGCCACTTGACCCAACTTGACCCAACTTGACCTAAAAAGTCAAAATGTGTCAAAACTTGATCTAAGCCAATTTGATTAAAACCAATGGTTCAAGTTCATTCCAAATCACTTGTTGAACTTGACCAAAGTCTCAATTGGCCAACTAGACCTAACCTAGCCCAATTGACCTTGAACCCAACTTGACCTAAAGGGTCATGTTGAACTAAATTCAAACTTAACCAAAATTGATTAGAAACAAAGATACCAATCCACTTCATATGACTAACCAAACCTACCCATGAGCTAGCTCAAATAGGTCAAATGGGTCAAATTGGTCAACTTGACCCATTTGACCTAAATGAAGTCATATGAACCAATTTCAAACCTAAACCAAATTGAATCAAAACATTTAAAATGGTCATATGAACTTGACCCAACCCTTGGTTTGACCCAATTTTACCAATTAGTCAACTTGACCCAACCCATACCAAATGAACTCCAAATCAAATGAAACTTGGCCAAACCTATTTTCTCAACATACCCAACATATCCAAATTCAAAAATTAGCCAAATGGCCATTTTACCCCTAGGTCATAGAACAAATTTTGATCAATTCTACTTGAAATTTGGTCAAACCCTCTTCATACTGACTTGATACTCTCCTAATAGGTCAAGTAAACCCTAGGGAGGGTGGTGCACCCAACCCAATGGGTTTGGGTCAGCCCAACTTGACCCAAGAGCCAAACCGAGCACATAGCTTGAAATGGGCACATGGCAAACCTCTTCCCACTTGTTTTAAGCACATGGACAGTCCACTAATCCACTCCCAAGCCTAAAATGAACTCAAGGATAGCCTAAACATCCTAACAAACCACTGCCTAAGCTCAATTGGATCAAAATGGCTTTTCCCTTCTCGACAGTCCGATTGCCAAAGGGGGAGATGTACTCTCCTTAATTCATTTGACTCTTCGCCTTGCCCATTGTCGATTGAGTAAGGGAGAGTCATAGGATCCATTTGCAAGTGATCCTAAGCTCTATAGAGGGAGATTGAATTGGCCATTTCTTGGTTTTTCATTAAGTGAAAATAGGGGAGCTCCATTGATTTCTCAACTTTCTTCGCACTCAAACTCCACTCAATTTCCTTTGCACACTCCATCAGTGAGCTCAATTGAGCTTGCCCATACTCTTTCCCAAGCTCCAAAGGCAGAGGAGGATTCACCTAGATCAAGGCCGAGCTCATTAGAAGGAGGGGTTGGTCCATAGAGCTATCCATTCAACCTCAAGAGCTAAAACTTTCACCAAAGCTTCGTCTCAACCAGACGAAGCTTCTCCAAGAGAACCGAGTACCGGTGATCACCTTCGGTGAGGTATGCCATTTTTGACCATTAAACTCAATGTGGTGTGGAGCTTTGTGAAAGAAATTTTGATCCATGGAATTTTGACTATTAGATGTGCTTACCATTAGGTTTAGATGGTGTGGGTTGCATTTCAATCCAATCCGATCAAGATTGAGCTCAAATTTTCCCTTTGAAAGTGGATTGTCTCCATTTTTCCATAGGGAAGAACAGGGATGATCTCTGGCCATCCATCCACAAATTTTGGATGGATGACCGAGATTAAATCACATTTTAGAATTAATTTAATCCCCTCTGAATGGCGGCTTCAATCTCATTCATTCGATCCTTGATTGGATGGTTGAGGCAAAAGCATGTAGCGTCGCCGCCACGCAATGCTACGACGCAACATTTAAGTGGTCGCTCAGAGAGTGACGTGTGTAAAGTGCAGCTGCGTCAGTGGCATGCGTGTCACGCCGTAGGATTAGGAAATTAATTAAGGTTTAAATAATTCTAATTAATTACCTAAACTTCTAAAATTCATATCTCTCTGAAGAAAAATCAAAAAAATATGAGGTAAATTGTCACTAGAAAGAAAATTCAACCTAAAATATTCTAAAAATAATTTTAATGGATTTTGAATTGTGTCTTTCTATGATTTTAGGATTTATTGGAAATCTTAATATCTAGTTACTCCTTAATTAATCTACTAATTAATCTCAAACTTTTTGAGCATATTTTGGGGGATGACTTCTACCTCCCCTAATTTTCTTAGGATTTATTGGTGGCTTAATTAGGGAAATTGCTAATTCATTTCTTAATTCCCCCTTAATGTAATTAAGGTTAATTAAGGGTTTGATTAGTGGTTTAACCCTTTGTTGAAGTTGATTAAGGTCTGTTTTAGTGAATAGGAGATTTAGGGAATAATTTTTGGGGCAGTTCCCCCAAGTTCTTTAAACCCTCTTTTCTTTCTTAATCCTCTCTTAATTAAGGGCTAATTCACTAATTACCCTCTTAATTAATTTCTTAAAATTTTAGAACTTGATTAATCTACTTGGGGTAGATTCTTAGGTATTCAAGAGCCTAAGTTCAATTAAGGAAATCAAAATTTAACTCATATGTGTGAGGGGTGTTTTGAAAGTACTTAAGTTAAACCCCTTAGCTTAATTAATCATTAATCATGAGCCAAATTGAATTAGTCCCTCTAGGTGCATTGCAAATTTAAATTCCTTGTGAGGCTTTATGTCATCTCATTGGCTCATAATTATTTGATTAACTATGCTAAGGTGGTGTAGGTAAGGGGTAATTAACATGCTTAATTCATACCTTAACCTCATCAAAATACAAAATGAATCTAATCATCTAAAAATTTTAAAAAAATATTAAACACATGTGGAAATGGGTTAGGAACAACAAACTCACTTCATATTTTTAAAATTAAATCAAATTCAAAATCAAACAAAAATCATATTAAATAAATTTTGATTTACTTTAAGCTTTCTTATTTCATAAGATTGTCTTTAGGATTTAATTAAAGTGAATGTGTTTACATGCTTTCATTGCTTTACCTCTTCCCCAACATGCTAAATATGTGTGTCATATGGTTTCATGCATCTATGCTTTTCAAAAATCAAATTTAAAATGAAAATATTTCCTTCATGTCAAATTGCATGTGTTGGCTAAAGTAAGAATATGAGTGGCTATTATCACTATTAAATTCAAATTATTTTCAAAATACATAAATCAATTATCAAAACTGAAAGTGTGTTACTTATATCTTACTTATAAATTTACATGTGAGTAAAATATAAGGATGTGCTTAGTGTAGGTTTTCCTTCTCCCCTTTTAGTATAGTTTTGAATAGGATTTAATAAAGTGTATGATTCATTTGAAAAGAACCTAACACTTGCCTAATTCCATATCCTATTCATTCCTATGCTATTACTTAAGAAGGATACCTATACTTGTACATATAAATTACATAAACAAAAATAAATCAACCAACACTGATTTTTGCATTCTTTCTTTCCATTCATTTCTTTTATACACATGCTTGTATTTAAGAAAAGTGGTGTATTAGTCTGGACAACCCTGAGATTGCGAGGCTTTAAGTACCCCTAAGTAGGTTTTGTACCTTACACCCCTGGTTAACAATGGTAGCATACTCACTTATGCCTTTCATACATTCATGTGTGCATGTGAAAATTGGTAAGAAACCCCTTTACTACTTAAGGAAAATCATGCATCATAAACATTCAAATTTTCTTAAATAAATTACTTAGCATGCATCATAAACATTCAAAATTTCTTAAATAAATTACTTAGCATGCATTATAAAGTGTGATAAACATTCTCATTTGTATGTATAGATATTCTTAAGACTTATTCATATGCCTGTTATGCATGTTGGGAAAGACATGAAGTGATGTATGTTTTGTAAATTTAATTCATTTTACTTAATCTTAAAAAGCCTTTCTTTTTGAATAGGTTTGTTTAGAGTTCATCTAAACTAAGGTTTAATTAAAAAATTCACTAAACATAACTGAAACATGAATCCACTTTACAAATTATTTAGGTTAGGGAAGGAAAGAGGAGTTCTCTTCTCTGTCCCTCTCTTTATAACTTAGTAATTAATTCTAGGATTCACTTAAACCCAATCAAAACATAAAATAAAATCAAACCAAAATAATTAAATGACTTAAATAAAACCCTCCTCTAAATTGAACATGCTTCATACTTAGAAAATTCTAACTTAAAGCTATAACTAAGCATACCACACAAACCTCTAAAGCACACACATTAGGCTAAGTCACCACTTCTAGCTTTAGGTTAGGGCGGTGCATGGTTTGATGCTTAATTTTGTTTTATGATATATGTTTTAGTCTGAATGTTAGGATGTATGTGCGTAGAGTGAATGGTAGGGCGATGTAAATCTAACCATTATCCTCTACAGGGGATTGTGTTTAAGGGGCGTTGTAACAAATAGAAATATAAATGCTTTTGTTGTGCTGGTGCTTATACTCCTAAGCATAATCCAATAGGCTAGGTGGACTTAGTCATCCATATGTGGGTGATAAGTCTAATATACATGCTTGGAATTTGTGTGGTTTATTTAGCTAATCTCTATTTTGCAGGTGTTAGCTAGATTTACTTTTTCTTTTCATGTAATTTTCATAATTAGGATTTTAGAATGATTATTATGGGGATTAGGATGAGTATTGGTCATAAGATTTCATCTTATGCACCATGTGAAGCCTTTGGAGCATCCACCTTCCAACCATCTAAAAGAAGGAACCAAAGAAGAAAGAAGAATGAAGAAATGAAGCTTGAAGACCCCCATAATAATGAGTTCCTTGCTTAATTATATTTAATTTATTTGTAATCTGTTGTATAAGGGTAGAGCTCGGCTACCCAATTTTTTTTCGGGTTTGTGCGATGGTACCCAACCATAATGGCCTCTTATTCTTTTGAGATTAGCTTTATAAATTGATTGATGATTTGTTTAGCTTGTGCATTAAGTGACATTCTTTTTCTAGTTTCTTACTTACTTTATATATACCTGGATGTGGATTAGGCTCTTAGGGAAGAATAAATCTTTTACCAAATTTAACAATTCAAAACTAAAAATAAAGAACTCATAACCTCACTTAAATCTTAGGCTAAAATCAAGATAAAAGAATTAGCAACCCCTTAGCTGGACAAGTACTTCTTTTATAATATCATGCACAAATGCATATTATTTTCACTATTGATTGGAGGGCTTCCACCTTGCCTAGAGAAACTAGGCTTGACCTTTGAGAGCCATGGTGAAAACACACCTCCTCCCTTCTTATTGATTTTGGCCAATAATCTCATTTCTCATGCATTAGGCATATGAATCCTATTAGCCCGAGTAAAAATGATTGTCCAAAAAATGAAAATAAAATGAAATCTGAATTGCATTAGATTTAGGTCATTTGAAGCATCCCCTTACATGATCTAGTCTCTTTAGGGAGTTAGTTTAATGACTTAGTCTCTTTCTAAAAAAAATAACAGCCTAATTATCTTACATAAAGCATATAACTTGCCTACATGAATTTAAAATTGTAGGAGGAGTTAGTTGGCGGCCACCTCCAGGTGGTTGTAAGTCCAAGCAGTCAGGTGGTTTGTCCACTCTTGTGGAGGTAAACCAAATACCCACTTTCACCTTAGATTTAGGTTGTTCTTTTGGCCTTCACCAAAGCTCCATAGATTTATGTTCTGAGGTTGTTTCTCCCCTTTGTGGGCAAAAGCATAAATCCTCACCTCTTAGGCATTTCAATAATCTTGTGTTATGGAATCATAAGCCCTAAATTTCTAATGAAAAATTCAACTCAAACAAATTAAATCAATTTCAAAAATATAAAGCCCAACCATATGATAGTTTGAGATGCTCACTAGGTTTCCTAACATCGTGGGCATCTCTTATTTATCTTTCTTTGGCTTCGATAATAACCCCCCCCCGTCTCCTTGATAAATCCCAATTGATATTCCAAAATAAGCTAATCGATTGATAGTCCTACCTATTGAAATCTTTGGAGACAACGATCATTTACCTTAATTGAGAGTATTCCTAAGGGATCTCATTCCTTAGGATGTAATTAACTATGGGGGCTTTCCCCTATATGAAACTTAATAGACCCAATTTTAAATAAATCCTACTTTACTTTTCCATGTAAAGTAGAGGAAGAATCTTTGGTACATATGCAGACCCATTGTCCTTAGGGGTCCTTATTGAGGTGATTAGATCCATTGTAGGGTGATAACTTTATCTTTCAAGATAGTACACCTCTCCTCAATGTCATACCTGATCACCCTTAATAAGAGAAGAATATGTATATTTCCATCCTCATTTTATCCCACATAGAGTAAAGATGGAAGTATATATCTTATTCTTCTAGAAGAAAATAAATGAAAATTTTGACCACACAAACAAACAAAATATTTGCTTGTGGATTAATTCAAGCCAAGCCCTTTTCCCAAGCAAAGCTATCTTTAGTGTCAACAAAACTCCCTACAGAAATTGCCTGACTACTTGATTTGAAATAAATTCTCGGGTTGGTACTCACTATGTAGTCACCCTTAGGTCAAGTTCAATCTATTTTGCCACAAGTAGGTTACCCCGACAGTCATTCCGCTTTGGAAGATGTAAGACTATGACACATTCTTTCAAGCATGACTATCGCAAACCAACAGGCAGCCCTAGGTCAGGTTTGATTTATTGCCCAAAGCAATCGATCACCCCAGTGGTCTTTTGTAGTGAAAGATGTGAGTCCCCGAGCTTTCTTCCCTTAAATTGATCATTGCAAACCAAAAGGCACTCTTTTGGTCGGATAGTTCACCTATCGAGAAACTACTTTTTGGTTCAAGAATGATAGGTAGTGGCTAATAAGCTCCTTCTCAGTATGATCCATCTCAAACTGACAAAATCTATTAAAACAAATTTAAAAATGAAATTAATCTTTGACTATCTTTGAGCTGATTTAAGTCCCTCAAAGGCGTTCACTCAATAGTCCTACCTTATGGTTGGTAGACTATTCCCTTTGGATTGGTAAGTCTGAGTTAGGTCTAGGCCTCTGTGGCCCCTACTTAGAGCATTCCATCACAAACTGATAGGATCTATCAAAACAAATTAAAAAATAAAATTAATCTTGACTATTTTTAAGTTGATCTAAATCCCCTAGCGACGTTCACTCAATAGTTAGCCCTAGGTTGGGCTCGATCCGTTGCCTTGCCAATGGATCACCCCAGCAACTTGTCCCTACTTTGGAGGATATAAGTCTACTATGCTTTCTTCCTAGTACAGCTGCTACACACCGAAAGGCATTCCCTTTGGTTGGCTATTCCTACTGTGTGTTTAGTAGACTACCCCTTTGGATTAGTAAATCTGAGTTAGGTCTATGCCTCCGTGGCTCCCACTCAGTGCGGTCCATTGCAAACCAACAGGGTCCATCTCAAGATCTAAAATAAAGAAAAATAAAAAAAAATCAAACAAATTCAACCTTCTTCCTTTAGTGGAGTGAAACAAACCAAACCAAAACATTCAATCAATCCAAATCAAATATTTTGCTTCTCCTCAGTGAAATGCAAATCTTTCTGGCTCCCCGGTGGATCCAGAGTTCTAATCCCTCAGTAGATTTCACCTTTCCTCCCTTGTAGATGACTTGAACTTGCCTCCCAGTGGAGAGTTCACTCTTCTATCCCCGGTGGAGTCAAAACAAACATAATTAAACAAACAATAAATTGAAACAAATTCAACCCTTTTCCCCAATGGAACTTAATAAAATAAATTAAATTTCTCCCTAACGACTCAACTCAAATCAAACCTCTCATCTTCTTGTGGATGACTTGAACCTGGTTCCCTAGTGGAAGGTTCACATACTCTATCCTAAGTGGATTCCTCCTTCCCTCTCTTATGTCCTTGACATAAGTAGAGCTACATTGCCCTAAGCTCAAGATTCATTCTACACCTTGGGTTAGGAGTAGATCATCTCTGTTAGTGCTTGTGATCATTTGATGTTGTTGATTATTTTGGTCAACACCAATACGTACAGTGTTCCTTGTTAGTCACACCACACCTATTGGGCGCCCTTTATTGACCTCATTTTTAGAATGAGCTCTCAACTCCTCCATCTTATACATAGGACTCCTCTTATATATCAAGAGTCCCTTAGTCTTAAGACACTTCTAGTGATTAGGTGAACACTTAACCTAACTCTAGAGACTTAGAAGAGTTAGCCATAGGAGTAAGTCATGCCTTAGGGGTGTTAGGAAAATTTTCCTACCCTATAGCTTGAACCACATTCCTTACTTCCTTCCTGCAAGTCAAATGCCAAATCAAATCAACATCAAACCTAAATTAATTCCAGCTTAATTGATTTCTCCTAAACTCAAATCAATGCCACATGATTGAAACCCATGATTGAAACTTACGATTGAAGCCCATAATTGAAATTCCAAATCTTGGCTAAGTCCTTTAATCCCCTCTTCAGGACTTAGCCTAAATCGTGTTCAAATCAATTCAAACTCATGAAATTTTCTCATAACTCATTTATATTCTCATTTATATTCATATATATAAATGAAATATAAATTCAAATCAATCAAACTAAATCCAAAAAAATTCAATTCCAAATTCAAAATATTTCCTAAGTCCTTCTCTAAGGACCTAGCCTAAATCAAATTCAAACCAACTTAACTTCATGAAATTTTCTCACAACCCATTTATATTCTCAATTATATTCTCATATATAAATGAAATATAAATTCAAATCCAAATTCAAAATCTTTCCTAAGTCACTTGGATTTTCTCTTAAGGATTTAACCTAGATCATATTGAAATCACTTCAAATCCTTGAAATTTTTTCATAACCCATTTATATCCTCATTTATATATATATATATATATATATATATATATATATGAAATATAAATAAAACAATCAAAACTAACTCAAATTCAATCAAAATCTAACCTAAGCCTTTCAAGTCAAAATCTTGAACTTAGCCAAATCAATTCCAAATCAAGCCAAAACCTTGATTTTGCTTCATGATTCAATCAACCCTTCAATCATGAATTCAAATATAAACACAAACTTCAATCACCAAATCAAAATTTAATTCAAAAATCAAACCTAAGTCAAACCCATGTTCACCCTTTGAATTTGAAATTATCAAATGAATCAAAAGCCAATTGACTTCAAACCACTTGCAAATAGATTTATATTTCAATCATGAGTCCAAATGTAAGTTCAACTAAACTCAAATCGAGCTTTAACCAAGCCATTTGACCCACTTAGGCTCACTTGACTCAAAGTGACCTAAAGTATCCTTATGAGCCAAATTCTAATCCTAACCAAATTGGATTGAACTAAGCCCGCCTATGCCTCTCATCATAATCAACAATCATCATGAGATGATCAATCACTCAAATTGGGTCAAACCAAGTCAAACCTAAGGGTTGACCAAGTCAACACTTAGCCAAAATGAAACCCAACATAGCCAAAATCCACCATAGGCCAAATTGATCGAAACTAATGATCTAAGTTCATTCAAGATCGATGTTTGAACTTGACTAAGTCAACATTTGAGCCTAACCTAGCCCAAATGGTCACTTGACACAAGTTGACCTAACTTGACCTAAAAAGTCAAAATGTGTCAAAACATGATCTAAGCCAAATTGATTGAAACCAATGGGTTAAGTTCATTCCAAAATGATTGTTGAACTTGAACAAAGACTCAATTGGCCAACTAGACCTAACCTAGCCCAATTGGCCACTTGACCCAAGTTGACTCAATTTGACCTAAAAAGTCAAAATATGTCAAAACTTGATGTAAGTCAAATTGATTGAAACCAATGGGTCAAGATCATTTCAAAATGATTATTGAACTTGACCAAAGCCTCAATTGGCCAACTAGACCAAACCTAGCCCAATTGACCATGAACTCAACATGACTTAAAGGGTCAAATTGAGCCAAATTCAAACTTAACCAAAATTTATTGGAAACAAAGATACCAATCCATTTCATATGACCAACCAAACATGAACCAACCCATGACCTAACCCAAATGGGTCAATTTAGTCAACTTGACTCATTTGACCTAAATGAACTCAATTGAACCAAAACCAAATATAAACCAAATTGAATCAAACCAAAGCCACCAAAATATTTCAAATAGTCATATGAACTTGACCCAACCCTTGGTTTGACCAAATTTGACCAATTGGTCAACTTGACTCATTTTGACCTAAATGGGTCAACATGAGCCAAATCATATCAAACCAACTCCAAATTCAATGAAACTTGGCCTAACCCCTTTTCAAACATATTCAAATTGAAACCTAGGCCAAATGATCATTTTACCCTTAGGTTAAAGGGTAAACTTTGGCCAAATCTACTTGAAATTTAGTCAAATCCTTTCCATAACCACTTGACACCCTCTTAGTGGATCAAGTGAACATTAGGGAGGGTGGTGCACCCAACCCAATGGGTTTGGGTCATCCCAACCTAGCCCTAAGGTCAAAACTGACCACTTGCTTGAATATGGGCACATAGGAATGATTCCTCCACTCATTTCAAGCATATGGCACCTCACCACACCACTACTTAGGCCAAACCAAATGCAAAGACACCTCTAAGAGCCTAACAAACCCATTGCATAAGCTCAATTGGATCAAAATGACAAGTGAAGGCACGACCATCCGATCCTTCAAGGGGGAGATATACTCCACCTAATTTGAATTCATTTGCACAGTCTCATACTCGATTGAGCTAAGGGAAGCCAGAGGAGCCTTTGTCAAGTGATCTCAAGCCTCCTAGAAGGAAATTAACTTCACCATTCCTAATTTTCATAGCATGAAAATAGGGGAGCTCTACTCAAAATCAAACTTACTCCACACTCCAAATTAACCCAATTCTCTTGCAAGCTCCATCAGTGAGTAGATTGAACTTGCTTAAGTCTTCCCCAAGCTCCAAATGCAAGGAAGGTGCTACCTTGATCAAACCCGACCTCAAGTCAAGGAGGAGTTGGCCCTTAGGAGGATCCATCCAATCTCAAGACCTCAAACTCTCAACAAAGTTTCGTCTCCACTAAACAAAGCTTCTCCAAGGGAATCTAGTGTCGGTGATCACCTCCAGCGAGGTTAGCCATTAAACTGAGCTTAAATTCAAAATGGTTTGGTCCTTTTTGAAGTAAATTTTAATCCCATGCAAATCTAGCTATTAGATGTGTTTGCTCTTATGCTTAGATGGTGTGGGTAAATTTTGGGATCAATCTGAGCTCAATCGAGCTCGGATCATCCCCTAGAAAATGGACGGTGTCCATTCTTCATATAGGAATATAGGGATAGATCATGGGCCATCCATCCGCGCATTTTGGATGGATGGCCATTAATAAGCTCCAATGCTTAACCCCTTTGATCCACGGCTTAACCTCTCGATCCTTGATCTGACAAAGAGGAGCGCCACCGCTAACATGGCTACGATATGACAACTATTATCAATGAACCACATGGAAAGCACATCGCGCCGCCCATGTGGTGCCGATGGGATTAAACATTTAATTAGGCTTATTCAATTATTAATTAACCATTGAAACTTCCTAAATTCATATCTAACCTAGAAAAATCAAAAAAATATGAAATAAATTGTATTGGATAGATAATTGAACATAGAATATTCTAAAAATGATTTTAATAGATTTTGAATAGTACTTTTCTCTGGATTTAAGTTTTATTGGGAATGTTATTTTTCTAATTACCCTCTAATTACTCAACTGATTAATCCCAAACTTCTTGTGCTTAATTAATGGGATGACTCTGTCTCTTAATTTTGTTGGAATTTATTGGTGGCTTAATTAAGGGAATTGATGGTTCATTCCTTAATCACTCTCTTAATGTAATTAAACTTAATTAAAGGCATAATTAGTGGTTTAACCCTATGATTGAGTCAATTAAGTTTAGATTAAGTGAATATGAGGTTTAGGAATAATTTTGGGATGCTTCCCTCAAGATATTCCTTAAATCCCTTTTCTTTCTTAATCTAACCTTAGTTAAGGGTTAATTCACTAATTACCCCCTTAATTAATTTTATAAAATTCTAGAACTTTCTAGAACTCAATTAATCTATCTTGGTATTCAATAACTTAAGTACATTAAGGAAATCAAAACCCAACTCACAGGTTTGAGAAGAGTTATGAAATTACTTAAGTTAAACCCATTAGTTTAATTAATCATTAATCATGAGCCAATTACATTAGGCCCTTTTCTTTTTTAGGTGCATCACTAATTTAAATACCTTAACAAAATCAAACCTTGTTTAAAAATAACTTGATTTGGCTTTAAACTTTCTTATTTCATAAGATTATCTTTAGGAATTAATTAGGGTGAATGTGTTCATATGCTTTCATCATTTTAGTTCTTTCCTAATATGCTAAATGTGTATGTCATATGAGTTTCATGTATTCATTCTTTTCAAGAATCAAATTAAAAATAAAATATTTCCTTTATGTCAAATTGCATGTTTTGGCTGAAGTAAAAATATGAATTGCTATTATCACTACTAAATCCAAAGCTATTTTTAAAGTATATAAATCAAATACTTAAAATTGAAAGTGTGCTACTTATAATCATTTATGAGCTTGCATGTGAATATAAATATGAAGATGTGCATGGTGTAGCTCTCTTTCTCTTTTCTTTTAGCATAGTTTTGAATAGGATTTGGTAAAGTGTATAGTTCATTTGAAAAGAACATAACACTTGCCTAACCCCATTCCTATCCATTCATATGCTATTACCTAAGAAGGATAGCTACACTTGTACATATAAATTGCATAAACAAAACAAATCAACTAACACAAACTTTTTGCATCTTTCTCTTCCCTTCATTTATTTTGTACATATGCTTGTATGTAAAGAAAGTGGTATATTAGTATGGACAACCTCAGGGTTGCGATGCTTGAAGTAGCCCTAAGTAGGTCTTATACCTTACACCCCTAGTTCTAACAATGGCTCTGTACTCACTTATGCCTTCCATACATACATGTGTTCATGTAAAAAATGGATAATAAAACCTCTTTTCTACTTAATGAAAATCATGCATCATAAAGCATTCAAATTTTATTAAGTAACTCACTTAGCATTCATCATAAAGTATGCTAAACATTTGCATTTGTATGTATAGATATGCTAAGGATTCATTCATATGCATGTTATACATGTTGGGAAAGAAAATGAAGTGATGTGTGTTTTGTGATCTTAATTCACTTTATTTAATCTTAAAATGCCTTTCTTATTGAATAGGTTTATTTAGGGAAAATCTAAACTTAGGACTAATTAAAACACATAATAAGGCATTCACTAAACAAAATTAAATTTGAATCCACTTTAGAAATTACATAGGGTAGGGAAGGAAAGATAAGTTCTCTTCTCTTTTCCTTCTCTCTACAACCTTTAATAATTAAGTAGGGTCACTTAAACCAAAGCAAATCAATAAATAAAAATCACCCAAATCAACTAAATAACTTAAAATGAAACCACCCTCTAAGTTGAACATCTTCACACTTAGAAAATCTAAACCTTAAAGCCATAGCTAAGCATACCACACAAACCTTTTTAAAGAACACACATCAGGTTAAATCACCACTTCTAGCCTTTGGTTAGGGCGGTGCATGGCTTGATGTTTTGCTTTTATTTGTGATATATTATTTCTAGTCTGAATGTTAGGGTGAATGTGCGTAGAATGAATGATAGGATGATCTAGTCTAATCATTATTTTATATAGGGGATTGCGCTTAAGGGGCACTGTAATAAAAAATATATAAATGCTTTTATTGTGAGGTGCTTATACCCCTAAGCATAATCCAATAGGTCAGGTGGACTTATTTACCAATGTGTGGGGTGCTAAGTCCAATATGCAGGCTTGGGATTTGAATGGTTTGTTTAGCTAATCTCTATTTTACAGTTATTAGCTAGATTTACTTTCCCTTTTCACATAATTTTTGCAATTAGGATTTTAGAATGAATGTTATGAGGATTAGGATGAGCATTGATCTTAAGATTACATCTTATGTACCATGTGAAGCCTTTGGAGCAACCACCTTCTAACCATCCAAAAGAAGAGACCTAAATAAGAAACCAAAAGAAGAAAGAAGAAAGAAGAAATGAAGACCACCATAACATGAATTTCCATACTTTATTGTAAATTAATTCATTTGTAATCCGAGTTGTATAAGGGTAGAGCTCGGCTACCCAATTTTTCTTCGAGTTTGTGTGGTGGTGCCCGACCACAATCGGCCTCTTATTCTTTTTATGTTAGCTTTATAAAATGTTTGATGTTTTGTTTAGCTTGTGTATTAATATGGCATGTTTCCCTAGTTTCTTCCTTATTTGATGTATGGCCTGGATGACGATTAGGCTCTTAAAAAAATAAATCTTTTACCAAATTAATCAACTCAAAATTAAAAATAAATAACTCATTATCTCATTTAAAGCCTAAGTTAAAATCAAGATAAAAGATTTAGTAACCCCTTGAATGAGTATTTCTTTCATAACATCATGCATAAAAGCATATTGTTACACTCTTGATTGGAGGGCTTCTACCTTTGCCAGAGAAACTTGGCTTGACCTTTGAGAGTCATGGTGGAAACACACCTCCTACCTTCTCATTGATTTTGGCCAATAATCTTACTTCTCATACATTAGGCATATGAATATTATAATCTTGAGTCAAATGATTGTCCAAAAGTAAAAATAAAATGTAATGTATTTTGCATTAGATTTAGGTCATTCTCATGCGCTTACATGATCTAGTCTCTTAGGAAGTGAGTTTAAGGACTTTGTCTCTTTCAAAAATAAATAACAGTCTAGCTATCTTGCATAAAGCATATGACTTGCCTACATGAATTTAAATCATAGGGGGAGTTAGTTGGTGGCCACCCCCAGGCAGTTGTAAGTCCAAACAGTCGGGTGGTTTTTCATCTCTTATGGAGACAGACCAAATTCCTATTTTCACCTTAGATTTAGGTTATGCTTTTGGCCCTCGCCAAAGCTCCCTAGATTTAGGTTCTGAGGTTGCTTCTCTCTTCTGTGGGCCATAAGCATAAATCCTCACCTCTTAAGCATTTCCATAACCTTGTATTGTGGAATCATAAGTTTTAAACTTCTAATAAAATTTAACTCAAATAAATCATTCAATTTCAAAAATGTAAAGCCCGACCATAGAATAATTTGAGATGCTCGCTATGTTTCCTAGCATCATGAGCATCTCCTACTTATCTTCCTTTGACTTCAATAATAACTCTCTCTTTGATCACTCCCATTTGATCTTCTAAAATAAACTAATCGATTGATAGTCTTACCTATTAAAATCTTTGGAGATGACGATCATTTACCTTAATCGAGAATATTCCTAAACAATCCCCTTTCTTAGGATGTAATTAACTATGGGGGCTTGCCCCTGTAGGAAACTTAATGAACCCGGTTTAAAATAAACCTACTTACTTTTTCATGTAAAGTAGGAGAAGAATCTTTGGTACATATGCAAACCCATTATCCTTAGGAGTCCTTGTTGAGGTGATTAGGCCCATTGTAGGGTGGTGATTTCTATCTTTCAAGATAGTACACCTCTCCTCAAAGTCGTACCCAATCACCCTCAATAAGAACATCTGCAGATCTACGTGATGTCAAAAATGCATAAAAATAAGAAGTATATTTCGATCTTCATTTTATTCCGCATAGAGTGAAGATGGAAGTAAGTTTTCTTTCTTTTTAGAAATTCTTATGTATAAAGTTCACCACATATATTTTACAACATATTAAAATAGCTTGCAAAAGCCTCCCTAAGTTAAACCTTCCCAATAATGGAGAAAAATTAATTATTGAAACTGATAACTCTGATACTGTGGTGTTTATTTTTTTGGTATTTGAGTGTGTTTGTGTGAGGGGACACCACGCAGTTCCCCAGATGTACTTATTAAGGTGATCGTGTATCACATTAAGAAATAGTATACTATCTCAAGATATAGAAGTCACCACTCTATAATCGACCTAATCACCAAATAAAGACTCCTAAGCATGATGGGTCTTTGAATATACCAAAGATTTTTCTCTTACTTTATATGGAAAAGTAAAGTAGGGTTTATTTAAACTAGATTCATTAAGTTCCCTCTGGAGGCAAGCCTCCATAATTAATTACATTCTATGGAACATGAATCTCTTATGAATACTCTTGATTAAAGTAGGTAGTTATTGTCTCGAAAGATTTCAAAGATCAGACTATCAAAGGATTAGTTATATTTTTGAAAAATCAAGTTGGAAAGATCAAAAAGGGGAGAGTTCTTATCGAAACCAAAGGAGATGAGTAGGAAGTGCTCATGATACTAGGAAGCCTAGTGAGCACTCCATTCTATCCTTTGGTTGGGCTTTATGTATTTAAAGTTGAGGAGATTTATTTGTTTGAGTTGAAATTTTATTAGAAATCTAAGACTTATAGTTCCACAACACAAGATTGTGGAAATGCCTAAGAGGTGAGGAATTATGCTTGTAGCCCACAAAGGAAAATAGCAATCTCGGATCCTAAATCTTGGGAGCTTTGGCAAGGGCTAAAGCACAACCTAAATTTAAGACGAAAGTGGGTATATGGTTTACCTCCACAAGAGAGAGTAAACCACCCGACTACAGGACTTATTACCACCTGGAGTGTCAGCCAACTAACTCCCCTTACACTTTAAATCCATGTAGGTAGGTCATATGCTTTGCAAGATGGTTAGGCTATTTTTTATTTAGAAGAAAAATTAAGTCCTTAAACTCACTCCCTAAGAGACTAAATCATAAAGGGCATGAGTAATGACTTAATCTAATGCAAATTTTAACAAGTCTTATTTGATTTTTTGGACTTTTTATTTTGACCCAAGCCATAGGTTTTTATATGCCTAAATGCATGAGAAATTGGTTGTGGGCTAAATCAGAAGAGAAAGAGGTGTATTTCCATCAAAGGCTCTTACAAGTCAAGCCTTTATTCTCTAGCACAAATGGAAACCCTCTCTTAGCAAGAGTGGAAGAATATGACATGCATGATGTTATACATATAATCATCCAGCTAAGGGGTTACTAAATATTTTATTATCTTGATTATTTCTAGGCTTTTATATGAGGTTATGAATTATTTTAAAGTTTTAGTTATGAGTTGTTAATGGGGTAAAAAATTTCTTTTCATCATAGGAGCTTAAACGGATCCAGGCCACACAGTAATCACCAATCATAAAGAAACTATGAAAAGGCATGCTATTTCTAATGTACAAGCTAAACAAAACATCACACAATTTTATAAAGTTATCACAAAAGAATAAGAGGCCGGTGCAGTTGGGTACCACTGTACAATCTGAAAAGAAATGTGGGTAACCGAGCTCTACCCTTATACATCTCAGTATAATGAAAGAATAAATTACAATTATGAAATGATAAGTGTTATGGGAGACCTTCATTCTTCATCATCCATTCTTCACTCTTTGTCCTTCATTCCTTCATCTTGATTTGCTTCATTTCTTTCTTTCTTTTGGATTGATTAAGATGTAGTTTGCTTCAAGGGTATCACATGGTATATAAGACATAATCTTATAACCAATGATCACCTTAATTCCCATAACACTTATTATAATCCTAATATAAAATTACTTTAAGAGAAAGGAAAGTAAATCTAGCTACATGTGTAAAATAAATGTTAGCTAAAATAGACCATACAACCCAAGCAGTTATATGAATAGTTTGGACTTAGCACCCTACACATGGGTAACCAAGCCCACCTATCCTAACTTGGGTTATATTTAAGGGTATAAGCAACCTGCACAACAAAGAGCATTTATATTTTTATTACGATGCCCCTTAAGCACAACCCGCTGCAGAAAGCATGATTAGGCTAATATCGGCCTAACATCTAGACTACGCACATACACCCTAACATCCAATCTAAAATAATACATCACAAAACCAAACATTCATCAAACCATGCATCGCCCTAACATAAAGCTAGAAATGGTGACTTAATATAATGTGTATGTGTTAATGTTTAAGTGGTATGTCCTAACTAGGCTTTAGAGTTATGATTTGCTAAATATGAGGGATTTAATTTATAAAGGGTTAACTTTTCTTTAAGTGGTTCAATTGATTTGAAGATTTTATTTAGTGTTTTCTTTTGTTTCATATAATCTACACCTAGCACCTAAGTGTTATAAAGAGAAGAAAGAGAGGGGATCTCTCTTTCATCCCTATCTCAAGTCATTTCCAAGGTAAATTAGTTAATGGATTTCCTTTAGTAAATGGTTTATTATGTGTTTTAATTAACCTTAACTTTAGATTCACTCTAAATAACTTTATTCAATAAGAAAGGCATCTCAAGATTAATTGAAATGGATTACTATCACATAATACACATTCATTTATTTCTTCCCACCATGTATATCATGCATATGAATAATCTTAAGCATATCTATACATGTAATGTAAATCTTAACACACTTTGGTGATGAATGCAAAGAAAGTATTTGTAATTTAAATGTTTCATTTTTTTATTGAATTATGAATGCATGTTTTTCATGTAAAAAAGAGGATTTCTCATCCATTAACTAAACACACATTAACATGTATAAAAGTTTTAAGTGAGTACGATGCCATTATTTTCTACATCAGGAGCGTAAGGTACAAGACCTACTTAGGACTACTTAAAGCCTCGTAGTCCTGGGATGTCCAGACTAATATACCACTTTTCATATATACATGTAGATGTATGAATGACTATAAGGATAGAACATCCATGTAAAAGGTGATATTTGATATATTTGATTTATGATTCTTTATTCATTGGCCACATCACACATGCATATGTATGAGAGTTTTAGTGAGTACTATGCCATTATTTTCTACACCAGGGGCGTAAGGTATAAGACCTACTTAGGGCTACTTAAAGTCTGACCGGATGTCCGGTATTATACCACTTTTCTCAAATACATATGAATGTACAAAAAGAACCAAATGGATAAGGAATCATGCAAGTAATTATGTTTGATTTGGTTGTATGATTTATATGTATAATATGAAATTCTTCCTAAGTCTTAGCATGGAAATGCATAGGAATAGATTTGAGCAAGTGTTATGTTCTTTTCAAATGAACTATATAATTATAAATCCTATGTGAGTCCATGCTAGAGTGGGGAATGAGAACCTCATATTACATACCTTATACTACCATCATAGGCAAGCTTATAGATATCTATGATTAACATCACTTCTTTTTTAATAATTGATTTATAGGTTTTGAAAATAGTTTTTTTTTTATTTAATAGTGATAATAGCCACTCATATTTGATTTAAGTCAACACATGCAATTTGACATAAAATAAAATCTTTCATTTAATTAGTTTTAAAAGAAATGAATGCATGATTTCATATGGCAAGCATTATTTAGCATGATTGGAAAGAAATAAAGGAATGTAAGCATGTGATTTCATTCATTCCAATTAATTCTTAAGGACAATCAAATTAAATAAAGCTATTTAAAATGAACCAAAATTCTTTAAAGATGTTTTCAAATTTGATTTTGAATAAATTTAATGAATGTGAAAGAGGTTTGCTAACCCTAACCCAATTCCCCATGTGTGAATTAATTTAGTTTAATGAAGAATATTGAAGTTGATTTTATGTTTTAGCTAGGTTAAGGTATGAATTAAGTGAATTAATTATCCCTTACCTATATCACCTTAAGTTAATTAACTAGTTAATAATAACCCAATATCATATACAACCACATGAAAATAAAATTTGTAATGCTCCTAAGAAATGAAAGGGAACTAATGCAATTGGCTTATGATTAATTGTTAATTAAACTTAAGAGATTTCACTTAATTACTTTTATGATTTTCTCACACATGTGAGCCAACCATAATTTCATTATCTCTCATCTTGGGTTATTGAGCTCCCAAGGAGCTACCCAAAATCAATTAAAGGTTGTTTAAGTGTGGATGAATTGATTTTTAATTTAAATTTCATTAAGCCTTTAATTAATTAATTAAATATTTTAGTTATGTTTTAATTTGAATGATAAAATTAACTTAGGGAAGAGGATCAAGGGTAAAGCCCCAATCCAAATACCTAAATCATTTAATCATTCAATTAAGTTTTGATTTTTCATTTTAAAGATTAGTCACTTAATTAATTAATTAAGCCTTTAATTAGCCATAAATTAATTGGATTTTTTAAAGTAAAGAAGATTTAGGAAATAGATTAGGAAAAGTGTCCCCAACCATATTCCCTAAGTGATCTTACTATTCAATAGAGGTGATCATGCTTAAATGATTAATTAAGTTAATGTTCATTCATTAATTATAATTAATTAGATTAAAAGAGTGATTAGGGCTTAATCAAGTGATTCCCCTAATTAAGCAATCAATAAAATCCTAAAAAATAGGAGAGGTAGAGGTCATCCCCCTAAATATCCAAAAAAAATTTGGGATTAATTAAGCACTTAATTAAGATGTAATTAAGCTAATTAAATTTTTAATAAAACCCTAATTAAGCTAAAGTCACTAATCAAAATCAATTAATTATAATTTTTTTAGATTCCTCTCTAAAATATCTTCAAAATGAGTATAAGTTTGTATTTTTTTTATTTTTCTATAATTAATTATGATTTTAGAAAGTTTTAGGATTAAAACTAATTAATTATCCCTAATTAAACCCTTAATCCCGTCGGGCCACGTGGCTGCTGACGAGGCACGTTGACACAACATGCTTTTCACCTGGTGTGACATGATTGATTATTTAAGTAGTCACATCCGTGCGCTGACTTAGCGACGGCGGAGGCGCTTTCTCTGTGGGTCGCCAATCTAAGATCGAAAGGCTACAATTTAATACGTGGGTTAAGGGGGAAATCAAAGGATCTACCATGGGATTTGATCAGAGCAATTCATCTTGATCATGCGAGATGTACGGATCATGATCTATCCTATTTGCAAGTTGCGGAAGATGAGCACCGTCCATCTTCCCTCATTCGATCCGAGCTCACCCAAGCTCAAATTGGGATCAAATGGATCCTACACCATCTAAAGGAGCATACAATCACATCCAATGGGTAGAATCTCTCAACATGGAGATTCCTTTCACAAAAGACCAACACACAGAGGCCTAAAGCTACAGTTTTTAGAAATTACCTCATCGAACCTAATGTCCGGTGGTGCAATGTCAAAGGTAGCTTCGCTTGGTTGAGGCGAGGCACTGTTGAAGGAGTCATAGCTCAATTTGGATTAAGGTGCTTGGTTGACCAATCCAGGCACGTGCACACCTCTACTTTGATCAAACTCACATCTCCCATGCCTTGGAAGGCTCAAAAATAGTTTGGTTGGCTTTGATTGGGTATCAGGATGGGGAGAGTCATGGGAGGAGCCTCAAGGGCAGGTGTGCAAAGCTTCTTCTTCCTTTACCCATGGGGTGCTTGATTTGGCTTGGAGGTGAGTCAACTCACCTCCCAAAGGTTCTTAGCCGACCTAGAGTGGCTTAGGTGCACTAGGTGTGTCATGGGAAGGTTCCATGTAGTGTAAAGGAGCTGCTATGGGGATAGGAAAGTTGACTTTAGCCTTGATCCCTTGGGTTTAAGGTTCAAATCCTATGGTTTGATGGCTAATACCCTTGGTGGGGTCCACATGGATTTTAGGCTAATTTGGGACTAAAGTAGGGCATGCTTGGGTTGGGTTTGATTAAGCCCTAGGGTCCTATAAGTTGGTTTGGATGGATTTGGCTTCATTTGGTCAAAATGGGTTCATTTGGGTTAGGTTAGGTTGGGTTGACCAATTGGTCAAATTGGGTCAAACCAAGGCTTAGGTTAGGTTCATATGATGATTTGGGATAATTTGGTTTAATTTATTTGGATTGATTTAGCTTAGGTTTGAATTTGACTCATTTGGATTCAAAAGGGTCAAATTGGTCAAGTTGATAAATTTGACCAATTTGATCAAATTAGGTTGGGTTAGGTGTTAAGTCATGTTCAATTGGTTAATTAAAATGACTGTAGGCTTTGGTTTGGTTTAATTTGAAATTAATTTAAATTTTGATCAATTTGACCTTTTAGGTCAATTTGGGCTATGTTGGGTCAAGTTGATCGATTGGTCAACTTGGGCTCAATCATGAATTTGGTCAAGTTCAACAAGTGATTTAGAATGAACTTGAGCCATTGGTTGCAATCAATTTGGATTAAATCATGATTTGACTCATTTTGGCTTTTTAGGCCAACTTGGGTCAACTTAGGTCAAGTGGCCAATTAAGCTTGGTTTGGCTCAATTGATGACTTGGTCAGTTCAATCATTGATTATGGATGGGTTTGAGTTAATGGTTTCAATTAATTTGGCATATGGTGGATTTTGGCTAGTTTGGGTTTAATTTGGGCTAAATGTTGACTTTGTCAAATGGTATGTTTGACTTGGTTTGACCCAATTCAAGGTGGTTGATCACCCCATGATGATTGTTGATCATGATTGAGATCTAGATGGTCTTAGTTCAATCCAATTTGGGTTGGATTAGAACTTGGCTCAAAAAAGGTCCTTTAGGTCACTTTGGGTCAAGTGAGCCTAAATGGATCAATTGGCTTGATCAAGGCTTGATTCAAGTTTGGTTGAACTCACATGTGAGTTTAGAATTGAAAAATAAATCTAATTGTAATTGGTTTATAGCCAAATGGATTTTGGTTCATATGACAATTTCAAGTCATAAGGGTTAACTTGGGCTTGATTTAGGTTGACTTATTTTTGGTTTGATAATGGTGGTTTATATTTATATTTGGATCCATGATTAAAGGAATGATTGAATCATGAAGAAATCCATAAGTTTTGAGTTGATTTGGGTTTCATTTAGCCAAGTTTAAAAGTTTGGCTAAAAGGGATAAAATTGGGAATTTGATTTGATTTGAGTTTGGTTTTGGTCATTTGAATTTATATTTCATTTATATTTATGAATATAAATGAAAATATAAATGGGTTATGAGAAAATCACTTGAGTTTGGAGTGATTTGGAAGCCAATTTAACCAAATTAAGGGATATATGTCAAAAGAGGCTAACTTGGATTTCGATTTGGTTTGATTTATTTTTAGTCATTGCATGGTCGGTTTCATTTATATTTGTGAATATAAATGAAGGAATGATTGATTTATAAATAAATCAGTCATGTTTGAGTTGGTTTGAAGGAGTTTTGACTAAGCATATGAAGGTGGTTCATATGACTTAGGAAGGGGTTTTGAAATTTGGAGTTAATCATGGGTTTCAATCACTTGGAGTTTGGAATTGATTTTTTTAGCTTGGAATTTGATTTGAGGTTGAATTTGATAATTGAGAAAATTAATTGGATTAGGGTTGATTTGGATTTGGTTAAGGCTAAGTCCATAAGATAAAATCAAAGGCCTTAGGAAGGAATTTAGAGTTTGAATTTAGTGATGGGTGTCAATCATTGGGTAGTTGGATTTGATTTTGGAATTTGAATTTGGATTCAGGATTGAATTTGAGGTTTGGTTTGAAAGAAGGAAGCAAGGATTGGGTTTGAGCTATAGGGTAGGCAAGTCCTCCTAAATCTATAAAGCACAACCTATTCCAATGACTAACTCTTCTGAGTCTCTAGGGCTAGGTTAAGTGTTCACCTAATTACTAAAAGTGTCTTAAGACTAGGGAACTCTTAGTGTCTATAAGAGTCCTAGACCTATGATGAGGAAGTTGAGAGCTCACTCCAACAATGTGATCAATATACACGTGTTGGTGTGTTATTTTAAATACACAAAGAAATGATACTGAGATCCTTTGTAGATACACATCAAGGACTTACACTTCAACAGAACAAAATTACCATATTAATGAAAAAGAACTCTTAGTTATTAAAAAAATAATAAAAAATTTTGAAATATTTTTAAATAAACATTTTATTGTAAGAACTGATAATAAAACTATTATCTCATTTATTAAAGGGAAAATAGTTGATTCACTGCCAAATAAAAGACTTATTCAATGACAAAGTTAGTTTTCTGCATATAGTTTGATATTTAATATATAGAAGGAAAAAATAATTATCTTATTGATACATTAACATGGGAATTTTGCAGGATATGAGCGTTGAGCAAGAAATCGAGCTATAAATTCCAGATATACCAGAACATATGGAGAAACCAGATTTAACTTCAAATAAAATCTCTGCAAAATCTAATGATCAACTTATCAATAATTATGTTCAAATACTTGAATTTCATATGTAGAAATTAGAATATGAAATATCTTATGGCAACAAGATATTGGCTGAACTACAGAAGGTAAAAAATTATCTCAATTATGAAGTAAATGAAGATGAATTACCTTCTTTCACAATTACATACTTTATATAATTATAAAAAGGATATGCCTTCTACAAGTATTGGTATAACCAATAAATCAGATGTAAATACAGACTCTTACTCTTCAGTTCTACTCAATGAACTAAAGAAACAAAAGAACATACTTGAAATAGCAGATGAATGGCAACAATTCTCTTTATTTCAAGAACTAATTAACTCTCAAATATATTTCTGTACACAAGTAAATATAAATGTATGCTACATTTATGGAGATATCAATCAAAAATTAATCTAAGATTTATATCTTAGCAAAATGACAAAATTAATATATCTGGAAAGTCTCCAGACAATCAGCAAATTACCCAAAATAATTATTGAAGCACTAGAGACATTCCAATCAATTTTAAAACATTGGAATATTTATGCCAAGTTATTCTAGACATATCCAGAACTAAATGAAGGAACAGTTACGATAATACAGCTTAGTATTAGCAGTGAACCATATATGCCTAAGTATATAAAAAATAAAAGAGCTATTCAAAGGAATAAAGAAGAATATCTTTCTCAGATATGGATGGAGACTAAGAAGATAGATGCATCCAACATATGGGTTTATCATTATTTAAATATGCTATTTATCTGCAGTCACTGCAGACAAAGAACAAAAAGGGTCCATGAAGTAATATATCAAAAATGGAATAACGTACTCCTAAAAAATACCGTACATGCTAGTACAGAAGTAAAAGAAAATTTCTATAAAAAAATGCAGAAAGAAAAATTACACAACTATATATTCTACAAAAGCAAAAATACCTTACAGTTAGTAAAAGAAAAATTAGAATCCAAGCTTCTCAAAACTTAAGACGTCAACCATGACCTCAGATAGACAATAACGGAAGCAATGACGATAACACTTAAATGACGTAAGCACTTTCGTCATACTCAATTAACACAGATACTTCTCAAAGTCTATATTTGGGAGAAATAGAGGAAGAAGGCAGAGCTCGAAGGCATCTCTTCTTCACAATGTTTCATTAGACTTCTAAAAGAAATTATGTACCAGAGTCATAGAGGCTAAACTTATCTTTTCTCTAGTTCATGTTTGTAAGTATATTTTGATTATTATATCTATATGTAAGTCTATTATGTGTCTATAGCTTATTACGATCTAAATAATATCTTATGTTTTTATCATTATTATCCAATCTGGTCACCCTTAGATGTACACAAATTACAATAAACATGCAATATTGTGATACTAATTATGCATGTTTTTGTATGCCTAGCTACTCTTATGAAATTAATTTCCCATCTTATGAATCAAAAATAAGGGAAGACAAAGAAAGGTCTAAAAGATTTAAATTAACAAAATCAGAAGAAGATATATTCTCTATTAATGATAAATCTAACTAAAGAGTATCTAGACAAAGAATTCAGAAGAATTCAAGATTTATTAAAATTAATATTTCTAACAGTCAATTAGAAGTATTCTTAGAAGAACAAATTTTCAATATTAAAGCACCCTTAGGAAACTATAATGAATGGATAATCACTAGTTATATGCTAATAAAACAATATTATGAATTAGGCATGTCGAATAAAATATCAATCTATGATTTATGGAATTAAATCAAGTTCAACATAATAAAATCAAAAAATTTAAAATGTTACTACAAAAAAGATACAAGCCTATACTTTGTACTAAAAGTACTAGTAATATACCCGTATTAGGAAAAAGAATATTAGAAAATCAATAAATTCTTAATAATAATATTGCTACAACTGCTATATTAGCAAAATGAGTTTGTATTGAATTTGATTTACAATAATTAAAAAATAAGAAGTTAGAAAATACTTGTTTAGCCGGATATATTATAAGTGCACCAGGTAAATGGGTTAAAATTTATGTCGAATTTATCAAAAGTGAATTCTTAGGATATAGAGTTAGATACACTACTAAAGAAGAAAAAGCTAAAAAATATTCTAAAATTGCAAAACAAAAAACTTACAGTTCTCAATATTTGTAATATTTGATATTTAAATGAATACAGTTGCGAATATCAATAATTTTTTTATGATATTCTTGCAGATGAACATAGTCAATATCTAGATACATATTTCTATAAATTACCTTAACCATATAATATAATATGGAGTCAAGCATTTCTTCAACTATATCTTATAGATATAATCTTAGGAAGTAGAATTCTATTTGCTAAAGAAAGTTAGTAGAAGCCTGCCAACAAATAGATTTACATCAACAAAATAAAAAATATAAATAATCTTTATGTTGTAATAAAAGCGATCTAGTCGCACATCAATAGGGGTGTTCCAAAAATACAAATTCATGTACAGGATCAACTTGTAATAAAAAGAAAAAATTATTTAAGAAGACAAATAAACATAAACTGAATTTAAAGAAAAGAAATTTCACACGAAGACCATTTAATAAAAAACTAAAAAATTGTAAATGCTGGTTAAGCAAAGAGGAAGAACATTATGCTAATGAATGTCCTAAAAGAATGAAAGTTTCAGGAATAAAATATGTTCAAATTATAGAAGAATAAGATTTAGAAGCCATCTTGGACATCTTCGAAATCAATTCTGACGAAAAAATTTATGAATTATCTGATCTATAGGAAGATCTTATTGATCAATAATGTTATTCTGATAATGATTTAAACGAATATTTATATTCTGATTAAATGTTTGAACTTGAACAAATAAATAATATAGATGAAATTATAGATGAACAGTCAGAATACATTAGACAATTAACTCTTTCTAAAGAGGAATACAAGAAGATTAGAAAAAGAAAATTATCTTTAGAAATAAAATATTATTTTGATATCCCATTTTAAATTGGAAAAAAATCAATTCATTATAGTATTAGACAAGGAGAATATCATATTGAAATAACTAAATCTCAAGGAAGTACAAAAATTCATTTATATAATTATATAATGAGAAATCAAGGTTTACAAAAAAACCTCACCCAGAAAATATAGACATGTATTTTTTGGTGTAATACAAGTATTAATAAAAGCATACTTTCGCAAAGGTATAGATAGCCCTATAACTTTATGGATATATGAAGATAGAATTATGGATATACTCAATTAATTAATTCCAAACTTTCTATGGTGGTTTAATGGGATGACCTCTACCTTCGATAATTTTCTTAGGATTTATTACTTGATTCATTAGGAAAATTGCTCATTTAAGTCTTAATCACTCTCTTAATAAATTAAATGGTCAATTAACCCCCAAATTAGCAACCAAGTTAATTAATTGGGCCTGCTAATCACGGTTGAGCCATGAATAGACAAGGGAAATGAGATGGAGACCTCTTTCCTAATCTTTTTCCTAAGTCCATTTCACTTTAAGGGAAATTAATTAATTTAGAATCAATTAAAGGTTTAATTAGTTAATTAAATGGCTTAATTTATCAAATTCAAATCATAATCACATCAGATCTTGATTAATTAAATCATGGGTAGATCTTTAGGTATTTAATAACCTAAAGGTACTTAGGGAAATTATGGTTATCCCATGTGTGGGAAAACTATAAGAATACTTAAGTAATTTCTTTAATCTAATTAACTATTAATCATGAGTCAATTGCATTAGGCCCTTTCATTTCTTAGGATCATTGCAAATTTACTTTTCATTCATGTGCATAATATGTTGGCTCATAATTATTTAGTTAATTATATTAAGGTAATATAGGTATGGGTATTTAATTGAACTAATTAAGGATCCAATTTAATTAATTCATAAAATTTACTTAATTACCTTTTCTTTAAACCAAATTAATTCAAAAACTTGGGAACATGTTAAGATCAGTAAATGATAATTCTCCTCTCTTTAAATTTAATCAAAATCCTAAATCATAAATTAATAAATGAACTTTGGTTCTCGTTAAATGATTTTATTTAGTATGATTATCCTTATGAATTAATTTGATTGAATGAATCACATGTTTGTATTTGAATATTCTTATCCAATCATGCTAAATATTGTATTTCATTTGATTTCATACATCCATATCTTTCAAAAGTAATTAAGTTAAATAAAATTTCCTTTATGTAAAGCTTGCATATGTTGATCTAGCTTAATATATATGGCTATTATCACTATTAAATCTAAATATATCTTTTAAAATTTATAAATGAATCACAACATGTGTAGTGACGCTATTTATAAATACATAAGAGGTGCATGTACTTAAAGCTTAAGTTTATGAAGTGAAGCTCTCTTTCTCTTATTCATGTGTTAATTCACATAAGTATGAATGCCAGTGGGTATATAGTCTAGACATCCTAAATACGAGATTTTAACTAGCCCCAAGGAGGTCATTTGATTACCTCACTTCCCTAGTTAACAAAAGCACATATCTATTTGATTTCATTCTTATGTATTTTAACATTAAAATTTAGATAGAGATTTAAATCATATATATAAACAATTCAATTAAAGAAAATATAGTCTTTGCATGATTTTCATCCTCTTAATTATGAATACATGTGTATGTATTTAAGAAAAGCAAGTATATAGTCTAGATATCCCAGGAATACGAGGCTTTAACTAGCCCCAAGGAGGTCATTTCATTACCTCACTTCCCTGGTTAATAAAGGCACGTACTTGTTTATGTCTTTTATACATGTATGTATATATTTAATTAGAGAATGATAATCCTCTTTTTTATTGAAAATACATGCATTCATAATTGTTTAAGTTATTGAATTAATTAATCATGTGATTTGGAGCTCTCTTCTTATGTTCATGTATGCAAATTTACATATGTTTGAATGCAAATGAGTATATGGTCTGGACATCCCGAGAATACGAGGCATTAGCTAGCCTCAATGAGGTCATTTGATTATCTCACTTTCCTGGTTAACAATGACACGTACCCATTTAATTTCATCTCTATATATTTTTGTAAAAGAATTTAGATAGAGCTTTAATTAGCATGTATTAAATAATTCAATCAAATGTAAACATAAACTTCAAATATATACATATAAATTCATCATCTAAGTGTGTTAAAACATGTTGTGTGTATAGGTGTGCTCAAGATCAAATCATATGTATGTTATATGTGATGGAAAGGAATGATTTGATATATGTCATGTGGTAATAATTCAATTAGGTTAATCTTAAGAAGCCTTCCCTGTTAAATAAGATCATTCAAAGTTAGCCTAAACTTAGGATTAATTATAAATAATTTAATAAGCCATTCACTAAATAGTACTAAATCAAATTAATATGCTTTAGAAATGACTTGAGGCAGCTTTTCCTTCTCATTACAACACTTTGATGTTAAGTGTAAATTACATGAAAAAAAATAAAATACAAACTAAAATTTGCAAACCACTTAAACAACTTTAAATGAAACCCACCATCATGTTAACTTGAATATTTTCTACACTTAGAAAAATATAACTCTAATGTGTAGTAAGATATACCACACAAGCCTTAACACCCACATTAGAATTAAGTCACCACTTCTAGCTCTAAGTTAGGATGGTGTTTGATGTGATGTACATTTTGTTTTATGATGTAATATTTTAGACTAGATGTTAGGGTGTATGTTTCGTAGACTAGATTGTATGTCAATGTTAGCCTAATCATGCTTTTTGTAGGGGATTGTGCTTAAGGGATGCTTAAAAATAAATATGAATTCCCTCTTTCTAGGTTTCTTAAACCCTTAAGAATAATCCAAGTTAGGATAGGTGGGCTTGATTACCCATATACAAGGTGCTAAGTCTAAATTATATATATAACTGCTTGGGATTGTATGTGTGTTTAGCTAATACTTATTTTGCAGGTGTAGTAAGATTTACTTTTTCCTATATGAATGTAATTTGCAATAGGAATTAGGATTAGTATTATGGGGGATTAGGATGAGCAATGGCCATAAGGCTTTGTCCTTGGGTGCCCTGTGATGCCTTTGAAACAAGCATATCCAAATCTAAAAATGAGTAAACCAAATCAAGAGAAAGAAGAAAGAAGATAAAAGAGTGAAGAATGAAGAACCCCCTCCCCTGCCCCATTGCATGTATTCATTTTAATTGTAATTGTTCTTTCATATTTCAGGTTGTATTTGGGTTGAGCTTGGTTACCCATCTTTTCTCTTTTTTTCGCACCGGCTTCTTATTCTTTTACAGTAGTTATAAAATTGATTGATGATTTGTTTAAATTGTGCATTAGAAATGGCATGCTTTTTCATAGTTTCTTATGTTTGATGCTTTAATGTGTGGCCTAGATGCGTTAGGCTCTTAGAATAAAAACAAATTTTCTATCCAACTAATCACTCATACCTAAACTTTAAGCAACTCATAACCTCACGATAAAGCCTAGGACATAAATCAAGATAATTAAAAGGTTTAACAATCCCTTAGCTGTATGGTTGTATGTCTCACATCATATATATCATCATGAATCACTCTTGCAAAGTGAGGGCCTCTGTTCTTACACGCATAAGGACCGTTTGACCTGTAAGAGCAACTCTATTGACGGAGCTTCACCCCCTCTTTTTTGATTTAGCAAATAATATATTTAATCATTCATTTAGGTATATAAAAATCCTAAAGCCTTTGTCTAAATGATCTGTCAAAAATGAAATAAAATTTGAAAAGAGTTTGCATTTATAGATTAGGTCATATGCTCATACCACTCATGCTCTAGTCTCTTAGGGAGTGAGTTTAGGATTTTAATCTCTTTCAAATTAAACAACTACCCTAGCTATGTTGCAATTCATAAGATCGGACAACATGATTTTAAAAATTGTAGGAGGAGTTAGCTGGAGGCCACTCTAGGCGATTATAAGTCTAGAAGTCGGACGGTTTATTCACTCTTATGAAGGTAAACCCTTATGTCCACCTGTCACTTAGATTTAGGTCATTCTTTAGCTCATACTAAAGCTCCCTAAATTTAGGATCCAAGGCAGCTATTTTCTTCGGGCTATAAGTATAAATCCTCATCTCTTAGACATTTTCACAACCTTATGTTGGTGGATCATAAGCCCTAGCAATCTAATAAAATTCAACTTAAATAAATAAATCTCTTCACTTTTAAATAATAAAATACAATCATATAATAGATTGGAATGCTCACTAGGTCTCCTAGTATCATGAGTATTCACTACTTATTTCCTTTGGATTCCAAAATAAGTCTTTTCCTTAAACTTTCTCAATTGATTTTTTAAATATAACCAATCATTTGATAGTCTAGCCTTGAAATCTTTGGAGATGATAATTGTCCACTTTAATCGAGAGTATTTTTAGGAAATTTCATTTCCTAAGATGTAATTAACTATGGAGGCTTGCCTCCATAAGGAACTTTAGAACTCAGTTTAATATAAACCATGATTTATTCATCCATGTAAAGCAGGGAAAAATTTCTCATGCATTCGAAGACCCATCATACCTTAGGAGACCTTATTAGGTGATTAAGTACATTGAAGGGTGATACATCTATCTCTCGACATAGTACATCATACTTCAATGTCATACCCGATCACTTCAATAAGTACCCCCTACGATCTACATGGTGTCCCCCCACATTTGAAAATAAACACCACAAGATGAAAGTCAATTTCTTTAATAGAGAGTATTCTTAGGAGAATTTATTTTCTTTCTAAGATATAATTAACTATAAGGGCTTGCCCTTATAGAGAACTGTGAATCCTACAATAGATAAACCATATTCTATCTCTCTATGTAGTTTTGGGGAAGAACCTCTGATACATCAAAGATCCATCAGCCTTAGGAGTCCTTATTAAGTAATTGAATCCATTATAAGGTAATATGTTTATCTTTTCAGATAATATATTTATAATGATGTACTTGATCACCTAAATAAATACCTCCAAGATTTGCATGATGTTCCAAATAAAATTCCCACACAGATGTATTGTGTTTTATTATGTTCACATGCTATGCACTAATTTGTTGAATTATACCTTTTTAGGGATGTTCTCAATTATAATGACTTCATTTGGATCTGCTCCTTCTGCCAACAGCATCAGGTCCTCTATTTCTTTTTCCTCTTTGGTGTTAATGAAAGCATTTTCTTCTTCTTCTCACCCCTTATGTATAGGGTCTTCACCACCTTCTTCTTCCTTATTTTTCTTCATTTAACCACCCTTAACAATGATATTTATTTCAACAGTAGATGTGGCTTCTAGATGAATTTGTCATATTCTTTGAACTTAGCATGTACATTTATTAAATAAAAATTATAAACTCATTAAATGCACTTAATACATCTTAGGGGGATTTGAAGGAATTTTATCAATGGTATCTTCTCCTTTATTATCTGTAGTTTTAGTTACAACTCTCTCCATCATACTTATAGGTTCTACCTCTATGCTAATGCTTTTTTCCTTTGGAAAGAATATTATCTACAATTTTAATTACAACTATCTATATCATATAAAGGTATAAGTTTTGCTTATGCAATGGCAACTTTTCCTTTGGAGATAATATTATTTATAGCTTCAATTTCAGATCTCTCTATCCTATCTACATGTACCTCTAAACTTACAACTACTTCTACTTTAAAAATATTATTATCTATAGATTTTATTTTAACAACATCTAAACTATCCTTGATACTCTTTATTTTACTATGTAAGATCTCAAACATTTTATTTACTTATAATTTTACCTCAAAAAATTTATTATTTACAAAAATTTTCAAGTTCTACAAAGCATTCAATCTTGCATCAAGATTCTTACCATTGGAGATTGCTTGGCTATATCACTATGTTTAGCCACTAAATGCAAGTGGGATGTTGGATGGTTATAAAGAACTAATATAAGTATTTTGGAATTTGTTGTGGAGAAAATTCTTGTTGTTTAGTGATAGTAGAATGAGCTTGGGATATTGTAGGAGGAGGCAAGATGTGCCCAACAACCATCATATTGAGTTCATCATCTGTCATATCCTTGAATGAACCCAAAGCTACATGGAAATAATAATGTTAGGAAAATTATCATATAAGCTTAATTGGTTGTGGGTTTCACCTGATCTACCGAGAGGTAAGAAAAACAAAAATTCAAACTCCTACTGCTCTAGCTAAGAGACTTCGTCCACATCATTATGCGAAGCCTTTTGGCTCTAGTGCTATTGTTGATAACCATTGTGTGCTCAAAAAAAAAAATTAAAGATGCATATAATTAAATGGAAGCCATCAGACACGAAATTTCTAAAATTTTAAAACATATAATATATTCATAGCGAACACTTATTATGAGAAGAGTCATGTATCTAAGAAAATATTACTGATCAACACTCCAATAAGAAGTAACTGATACACAAAGGGCATGTCCTGCTAGATTGGAAATAATCTAAGAAAATGATATATTCTCAACCTCCTCAGAATTTGAACAGCCTCTTAATCAACATGTTGATAAATTCATCGCATATAATCCTAATAATTGAGGACTGACATCTGATTTTTAAAACATATAACTTTTTATCATGCAGATAAAATACATAAGAATCTAAATATAGATCATTAAAGGCTGATAAATAGATGTTCAAAGCCTAATATACAACAATATATAATAGTTTCAAGACCTAATACATAGCAATAAACGATAACTTCAAAGCCCAATATATAACTTTTTGTCATTCAAATGAAACACATAAGAATCTAAATACAGATCATTAAAGGCTAATACATAGTTGTTCAAAGCTTAATACACAACAATCTATAGTAGTTTCAAGATCTAATACATAATAATAAATAACAGCTTCAAAGCTCAATCAACAACAATACATAACAATTCAAAGCCTAACACATAGTAATATAACGCAACAATACACTGGTTATATAGAATATTCTAAAAACATAGCATCTAGTATACACAACACATTGCATTACACAGTAATACACAACATGGACACTGCTATGTACAAAGAAGCTAATGCAAATCTACTATGTATAGTTCAAACCCTAATACGTAATAATACATGGAAATTTCACATTTCAAAGCTTAATACACACCAGTACACAATAGTTTTAAAAGAAAATACATAATAATACACAGTACATAGCAGTCATTCCTAGAACATAGCATCTGATATGAACAACACATAACAATATATAGAAACACAACATGACTTCATTGTTATGTACAGTGAAACTAAATACAAAGTTAGTGTGTGTGAGAGCAGCAACTTACATTCGCAGCTTAAAAAGAAAAAATATAATATAATTTCGTAGACACAAAGCAGCATTACATAGTTGATGTGCAAAGATTCTTAGCTATGGAAAAAAAAGTTAGGCATGCAGTAGCTTTATATATAGCATGTGTGTGAATGATTTTAAAAGGCGTATCAATAAGTTTCAGCATCATATACCTCAAACCCTAAAAAATAAAATAAAACTTTAATTCAACATTAAACCCTAATACAGTAAAAGAAGAAGACATATCTTGAATACAAACAACATCTCGTGATTTATCGCTACTTAAAGGAGGAGCTGACAAAAAACTCAAGAATGTTAAAGCAAAAGAATTAAGCTCTTGAGATCTCTGGGCCTCGAAGTTGGGCGTTGAAGTCGGAAAGATTCAAAGATGAAGATCTTAAAATGACTGAAATTAATTTAAAGTATTTTTATTAGCTTAAATCGCTCAGCTTTTTTTACTACTCGGTTTTACTACATGAGTTTGGTCATCTTCTAAAGATTTATTTTTTTTATTAAATTACTAGTGTTATGATGCTATGCTATTAAAATTTGGTATAATATCTCTTCCTCGGGACGCTGCAGTCACCTGCAGTTTTCAAGCCTGCCGTCCAATTGCCACAATCAGGTCGCATCTAATTAAAAAATTAGTAAAAATGAGAAAGTTAACCTAAACCGGCCCCAATACTGCAAGACTCATGTCTCACGCTCTCGAGCAGGAAGACGACATTATTTTCTCCCTAATACTGCAAGACTCACCGTTCATTTGCTCGTCACCGATCTCTCTCCCATCATCTCTACCTGGTCGCACGTGACACCACCTCCCCTGTCCTCCCTTACTCCCTCACGCGATCCAAAATTCGCAGCTATTGAAAATATGTAAAGATAAAAAAATAAATTTATATCACCGTGTCGAATCGTGAGAAGATGTAATGGGAGCGTACAGATCCATGGAAGAGTAATCTGGGATTTTAGTCTTCCACTTCTAAAGGGGTGTTCTTAAGAGAGAGAGAGAGAGAGAGAGAGAGAGCTTCTTTTCACTCAAGATGGGATATGAGGAAAATTAGAACTTCACCCTTTAAAATGGGGACCATGACCCTATTTATACTTGAGTGCATTTAATTTTATTTCAGTTTATCATTAAAATAAAAAAAAATGTCTAGTCTTTACACATGATAATTCCATACAAAATTAATAAGATATCTCAAAAGCCTAAAATTAATTAATCTTTATTTGATCACAAAAATTAATACACTTAAAAATAAGATAGCGTATAATGTATAATTAAATTCATATGTGAGCTCACATTCAAAAATTCTCCAACAATCTCCATATATATATATATATATATATATATATATATATTGATTATACATTATTAAATACTTTAAGAGCTCAATATTTGCTATCTTTAAAAACATCTTTAGACAATCTGATCCATTAATAATATTAACATAGAATCAAAGTGATTTTTATTATAATTTTTTTATAATGAAACCTATTAGTGATCACTAAATCAATATGATTAATGACATAGATCAAGTATGGATATGTAGCATAAAAATTTCATGTAATGTGATCATATATCATGTACATTTCAAGTCTATGTTATAACTCAAAGAGTTATACATATAGTTTCATTTATTTATCTTGCTTCAATTGAAACTACATAATTTTATTTGAGTTTTTATAAGATAATAACAATACTTTATTACGATAAAAAAAATATTTATAATCATTGAACAACATAAGCAAACTCCTTATCTAGCATATCATCAAAGTAAACCACTCTCATATGAGCCACATGCTCATGAAATACTTTAGGTGGTAAACCTTTTGTAAGTGGATCTGCAATCATAAAATTTGTACTAATATGTTCAATAGATACTTGAGAACTCTGAAATCTTTCTTTTACAACAAGAAACTTTATGTCAATATGCTTTGATTTTGACGAACTTTTGTTGTTCTTTGAATACAACTCAGCGGCTCTATTATCACAATTTATTTTTAATGATCTCTCTACCATCAAAAATATTTAGCCCAGTGATAAAATTTCGTAGCCATATTTTTTGATTTGATGCCTCATAATAAGCTATAAATTCTGCTTCCATAGTGGAAGAAGCTATAAGTGATTGTTTAACACTTTTTCAAGATATAGCTCAGCTAATAAGAAAATATAACAAGTGGATCTTCTACTATCGAGGCAAATCAGTCGAGTACCCCATGATCTCAAATGACGATCTTGATATGTGAGCATAAAGTCTTTTGTTCTCTTGATCTGCATAACCCTTTTCGCTTTCCAATGATCCATTCCTGGGTTACTTAAATATCTTCCAAGCATTCCAACAATATACGCAATATCCGGGCGTGTACAAACTTGAGCATACATAAGACTCCCTACTGTAGATGCATAAGGGATATTTTCTATCTCTTTCTTTTCAAATTCATTTCTTGGACATTGAAGCAAACTAAATTTATCACCATTAGCAATGGGTGTATCTCTTGGTGCACAATATTTCATGCCAAATCTACTAAACACTTTATCAATATATACCTTTTGTGATAAACCAAGTATACCACGAGAATGATCTCGATAAATTTGTATACCTAACACAAAAGATGCATTCTCAAGATCTTTCATTTCAAATTTAACTAAAAGAAATTTCTTGGTTTCATGCAAAAGGCCTATAACACTACTTGACAGTAGAATATCATCAACATATAACACTATGATGATGAATTTACTCCCACTTATTTTGTGATAAATACATTGATCAACAATGTTTTCTTTAAAACCAAAAGAAGTAATCACTTGATCAAATTTATTATACCATTGACGAGAAGCTTGCTTTAAACCATAGATGGATTTCTTTAATTTGCATACCAGGTGTTTTGAATGAGAAGATTGAAAATTTTTTGGTTGCGCCATATATATAGTTTTTTCAATGTCACCATTGAGAAATGTAGTATTTACATCCATCTAATGTAACTCTAAATCATAATGAGCTACTAGTGCCATAATGATTCTAAAAGAGTCTTTCAAAAAAATTGGAGAGAAAGTCTCTTTATAATCAATGTCTTTCTTTTGAGTGAAACCTTTAGTGACTAGACGTGCTTTATATCTTTCGACATTGCCTTTTGAATCCCGTTTGGTTTTAAAAATCCATTTATAACCAATGAGTTTTACTGATTTAGGAAATTCGACAAAATTCCAAACATCATTGTCTTTCATTGATTTCATCTCATCATCAATGGCTTCTATCTATTTATGAGAGTTAACACTTTGTTTGACTTTATTAAAAGAGATTGGATCACTCTCTAATCCAATGTTAAACTCATATTCTTGGAGATACACAACATAATCATCTGAAATTATTCTTCTCTCTAGTGGATTTTCTTAATGACACTTTAATTTGAGGTTATTGTGATTCCTCAGTATGAGTGGGAGTTAACTCAAGAATATTTTGATTATCATATTTATAACTTGAATATGATCGTAAAATTATCGATCATTTTTATATGTAGGAAGAGTAATAAATTGCTCTTCAAATATAAAATTTTTTTTATTACTCATCATTCAACTTCCTCAATAAATTTAGCATTGCCCATCTGAGGATTTATTTGAAGAATCATAGAACTTAAAACCCTTGACCTTTCGTATCCAACAAAATAGCGACTTATAGTTCTTGAGTCCAATTTTTCTTTCATTAGGCTATATAGCTTTTTGGACATCCCACACATGAAGATGTAATACGGCTTCTTCTCCAATAATTCATATAGTTTTACTACTTGCTTCTTGGAACTCTATTAAGGATAAAACTGCAGTATTTAAGGCTTCTCTCCAAAGTGAATATGGTAAAGAAGAATGATTTATCATACTTCTAACCATATCCATAAGGGTCCTATTTCGTCTCTTAGCCATACCATTTTGACTTGGAGTCCCTGGCATGGTGTATTGAGGAATGATGCCACATTCTATAAATATTTGGCAAAAGGGTCTGGACGTTGTTCACCTGATCCAATCATATCTGTCATAGTAATCACCACCACAGTCAGATTTGACAACTATTATTTTCTTTCCAAGTTAATTTTCAACTTCAGCCTTAAAAATTTTGAATACGTCCAGTGATTGTGACTTCTCATAAATTAAGTATAAGTACTCATAATGAGAATAATCGTCTATGAAAGTAATGAAATATTGTTAGCCATTCCAAGTAGCTGTAGGGAATGGACCATAAATATCAGTATGAATTAATTCCAAGACGTTTAAACTCCTATTAGCACCAACTTTCTTGATATTTATTTATTTTCCCTTCACACATTCTATACAGAGTTTATCATCTGAAAATTCAAGAGAATCAAGAATTCCTTTTGACACAAGTCTTTCAATTCTATGTTTAGAAATATGTCCTAAACGCTTGTGCCATAACATATATGAATTCTCATTTATTAATTTTTTCTTTGTACCAAAATTACTTGCATGCAAGGTTTCATTAATTTGTGAAGTAGAAATATCCAATTTGAACCAGTACCAATAATATTTGAATATTGAGAGAGTCTAAATTTTTTATTTCCAAATGAACAAGAATAACCGGATTTGTCCAAACAAGAAATAGAAATTAAATTTCATCTAAATGACGGCACATAAAAGTCTCATGTAAATTCAAAATACAATCAGATTCTAGATATAATCTATAAAAGCATAGTGCTTGAGAGTTTTGTGTCATTTCCCATAGATGAATTTTCCGACATCGGTTGGCATTCGTCTCCTTAGAACCTGCAGTCACACTTATGTGAGTAGTTGTACATGTATCTATCCACCAAGTGTGATTTGGTTAAGGATAAATTAACTTCACAAATAAAGTTGAAGTTTACCCTTTTCACCAATTTGCATACTTGGGACAATCCTTCTTCACATGATCGACTTTCTTGCAAAGAAACAAGTAATAGCATTATCTTGTTTTCGTTTCACTTATCTTTGTGAAGTCTCTTTATCTGACTCCTTTGCCTTTATAAGTCATTTTCTTTTTAGATAGCGAGAGGAAATGGCTAAGTAACTTTATTTTGTCATGTTTTAATCTCTCTTCCTCTTGCACACATTGAGCAATGAGCTCATTAAGAGTCCATTTTTCCTTTTGAGTATTATAACTTATCTTAAAAGGATTAAATTGTGTAGGAAGAGAGATCAAAATCAAGTGCACAAGAATATCATCAGACATCTCTAATTTTAGTACTCTCAATTTAGTGACAAAATTAGACATCTCCATAATGTACTCCCTTATGTTTTCATTGTCTTTATACCGCATTGAAACGAGTTTACTAAGAATAGTATTTTCGTTTACCTTTTGAACTAACAAAAGCGGTTTCTTATTTGAAACTTTTTTTTCTTCTTCAAGCATTGCACCTCTTATGGTTTCTGGAATAGAATGCTTCATGATCATAAGACTCATGCGGTTAGAATGCTCCTACTTTTCAAAGTTAGCCGTTTGTTCAATAGTATTTTTTAGCGGTAAGGCGGAGGCGTTTCGGATCGTAGTCAAGATCCATACACCCAAGAACAATGGTGATATGCTCTTTCCATTTCTTAAAGTTAGTATCGTTAAGCACTAGAATGTTATTCAAATTGGCAGATATAGAAGAAATATTAACTGAAAAGAACAAAATAATACTCACAATTAACAATATTGTCATTTTCATATGTATATATAATGTAAACAAAATATATGCTTGAAATAAAATATTTAATAAAATATGGGCACATATAAGATACTCACACAATTTAGTCTTTGGACATAAATAACAATTTGTAAATGTACTCTTAAAATTACATCGATAAATATTGATAATAAATTACGCCAATATACATCTTTGGATCGTCGTATTGTATGTATGATTAATATAAATTTATCGCATATTTGTTCTACACAAAAATCGAAAAAATAATCTTCTTTTGGGCCAATTATTTTTCACATAGATTTAAATATAATATATATGCAATATTCATATATTTCAAAAAATAAGTAAATTAATATAGTAGAGGTCATTTTGTTGACATAATATTTCAATTTAAATTATTTGGAAATAATAAATATTAATTGTAATATTTCAATAAATATTTCAATTTATATTATCCCAATTAGGAAATATTTATCAAATGTTAAAACAATAATTATCTATAAAATTTAAAATAGAATATTTATATATAAATGTTTAATATTAAAAAAATTTCTGAAATAAAAAAAAACTTCTAGAAATATTAAACAGTAAGTGTAATTTATATTTAATTAATAAATATTCTGTTTGGAATTAATTGCATAAAGCAATTAAATGTAAAGTATTTCAGATTAACAAAGATGAATGTAAAATCTGAAATAAATATGAAATATTATAAATAAATAAATGTAATAAATAAACTGAAAGAAAAACATTAAGGCGCTATATTCAGTTAAATTATATTATAAATATTCCATTTCAGATTCGGCCTTATTAAAAAAAACAATTAAATAGAATAATTATACCATTTATATTAACTTATATATAATTATATATATATAAATGGAATAATTATAACATTTATATTAACTTATGTATATTTATATATATACCCCTTAAAAAAACGGATGAAAGGGAATTGAATGGAATAATTATAATATTTATACAAACTTATATATATCTATATATATGCCCATTATATGAGATGAAATAGAAAGTCATCTGAAGGATATTGATACTTCATGAAAATGATCAAATCATTCGCTCAAAAAAAATTTGAATCATATATTTTGATCTAAAATTTTCAAATAATCAGTACAAAAGATGAAGAGGAAAAATCATTTCTCAACGATTCATAATGCATTGGGATCTGCTTTTAAAAATATATAAAGATAAAAAATAAATTTATCTAACGATTTGTCAAATTATCGAAGATGTAATGGAATACATTAATCATGGAAGGTATCTGAGTTTTAGTCTTCTTAAAGTGTTCTTGAGAGAGAGAGAGAGAGAGGAGCTTTCATTCAAGATGTGATATAAATAAAATGAACTTACTTTAGAATAGGACATATATTTATTGATTGTATTTTCATTTATTTTTCATCATTAAAATAAAATATATATATTCTCTGTGATAATTTTCATATAAAATTAATATGATATCTCAAAAATCTAAAATTAATTAATTTTTATTTGATCATAAAAATTAATAGACTTAAAAATAAATAACACATAATATATAATTAAATTTATATATAAACTCACGATCAAAAATTTCTAACAGCGGCCTCCCCAACCGTCACCTTCCTGAGCCGCGACCCATGCGCCCGAACACCCCCACGCCAATGCCTCCCTCGGCCCCGACCACACCTGCTCGCTATTCGAACTTCAACCGACGCCACCTCCTCTATCCCGTTCTTCCTCTCATGCGCAAACCAAGGGACCAACATCTTCCTTCTCTGTCCCTCTCTCTCTCTCTCTCTCTCTCTCAAAACTCTCTATCCGATAGAATCACTGCCTCTCTCCAGCCCGTTCCAGAGAGCCACACGGAGCTCCACACCCCACCCAACCGATCCCAGCCCATCACCCCCAAATTTCATCCCCATTCACGCGACCTCACCATCTCGCACAACATACAATCGGCCTCCTCTCTTGCCCGACCCTTCCTCCGACGAACTTAACCTAACGGCTACCACCTGACTTCACCTTATCTGCCTCACATCCAAGTCATGTGACTAGCCTAATTGAAACATCTCCTCTTTCCTAGCTGCAGTTGCCCTTTACGAAGATTCATGTTACTTGTGAAATTTTCACGACCCAACTAACCCCTGCCCTTCCTCTCTGTATCACTCGCACACCGTCAAGCATTATTTTCCATCTAGAGTTTGTCGAAACTTCGATGGAGCTTTAACGGGAGATCGATGGCGAGTGAAAACTCTACAGCAGTCCCCGCAGGTATAAATCTCATGTGTGTGCTTTCATAGAAATTTAATGATTGGAAATATATCGAGTGTGTCATCCTAACTCGAGCCATGTTATGCAAGCCCTTGTTCCAACAAGAATTGAAGGATAAAATTAATAAATCTATGCTTATATAACTTTTAAGATTGATATTTATTACGATTTTATTAAATTAGTTAAAATATAATCAAATTTCATTTTATAAAAAAAGTACATAATGAAAATAGCTAAATGTATCAGATATTTTGAAATTTTGAAATGATTACCTTTTTTATATTAAAATTTAAATGATTATCTTTATATTATCTTTAGCTTTTATATTAAAAATTTTTATATTTAAAACTAAATCAATTTAATAATCATATTAAATATTCAATTTATCAAATATAGTTGATTATATTATTAAGGTATTCAAATTAAGTTATTTTTATTAGATTTTTAGTATAATATTAATATCAAATGGAATTATGAAATGATTTAATACATTTGATATTTTACAGATTTCATATAATTTGTCATACATCAAGTACGCTCATAATGCACTGTTATCATATTTGAGTATTCATATAGTTCGTTTGATATTAGATTTCATTTCTAAAAATAAATATTAATCTCGTGCATTAACTAATTTATATAAAGTCAAATATGAGTAAGCCTAGGCTAATCGCTTAGGTCCGACTGGTGGAGTCTAAATCTACATTATGTTAGGTATAACATGTGGGCACATTTACATTATCTCTCATGCTAGAGCATTATGAACATGATTCACATCCATTATACTTGGCCTGTTCACTCCCTTTAGTGTAGCACGTGATAGCTTGATTGTCACATATCAAATCTAAGACATTGGAGCATTCATATCTTATGTTTCTTTTCCTTAACATCAACTTCCCACTACCTTTATAGCAACTTAAGAATCCCCTTGTGACACATATTATCATTTCTTTTCATATTAGTGTCATTTAGGATATGTTGATCAACTCATTTTATCATGTAGCTAATATTATAACTCTTTTTGAGGTCATCACATGAATTATTTTCTCGAGAAAATTAAATTAAATCCCAATTCCTTAAATCCTATTAAGTAAAACATGTCTAAAGTGATCGTCTAAGTGATATCTGCAAAGTGATAAAACATTCGTCCCAACTATGATCTTGTATGTATTGTACGCCTAAAACAACTTGTCTAAAGTGATATCTTACCTCACAATTAATATCACTTTAGGCAGTTCTATTCTCAACCAAAAGAACCTTTACTTGGGCCACCTTTAACCTGTAGAGACTAAGTCCTTCTGAATTATCTATTATGTCCTTAGGGAAATATGTCTGCCAAGGATAACCCCATATGTCTAGATGAGTCTTGATTAAATGATTGCTACTAAAGTCCCTTTATCACTTAGTAATTTGATATTTCAAATTGATTAAGATGCATTTGTATTATTAGTTATGAGTGAGCACATAAGTTGGCTAATGAGAAGAATTTTACATTTAGGATGTAACATGTGATTATGACATATTAACTTTCATTGTTAATGGATATTTTTGTTAGATAATGAAAATTAATATTTCATAATCTAATCTCATATGGTCATGCTAAAAATGCAAATAGCTTATTATGTCATATTAAATATTTAGATCATATATAAGGTCATTTTTTAAGAAAATAAAGTTTTTTATGGAATATATATATATATATATATATATATATATATATATATATATATATATATTCAAAATTTATTTTTAGAATTATCAAATTATGATGAAAGGCATACCCGTGGATATTTGCTTAATCTAGGGTAGGGTGTAGCTAAGGATTTTCACTGTGTGGTCATTATAGTGTGCTTGTTTATGTTGGTTGCACATTTTATGTTTACCTTTCTATGATATTTATTAGGTGTTAGATGTGCACACTTGATTAGGAATATATATGCATTCTTCTATCGGATATCATGTTGAAAGTAAAGTCAAGGGGATGTAAATAAATAAATAATAATGCATTTTCTATATGTGCTTGCTAATTTACCACTCAGGCTAGACATGATTCATTATGTGTGTTGCATGTTATTTGTATTTGTATACTAATATATATTTTATTGGTGTGAGGTTGTATTTTTAGATTCTAGAAAGAGTTTGTATTGAAATGAAATATAAGCATGAGTTATTATGAAGTATTAAAAATGAGACCATGAGAAGGCAAGGACTAAGAGCAGTTAGCTTATACCTTACATTGCAATATATATATATATATATATATATATATATATTGAGCCCGACTGTTTCTTTTTCTTTTTTTTATTGAGGTGTATTACAAAACCTAGTTACAATCAACCCTAATTATTTATGTTTTCATTATATATTTATTTTCTACACTTGTGTGATATTTTTGTCTGCTTTCTTTTTTTATTTTTTCTATAAAATCCTAATAGTTTGCAAAGATAATTTTAAAATGATAAGGCTAAAACATTCAGTATTTTCATAAGTTTTTTTTTTATTTGGTGCATGGTCTATAACCACCTTTCAAATTAAACTAAATGTCATGGTCTAACCCAAGGCATACTAATAGAGTGTCTATGGTAGGGATAAATAATCTTGTAAAATTTACATGTCAAGTATACATACTTTCCTTCACTTGACTAGACACATGCTTGATAAAGTGATACAAAATTTTAAAAGCATTCATGGTGGCAATAGGAATGGAGTGACTAATGAAGAATATAAGACTATATTATATTATTATTTTAGGTTATGATTTTATATATTTTATTTAAGAAAAGAGATAAATATATTATCACTTATAAGAATGAACCTAATAAAATATAGATTGTTTATTTTCTTATAAGGAAAATAAATTATTTAAAGTGTAAGCATCGACTACTAGTTTTGAATTTTAAGATAAAAGGTTAGAAGATAAAAAAATAAATAAAAGCATTATCATAGAATCAGATGAGAGTTTTTTTTAAAGATGTTAAAAAAATATTTGTAAGAGTAAACCAGAAGATCTTATGATTTGAGATGTTCATGAGGAACATAATATTATGTGGGAAAAAAAAGTGTGATTAAGCAAATAACAAAAAAAATATGCTTGGAGAATCAAAAGGAAAAGCTCATATTATTAAATATAGCTGGTGGTTATTGACCTCACTTTTGGAGTGAGCTCTCAACTTCTCCATCTTAGACATAGGACTCCTCTAGACACTAAGAGTTTCTTAGTCTTGAGGCACTTCTAGGGATTAGGTGAATACTTAACCTAACCCTAGAGACTTAGAAGAGTTTATCATAGGATTAGGCTATGCATTAGGGATTTAAGGCAACTACTTATCCTATAGCTCAAATCCAGCCCATGTACACTCCTTCAAACTAATCCAAATCAAATCTCAAATCAATTCTAACTCAATTGATTTTCTCAAATCTCAAATCAATCCCAACTTAATTGAGTTTCTCAAATCCAAAATTCCAATCCTAAATGATTCAAAACCTTCCTAAGCCTTATGAATCACACCCATAAGCTTAGCCAAACCCTTCAAATCAACCCAAAGCCAAGTGATTTCTTTATAAATTACTTATTTTATCATTTGTATTCACAACTATAAATGAAATTGACATCCAAATCATCCAAATCAAATGAATATAAATCAAACTAAAATAAAACCCCTTTTTCAAACTTTTTGACCTACCTTAGCCAAATTCACAATCAAATCACTCATAATTCACATGATTCTCTCATGGATCATTTATATTCTCATTTATCTTCACAAATATAAATGAAATATAAATTCAAATGGCCAAAATCAAATCAACATAAATTCAAAACTCAAATCCAAACCCAATTTATATCCTTTAAGCCAATTTCTTGGATTTAGCCAAATCATTCTCAAATCAATCCAAACACTTAGATTTTCTCTTCAAACAATCACTCCTTTAATCACATGGCCAAATATAAACATAAACTACAATCACCAAGCCAAAATCAAACTAACCCAAGTCAAACCCATTTTAATCCTTTTGATTTGAAATTGTTAAATGAACCAAAACCCATTTGACTCCAAACCACTTGCAATTGGATTTATATTTCCATCATAAGTCCATATGTGAGTTCAACCAAACTTGAATCAAGCCATGACCAATCTAATTCACCCATTTTAGGTCCACTTGACCCAAAGTATCCTAAAGACCCTTTTTGAACCAAGTTCTAATCCTACCCAAATTGGGTTGAACCAAGGCCACCCAAGCCTCACATTATGATCACTAATCATCCTAGAATGATCAATCACTCAAATTGGATCAAATCAAGTCAAACCTAGCTTTTAACCAAGTCAACACTTAGCTCAAATGAGACCTAAACAAGCCAAAATTTACTATGAGCCAAATTGATTGAAACCATTGATCTAAACCAATCCATAATTAATTATTAAACATGACCAAGCCCTCACTTGAGCTAGACCAAACCCAATTGGTCGTCCTAGCCCAACTTGATCCAAATTGACCTAAAAAAGCCAAAATGGATCAAATATTGATCTAAGACAAATTGATTGCAACCAATGGCTCAAATTCATTCTGAATTGATTGTTAAACTTAACCAAAGCTTCAATTGATCAATTAGACCCAACCTAGCCCAATTGATTGTGAACCTAACTTGACCCAAAAGGTCAAATCAACTTGAAATCAAACCAAATCAGAATTGATTGAAACCACGAAAGCTTGCAATATATTTCAAATGATCAACCAATCCTATACCCCCATGAACTAACCCAATTAGGTCAAATGGGTCAAATTGATCAACTTGATCCATTTGACCCAAATAAATCTAAATGAACCAAAATTAAATCTAAACCAAATTAAACCAACTCAATGATACCCATAGGCTCCAAATGATCATTTGAATTTGACCAAACCCATGGTTTGACCCAATTTGACCAATTGGTCAACCTAACCCAAATTGGTCAAATTGAGCCAAATCAAATCAAATGAACTCCAAATCACTTGAAATTTGGCCCAACCCATTTTTAAATCATTTCAAATCTGCCCAAATCAACCTCATAGCCAAATGAACACTTTGCCCTTGGGTCAAAGGGTATCCCATTACCAAATTCACTTGAAATTTGGTCATTCCTTTCAAGGGCCACTTATCTATTGGTCCACATGGGCACCGAGGGTGGTGAACATGATCCAATGAGCTTGGGTCAGCCGTGACCCAAGGGGAGGCCAAACCGACCTCCCCAATCACCCTTGGACACTTGGCTCACCAAATTCACTCACCAATCACATGAGCAGCCACTCTCCCTCATTCCTCCACCTAAAATGACCCATGTGGGATATTTTCTAGCTCAAAACAATCAGCCAATCCAAGCCATTGAGCCAAAATGAAAATCAGCTATCCACCATCCGATCCAAAGTGGGGGAGATATACCTACCCTCCCCAAGCTTTTCTAAGCCATTCCTGAGCTTCTTTGCTTCTCGTTTCTCAATTTTACTCAAAATCGGAATAGGGGAGATCAATCCCAAGCTCAACTCACTCAATCCTCAACTAAAGTGCAATTAATATTGCACACACCATCCTGGGACCAAGGCGAGTTGAAAAGAATCGAATCCTGAGCTTCCCGATGATCAGAGCTAGGAGTTCGATCGAAGCCAATCATCTATGTGTCGTGGATTATTCTTTTGAGCTAACTACATCAAATCAAAGCTCGTGCAGCTCAACAGGGCTTTGTTTTATCCAAATGAAGTTTCCTCAATCATTGGAACTGCCAGTCACAAGCTCCGATGAGGTATGCCATTGAAACCGACCTTAGAGTAAAATTTGCTTGGTCCTTTGTGAAAGAAATCATTATGTCATGCGATCTCCACCGTTAGATGTGTTGCTTATGCTTCCATGAAGGTATGGGATATTTGAGCTCCATTCGAGCTCGGGTGAGCTCGGATCGAGTGACGATCGACGATCGACGGACGGCATCTGTCTCTCGCCACTCAGGAGGAGACAGATCACGAACAGTCCATTCCGCATGATCGGATCGAACGGTCCTAATCAAATCATGCTTTAGATCTCTTTTATTTCCTCCTTAATGATGAATTAAATTATGACCATCGGATGGTCCACGGGAAAGCGCATTCGCTGCCACCTGACTCAACCGACATATGTAACAACTTAAATAACCAATCCCGTTGCACCACGTGGAAAGCATGTCGCGTCAATCGCCACGTGGCCCGACAAGATTCAAAGTTTAATTAGGCTTAATTAATCTAATTTTAATGCTGAAACTTCCAAAATTCATAACTAATTGTAGAAAAATCATATATATATATATACTCATTTTAAAGTTAATTTAGAGGAGAATAATAAAAATTAAAATCAGTTAATTTTGAATAGTAATTTTGACTCAATTTGGGTTTTATTGAAAAATATAATTATGTTAATTACTTCTAATTACTCTAGTAATTAATTCCAAACTTTCTAAGATTGATTAGTGGAATGACCTCTTCCTCCCATAACTTTCTTAGAATTTATTGCTTGATTAATTAGGGAAATTGCTTGTTTCATTCTTAATCCCTCTCTTAATTAATTAAATGATTAATTAACATGTTAAATAATAATGAATCCATTAATTAAGTTGGCTAATCATTATCAAATAATGAATGGACATAGGGAATGAGATTAGGACCTCTTTTCTAATCTTTTCCCTAAGTTTATTTCATTTGGATAACACTTAATCAATTTGCAATTAATTAATGGCTTAATCACTTCATTAAATAGTTTAATTAATCAAACACAAAACCAAATCATTCCAGAACTCAATCATTCAATTCTTTGGTAGATTCTTAGGTGTTCAATAACCTAAGAGAATTTCAAAGAAAATTATAATCAAACTACATGTGTAAGAGGGTTATAAAAGTACTTAATCAAACCATTTAGCTTAATTAACCAATAATTGTGAGCCAATTTCATTAGGGCCCTTCATTTCTTAGGTGCATTATTGATTTAATTTTCATGTGGTTGCATGTCATATGTTGGCTCATAATTACTTGGATAATTATATTAAAGTGGTATAGGTAAGGGGTAATTATTAGATTTAATTCATACATTAACCTAATCAAAATATAAAATCAACCTAATTATTCTAAATTAAACCAAACCAATTCACACATGGGAGAAATGGGTTAGGACTAGCAAACCCTTCTCATATTTCCTAAGTAAAATCAAATTAGAAGATTAAAATCTCCTTAAAGAATTTTGGTTCATTTTAAATGATCTTATTTTATATGATTATCCTTAGGAATTAATTAGGGAGAATGAAGTCATGTTCTTACATTCCTTTATTTCTTTCCAATCATGTTAAATATTGTTTGCCATATGAGATCATGCATTCATTTCTTTTAAAAATTAATTAAATAAAATGTTTCCCTTTATGTCAAATTCCAGGTGTTAGCTAAAATTAAGAATATGAGTGGCTATTATCACTATTAAACCAAAAATTATTTTTTAAAACCTATAAATCAAAGATTATAAATGAAGTGTTGCTAGTTATAAATATTTATAAAGCTTGATGATAGCATAAGAAGTGTATTATGAAGTTCTCTTTCCTTCTCTTAACATTGATTCACAGTTTGCAAGTGTATAGTTCATTTGAAAAGAACACAACACTTACTTTTCCTACGCATCTCTATATTAAAACTTAGGAATGATCTTCATCTTACACATGTAAATCATACAACCAAATCAAACATAATCTCTTACATGATTCCTTATCCATTTGATTCTTTATGTACATCTACATATATCTAAGAAAAGTGGTATATCAGTCTGGACATCCTGGGACTGTGAGGCTTTTAGTAGCCCTATGTAAGTCTTGTAATTTATGCCCCTCGTGTAGAAAATAATGGCGATGTACTCACTTATAACTTTATATATGGATGTGCATTTAGCTAATGGATGAAAAATCTCTTTTTTTCTACATAACAAAGACATGCATTAATGATCCAATTAGTAAATGAAATATCCAAATTTTTAAATCACAGTGTGCTATGATTTGCATTTCATATATAGGTATGCTTAAGATTATTCAGATGCATGGTATACATGGTGGAAAGAAATGAACAAGTGTACATTATGTGATAATAATCCACCTAACTAATCCTAAGATGCCTTTCTTATTGAATAGGACTATTTAAAGTGAATCTAAACTTAAGGTTGATTAAAACACATAATAAATCATTCACTAAAGAAAATTCATTAATCAATTTACCTTCAAAATCACTTAAGGTGGGGATAAAAGAGATACTCTCTCTCTCTCTCTCTCTCTCTTTCTTCTCTTTATAACACTTAGTTAGTTGCTAAGTGTAGGTTACATGAAACAAGAGAAAATATTAAGTAAAATTCCCTGAATCAACTAAACTACTTAAAGAGAAATCAACCTTTTATAAATTAAACCTCTCACACTTAGCAAATCATAACTCTAAAGCCCAGCTTGGACATACCACATAAGCTCTAACACATGTACATTTGAGTAAGTCATCATTTTTAGCTTTAGGTTAAGGTGGTGTATGATTTGATGAATGTTTAGTTTTGTGATGCATTATTTTAGACTATATGTTAGGGTGTATGTGTGTAGACTAGATGATAGGGCGATCCTAGCCTAATCATATTTTCTACAGGGGATTGTGCTTAAGGCGCCACTATAATAAACATAAAAAGAATATAAATTCTTTTTATGTTTATTTTTCTTTGCCCCTAAGCATACTCCAAATTAGGATAGGTGGACTTGGTCACCCATGTGCAAGGTGTTAAATCCAAATTATTAATATAACTGCTTAGGTTGTGTAGTATGTTTAGCTAACCTTTGTTTTGCAAGTTTAATTAGATTTACTTTTCCCATTTTTTGATGTAAATTTTATAATTAGGATTTGGAATGAAGGTTATGGGGGATTAGGATGAACATTGGTTAAAGAGGTCAGGTCCTTTTTATACCATATCATTTTTTGGATTGAACCAAATCAAAGAAGAAAATGGAGGAAAGAAAGCTTGCCCCCCAATAACATGAATTCCCTTTTAATTGTAATTACTCATTTGGAATCCGGGTTGTAGAGCTCGGCTAACCATTTTCCTTTTTTGGGTTATGCAGTGGAACCCAACCACATTGGCTCTTATTCTTTTGCACTAATTTTATAAATTGACTGATGTTATGTTTATAATTGCGCAGTTAGGATGGTATGATTTCCCTAGTTTCTTAATTGTTTGATTATTGTTCAATGGCCTCAATGCGATTAGGCTCTTAAGAAAAATAAATTTTCTATCCAATTAATCAATTCAAAATTAAACTAAATAATTCATAACCTCACCTAAAGCTTAGAACATAAATCAAGATAATAAATGATTTAGCAACCTCTTAGTTGGATATTGTATGTCTCATATCATGCATAAATTATATTTTCTCACTCTTGCTAATGGAGAGCTTCCACTTTTGCTAGAGAAAATGGCTTGACTTTTAAGAGCCATGGTAGAAACACACCTCCTTCTTTCTGATTTTGGCCCATAACTAATTTTCTCATGCATTATGCATATAAAATCCAAGACCTGTGTCTAAAAAAGTCCAAAAATCAAAAATAAAACTTGAAAAAATTTGCATTAGTTTTAAGTCATTATTCATGCCCTTTTATGATCTAGTCTCTTATGGGGTGAGTTTAAGGACTTAGTTTTGCTTCTAAGTAAATAGAATCCTAACCATCTTGTAAAGCATATGACTTGCATATATGTATTTAAAATCGTAGGAGGAGTTAGTTAGCGACCACTCTAGGCGTTTGTAAGTCCAACAATTGGGTGGTTTATCCTCTCTTGAGGAGGTAAACCATACGCCCATTTTTATCGCTTAGATTTAGGTCGTACTTTAACTTATATCGAAGCTCCCTAGATTTAGGATCTGAGATTGATGTTTCCCTTTGGGGATACAAGTATAAATTTTCACCTCTTAGGCATTTCTACAATCTTGTATTGTGGAATTATAAGCCTTAGATTTCTAATAAAAATTTAACTCAAACATATAATTCTCCTCATTTTCAAAATACAAAGCCCAATCATAGAATAGTTTGTGATGCTCACTAGGTTTTCTAGTATCATGAACAGCCACTACTCATCTCCTTTCAGTTTCAATAATAATTCTCTCTTTTGATCAATCTCACTTAATTTTCTAACAATAACCAATTAGTTGATAGTCCTATCTTTAAAAATTTTTGAAGACAACGATCATTTACCTTAATCGAGAGTATTCTTAAGGAACCTCATTCCTTAGGATGTAATTAACTCTGAGGGCTTTCCTCCATAGAAACTTAATGAACCCGACTTAAAATAAACCCTACTTTATCTTTCTATGTATTGTAGGGGAAAGATCTCTGGTACATTCGAAGACCCATTGGCCTTAGGAGCCCTTATTAGGTGATTAGATCCAATGTAGGATGGTAACTTCTGTCTCTTGAGATAGTACATTATTTCTCAATGTTGTACGATCATTTTAATAAGTACCCCCTAAGATCTACGTGGTGTCTCCTATATGAAAAATAAATACCACAGTTGTAAAGTCAAAAAATGTAAGGAAATATCCAAAAAAAAGTTTTATTACAAAAACTAACTTAGATGTAAATACTCTGAGAATTGGGAAGATATAGACTGGCCTGTAGGAATTCTAAGAAAGTAATATATGATGCAAATAATTTAGCATTTAGTGATTTATATAATAGATTAAATACTGAAAAGATAAAAGATGTATCTATAAGTTAGCCAAGCAAAGAGATAGGAGAAGTAAAGATTTAATTCAAGAGAAATACATTAAGGATAAAGATCATAAAGTGATTTTCTTATAAGAGGATATTCAATATAGATGAATGAGATATTTTGATAAATATTTTAATAAAGATTGTGAGAATATAATTTACTTTAATGATCTTAGTGGGTAAAAATAAAAAAATTATTTTTATCATTATATTAGTAAAACTGAGGTTAGAGAGGCTTAAAAGAAAATGAAGTATTGAAAAATAGTATAACTTAAAGATGTTCCGATAGAAGTTTGAAAATTCTTAGAAGATCAAAGATTATTTTCATAGCTTACAAATCTTTTAAATATTATTTTAAAAACTAAAAAGATGTTAGATCAGTGTAGAAAGAACTTTTTGGTTGTTATTTTTAAGAATAAAGGTGATGCACAAGAGTGTGTAAAGTATAAAGGAATTAAGTTAATCTATTATACATTAAAATTATGCAAGAGAGTAATTGAGCATAGATTGTCATTATACAAAAGTTTCTCAAAATCAATTTGGATTTATATCAGGTATATCTACTATGGATGTTATACATTTGTTGAGAGATTTGATGGAGAAGAATAGAGAGAGTATGGAGGATCTACATATGATATTTATCAATTTAGAGAAAACATATGATAACATTGTAAGAGAAGTGCTTTGAAGAATTCTAAAATACAAGAGAGTTAATATTACTTATATGAAGTCATTAAGGGAATGTATACTAGAGCTTTCACGTGTTCAAACATAAGGAGGATTAACCAAATATTTTTCTTATTTCAGTTTGATCACATCAAGGATCACTATTAAGCCCATATCTTTTTGCTTTAGTTTTGGATGTTCTTGTTAGACATTTATAAGAGGATGTACCTTACCATATGCTTTTTATTGATGATATTCTTCTTGTTAATAAGACCAGAGAGGGAATTCAAGACAAACTTGAAAAATGGAGGTTAACCTTAGGGTCAAAAGACTTTTGTTTGAGTTGATATAAAATTGAATACACTGAGTGTAATTTTAGTTATAGAAGATCTGATGGCTAAGTAGACACAATGGGTGATCAAGCCATTAAAAGAGTGAATGTTTTAGATATTTTGAGTCTATTATTCAAAGTGATGGTGATATAGATGGAATATTATTAGTAGAATTGAAGTTGGATGGTTGATGTGGAGGAATGCACTAAGCCTATTATGTGATAGTACTGCTTAGACTCAAGTGATAATTTTATAAGATGGTGGTGAGACTTACAATGCTTTATGGTGTAGAATGTTAGCTAATAAAAGTGAAACATAATTTTAAGTTAAGTGTTGTAAAGATGAGGATGCACAAGTGAATGAGTGGCTTTACACTTAGAGATAAAATGAGAAATAAATATATACATGATAAGGTTGGAGTAGCTTTAACATTGGAGAAAAAGGATTCATGTAACTGACCCCACATAATAAGATAAAGGCTTGTTGTTGTTATTGGTGGAGGTGGTGGAGGTGGTAGTGGTGGTGGTGTTGTTGTTGTTGTTAAGAAAGTGGTTGTCTATAGTGATATAGTCATTAGTAGTTGTATTGACTTAGACAGGATTGCTTAGGATTTATGTGAGATTATGAGTTATTTTAGAAAATTTAATTATGAGTTATAGTTAGTAGAAAATTTATTTTTCCCTGAGAGCCTAAACATATCCAGGCCATACATTAAAACATCATACATAAAGAAACTAAAAAATACATGTCATTTCTTGCATAATGTAAACAAATCATCAAATAATTTATAACCTCAATGTGATAGAATAATAGGCCGGTGTGGTCAGGTACAACTGTACAACTCAAAAAATAAATGGGTAGCCGAGCTTTACCCTTATACAACTAGGAATGTGAAAGAATAATTACAAGTTAGAAAATGATAAGTATTATGGGAGATCTTCAAGTCTTCATGCTCCCTCTGTTTCTTCATTTGATTTGCTCCATTTGATTTAGTAGGCTTCTAGGCATCACATGGCACCCCAGGATCAAACTCATTGGCCAATGTTCATCCTTAATCCCCATAATACTTAACCAAATTCCTAATGCACAATTACATTAAAAGAATGGAAAAGTGAATCTAATTACACCTACAAAATAAGTGTTAGCTAAACACACCAGACATCCCAAGCAGTTATATGAATAATTTGGACTTAGCAGCACTGGTAACCAAGTCCCTGTATGTGATTATGCTTAGGGTTAAGCAACCTGCAAAAGAGAGCATTTATATTTATTTTAAGCGCCTCTTAAGCATAATCTTATGCATAAAATATAATTAGATTAATCACAGCCTAACATCCAGCCTATAATAGTACATCACAAGATAAGCATGCATCAAATCATACATAACCTTAAAATAAAGCTAGAAGTGGTGACATAATCTAATGTGTATGTGTTAAGGCTTGTGTGGTATGCCCTAACTAGGCTTTAGAGTTAACATTCTCTAAGTATGAAGAGATTTAATTATAAAGGGTAGTTTCACTTTAAATGGTGTAATTGATTTGCAAATTTTACTTAATATTTTCTTTTATTTTTTTTTACCTACACTCTACAACTAAGTGTTATAAAATAAAGAAAAGAGAGGATCACTCTCTTTTATCCCTACCTTAAGTCACATCTAAAGCAAGTTAATTAATCAATTCCCTTTAGTGAATGGCTTATTATAGGTTTTAATTAGTCCTAAGTTTATGTTCGCTTTAAATAAACTCATTCAATAAGAAAGGCATCTTAAGATTAGTTGGAATGAATTACTATCACATAATACATGTTTGTTCATTTCTTTTCATCATGTATATCATGCTTAAATCTTAAGCATAGTTGTACATCAATTTGTATCTTAGCACTTAAATGATGAATGTGAGTAAATGTATTTGGAATAAATATTTTATTTGGTTGAATAATTTTTCATATTGATTTAAAGCTCTGTCTAAATTCTTATGCACAAGCATAAAGCAAGTTAATTAATCAATTCCCTTTAGTGAATGGCTTATTATAGGTTTTAATTAGTCCTAAGTTTATGTTCGCTTTAAATAAACTCATTCAATAAGAAAGGCATCTTAAGATTAGTTGGAATGAATTACTATCACATAATACATGTTTGTTTATTTCTTTTCATCATGTATATCATGCATATGCTTAAATCTTAAGCATAGTTGTACATGCAATTTGTATCTTAGCACACTTAAACGATGAATGTGAGTAAATGTATTTGGAATAAATATTTTATTTGGTTGAATAATTTTGTCATATTGATTTAAAGCTCTGTCTAAATTCTTATGCACAAGCATAAGGAAAGAGCTTTAAATCACATGACTAATCAACTTAACTAATTAAATAAAGTATGAATGCATGTCTTTTTAATATAAAAGGGGATTTTCATTCATTAGCTAAGTACACATTCACATGTATAAAAGTTTTAATCAAGTACGTTGCCATTATTCTACACTAAAGGAATGAGGTAAGAACTAGGTAGAACCTCCTTGAGGCTTCTTAAAGCCATGCGTCCTTGGGATGTCCAGACTAATATACCCATTATCCTTAGATACATATGGATGTATAAACAATTACAAGAATAGAAAGCCATCCAAAAAAATTGTATTTTGATTTGATTAATTTATTTTGTGTAAATGAATTAAAGTTCTTTCTAAATTCTAATGTTAAAATACATAAGAATGAAATCAAGCAGGTACGTCGCCATTGTTTCGCACCAAGGGAATGAGGTAGGAACCTCCTTAGGGCTACTTAAAGTCTTGCGTCTCTGGGATGTCCAGACTAATATACCCACTAACATTCTTACTTATACAAATCAACACATGAATATAAGAAAGAGACTTTATTTCATACACTAAACTTATATTCACTTTCATTTCTTATGTATGTATAACTAAAGTTATAATACATATGTATATTCATTCATTAAAAAACTTTTGAAAATATATTTGAGATTTAATAGTGATACTAGCCACACATATTTTTAATTAAGCCAACACATGCAAATTAACATAAAGGAAATCATTTTTATTTGATTAATTTGAAAGACATGAATGCATGAATACAAGTGGCATACAACATTTTAGCATGATTGGAAAGAAATAAAGAAACAAAAAAAAGTGATTTTGTTCAATTCCAACTAAGCCCTAAGGACAATCATAAACAAATTCATTTAAGATGAACCAAAGTTCCTTAAAGCCACTTTTTATCTTTATGTTTGGTTTGAGTTAAGGAATGTGAAAGAGGTTTGCTATTCCTAATCTCATCCCCCATATGTGAGTTAATTTAGTTTAATGAAATGGAATTAGGTTAATTTTATAGTTTAATTAGGTTAGGGTATGAATTAAGTCAATTAATTAACCCTTACCTATATCACTTTAAGTTAATTAACTAATTAATAATGAGCCAATATGATATGCAACCACATGAAAAGTAAACTAGCAATGCTCTTAAGAAATGAAGGGGTCTAATGCAATTGGCTCATGATTAATAGTTAATTAGGCTTAAGTGATTTAATTAATTACTTTTATGATTTTCTTATACATGTAAGTTAACTTTAAATTCCTTTATACTATTAAACATCTAAAGGGCTACCCAAAATTGATTAAAGGTGATTAGATGTGAATTGGATTTTTGATTGAGTTAATTAAGCTCATTAATCCATTTGGTTAAGCATTAAACATGTTCAATTAATGAAATGAAATTCACTCTAGGAAAAAGACCAAGAAAGAGGCCTTAATCGTAATCTCTAAGTCCTGCATTTGTTCACTTAAGCTCTAATTTTACCTTGAAGATTAATTAATTAATTAAGCACTTAATTACCTCATTAATTATTAATTAATTGAATTCCAAAAAGTAAAGAAAACTTAGGAAATGAATTAGAAAAAAATATCTCAATCACATTACCTAAGCTCCCTTATTGTTCAATAGGAGTAATTAGACTTAAATAATTAATTAAGTCACTATTCATTCACTAATTATCACTAATTAAAATAACAGAGTGATTAAAGCTTAATTAAATAATTTCCCTAATTAAGAAACCAATAAAACCCTAAAAAATATGGGAGAAGAGGTCATCTCCCTAAACATCCACTGAAATTTTGAGATTAATTGGGTGATTAATTAAGGAGAAATTAAGCTAATTAAATTTTTAATTAAACCTTAATTAAGCCAAAATTGTCATTCAAAAATAATTAATAATAATTTTCCTAGATTCTACTCTGAATTACCTTTAAAATGAGCCATAGTTTGTATTTTTTTTGGAATTTTATAGGATTAGTTATGAATTTTAGAAGTTTAATGCATAAAAATTGATTAATTAAGCATAATTAAAGCCTTAATCCCATCGGGCCATGTGGTAGCTGACGTGGCATGCTTTCCATGTGGCACGATGGGATTGACTATTTAAGTTGTCACATATGCTTCTAACTCGAATTACGGAGGATGCCCTATCCCCATAGACTGTCCAATCTAAGATCAGACGGCCATGGTTCAATCCACACTTTAGAGGAGAAATCAAATGATCTAATGCATGTTTAGATCACGACCATCCTTTTCGATCACACAGAATGGATGGCCTCTGATCTTCCTTCTTTACAAGCAGCAAAAGATGGATGTCGTCCATCTTTCCCCATTTAATACGAGCTCACCCGAGCTCAGATTACCTCTAAAATCATCCCACACCTTCAGGGAAGGGAGACGCACACATCCAACAGTTAAGATTCACTTAAATGCACATCCACTTGATAAAGGACCAACCTATTTTTACTAGGGACCTCAATTTTGCAAAATTAACTCACCGGAGCTAATGTCTGGCAATGGGATCAATGGAGGTAGCTTCGTCTAGTAGAGACAAAGTCCTGTTGAGAATATTCAGGTTTGATTTTGCGTAGAATGCCCAGTCAACCAAACCACGCATGTAGAAGCCTCGGCTTCAATCGAACTCTGATCTTAGGTGATCAGGAAGGCTCGAGGATGATTCGGTTTGCTTTGATGAAGTATGAGGATGGTGTGGGTGCAAGGAATTGGTATTTGATCAAGTGGAGGGGAGTATTGCACAGGAGAAGCTTGTCCTGTTTCAACTTTGCTCGAGGAGGATGAAAGGCTGATCGAGGAAGCTCGGGGAGGACTTGGGAGTGCTCTAAGGAGTTTTGAAATCACTTAGGGAAGTCTCATAATGCGAATTGTGCCATTTTTTGCTCTAATTAGGGAAGTAGACCCCGAGATTGCATTTGATGGACGGACGAGATCGCTTCTAGAAATTTGGCCGATTCATCATCGTCTATTTTCTGGAGTCATCACCATCGGTGCCACATGGCTCACCATGAGTGGTCGAAGCCATGTTAGGCCGCCCAAGAGATGATTTGGGCAGATGGTGAGTGATTGCCTCCTCCTTATGTCCATGGTGGGTTCCAACATGAGAGGGAGAAAGGGAAGAGATTACCTTTGGTCCATGGCAAGTGCTAGCCGTCTCAAGTGGGCTAGGTGTCTTAGGAATGCCTCATTTGGCAAGTGGAGGGCTGCTATGGGAAAGGCAATGTGGACTTTCCCACTTATGGCAAGAATCCTATGCAAAGAGCTTTGCACATTGATCAATTCCCTTTGGTTTGGGTCCCACATGAATTTAAGCTAGTTTGGGAATGATTTATGGCTGATGTGGATTGGATTTGATTAGCTTTTGGGGTCCCATAAAGTGGCTTTAAGTGGTTTGGCTCAATTTGGTCATATGAGTTCATTTCGGGTTTGGTTAGGTTGGGCTAACCAATTGGTCAAATTTGGTCAAACTAAGGCTTGGGTTATGTTCATATGATGATTTGGGATGTTTTGGTTTAATTGGTTTTGATTAATTTGACTCATTTGGATTCAAAAGGGTCAAATGGGTCAAGTTGACCAATTTGATCAAAGTGGGTTGGGTTAGGTGTTGAGTCAAGTTCAATTGATTGATTGAAAGTAATTGTAGGCTTTGGTTTGGTTTAATTTGGATTTAATTTGAATGTTGGCCAATTTGACCCTTTCAGTTACATTATTGCTAATATTGCAGAATTCCATTTCAATTGGCTCAATCATGGCTCTAGTCAAGTTCAATAAGTGATTTGGAATAAACTTGAGCTATTAATTGCAATCAACTTGGATCAAATCATGATTTGATTTTACCTTTTTAGGCCAATTTGGGTCAACTTAGGTCAAATGGCCAATTGAAATTGATTTAGCTCAATTGATGGTTTGGTCATGTTCAATTATTGATCATGAGTGGGTTTGAGTTAATGTTTTCAATCAATTTGATATATGGTGGGTTTTGGCTAGTTTGGATTTCATTTGGGCCAAGGGTTAACTTGGTCAAAGGACTAAGTTGACTTTGTTTGACCTAATTCAAGATAGTTGATCACCCTATGATGATTGTTGATCATGATATGAGGTTTAGATGGGCTTAGTTCAATCCAATTTGGGATGGATTAGAACTTAGCTCAAAAAGGTCTTTTAGATCTCTTTGGGTCAAGTGGACCTAAATGGGTGAATTGGTTTGATCATGGCTTAATTCAAGTTTAGTTCAGTTGGTATATGGATTTAAGATAAGAATATAAATCTAATTGCAAATGATTTGGAGTCAAATGAATTTTGATTCATATGATAATTTCAAGTCAAAAGGGGTCAACATGGGCTTGACTTGGGTTGATAATTGTAGTTTATATTTATATTTGGGTAAGTGATTGAAGGGATGATTGAATCATGAAGAAATGCATGGGTTTTGAGTTGATTTGGGTATAATTTAACCAAGTTCAAGAATTTTGCTAAAAAGGCTAAAATTGGGAATTTGATTTTATTTGGGTTTATTTTTGGCCACTTGAATTTATATTTCATTTATATTTGTAAATATAAATGAAGATATAAATGATTTATGAGAAAATCACTTGGGTTTGGAGTGATTTAGAAGTAAATTTGACAAAATTGAGGGATATGGGTCAAAAGGGCTTAAGTAAGGAATTGATTTGGTTTGATTTAGTTTAATTTGATCTGAATGGTTTGAATTTAGATTTCATTCATATTTGTGAATATAAATGAAGAAATGATTGATTTATAAAGAAATCAGCCAAAATTGATTTGGTTTGAAGGAGATTATGGCTATGCATATAAAGGTGGAAACATGAGCCCTTAGTGTTCACCTAATCACTTGAAGTATCTTAAGACTAAGGAGCTCTTAGTGTCTACAAGAGCCCTAGATCTATGATGAGGAAGTTGAGAGCTCACTCCAGAAGTGAGGTCAACATGAGTGCTCTCGATGTTGGAAACATGTGAAGTTAAAATAAATTTATCATGCCTAGATCTCATGTCAAATTATCAAGCATATTTAGTCAAAAGCGTACATAAATCAATGAAAGAGCTAATGTAGAATTTTGACCTTTCACTTCCAAAGCAGTGTTCTTGAGAGAGAGAGAGAGAGAGAGAGAGAGAGAGACTTCTTTTCACTCGAGATGGAATATGAGAAAAAATAAAAATCAACCTCATTAGAATGGGGACCATGATCCTATTTATACTTAAGTGCATTTTATTTTATTTTAGCTCATCAAAAAAATAATATAAATTGTTCAGTCTCCACACATGATAATTCCATACAAAATTAATAAGATACCTTAAAAGCTAAAAATAATTAAACTTTATTTGATCACAAAATTAATAGGCTTAAAAATAAGATATCACCTAATGTATAATTAAATTTATATGTGAGTCCACATTCAAAATTCTCAATAATATCCCACTTGGGTTACATATATTATTTGATAATTATACATTATTAAATATTTAAGAGCTCAATATTTGTTATCTTCAAAGAGTAATATCTTTAGACAATCTAGTCCATTAATAATATTGATATAAAATCAAAGTGATCTTTATTATGATTTTTCTATAACAAGACCCATCAGTGATCACTAAATCAATATGATTAATGACATATATCAAGTATGGTTGTATAGCATGAAAATTTCATATAATGTGATCATATATCATGCCTATTTCCAACTGGTCCTATATTATAACTCAAAAGAGTTATAAATATGATTTTATTTATTTATGCTAAACTGTAATTGAAACTACATGATTTTATTTCAAAGTTTTCAACTATAAGATAATAATAATATTTTATTTTGATCAGAAAAGTATATTTACAATCATTAAACATCATAAGCAAACTCCCACTATGCTAGCATATCATTAAAGTAACCACTCCCATATAAGCCACATGCACATGAAATACTTTAGGAGATAAACCTTTTATAAGTGGATCTACAATCATAAAGTTTGTACTAATATGTTCTATAGATATTTGAGAACTCTAAACTCTTTCTTTTACAGCAAGAAACTTTATGTTAATATTCTTTGATTTTGATGAACTCCTATTGTTCTTTGAATACAACTCAACGGCTCTATTATCATAATTTATTTTTAATGGTGCCTATATCCCATCAAAAATATTTAGCCCACTAATAAAATTTTGTAGTTATATTCTTTGATTCGATGCCTCATAACAAACTATAAATTATGCTTCCATAGTGGAAGAAGCTATAAGTGATTGTTTAACACTTTTCTAAGATATAGCTCCTCGAGCTAATAAGAAAATATAACCTAAAGTGGATCTTCCACTATCAAGGAAACTAGCAAAATCAAAATCGGAGTACCCCACAATCTCCAAATGATCTAATCTTCTGATATGTGAGCATAAAGTTTTTTATTCTTTTTAAATAGCGCATAACCCATTTTACTTCTTTCCAATGATCCATTCATGGGTTACTTAAATATCTGTCAAGCATTCCAACAATATACTCAATATCCGGATGAGTACAAACTCGAGCATACATAAGACTCCCAACTGCAAATGTATAAGGGATCTTTTCCATTTTTTCTTTTCAAGTTCATTTCTTGGACATTGAAGCAAACTGAACTTATCACCTTTAGCAATGGGTGTATCTCCTGGTGCACAATCTTTCATGCCAAATCTACTTAACACTTTATCGATATATGTCATTTGTTATAAACCAAGTATACCAAGAGAATGATCTTGATGAATTTGTATACCCAACATAAAAGATGCATTCCCAAGATCTTTCATTTCAAATCTATTTGAAAGAAATTTCTTAGTTTCATGCAAAAGGCCAATATCATTGCTTGCCAGTAGAATATCATCAACATATAGAACTAAGATGATGAATTTACTCTCACTGATTTTGTGATAAATACATTGATCAACAATGTTTTCTTTGAAACCAAAAGAAGTAATTACTTGATCAAATTTCTTATACCATTGATGGGAAGCTTGATTTAAACTATAGATGAATTTTTTTTAATTGGCATACTAGGTGTTTTGAATCAGAAGATTGAAATTTTTTGGTTGCACCATATATATAGTTTCTTCAATGTCACCATTGAGAAAAAGTAGTATTTTCATCCATCTGATGTAACTCTAATCATAATGAGCTACTAGTGTCAGAATGATTCTAAAAGCGTCTTTCAAAGAAACTTGAGAAAGTCTCTTTATAATCAATGTCTTTCTTTTAAGTGAAACTTTTAGCGGCTAGACGTGCTTTATATCTTTCGACATTGCCTTTTGAATCTTGTTTGGTTTTAAAAATTCATTTACAACTAATGGGTTTTACTGATTTTGGCAATTCAACAAGATCCCAAAAATCATTGTATTTCATTGATTTCATCTCATCCTCAATGGCTTCTATCCATTTATAGGAGTTGACACTTCATTTTACTTGACTGAAAGAGATTGGAACACTTTCCAGGCTAATGTCAAACACATGTTCTTGGAGATATACAACATAATCATATGAAATTGCTAATCTTCTCTCCCTAGTGGATTTTTTTAATGGCACTTCAATTTGAGGTTTTGTGATTCCTCAATACGAGTGGGAACTAACTCAAGAATATTTTGGTTATCTATATTTACAACTTGAATAAGATCAGGTAAAATTATCTGATCATTTTTTGTTGTAACTATAGGAAGAGTAACATATTTCTCTTCAAATATAAATTTTCTAAGTTTATTTCTCCCATCATATTCAATATCCTCAATAAATTTAGCATTGCCCATCCAGAAAAAGGATTTATTTGAAGAGTCATAAAACTTAAAACATCTCGACCTTTCTAAGTATCCAAAAAATAGCAGCTAATAGTTCTTGAGTCCAACTTTCTTTCATTAGGCTTATATGGCCTAGCATCAACTGTACATCCCCAAGCATGAAGATGTCTAATACTAGGCTTCTTCCCAGTCCATAGTTCATATGGGATTTTAGCTACTGCTTTACTTGGAACTCTATCAAGGATGTAAATTGCGGTCTTTAAGGCTTCACCCGAAAGTGATTTTGGTAAGGAAGAATGATTTATCATACTTTTAACCATATCATAAGTGTCTGATTTCATCTCTTAGCTACACCATTTTAACTTGGGGTCCCTGACATGGTGTATTATGGAATGATGCCATATTCTGCTAAATATTTGGCAAAAGGGCTTGGTCATTGTTCACCCGACACATCATATACATCATAATATTCACCACCACGGTTAGATTTGACAGCTTTTATTTTCTTTCCAAGTTGATTTTCAACTTCAGCCTCTTTCTTGATATTTTCTTCTTTTTCCATGATACATTCTATACAGAGTTTATCATCTAAAAAATTAAGAGAATCAAGAATTCCTTTTGACATAAGTTTTTCAATTCTTTGTTTAGAAATATGTCCTAAATGCTTTTGTCATAACATATATGAATTCTCATTCATTAATTTTTGCTTTGTACCAAAATTGCTTGCATACAAGGTTTCATTAATTTGTGAAATAGAAATGTCTAATTTATATAGATTATCAACCAAAGAACTAGTACTAATAATATTTGAATACTGAAAGAAACTAAATTTTTCATTTCAAATTGAACAAGAATAACTATATTTGTCCAAAAAAGAAATAGAAATTAAATTTTGTCTAAATGATGGTACATAGAAAGTCTCTTGTAAATTTAAAATACAAATAAATTCTAGATGTAATCTATATAAGCATATTATTTCAACAGAAGCTTTAATGACATTTCTCATATAGATGAATCTTTTAGCATCAGTTGGCATTCGTCTCTTTAGACAATCTGCATAGTCACACTTATGTGAGTAGTTGCATCTGTATCTATCCACCAAGTATTATTTGGTACTAAGGATAAATTAACTTCAAAACAAACAAAGTTGAGAAGTTTATCCTATTTCAAGAGTCAATTTGCATACTTGGGACAATTCTTCTTCACATGACCAGCCTTCTTGCAAAAGAAATAAGTAACAATATTTTCTTATTTCTATTACACCTTATGCTGTGAAGTCTCTTTGTCTATAGGTCCTTTGCCTTTATAAGTCATTTTTCTTTGAGTAACAATGACATTGGAGGAAGTAGTTAAGTGAGCATCTTCTATTTTGTCATGTTTCAATCTCTCTTCCTTTTGCACACATTGAACAATGTGCTCATTAAGAGTCCATTTTTCTTTTTGAGTATTATAACTTATCTTAAAAGGATTAAATTGTGTAGGAAGAGAGATCAAAACTAAGTGTAGAAGAATGTCATCAGATATCTCTAATTTTTAGTTCTCTTAGTCTAGTGATAAAATTAGACATCTCCATAATGTACTCTCTTATGTTTTCCTTGCCTTTATACTGCATTGAAACGAGTTTATTAAGAATAGTACTCACTTTGACCTTTTCAAAACTAACAAAATAGTCTACTATTTTCTTGAAACTTTTTAGTACATTCCTCTTCAAGCATTGCACCTCTTATTATTTCTAGAATGAAATGCTTCATCATCATAAGACTCATGCGGTTAGAACACTCCCATTTTTCAAAATTAGCTCTTTATTCAATAGTACTTTCTACAGTAAGGGTGGGAGGATGTTCAGTCTAGATCGCATAGTCAAGATTCATTCACCTAAGAACTATGATGATATGCTCTTTCCATTTCTTAGAGTTAGTGTCATTAAGCACTGGAATGTTATTCAAATTGGTAGATATAGAAGAAACATTAACTGAAAAGAACAAAAAAAATACTTATAATTAATAACATTGTCATTTCCTTATGCATATATAATGCAAACAAAAAAATTGATAAAATACATGCTTGAAATGAAATGTTTAATAAAATGGGAACATATAAGATATCTAACACAATATTGCAATTTAGTCTTTGGACCGAAATAATAATTTGTAAATGGTACTCTTAAAATTACAATCAATAAATATTGATAATAAAATATGTCAATTATATGTCTATCTTTGGATCAACATATTGTATGCATGATTAATACAAATTTATCATGTATTTGTAACTGCACAAAATCTTGCCAAACATAATCTTCATTTGGGCCGATTATTTTTTGCATATATTTAAATATAATCCTTATGTAATATTCATATATTTCAAAATTAAATATATTGATATAATAGAGGTCACTTTAGTGAAATAATATTTTAAATTAAATTATTTTGGAATAATAAATATTAACTGTAGTATTTCGACAAATATTTCAATTTATATTATCGGAATCCATTTGATATCACAAAACAAACTTTAGCAACTATTTTAATTAAAACAGTAACCCATAAACTTTATCAAATGAAAATTTCAAATAGAAGTATTGAATTTAATAACAGTGATGTTTACATTCAAACGGTTAATTGGAAACATTCATCAAATATCTAAATATAAGTATTTGCTATAGTTAAACATGTTAACCTGATAGTTAGCTTGAAAAGAGTGCTTACAAAAAAAAATTAGATGTTTCCAATAAAATAATTATGTTAAACATTTCCTACATAATTATAATATAGCATGTCTAAAATAAAATACATAAGAGCTTTAAGATGAAGCAGCTATATGGAAAGTGATTTAAAAGATATCGATTCTTTATGTACAAGAAAAAATGATTTGCACAAAAGAAATTTTGAATTATATACTTTGATCTAAAATTTTCAAATACTCAAAATGAAAGATTAAGAAAAATCTATATCTCAATGACTCAATATGATAAATATATGAAGATAAAATAAATTTATCATGCCCAGATCTTATGTCAAATCATCAAGAAGATTTAGTGAGAAGCGTACATGAATCCATGGAGGCTAATGCGAGATTTTGGCCTTCCACTTTTAAAGTGATGTTCTTGAGAGAGAGAGAGAGAGAGAGAGTCTTCTTTCCACTCAAGATGGGATGTGAGAAAAAATAAGAACCAACCTCTTTAGAATGGGGACCATGACCCTATTTATACTTAAGTGCATTTTAATTTATTTCAGTCCATCATAAAAATAAAATAAAATGTTGATCTCTACATATGATAATTTCATACAAAATTAATAAGATACCTCAAAAGCCAAAAATAATTCATCTTTATTTGGTCACAAAATTAATAGGCTTAAAAATAAGATAGCACCTAATGTATAATTAAATTTATGTGTGAGCCCACATTCAAAATTCCTGACACTCAAACCTAGAACAAAATAAATTTTGATCTCTTGGTTATATCTAGAGGACCTTCAAAGTTCTTATTTTATATATATATATATATATCAAAAGATAAAAACATCACCCCCATAATGAACTCAATCACCTAATAAAGACTCCTAAGGCACATGAGTCTACATGCATTCTAAAGATCTTTCTCTTATTTTACATGGATGATGTAAAGTAGGATTTATTTTAAGTTGGGTTCTTTAGTTTTCTATAGAAGCAAGCTTCCACAGTTAATCACATCATAAGAATGAGAATTTCCTAAGAATACTCTCGATTAAAGTATTCAATTAATATCTCTAAAAATTATGAATCTAGACTATCAAATGATTGGTTATTATTGGAAATCAAGTGGGATTGTTCAAATAGAAAGAATTCTTCACATATTCCAAAGGAGAATAACTAAGAAGCATTTAAGATACTATGAACCTTAGTAGATGCTTCAGTATATCCTATGGTGAGGCTTGATATTTTTTAAATAGAGAATTTAATTTTATTTGAGTTAAAATTTTAATAAAAAGCTATGACTCATATTCCAACAACACAGGATTATGAAAATGCGTAAGAGGTGAGGACTTATACTTGTATTGAGAGAGAAACGCCACCTCATAATCTAGATCTAGAGTGCTTTAGCACAAGCTAAGAGCCTGACTTAAATCAATTCGAGGGAAGGGGATATGATGATTCATTTCCATAAGAGAGAATGAACCGATCCTGACTCTTCTAAACTTATAACTACCTGGAATGGCCGCCAACTAACACATCCTACATTATAAAATCATGTAGGTCAGTCATATGTAAATGCAGGTGTGGTGAATAAATTCCTATTAAGGAGTCAACTTTTAAATCTGTGGAGAAAAGAAAAGAGAGACTTTATAGAAATTCATCTTAGTAAGATACCACGTAGATCTGCAGAAGTACTTATTCAGGTGATCGGGTACGTCATCAAGGTATAGTGTACTACCTCGAATGATAGAAATCACTACCCTTTAATGAAACCAATCACCTCAATAAAGACTCCTAAGGATGATGGGTCTAAATATATACTAGATATTCTTCCCTACTTTACATGGAAAAGTAAAGCAGGGTTTATTTTAAATCGGGTTCATTAAGTTCCCTATAAGAGCAAGCCCCCATAGTTAATTACATCTTAAGGGACAAGATACCTTAGGAAAACTCTCGATTAAGGTAAATGATCATTGTCTCTGAAGATTTCAATAGGGAAGGATTATCAATCGATTGGTTTGTATTTGAAGATCAAATTGAATTAATCAAAAGAGAGAGTTATTATCGAAGCCAAAATGGGAAATAAGTAAGAGAAGATCACGATGCTAGAAAACCTAGCGAGCATCTCAAACTATCCTAAAATTGGGCTTTACATTTTAGAAATTGATTTAATTTGTTTGAGTTATATTTTTCATTAGAATTTTAAGACTTAAGATTCCTTAACACAAGATTAAGGAAATGCCTAAAAGGAGAGGAATTATGCTTATGGCCCACAAAGGAGAGAAGCAGTCTCAGAACCTAAATCTAGGGACCTTCGGTGAGGGCTAGAAGCACAACCTAAATCTAAGGGAAAATAATGGTGGTTTGTCTCCGAGAGGACAAACCACCGAGCACTTGGACTTACAACCACGGTGCCCCAACTAACTCCTCCTATAATTTTAAACACATGTAAGCTAGTCTTTATGCTTATGCAGGATAGCTATATTGTTATTATTTAAAAAAAAAAAGACTAAGTCCTTAAACTCACTCCCTAAAGAGACTAGATCATGTAAAGGGACATGCTTCAAATAACCTAAATCTAATGCAATTCAAATTTAATTTAATTTTTATTTTTGGACAATCATTTTGACTCAATCTAATAAGATTTTTTATGACTAATATATGAGAAATCATATTATTGGCTAAAATCAGTGAGAAGGTAGGAGGTGAGTTTCCACTACAGCCCTCAAAGGTCAAGTCGGGTTCTCTGGTAAAGGTGGAAGCCCTCCAATCAAGAGTGAAATAAGATGCATTTGTGCATGATATTATAAAGGAATGCTCATCCAGCTAAGGGGTTGCTAATTCTTTTATCTTGATTTTAAACCTAAGTTTTAGGTGAGGTTATGAGTTGTTTAATTTTATTTTGAGTTGTTAAGTTGGATAAAAGATTTATTTTTCCCTAAAGAGACTAATCCACATCCAGACCATACATAAAGCAAGGAAGAAACTAGAAAAATCAAGTCACTTAATGCAAAATTTAAACAAATCATTAAACAATTTTAAAGCTAAAGGCAAAAAGAATAAATGGTCATTTATGGTCGAGCACCACCACACAAAATATCAAATGCAAATGTGGAGCTCTACCCTTATACAACAACAAATAAATTGATTACAATGTAAGCAAAGATTCATTATTATGAAGTCTTCAAGCTTTATTCTTCTTTCTTCTTTCTTTCTTTCTTCTTCTTCTTCTTTCTTCCTCTTTGGATGATTGGAAGGTGGATGCTCCAAGGCCTCATATGATGCATGAATAAGATCTTACTCCAATGTATCTAATCCCCATAACAAATCATTCAAAATCCTAAATATACAAACTTTTACATGAAAAGAAAAAGTAGAAATCTAACTTTTAAAATAAAGGTTAGTTAAATCACACCACACAAAGCATGTAGATTGGACTTAACACCCACATGGGTGACTAAGTCCACTATGGATTATGCTTAGGAGTATAAGCACAAGCGAAGAAGCATTTATATTTTTTATTTATGATAAGCCCCTTAAACGCAGTCTCTGAGGAAAGAATAGTTAGACTGTGTCCCATTCATTCATTATAAGCATACACCCTAACATCAGTCTAAAATATATATCATAAAATAAAACATAACATCAAACCATACAACGATCCTAAAGCTAGAAGTGATGACTTAATGTGTGTGTGCTTTGAAGGTTTGTGTGGTATGCTTAGCTTAGGACTTTAGATTTAAATTTTCTAAGTGTCAAGGACATGTTCAACTTAGAGGAGGGTTTCATTTAAGTTGTTTAAGTGTTTTGGGTTATTTTTTTATTTCATGTTTTAATTTGGTTTAAGTGAAACCTATAATTAATTACTAAGTTATAAAGAGAGGGAAACATAAGGGAACTTCTCTTTCCTTCCCTAATCCTTAACTAATTTCTAAGATAAGTTCACATTTTAATTTTATTTAGGTGAATGTTTTGATTACATCTTTTAATCAATACTAAGTTTAGACAAACTCTAAATAAACCTATTCAAAAAGAAAGGTATTTTAAGACTAAATAAAATGAATCAAAATTTACATAATATGCATTGCTTCATTTCTTTCCCAACATATATAACATGCATATGGATGGACCCTAAGCATATCCATACATGAAAATGAGAGTAGTTAACACACTTTATGATGCATGTAATCCATTTAAGAAAATTTAGAAGTTGAATATGCATGATTTTTCTTAAAGTGAAATCTATCCAAAATTTTAGATACATACATGAAAGTAAAGAAAGTGGTACAACACCATTGTTAACGGAGGTGTAAGGTACAAGACCTACTTAGGGCTACCAAAACCTGCATAACCGGCGTTGTCAGGAAATATACCACTGCTTTTATAATCCATCACATGCAAGCTTATAATTAAGATATGAATAGCACACTTTCATATTTGATATTTCATTTATAAGTTTTCAAAATACTTTGGATTTAGTAGTGATAATAGCCACTCATATTTTACTTTAGCCAACACATGCACATTTGACATGAAGTAAACAATTTTTATTTTAAAATTTGAAACATAAAATTGTGAATGCATAAATCACATGACATATAACTTAACATGTTGGGAAAGATCTAAAGCAATGCAACCATGTAAACAAACTCACTTTACTTAAACTCTAAAGACATTCTTAAAGAATAAGAAAATTTAGTATCAATCAAAGTGAATTTCAAAATGATTTTTGTTTAGTTTGAAATTTGATTTAATTCTGAAAAGGTGAGATGAGTTCGCTGTTCCTAACCCATTTCCACATGTGTATTATATTTATGTTTAATTTTTAGATAATTAAATCCATTTTAAGCATTGATTAGGTTAAGGTATGAATTAAGTGGCTTAATTAACCCTTACCTACACCACCTTAGAAAAATTAACTAAGTAATTATAAGCAATGAGATGACGTAAAACCCACAAGATATTTAAATTTGTAATGCACCTAATAATGAAAAGGCTTAATGTAATTTGGCTCACAATTAAAAGTTAATTAAGCTAAGTGATTTTAGCTTAAGTACTCTTTTAAAACACCTTTTCAAACTTATGAAAGGAGTTCTAATTTTCTTAATTAGACTTAGGCTATTAAACAACCAAGCATCTACCCAAAGTAGATTAATTAAGTTCTGGAACATTTTAGAATTTTTGAAAATTGTTTAAAGGGGTGATTAATGAGTTAACCCTTAATTAAGAGGGGATTAAGGAGAGAAAAGGGGGATTAGGGAATAGCTTAGGAGAAATATGCCAAAATTATTTCATAAAATCCCTACTCATTGGATCTGACCATAATCAAACTAAATCATAGGGTAAATCTACTAATCATACCTTAATTACCCTTAATTACATGAAAGGGGTAATTAGAATGAAATAGCAATTTTCCTAATTAAGGCCTCAATAAATCTCAAGAAAATTAGGGGAGGTAGGAGTCATCCTCTAAAATGAATCTAGAAATTTGAGATTAATTGATGTCCTAATTAGAGGATAATTAGCTAATTAATATCTCTAAAGAAACCCAAATTTAGAGAAAAGGGTAATTCAAAATCCATTAAAACTATTTTTAAAATATTCTAGATGAAATTATCTATCCATAGCATTTTTTCTTTTATTTTTTTGATTTTTTTGTGAAGAGTTATGAATTTTAGAAGATCTAGGGATTAATTAGGAATTAATTAGGTAAATAACTAATCCCTGATTAATCTTAGTCCACAGCACGATGCATGACGACGACGGTCAGTGCACTTTACACTTGTCATGCCTTGAGCCACTCACTTAAACATCACGTCGAAAGGGCAGCTGGCGGCGCACATGCTTTTGATCTCTATCATCCGATCAAAGATCAGATGACCAGAGATCTCCCCGTGGTTTATAAAATGGATAATGAGTATATAAATGTTGGAATAATCTTGTCCGTCCATCCAAATGATGCGAATGGATAGCCAGAGATTCATCCCTGTCAAAGCTCAAGAAGAATGAGATTCGTCCACCTTCTAGGCTTTGATTCGAGCTTGATTGAGCTCAGATTAAGCTAGAATTTAGCCCACACCTTCATCATGCAATTACCAATACATCTAATGGCTAAGATCCTATGAAATTAAAGTTCACTTCACGAAGGACCAATACCTATGAGAATTAAGCTCAGAAAATCACTAACCTTGTTGGAGGTGATCACTGATGCTCAATTCCCTTAGAGGAGCTTCGTCTGGTTGAGATGAAGCCTTGCTGAAGTTTTGAGCACTTGAGGTTAAGTGTAGAGCTCTGTGCACCAACTCCTCCTCAATTCTTTTGCGGCTTTAATCAAGCTAGGCCTCCCCTTGCCTTTAGAACTCCAGAGAAAGCTTAGACAAACTCAACTTGACCCTCTGATGGAGTGTGCAATATCAATTGAATTAATTTGGAGTGAGGAAGAAATTGGCTCTTCAATGGACCTCCCTTATTTTCAAGTGGAGAAAATGAGAAGATGGAAATTGAATTCCCCTCCAGGAAGCTTAGGATCACTTGCAAATGGCTCCTCTAACTCCCTAGTGCTCAATCAAGTGTGAGTGAATGAAAACATAAGTGAATTAGGGGGAGTATATCTCCCCCTTGAAGGATCGGACGGTCAAAAAAGTCCATGCCATTTTGATCCAATTGAGCATATTGAGTGAGCTATTTTGGTTATTTTAAGTGTGCACATGGTCGGTTTGGCTAGATGAGTGCAATGCCAACTTTCCATGTGCTTGAATTAACCTTAAAAGGGATTTTGAAATTTCAATTTTGCTCTAAGTGGTCGGGTTTTGTCCATGGGTCAAATGGGCTGAGCCAAACACATTGGGTTGGGTGCACCACTCATCACTAAGTCTCTTTGAGCTTTTAGGAAAGCGTCAAGTGATTGTGAAGAGTGTGTGACCAAAATACCCATGGGCTAAGCCAAAATTTATTCTATATCCTAGGTGTAGAATAGTCATTTTGCTATTTTTCACTTTGGGTATGTTTGGTATGTTTAGAAAATAGGTTTGGCCAAGTTTCATTAGATTTGGAATCCATTTGATAGGGTTTGGCTCATGTTGACCCATTTAGGTCAAAATGGGTCCAGTCAAGTTAACCAATTGGTCTAATTGGGTCAAACCAATGGTTGGGTCAAGTTCATATGACCATTTGAAATGTTTTGGTGCCTTTGGTTTGGTTCAATTTAATATAGATTTAGTTTTGGCTCAAATGACTCATTTAGGTCAAATGAGTCAAGTTAACCTATTTGATCCATTTGACCTATTTGAGGTAGGTCAAAGGTAGGTTTAGGTTAGGTTAGTCATATTAAATGGATTGGTATCTTTGTTTTCAATCAATTTGGGTTAAGTTCAATTTTGGCTCAACATGACCCCTTTAGGTCTAAATTCGATTAGGTTAGTCAGTTGGCGTGAGACTTTGGTCAAGTTCATAAGTGATTTGGAATGGACTTGAATTTCAATCAATTTGGCTTAGATCAAGTTTTGACACATTTTGGCCCTTTAGGTCAAAATGGGTCAACTTAGGTCAAGTGGACCAATTGGGCTAGGTTAGGTTCAAATGTTGGTTTGGTCAAACTCAAACATAGGTCATGAGTCAACTTAGATCAATGGTTTCAATCAATTTGTCCTATGGTGGAATTTGGCTATGTAAGATTTTATTTTAGGTTAAGTCTTGACTTAGTCAACCCTTAGGTTTGACTTGGCTTGATTGATTGATCATCCATGATGATTGATTATGATGAGAGGGATATATGAGTTTGGTTCAATCCAATTTGGTTAAGATCAAAGTTGGCTCATAAGAATTTTTTAGATCAAGTCAAAGAGCCTAATCAAATGGTTTAGTCAAAGCTTGATTTGAAGTTGATTTATCTTGTATATAGACTTATGATTGAAATATAAATCCATTTACAAGTGGTTTGAAGTCAAATGGATTTTGATCCATTTGAAAATTTCATATTCAAAGGAAGAATATGAAGGGCTCGTGGGTTTGATTTTTGATTTGGGTTTTGATTGTTTGATTGAGGTTTGGATTTACATATGAGCTCATGATTGTATGATTGATTGAACCATGAGATAAAATCAAGAGTTTGTCTTGATTTGAAATTGATTTGGCTAAGCTCAAGATTTTTGGCTTAAAAGGCTTAGATTTGATTTTGAGTGGATTTGAGTTTGAATTTTGTAATTGGTTTTGATTGTTTGAATTTATATTTCATTTATATATGTAAACATAAATGAGAATACAAATTGATCATGAGAAAATTTCAAGAATTTGAAAGAGTTTAATCATGATTTGGGTTAAATCTATTAAAGGGAATTTAAAGGATTTAAAAGAATTTTTTTAATTTGAAATTTAATTTTTTGACTTAGATTTGATTGATTTATATTTATATTTCATTTATATATGAGAATATAAATGAGAATACAAATACATTTTGAGAAAATCCCACGAGTTAGAAGTGGATTGATCAAAGTTTAGGTTAAATCCATTAATGAAAAATTAAGGGATTTAAGGGAATTTCAAGGGTTTTAAATTTGGAATTTATTTTTTGCCTTTGATTTGATTGATTTATATTTATATTTCATTTACATAAATGAGAATATAAATAAGTTTTGAAAAAATCCCATGAGTTTGAATAGGTTTGATCAAAGTTTAGGTTAAATCCATTAATAAAAAATTAAGGGATTTAAGAATTTAAATTTGGCATTTAAAATTTGGAATTTAATTTTTGCCTTTTAATTGAATATAAATTTATATTTCATTTATAAATCCCATATGTGAATATTGAGAATATTGAAATTTAATGAATGATTTAAGCAAATTTTGAATTGATTTGATGGGTTTGAATTTATATTTCATTTATATATGTGAATATAAATAAGAATATAAATGGATCATGAGAAAATTGCAAAGATTTGAATAGGTTTTGAATCATAATTTTGGCTAAGTCCTTAAGAAAGGGTTAAGGACTTAGGAAATTTGAACTTGGGAATTTTTGATGGATTTTGGTCATGGGTTCCAATCAAAGCTTCAATTATGGAATTGAATCATGGAATTGATTTGAGTTTGAGAAAATCAAATAGAATTGATTTGAAGTTTGACTTGAAAGAAGGAAGGTGAGGAAAGGTTTAAGTTAAGGGTAAGAGATTTTCCGAACACCCCTAAGGCATGACCTATTCCTATGGCTAACTCTTTTAAGTCCTCTATGGCTAGGTTGGAGTGTCCTCCTAATCACTAGATGTCTCTTAAGACTAAGGAAATCTTAAAGTCTAAGAGGAATCCTATGCCTAAGATGGAGGTGTTGAGAGCTCATTTTAAAAATGAGGTCAACAGTAGGATAGCTGGATTGTTATTAATTAGGAAAGAATATAAAGTCCTAAACTCACTTCCTAAGAGATTGGATCATGATTTGTATGAAAATATGACTTAGACTAATGCAAAATTTACAAATTTTTAAATCATTTTGACACATTAATTTGAAACAGGGTTGAGGATAATTATGTCTAAATGCATGATGAAATTGAGTTATGGATTGCATCAATGGGAAGATTTGTTCTCGACTATAAGGAACTGCCCTCAAAGGTTAAGCCTATCCCCTATCATGCAAAAGTGGAGATCTCCTATTTTCAAGAGTAAAATAATATGATATACATGATGTAATAACATACAACATCCAGCTAAGGGGTTGCTAAATCTTTTATTTATCTTGATTATAAACTTAGGCTTTAAAGTAAGGTTATGAGTTGATTAAGATTTTAATTATGAATTATTAATGAAGGTAGAAAAATTAATTTTACCTTGAAAATCCTACAGCATCCAGGCCACACATCAAATCATCACACTTTAAGAAACCTATGAAAGTCATATGATTTCCATTACGCAATGTAAACAAAACAATCAAATATTTTAATTTTTGTGTATAATAAAAGGCCCGTGCGGCCAAGTGCTATCGTACACTGAAAAGGAAAGAAATTAGGTAGCCAAGCTCTGTCCTTACACTTTCTGGATTACAATTAAATTTTACAAATAAAATAAATGTTATGGGGGGTCTTCAATTCGTATTCTTCTTTCCATCTTTGGATTAGCTTTCTTTAAGCTTCACAAGGCCTCCCAAGTCTTTGCATTCTATCCATTGCTCATCCTAACCCCAAAGAACTAATCCTAATCACATTATAAAATTATATTTATATAAATAAAGTAACTCTAACTACACCTGCATAATAGATATTAGCTAAACAAACATACAAGCCAATCAATTTTATTTCACATATTTGGACTTAACATCCTGCGCTTGAGTAACCAAGTTCACCTGTCTTAATTGGATTATGCTTAAGGATTTAAGCAGCATCTATAAGTAAAAGGCATTTTTTATATTTTATTATTGGGAGATTTACATACCACATAATTCTTATGTATTTACATATCTAACATCTAAAGTTAGATATTTACTTATCTAATACTTTTTTATACTTAAAAAGGTCCATTTCACTTTTAAAAAGTGAATGACAATGGAACTTTTGATGTGATATTAAAGATTAGGATGTTATATATGTAAAAATTGAAGTTTAGGTGTTAGATATGTAAATATATAAGAATTGTGTGGTATGTATGTAAATCCTCCTTTATTATTACAACGGTCTTTTAAGCACAATCTCTTGCATAAAATATCATTAGGCTAATAACGAACTAACATTCAGTCTATGCACAAGCAATCCTAACATCCAGTCTAAAAATACTACACCACAAAATAAAATATATTACCACAATAATCACCAGCCTAACCTAATACTAAGATTGATGACCTAGTCTTCTAATGTGTGTGTTATAGCCAAAATGTGGCATATTTTGCTTAGACATTAAGATTGAGATTTTCTATTGTTTGAATGTTTAAGTCCTTTAGGTAGTTGCACTTCAATTAATTTAAAACTTTAATTAGATTTTAAATCATATATGTTCTTTTATCTCTCGCTTATAATTTATCATTGTAAAGAGAAGAAAGAGAGTTGAACCTCTTTATGATTTCTAAACTTTTTTTAATAAATCATGAATTTCAATCAATCCTATGTTTGGGTTTGACTTAAGGCCAATTTTTAGATTAATTAGTCAAGTAATTAAAGCTTAATTAAGTTAATTAATGAACATTTAAAATTCTAATTAATTACTATTCACTAGACAAAACCTAGAAATTTTATTTTTTTCCTATATTCTCCTCTGTCAAAGTTTTTCAAAATAGGTTTATTTATATATTTTTTTATTTTTTTATAATTATTTATGAATTTTGAAGTTCTTGCTAATTAATTATAATTTAAAGCCTAATTAATCGATTTACACAGTCGGTGCCACATCGACGCTGATGCGGCAGTACTTTACACATGACACCGTAGGATTGGTTATTTAAAACATCTTACATGGTAGCTGATTCAGCGGTGGAGGATGCAGTTTCTTCTCAACCGCTTGATCTCAGATCGAATGGTCAAGATTAATCCTATGATTACAAAAGAAATAAAATTGAAAATTTAACACGATTAATCATTTCCATTCATTCTAATCACGTGGAACGGACGACTGATGATCCGTCATCCCACAAGTGTCGAAAGACTGACATTGTCCACCTTCCGTCACTTAATTCGAGCTTGTCGGAGCTCGTTCGATGGCTAAAATGATTCAAAAATGATTACTGAGAAAAACTAAGGGGATCCTATGATGGGATTCACTTGAAATCACAATTTCTTTCAAAAACAAGACTAACAATCCTACGATTTTCTACAGTTTTGTCAGATTTTATCTCATCGAAGCTCAAGATGAGTCGTTCGTCGATCGAGATAGCTAAGTCTTGAAGAGACGAATCCCTATTGAGAAGATTGCTACTTGCATCCTCGTCAGTGGCTCTATGGCCCAAATGCAGCCACAAGGCTCACCAGAGTTTGTCTTGTGGTGGTTTCAAGTGGTCAAATCAATTTGTTTCTATTCGTCAAGGCTAGGGGAAGGTGTGGGATGTTGACCTACATGTTTATTCTATAACTTGGACCAAACCAAATGTGATGTATCAACAATTAATGAAAGCGATTTGCACAAATTGAAGATAAATTGCTTTGATCATCTTAATCATCATCGAGGCTAACCAAACAATGACGATCCACAAAATGAACTACACCAATGCATTCTTAGCTATGAATCTAGTAAATGAAGATTCATGTAATGGATTTGGCCACGTGAAACAATGACAAAGAGCTACAAATAAAATATCGCTCAAGTTGAGATAAATTTATTTCAACGATCATCAACGTTGCTCGAGTGACACTCATATGTGAAACAGATCGCTCCAGTGTGCGCAACACATCAAAAATGGTTAGAATAGCAACCTATACTCGATCATTGCTCAAGATAATTCAAAAAAAGACTTGTACATATGTGAGACGTAAGAATAGCAAAATTCACGAAAATATTTATAAAAAAAGAGTAAGATAATAAAAATAGTAAATATGTTAGTTAATTAAAGAAAAAAAATTAAGCTAAACTAATTAAATAATTTTGTCCCTCTTGAAGGCAAACCTCCCAGGGCTGTTCGATCGGCCTCGGGTATTCCTCATTCTGAACCATAGGCAAGTAATCTTCCTCACTCACATCAATCCACCAATCCATCTCTTCATCCTATGGCCGCCAGTTCACGAACCCTTGACGGCCTTGCCCCACACAGTGCAGAAATAACCCATCAACCCGCAACCACCTCCCCCCTCAACGAGTTGAAACAACTCCTGACCCAATCCCATTCCACACATGACTCCGATGAACCGGATCCTGCTCCCAACGATGAGATTGGAACTCAATCCATTCTCCTCATAATTACCCATCGATACTAATTCTCCTTCCAAATCCTCTTTTTTTCGTCATCAAGATCCCAACACAAATACTAATGGAAGATCATTCCAAGACAATGAGACCACCAAATCACCCAACTCTCTTGCTTCCTCAATCCAAAAGACTAAGAATATGGGGAAAAATCATTAACCCGATCTTTATGAATTTCCCTAAGCTTGGTTGCTGGAATGTTAGAGGCCTCATGGCTGAGGGTCAGACCCATGATTGTGCTCGCATTATTAAGGAAAACCACCTTGATATGCTATGTCTCCTTGAAACCAAAATCAATTCAGAAAACACCAATGACCTTATTCTCAAAAAGAAGCTTGCTTTATCCCCTAATGAAGATAATTGTAATAATTTTGACAACTGTATGGGGGGCAGGATATGGTTGAAATGGAACTCCCACTCTCTCACCTTCACCCTATCTGTACCAAGTCCCAATTTATTCATGGTATGGAAACTTCTCCTGCTTGTCCTAGATTCTTTATTACTTGGGTTTATGCCTATAATGAGGCAAGAGACAGATTATAGCTCTGGTCCTTCCTTCATTTTATCTCAAATTCTATGAAAGACCCTTGGTTGTTGATTGGGGATTTCAATTGTGTGTTAAATTCAAATGAGAAATCTGGGGGCAACCCAATTCCTCCAAATAGGCTATCTGACTTCAAAGATTATGTGAATGACTCTGGGATTCTTGACCTTCCTAGCTCTGGCCTGTTTTCACTTGGTCCAACCTTAGATTGGACAATCCCATCAAAACCAGAATTGACAGAGCCATGTGCAACACTCATTGGCTTGATGTGTTTCCTTGGTCTTCATATAAAGCTCTCCCTCCTCTCACTTCAGATCGCTCCCCATTGACAGTTTCCCTTAACATAAATCAAAAGACAAATCACAGATTCATCTTCAAGAATCACTGGGTCCTTTACTCAAGTTTTCAAGATTCTATTTCTAGAGCTTGGAAAAGCTATGTTAGTGGTGATCCTATATTGGTGCTATTCAAGAAGCTTAAATTGGTCAAAGAATACCTCAAAGAGCACAAGCTTGATCATATCTCTCTTGAGCAACAAATTAAAACATTGAAAGGAGAACAAGAATATCACATGAAGATGCTAGAAAAAGATCCTTCAAATATGACTCTCCTCCATAACCTTGAAGAGATTAATGCCCATTATGGGAATATTGTTAAAAAAGAGAGCTTATGGGTCAAGCAAAGAGCCAAAGTCTCTTGGCTATCTCATGCTGATGATGACCTTAAATTCCTTTATTGTCCTATTAAGGAATGTCACAATGCAAACATTATAAAAGAACTCCAAGTGGAAGGGAAAACTCTTACTAGTAACTCAGAGATTGCTATGGAAATCTGTCAGTACTATTCATCTCTTTTCAATAAGGACACAAACCTTGAATTACCTCTCCATGAAGTCCTAATTGGAACTCCTATCTCCTCGAGCTAGTCTGAAGAGCTATGCTCCCCCAAATCTGACAAGGAAATCATGGTGGCCCTTAGGAGCATTAATGAGGATAAAACTTCAGGCCCCGATGGCTTTACTTCCAAATTATTTCTTTCATGTTGGAATATTATTGGGGATCAATTTTTGTTAGTTGCTCACCATTTTTTTCAGGACTAAATGTCTGCCTGCAGTCTTCAAGCACACGATTATCACCTTGATCCCCAAAATTAAACATGCTAACAACATAGCTGATTATAGACCCACCTCTTTATGTAACACCTTCTACAAAGTTATTGCTAAGTTCTTAATAGCAGACTCAAAAGTCTTACCTTCAATTATCCATTCTTGTGCTTTTATTAAAATAAAGGCATAGGCAACATTTTAGGTGAAATCTACTTGGAATTCCAAAAGAAAAATTCTCAAGGCCTCTTTTGTGCTAAGTTGGATATCCACAAAGCTTTTGACAGTGTGAAGAGACCTACTCTTCTTTTCAGGTTAATGCAAAAAAGTTTTCCTAAGCAATTTGTGGAATGGGTTAGTGCTTGCATTTCAGACATTCCCTTCTCTATAGTGTTGAATGGGCAAATTGAGGGTTATTTTAACTCAATGAATGGTTTGAGACAAGGTTGCCCCCTCTCCCCTTTCTTCTTTACTATCATTATGGATATATCCTCTTATATGCTAGATTATAAGATGAATGCCCAGCTTTTCAAACCGATCATTTCAGGTAACTATTCCATTTTCCATCTTCTCTTTGCTGATGATATCTTGGTCACAGGAGTTGATGATTTGCAATCTATCTTAACCCTTAATGGTGTTTTGGCTGAATTTTCCTCCTTAACTGGGCTAGAAGTTAATCGTCAAAATCTCTAATATGCTTTTCAAAAATTTCTAAAGCATCTCTCTCTCTCTTAGCTCCCTGCTTAATATTAAACTGGGCGACTTCCCCATTAAATATCTTGGGCTTCCTCTTGTGGCAGGGCAGTTTAAGACTACTCACTACTCTTCTCTTCTTGACAAACTCAATAGATGGCTGGCAGGATGGAAATCAAAGTTGCTCTCTTATGGGGGTATACTACAGCTCATCAGATCTTCTATTAATAGTTATTCAACTTACTGGTTTAGAGCTAGGGCTATTCCCAAATGCATTATTAAGATCAAGTCAAGTCTATAATTTCTTTACCATGGTGACTTCGAAATTGCATCCCATTTCCTGGTATACAACTACATTACCAAGGAACAAAGGTGGTACTGGATTGAATTCTATTTGCACCCTTAACACCATTTGCAAAACTAAAATCCTGTGGAAAATTCTCAATCATTCATCAGTCTTTGCATCCTAGAATTCTAACAAATATGGTTGTATTTAGAAAAAACCAATCAGGGCATCCTCCTTATGGAGGGAGCTACAAAGCTGCACCACTAGAATCAAAAGAAATCTAGTTTACTCGGTTGGTGATGGCTCCCAATCTCCTTATTTTATGACCCCTGGTGTAATGGTATTTCCTTGGTTGATTTGTACAGGGTGGGATGTATTCCATTGATTAACCAGCCCCAAAACTCCAAGCTTAAAATCTTAATCAGGAATGGGAGCTGGAACATTCCAACTGCTCTCACCAACTGCTACCCTACCTGCTCCCTCTCCATCATGAATACTGAAATCCATTCTAGTGATGATAAAATTCTCTGGAATGGGCTTATGCTAATAAATAGTAAATGCATTGTCACCTCCCTCTTTGACCATATACCTTCGGTGGAGGGTTATAAGGAAGTCTAGTTTAAAGGAAATTCTATCAACTATGCGGTGTTTTGTTGCATGGCCAAACTGGGAGGACTAAAAATGTCTGATATGCTAAGTCGTAGGGGTCTTGGGGCCAACCTTGACTGCCCCTTTTGTATTACTGAAAAGGAATCACATAACCATCTGTTCTTTGGTTGCCCCTTCTCATATAAAATCATTCGAAGCTTATTACCTAACGGGAATTTTTTCCTCCTCCAACCAACTATACATATAGCCCTCTTAGCCTCCTCCCTTACTGATCACTCGGCACTAAAAAGGCTTCATCTTCTTATAGTAGCGATGGCTGTATATGCCATATGGGGTGAGAGGAATAAAAGGATCTTCTCGAATCAATAGAACTCTATTGAGGCGATCTCTATGTAAATTAAATTTAGAGTTGCAGCTAAAATCAGTCGATGGATTCTTAAGGATAAATGGCCGCAGTATGTTCGAAATACTTTAAATAGCTGGATTAATTATGGCAAAACTACACAACTTGAAAAACCACCCTAGCGGCATTCTCCTGCCATCTCCTTGGTTTTTTCTTGGTTTTCATTTTAATTTTCACTATATGTCTGTCTCTGTCAAGCTCACCACTTCCTATTTTCTATTTTGGCTATTATGTTGTTTTGATGCCATTTTTTTGGTATATTTTTGGTGTTTTGCTGGAATCTGGGCTCGATACTCCTCCTGATGGTGCATTCCTTCATGGTGACCTCTGTTCTTGATGGTGGATTTGTTTCTATTTTTTTGGGACCTAACTAGGTCCAACCTGGACTATGATGAGACTGATTGGTGTTGAAGTAATCTTATCTCCAAGCTGTGTTGGATCTTGCTCCTTCGGTGACATTCGGCTGAAACACGGAGTGATGGTGCAGGGTGCCCACTCTTCTTTTACCTATGAGTCATGCTATTTGGTGGTGTTTCTTTCCCTCTTGCTCTATTTCTGCTCTTGGCACTACTAGAGGATTCATCTCTTATATCGCTGAGTCTTTGTCCTTGAGGAACTATATGCTTGTGGTTCTTCAGTGCGTTACTCCACTAGATGGCAGCCCTTGTCAACCGTTGGAAGCAAATATGTGTGTTCGTTTTGGGTTAATGGTTTTGTATTGCTTGTGTCTCTGAGTCCAGTGCACTTTTCAGTTCAAACTTTTGTTCTTTTTGTTTTGTTGGCTTGTGTTATCCCCTTGTTACTTGTTTAAACTATGTAATCATTTTGGAATGAAATTGGGCAAATGCCCTCAATTTTCCCACAAAAACAAACTGAAAAAAATAATAATAAATAATAATAAAATATAATATATATATATATATATATATATATATATATATATATATATATATATATATATATATATATATATATATATTGCTTTTATTGATTTTGCAATATAAATACCTATGTACGACTCTCTTGATGTGGCGGAGAAAAATGTGCATTTTTGTGCAGGTTTGAAGATATTATACACGTCTTTCTTGGCACGGTAGGATGACGCTCCTGACACATCTTTCTTGGCGTGAGGGGTAGACTCAGTGTTCTCGTGCGACTCCCCACCTGGGGTGCTGACGTCGAAATGTTGCCGGAATAACACCGAAATTCACAACTAGAGGACTTGAACAAGATGAATTGAAATGATTAATGAACATAAGTTCAAAATTAAATCAAAGTTAAGAATACGAAAGTCCAAAGTCTCAATATTAAAATTAATTTGCAAACAAATTAAACCTAAAATGATATTTATAAAGAACTTAATGGCTCATCATGAACTTGAAAATATTTCGTTCAATGGATATTGATTAACTATATTTTATGTTTGAGGAACATAATATGATCTTAATTAAACAAAATTGAGTTTGAAGAGCTTACATGGGGCTCGACAGCTCATTTATAAGTAAGAACATAAGTTGTTCCTTAGTCAATGAGAATAAACTAATCTTCTTGATGGACTATTAGTGATGTCACTATTCATATTGAATGATGGAACATGATCAAATGAATTGATTGATGTTTGTGTGGAACCTCAAAGCTCTTCAATAAGAGTGACTAATCCAAAAGATATAAGCATGTGCACATCTTAAAACAAATTTGCGCTCAAAGATATTATACTAAAATATGTGTCAATAATCAAAAGATAAAGATTTGCATGTACTTCAAGGTGACCTCACATCTAAATTTAATTATATTTTATCGAAGTATGTGTAAGTAAATATAATTTGACACACATCTCAAGTTGATCTAGCATTCAAATCATTGCATTAAAATGTATGTAGAAATAAAAAAATTACATGCATCTCGAGGAAATTTGTTGTTCGAGTTAATGCATTAATATACATGCAAATACTTAAAGTTGCAAGTTAATTGAGCACATATTTTGTGAAATAAAAATTATGGACAATGCTTTAAAATGTGTACAGATAATTCAAAATATATTTGGCACGTGTCACGTGACTACCTCGAAATTTATGCAAATAATAAAATGGATTATATGCATACATCATGAGGAAAATTTTACTTAAAACTAATACATCAAAAGATGCAAAAGTGCGCTCAAGCAATTCACTCGTTCCACGAGGAGCATCTTGGGCCTAGCCTCAATTGTCTTATAAAATATATAAACTCTATATGTTGCATGAAATCCAATGAAATTGAAAATAAATTAACTTGGGCCACTTTATCTATATGGTGAAGTCATAAGTCTCACATACTCAATCCAATCCTCCTAGTAGGGATAGGAGTTGACATGATTGATTATAAGTTGAGTGTTCAATCATTAAGTGAGTAATTTTATTTTACATTTGCATACTAACATCAATAATTTTAATAGAAAAATTTTATATTTAAAATTATAGACTCTCTATTTTGAGATGGTAAATGCAATCACAAGTTCTAATCATTCACACCATAGTAATGATTACACTAATTGTAGATTTAATCTTAAAGATGAAAGTATCAAATTGCAATGTAAATATTCAAATTGTTTGCACCCCGATGATAGTTATGTTGAATAGAGATTTCAAACAGAGGGGATACTACCATCAACATGTGTTTAAAATTTCAAATCAAATTAATATAAATTAAATATCAATCCAAATGAAAAATATGATGAATTATTACGCTCAAAATGACTAAATGAAAATCATCAACATAAAAACTTAAAGAAAAATTCAATTCATCCACCTTCCGTAATTATTTATCATATGTGACAAATTAAAAAAACCCAAGCTCACAAAGGAGCCAAAGTTAAATCAAGTGTTCCACTATGTTCATTCTCAATCAATCTCATGTCAGTAAGGACGTGGCACTTGTCCTCAAACTATGTGGCTTGGCCAGTAGGCTCCACATATGATGTAGTTATGATCAGAGTCCTCTGACTGGGTGGCTATCGCCAAATGGCACTATTGTATCATGGTCACAACTATAGCCCGTATGCTCCCCAATGATTCTGTCCTTTGAATTGTGAATCATATGGTGCACTTGATAACATAATGTTGACCTCATTTTAAGAATGAGCTCTTAACCCCTCCATCTTAGACATAGGATTTCTCTTAGACCCTAAGAGTTCCTTAGTCTTAAGACACATCTAGTGATTAGGTGTACACTTAACCTAACCTTAGAGACTTAGAAGAGTTAGCCATAGGAGTAGGTCATGCTTTAGGGGAGTTAGGAAAATTTCCTACCCTTAGCTTAAATCATTCTTCACTTTCCTTCTTTCAAGTCAAACTCTAAATCAATCTTAATTGATTTTCTCCCAATTCAAATCAACTCCATATGACTGAAATCCATGATTGAAATCTATGATTGAAACCCATGACTAAAATCCATATTGAAATCTATGATTGAAACCCATGACTAAAATCCATCAAAAATTCCTAAGTCCAAATTTTGCCTAAGTCCTTAACCTTTGCTTAAGGACTTAACCAAAATCATGATCAAAACCAATTCAAATCTTTGAAATTTTCCCAAAACTCATTTATATTCTCATTTATATTCACATATATAAATGAAATATTAATTTAAATCAATCAAATCAAATCCTCAAAATAAATTTTCAATTTAAAAATTTCGTAAGTCATTAATTCTCCATTAATGGACTTAGCCTAAATCTTGATCAAACCTATTCAAAATCATGGACTTTTCTCAAAACTCATTTATATTCTCATTTATATTCACATATATAAATAAAATATAAATATAAATTAATCAAATCAAACTCCCAAATTAAATTCTCAATTTAAAATCTTTTTAAGTCATTAATTTCCCATTAATGAACTTAGCCTAAATCATCATCAAACCATATCAAAGCCATGGGATTTTCACATAATTCTTTTATATTCTCATATATAAATGAAATATAAATATAAATCAATCAAACCAAATTCAAAAATTCAAACTCAAACTCCAAAATTTTCATAAGTCCATTAAAATCCTTCTTAATGGACTTAACCCAAATCATGATTAAACCACTTCAAATCCTTGCAATTTTCTCATGATCAATTTATATTCTCATTTATATTCACATATATAAATTAAATATAAATTCAAACAATCAAAACCAATTCCAAAAATCAAACTCAAATCAACTCAAAATCCAATCTAAGCATTTCAAGTCAAAATCTTGAACTTAGCCAAATCAATTTCAAATCAATCCAAACTCTTGATTTTCTCTCATGATTTAATCAACCCTATAATCATAAACCCATATCTAAATCCAAACTCCAATGAAACAATCAAAACCTAAGTCAAAAATCAAAGCCAAAACCCTTTCATATTCTTCCTTTTAAGTATGAAATTGTCAAATGGATCTAAACTCATTTGACTTCAAACCACTTGTAAATGGATTTATATTTCAATCATAAGTCCATATACAAGATCAACCAATTTCAAATCAAATTTTGACCAAGCCATTTGACCCACTTAGGCTCACTTGACCCAAAGTGACCTAAAATTTTTATGAGCCAAAATCTAACCAAATAGGATAGAACCAAACTCATATATCCCTCTCATCATGATCAACAATCATCATGGGATGATCAATCAATCAAATTGGGTCAAACCAAGTCAAACCTAAGGGTTGACCAAGTCAACACTTAGACCAAAATGAAACCTAACATAACCAAATTCCACCATAGGCTAAATTGATTGAAACCATTGATCTAAGTTCACTCATGACCTATGTTTGAACTTGACCAAGCCAACATTTGAGCCTAACCTAGCCCAATTGGCCACTTGACCCAAGTTGGCCCATTTTGACCTGAAAAGTCAAAATGTGTCAAAACTTGATCTAACCCAAATTGATTGAAACCAATGGTCAAGTCCAAACCAAATCACTTGTGGAACTTGACCAAAGCCTCAATTGGCCAACTAGACCCAAACCTTGATTGACCTTAGATGACTAAAGGGGTCATGTTGAGCCAATAAACTTAACCCAAATTGATTGGAAACAAAGAATACCAATCCACTCCATATGACTAACATAACCTAAATAGGTCAAATGGGTCAAATATGTCAACTTCACCCATTCGACCTAAATGAAGCCATATGAGCCTAATCCAAAACTACACCAAATTGAATCAAACCAAAGCCACCAAAACATTTCAAATGGTCATATGAACTTGACCCAACCCTTAGTTTGATCCAATTTGACCTATTGGTCAACTTGACCTAAGTTGACTCATTTTGACCTAAATGGGTCAACATGAGCCAAACCCTATCAAATGAATTTCAAATCTCATGAAACTTGTCCAAACCTAGTTTCTCCACATATCTAACATACCCAAAGTGAAAAATAGCAAAATGACCATCCTACCCCTAGGCCATAGAACAAAGTTTGGCTTAACCCATGGGTAATTTGGTCATACCCTCTTCACATTCACTTGAGGCTTTCTAAAAGCTCAAGGGGACCTAGTGAGTGGTGCACCCAAATGGGTTTGGGTCTATTGGTCCCTAGACCAAACCCGACCCTATAATCAAAATGCAAAATTCAAACTCCCTCTCAAACTCAAATTCAAGCACATGGGAGGTTGGCAATCCACTCCTTAGCTCAAACTAACCATGTGCACTCTCCTAACTGATCAAACAACTCACAGCCTAAGCTCAATTGGATCAAAATGGCATGTTCATTGTCGACCATCTAATCCTTCAAGGGGGAGATATACTCCCCTAAACAAACTTGAATTGATGATTCCTGAATTTGATTAAGTGCTAGTGAGACTTAGGAGCCATCAGAGAGTGATAGAATGTATCCTAGAGCTCTTGCCAATTCCCCATTTCTCGATTTTAAAATAATGAAAATAGGGGAGCTCAATCCTTACTCCAACTTCTTCCACACTATAATCCATTGCAATTCCTTTTGCAAGCACACTTAGGTGACTAAGTCGAGCTCACCTAAGTTCATTCCCAAGTTCTAAAGGCAAGGGATGATTGAATTGGATCAAAGCAGAACTCAAGCATAAGAGGAGGTGACCCATAGGAGGATCTACTCAACCTCAAGTGCTAAAAACATCAGCAAGGCTTTGTCTCAACCAGACAAAGCTTCTCTAAGAAAATTGAGTGTTGGTGATCACCTCTGATGAGGTATGAGATTTTTTGACCATTAAACTCAATGTGGTGTGGAACTTTGTGAAAGAAATTTTCACCCCTTCGATTTTTGACTGTTGGATTTTCGCTCTCTATCTTCAGATGGTGTGGGTTGAGTTTGATTGGAATCCATGCTTGATCAAGCTTGGATCTTCCCCTTGATCATGGATGGTCTCTGTTGATCAAGGGCTTAGGAGATCTCAGCCGTCCATCCGCACATTTTAGATGGATGGCTGAGATAATTCCGCACATTAGAAATTCCTTTTACACATTTTAAAATGCAGGGAGATCTCTAGTTATCTTATCTTTGATCAGACGGTAGAGGATTAAAGTGAGTGCACTGCCAACCGTCATTTGGGATGAGGCATTTAAGTAATCCCTCACAACGCGATGTGTGTAAAGTGCACTGACCATCGCCACCACGCATCGCACCCTGAGTCAAGGATTAATTAGGCTTATTTAAAATGCTTAATTAATTTCTAATTAACCTAGAGATCTTCTAAAATTAATAACTCCCTCTTTTAATCAATCCCATTTGATCTTTCAAAAATAAACCAATCGATTGATAATCCTTCCTATTGAAATCTTCAAAGATAATGATCATTTACCTTAATGGAGAGTTTTCCTAAGGGATCCCGTCCCTTAGGATGTAATTAACTATGAGGGCTGCCCTTATAGAGAACTTAATGAACCCGGTTTAAAATAAACTCTACTTTACTTTTTCATGTAAAGTAGGGGAAGAATCTACATACATATCGGATCCATCGGTCCTTAGGAGTCCTTATTAAGGTGATTAGGTCCATTAAAGGGTAGTGATTTTACGTCTTGAGATAGTATACTATTTTCTTGATGACTCAATCACACGAATAAGTACATCTGAATGCATGGCATCCTAAAAAGATGAATTTATAAAATTGTCATCCTATTTCATTTCTCATAGATTTGAAAAGTCTCCCTTATTAGGAATTTTTTACTACAAGAAAAAGCCCTATGTTAGCTAAGGTAGACTTAAGCATGTCTCCTTAGACAAACACCACCTCAGGTCTACAAGAATTTCTTGGACAATGCAACTCATGGTTATTAACGAGGATCCTTCGATCAAGTTGGGTCAACTACCTCCTCTAACTAAGTAGACTATGGACCATGACAGCCCGGAATAATGGAACCATGGGATCTTCATCGGATCATCATTCCCCCAACCATCCACTTTAAGTTAATATGATGAATTTCATAAGCTTAAATTTTAAACTTTTTATGCTGTTACAATACGCTACGCATTTAGCAATCTAACGACTAGCCTTAATTGAAAGTTCTCTTTCACCATTGGGAGGGTAATTAACTATAGGTGCTTGCACCTATAGGAAACCTGGAACCATATCTAAAGTCCTCACAAAATGAGGGAAAAATCTCTAGGTAGTGTTTTATCTACTATTCCATCTGCCTTCTAAATATTTGACCGACACATTTAATCTACTCTCTTCATAGAGAGGTTGGTGATGAATTTTTGGAGCCCACAAATTTCTAATGACTCCACTGAGGAAGGTGTGAGAGGAATTAATTTAAGTCTGGTGAGATTTTGGTGGTTTTGGATGGAAGGGGTGCTCGAGTTTAGGTGGAGCTCTGTCTCATCGGTGACCAAAGACATGAGAGCTCGTGGATGCTTGGGGACTGTTCGAGATCATCTGAGGAGTGTGTGTGTGTTTGATTTGGCTTGGGAAGGAAGTGTATACCCTCTTTCCCAAGTGAACCAACCAAAATGGTTGGTTCATGTGGTGGCAGTTGGCCGGCCAGCTGAGGTGGCCAAATATGACATGAGATTGATGAGGTGGAGGTCTCCTAGTGGCTCAACAAGTCTAATGGTTCCCCATGAAGTGGACATCTCATGGAGAGTGAACCAAGCTTTGACCCAAGTGTGGGAGACCTTCCCTTGCCCAAAGCCTGAACCTAACAGCTTTGAGTCAACTCTAGTCAGCTTGGGAGAGCTCAAGGCATAATAAGGTGGCTGATCCATGCAGAGGGAGGGGTTGAATCTTCTTATATTGGGTTTTTATCCTATTTAGGGACTTTGGTTTACCTGGTCTGGGCTAAATCGGGTACACCTTGGGTTAAGTTAACTTGGCCAAATAGGGTCATGAGGATGAGTCATGTTAAGTTTGGTTGGTTTTGGACTTGATTTTATTAGGCTTGGCTTTATTTGACCCATATAGGTCAACTTGGGTTCAATTGGTCATATTGGATTGGCATGGTTCTTGAAAAATGTTTAAATATTTATTATGAATAAGTTGGTGCAATTGGTTTGATTTAATTTGAAGTAGATTTGACTTTAGTTCATTCAAGTTCATTTAGACCAAATGGATTAAGTTAACCGATTTGGTCAAATTGGTCAAACCAATTTGAGTGGATGGTTGGTTCATGTTTGAATAATCATTTAAGATTGATTGTAGGTGTTGATTTGAATTGATTTGAATTAATATGAGATTTGGTTCAATTTTACCTTTTAGGTCAAATTGGGCCAATGGGTCAATTAGGTTCATTTGACCAAATTGGCTTCAATTGGTGGATGTATTATGTTCAATATTCAATTCATGATCAATTAAAGTCATTGGTTGAAATCAATTTGAGTTGGAATGGGAGTTGGTTCAATTTGGGTCAAATGATCTAATTGGCTTGGCCCAGTCCAATTGGATGCAATTGAATGATGGGTGGTGATCGACAATCATTTTAGAAAATATTGGGCGAGTTGGTTTGGTCTAATTGAGGCTTGGTTGAAGTTTAACACAATTAGGTCATTTAGATCAGCTTGGATTAGATGAGTCAATTGGGTAGATTGGGTGCAATTGAGGCTATATGAAGATTGAAACTTATTCGATGATGGATTTAGAGTTGATTGGAGACTTTTATTGCAATTTATTTGAGTTAGATGAAATTTTGGCCCATTTGAACCATTTTAGGTCAAATGGGTCAACTCGGACTAATGGACTTGATTGGCTTGATTGAGTGGATTGGGATATGTTGTGATGTTTGGTAGGATGCTTGGAACAATCAAGGAATGTGGATTTGGTTGAATTGGCTTGATTCAAATTGAATTGGGTTTTGATCTTAAGGAATTCAAATGGGCCAACTTGGGTTAAGGCTTAAATTGACTTGGCTTGATTTAATTAGATTACAATCAAGGCTTAATCATATTGAATTGGAGCCCAAATGAGTTTGGATAGGCTAAGTTTCGATAAAATTAATTTGATTTTGAAGAATCCAAATAGGTTAGGTTGGGTCGAGTTAACTAGCATGTCTAGCCAAGTTGAGCCTATGATGGATCAAATTGAGCCTAAATCAATTTGGCATTTAACTTGAAGCTTAGATTGTATTCATTTGATTTGGATTTGGTTAATTGATTGATCATGACATTGGTTGAGTCTTAGGGTAGGTGAGGATTCACTTCTCCTAAGGTAAACTCTAGTCATAAAGTTGTACCTTATGAGTCTCTAGACTCTGGTTTGGTATTTCCTTAATCACTAAAAGATTCTTATCACTAAAGAAATCTTGATTTCTAAAAGAGTCCTAAATCTAGGTTAAAGGTAGTCGACCTCACTCCAAAAGTGAGGTCAACCACTACAAATCTATAAGAGAAAGTATATGGTGATACTAGACAATGATGACAATACAAGCATTAAGAGGGTTGGTTAGCTCCTTGAAGAACTTGGCACACACATACGTCTTAATGTTATCGCAATATGAAAGTCTAACAATTATCGCATTAAGAATAACATTCAAGAAATTTATAGCCTACTTTTAGTATTAAAGAATTAGGTTTGAAATCCTTGAAGGTCAAGTTATTTGGTTAATAAATAGAAAAAAAATTCCCCATAATTTTAACTTGTTAGATATCCTTTTAGATGGATAACTCTAACTCTCTTTCAAAAACTTGTAGCATGCCACATTATTGGTATGGGGTTTTGAGAAGCTATAAGAGTAGTAGAGGTCCCACGCCCAATTAATGCAAAATAAGACATATGCCTATTATACTAACTTAAGAAAGCAAATGCTTGTCAAGTATTTTCAAAGAAGATACTTTATTAAATTACAACTTCTAAGTAGGGGACTCCTAGCCTTTAATGATCAAAACTTTGTCATCAGATAAATCATTATTGAGTGAAGACTTAATATGAATTGAATGAGCTACTAAAAAAATTAGTTAAAATATGTCCTTTAATAGCCTATTGAAGAATAAAAGCAAATAAGAAATAAAGAAGGATTATGAACCAACATGCCAAATAAACTAATGACATTAAGTGAGTCATTTAGTGCTAGAAGGGATCCACTATATAAAGTAGTTTGATCATTTACAAAACAATACAGTGACAATGTTTTACATAATGAAGAATAAACCAATCAATGCTTCTTAAAATAGTGTTGAAGGAGATGACTTATAAAGCTGAGTTGATACTAGAGAATGCTTGCATTTCGAGGTTCAAGTGCAATAAAGAAAGAGAGAATACACTATAGTCAAATATTACTATATGACAAGGCTAAAAAAAATCAAAAAATAGATGAGAAAGAGGGAAAAGTGGCACCAACACATTTTATTTTTAGAATGATTTGATTGGATTATTAGTGTTCATTATATCTCTAATTGAAGTTTTTTAAACTCTTAGTGTCATGCTTTGATTGAAGGGGTTATAGAAGGTTAGATCAAGAAAGAAGTTAAAATATCTTATCATAATTGATTCTCTTAAATAAGAAAGAGAAAAATAGATTTATGTTAGAGCTACTATAATTTTATGAAGAAAATAGGAGAGAAAAAGAGAGAAGAAAAATATGTCAAGTTTTATACATGTGAAAAATATATCTACCTTAGAGGTCATGATAAAGCGCCCCACCCCCTCTCCCCCTAAGCACCTCCTATGGTATCTCCAACAAATGTGATAGTTATGAGAATGAGGTGTGATTGGTATTGATGTCTTGACATATTATTCTTTTTACACAATGAGTCATTAGAGGTGAGAACATAGCTATAAGTGAACCATATAGTAGTATATGTGATAGTAATTAGCATTAAGACTACTACTAAGCTAGATGGATAGTGTCCCAACTTCATCAATCGAATTTTATTATTACCTCAATTATAATGGTATGATAGAGTGCATGTATCGAGATTTCCTCTCTCTTTTTCTTTTTATAGTTTGATGCATAACATCCACTTTTTATGCTTCGTGACTTCATGATGGTGACAAATCCAATGGGTAGCATCCATGATAGTGTGATAGAGTGAGTTGAGATGGTTGCTAATATTGTTGATATATGCAACACAATTATTTTAAGGGTTCTTATTGGGGGCGTCAGAAACTTTGAATGTTAGCATCATATGGGGTTAAGGTTGATGTTATAAAGGCATGATTTTTATCATATTATAATAATGTACTTGACTGAACATCAAATAATATAAGACTTGAGAATTTAATTTATTTTATTCACTCTATTTTACTAATAGGGCACTAAAAGATTCTTCAAGAGTAGTTGTGTAAAAGGTAAAGGATCTGGAAATGAGTAGGGAAGCTAACATATGTGGATGTAATATCAAGCTCTTGATGGTAATAAAAGTCTCCTGACATCATTAATTCCATAAAAAAATGAGTATCCTTCTTCATGAGTACCATATGTTGCAAAAGTTCAAGATAACTACTATTTGAAGGTGAATCTACTTCGAAAAATCATGGCTAAGTAAGATTCCTCAAGTGCTCCATATTTAGTATGGACTTAATCTTTAAGAGATCAATATGTCATTATGGTGAATAATAAAACCATGGAAACTTTTAACTAATATGTCAAGATCATATTTCATGGGATCTACCTTTAGATGCTCAATGATAATTTATAAGTCCTAAAAGTGGTCATCTTGAACTTCAATCTTAATGACCAAGTCATTAACATGACACTTAATCTATTAATGGGTAAGATCATTAAAGATTAGAATCATGTCATACTAACAAGTTGCACCTATATTCTTAATATTGAAGATTAAGATCATGGCATAATGTTAAGTGATTCCAACATTCTTTAGGCCAAAATATATTAAATTGTAGTAAAATATACAAATAAGTGTAGAGAATATATTGTACTACCCTCACGGGCATCTTGATTTCATCATATCAATATGAGCCATCCATGAAAAAAAATATTAAAATAAAAAGTGAGGATGATGATAAGCTCCAAAGTAAGAGAAGAAAAAATATTCATGGGATAATCCTTATTTAAATCATGAAAGTTTATATAAATGTAGATCTATCAATCTATTCTTATTCTTGAATGAAGGACTTGACTAGGACTACCTTAAACTTGATGGTGTGCATGTGGATTGTTTCCTGTGGAGCAGTATCTAACATATCAATATAATTTTAGACAAAATAATCATGAAACTAACACAATAGCTATATTATTTATTGGGTGTTAAACTTAAAAAGTAAAATTAACTTAAAAAAGTAAAGTTATAATGAAGATAATTTGAGAATCTAAATATAAACCTAAATTAATATCATGGAGTTTATCAATAGTGGATGGTATGTTATCCTTAAAATAACATTAAACCTTTCTAAATTTATTAATTATGTCAAAGATAGTAACAACTTAAGAAAAGTTGGTGATAAAATAAAAAGTGGTGCCATGGGTGCACGCTTCTTTAGTGTATCTCAAGTCTTGCTCAAATGAGGGAAGGTTGGTGTACCAAAACCATTATATAATGAACGTGTATAAATGTCAAAGTAGTAATAAATACATTGAACTTTAATTAAGACTCAATAAGAGTGAATAGAAATAAGAATTTTATCACTAGAGTCAACATTAAAGCTCACAAAGGTAAAGCACTTATATTATGAAGTATGATGACATGCTTTTTATACTACTTGCATGGAGACAAAAAAAATTATGTACCTCTATAATAAAACCCTTGGACAAAGGGGAAATTCATAAACACTATCACTAAAAATATGATTATATGGTGCATTATTAAAATATTAACTATGAAATAAAGTTATATGTCTATGGATATGTCGGGCAAGATTAGTCTAACATGTGATTGCATCATCATCATTTGAGTTATCACTAAAGTGGATGCCCAACATGGTATCCAACTATAATAAATTGTTCTATAAAGTTTATTGCATGTTAAACATTGAGGCTTTTTAGCTGCAACCTTATTGTTAGTGTTTGAAATAATATTATTTGTCATAAATTGAAGAGTCTACTGCAGAGAAATCTCAAGATTATCTTCTCCATGTTCATATGAGTGCTATCTTCATCCTTCTTTTTAAATGGCAAGAAAGATAGTAATGGGCAAAAGGATTTATCTATTTATACCCTATATAGAATTTTGTGTATAAAGAGAGGTTTTTCTGTATAATAGAAAATTTAAAAGGTTTATTAGTATGTCTCATACAGAGGTATAAATGAAAGGGACTATTATAAAAGAATAGTACTCATCAACATAAATGTTGATCTCATGTACCTAAAAAAGCTAGGAGTCTGCTACGATGGAATACTAAATATTAGCATGAAAATACTTAAACATTAAACCTATGTATTTTCATAAATGTACTCATCAACATAAATGTTGATCTCAAGTTTTTTTTTTTTTAGTGAAGAGTGGAGGGGATAATCTTATGCTCATGTAGCCAAGAACATTAAACTTCTTTCATATTCTTTTCATATGAAAAAACAATCAAACAAAAAAAAAATAATAATGAAATCATATTTATAAAAAAAAATCTAAGAGATGAAATAACACTTTTTGAGTTGTATGGAATGACCCATCGAAAGTTGAGTAACACTTTATGAGTGAATTTTTATAAGGCAAACATAAATTTAATAGCTTTAATATTATTTTCATTAATGATATTTTCATACAATTTATTAAATGTAATTATAAGTTTAATATATATGGGGTGAATACATGTGATTGAAAGACACATTTAATTAGGTATTTAAAAAAGGAAGTTCCTCCTAACCATTGTATATTAATTTATGGATACAAGCATTTGGAAGGTTTAAAAGGGCATACTGAATGTTGATCTCATGCACCTAAAAATTTTAGGTGTCCCATAAGAAGGAATACTAAATATTAGCATGAAAAATACTTGAGTCATTAGTGAATGGTAGAGTGAATAATATTATGCTCATGTAGCCGAGACCCTTAAACTTGTTTTTCATATTCTTCTCTCAATAAAAAAAAAGTAATAGAAAAATAATAAAAACACATTTATAGAAAAAGTTAGGTAATGAACTAACACTTTTTTAGTTGTATGTCAAGACTAATCAAAAGTTGAGTAGCACTTTATAGGTAAATTTAAATTTATATGACATACATATGTTGAATAGCTTTAATATTATTTTCATTAAAACTACTTTTATATAATTAATTAAATGTAATCATAATTTTAATATATATATATATATATATATATATATATATATATATATATATATATATATATATATATATATATATATATATATATATATATATATATATATATATATATATATATATATTGTATATATTATGTGTGTGTGTGTGTGTGTGTGTGTGTGTGATGAATACATGCAATTAAAAGACACATTTAATTGTATTTATAAAAGGATGTTCCTCCTAGCCATCATATGTTAACATATAGATACAAGCATTTGGGAGGTTAAAATGGCATACTAAATGGAGGTTGCTCCCATAGTGGTAAGGCAAATAAACTACCATCTTGTAGTTTGAATAATATTTCATTACATATGGATAAGCATATACAACAAATGATGAGGAGCTAACTAGTCGCCTTGTCAATACATCTCGATAGTGAAATGTTGCTATGTAGGTTGAGCATCAATGCATACTTGAGATGTTCTTTGGTGCAACTCAATACTACCTACCTCCATCGCCAAATTTGCTAGCACTTTTGCTTAAAGATGCAATAAATAGAGTTATAAAAGATTTGAGCAATGAAGAAGGAGAAGAGATTGATTATTACAAAACTATTGCTTTACCTTTATCAACTTGTGTTTGATTCATGCTTGCTTATGTTTATATTGTGATTGGTTTGTGATTTCATGATGACAACTTCCATTCAAAAGCTAGTTATTATGATAGTACATGTTTTTTCTTTATCATTATCTACAATATGTTAGTATAATGAATTGTAACTTAATTATAATCTTGCTTGTGATATAGTAATGTTATTTCTTTATTACAAGAATTAGTTGAATTATGAATTTAGCATATGATCTATTTTTTTTTTTTCATATCATAGGATATTGATGTATTATTAATGAATATTTTATCATAATATTGATATGGTGGCATAAATCAATGGACTATCCATAAAAATTTGTGATGTAATTTCTATTACAATTGACCTACCAATAATTTTTTGACAACAATAGTGATTATAAGCAATCTTCTCTATAAATAAATCTGTTAATAATCATGATGATAAATCTATTGCCATCTTCATAGTAGAAAAAATTTTATCACAAATATCAATGGGTTTATTTGTTGGTTGTACGGGCAATTAATGACAAAGGTTAGTTTTCAAGGAGAGTTTTACCAACAAATATTTAGTAATCGAAAAATCCATTAATAATAAATTTTTCAATGAATTTTTGGTTATTAAATATATATATATATATATATATAAATTGGTAATAGAACATTTTATTATAGGGAATGTTCAATTATTGCTTGATGATCCACATATGTGTCATCATGCATAGTTTTTTATCATAGGAATGCATAAAATTAGAGAATACCTATCAAATCAAGTTCAATATGCATAAGAATAAATAAATAACCAAATAATACAAATTTATCCATAAATATCTAATAGAAATATAATAAACATGTCGAACAACATCCAAATGAGGGAATATATGCTATGAAATACAATAACTATAAAAATTTAAAGTACAATAATAATACCCTTCCTTCAATAAAACAACATGTTCTTTAGGCAAGACCTCTAAACTGAACCTCAAGACATTTGAAATTATGTTCTCTCTCTCTCTCTCTCTCTCTCTCTCTCTCTCTCTCATATATCATCATCATCCTCTCTCTTTATCTCCCGTGGCTTGTAAAGGGAAAAAATGACAAGGACATGCTTTCAAGGTGATAATAGTGACGAAAAAAAGCTTATTTCCAATTTTATCTTATAGTGAGAATTTAAATAACACAAGAAATTAATGCCTACTCAAATCTAGAGCTAAAAAAATATAATAAAAATATCCATTATGTATCACACCAGGTGAGAAACATACTAACAAAAACTATTCATATATATATATATATATAGAGAGAGAGAGAGAGAGAGAGAGAGAGAGAGAGAGAGATGCCTTGCTTTGAAAAGAAGTCCCTCTTGCTTCATTTTTTTTTTTTGGATAAATTTGAGGGCATAAGCCCAATGTATTCCAAAATGTAATGTATCAAGTACAGGAGAATAACAGGAAGAGAAGACTATAAGAAAGTAAGAAAAGAAACAGACACAACAACTTAACTGCCTACAAGTTAACAAGAACAAGACTACGACAAAGCGCCTTAACTATGTAGCAGAAAACCCAAAAACAATGGACTTAGAATTTTAGTTCGACTGCTGCAGACCCCATCTGCCATCCGACGGATCACAGATCAAAAACCCCCTCTTGCTTCATTCTTCTTTTCTTTGCTTTACGTCTGATCATATCCTCTTGGATCCGCCAAAATTTCCAACATATACTATTATAAAATGATTTTAAAACATTATTTGTAGTAATCAGTCAGATGTCTGCTGTCTCACACCATTAAATAAGTTAAAGGAGAGCCCAACCACCCACCGTCTCTTAGCTCAATTGGTGGGCACGAGGAACCTCCAGGACGAGTTCAAATCCTCCGGCGAGGCTATACCTAAGATAGGAGTGGTGGGTGGGTGTGAGATGAATGTGCTAAGCTGATTAGTCACAATAACATTCTCATCCATAAGATGGGTGGGTGTTTGGTGGATACTCATTAAAAAAAAAAAGAGGAGAGCCCAACCGTGTTATAGTCATAAAATCACCGGCTAATCAAATCACTTCACCTAAAATTGTGCAAACTTACAAAAGACGAGGGCTCTTCTCCTCAAAAGACCAAATAGCCGAATAAAGCAACAATATGGTTGAAGAAATCTTCACAAAGAATGCTGTAAGCCTGGCCTTAACAAACAACCGTTATTTTAAATAAATAAAAATCGGAGAAACTGTACAATCTCCATTTGTCAACCGCTCTGCATCGAATGACGATCCGCGTGGCATTTTAACTTGTTAATATATTTTAAACCTGAAGTAATTTACGCAATATATTATACCAAAAAAAAAAAATGCTGATCCAGCGTTCTCTCCTGTTATGTGTTCCGCGTATATTTGAAATACCAACTAATATTTCTTGTGTGGAAGGCACTTCTCTTTGATAGACTAATTCATGTTTTCCCAATGGCAGCAGCCGGTCTCTCAAGTCTGCACCGTGAAAAAAAATTAAATAAACAAATAATTCAAGAGGTTTATAGACAGATTTGAAAGGCACTTGTACGATAATATAAAATTTCTGACTCTGAACAAAGATGTTTTATGTAGATAGAGATATTTCCCGAAAAAAATGTAGATAGAGATAAGACAACTACATGCAAATACAGACGTCAACAACTTTGTTAAAGGAAAGAAACATGCAAGACAAAGTTGGGAAAAAACATTTGGTTATTTAAAGTAAAAAAATTTGACTAAATGTATCTCATTAAGCGCGTAATTCAATAAATATATATTTTTTTTCAAAAAATATGTTTAAATTTTTTATTTTAATCAAAATACTCTTAAATTAAGTTATGAAGGATACTCATGTTAATGTGAAAGTTGAAATAAAACTATTATTCAAATTTCTTTATTTCTAGTAGATTTTAAGATATTTATTTAGGCTGAATTCTTGTAATCAAATTACCAATGTTTCAATACTTCTAGCAATCAATCTCTTTCAACCCTTACCAAGCGCTTGAAGGAAAATGTTAGTGTCAATATATTTTATTATGATGAATCCACAGTCCTCCTACTGTCCTACATTGTGGAAACAAGAAGAGATAGGTTCAACATCTACATTCAAACTGGAGATTCAAACGTTAGGTTAGAACCCTAAATCTAAAAACTAACTTCAAATAATGTTATGAGATTTGAGCTATCTTTAAATAAGATTAGAAATTCATATTATATATTTTTAATTTTGTTTGAACCTTATTTGAACCTAGTTTAATTTGAACATAAGCTTTGAAACTAATATTCCAAAAATAGGTTTAAACATGATTCAAATCTTGTTCCAGCTTCCAATTTGAATCTATATGTTCAATTTTATTTTTATATACTAGAAAAATAAAGAGAAACAAGATAACTAACATATTCAAAGAAGATTTGAGAAAGGACAAGCCTTATTAAGACTATTTAGAAGTGATATGCCACTTAAAGTACCACTAATCGAAGTACGAATCTTGATGTCAAAAGCAAATTGATCCTAAGTTGAAACTGGTTGAGATCAAGTACTTAAAATATCATTGGAAACTTTGGGATATCAATTAAATCTCTAAATGGCTCTTAAACATGGAGTGTTTATAGTCAAATCAAGCGTCTCGACGAGCCGGATCTAACAAGCCCAAGATCTCATAATTTTGACTTCATCTGTGCATTCAAATACTTAAAATACATCAAATGATCAAATGAATCATTTTGAGTCGTCCGATAGAGGGGAGTGGTTTGGATTTTGCATGTATTTACAGAGACGTCACTCCTCAAATCTATAAATAGCCCCTCATTCTTCATATGGGAGAGCCCATGCAAGAGAGAGGAGAGAGCTCTAAAGCTTGAAGATCCTCCAAGCATAATCGTGCCACCACTCGACGGTTGTCAACCACAGCCGCCACCGGCCGCCACCGATCCTTGTCGCCTCCGCCGGTCACCATCATGACGACCTTCATCATTCACCATCCTCATTGCTCATCATCATCCGCTACCACTAACCATAACCCGAACATTATATACTCGCTGTTGCCTAATTTTGGGATTCATATTGTCGCCTTCTCATATACAATTTGTAATCCATTATCGAAAATTTTGTACTCAAAACAAAATACATTGGAAGATTTTATCAAGCTTGGTTTTTCCCTCTTTTTGAGATTTTTCATAAAAATTGAGTTTTCTTTTTCTTTAAATACGTGTGTGATTTCACAACAAGGCTAAGGATAAACTTTCACTCTACCACAACCGGTTTTCAAAGACGCAGCCATGCCTCAGTGGAAAAGAACCATTCAATCACAATTCTTGAACACCCTCGTTATGGCCAGGCACAACTATAATGAGCCTCCGCTCCAACTCCCGCCACTCAAACCAATCCTTGAACCAAGGCACCAAGCTTCCTCACTCCCCCGATAGCGTGACTTGAAGGCTGAGGAAATCTCTTTAGAAGATCGTGTCCCGAATGGAAGAGTCTCAAAATGAGATGATCCGACTTTATGAGGAACAACGCCACTTACAAACACATCTCCCCAAGATCGATCACATAGCCGTGGAGGTCAAAATGCTAATCTCCTTGACATGAAGTTCACGTAGATCGAAGTGATCTCATGACACTAATTCTACTCATCCATCACAGCTCAACCGACCGCTAATCCACCAATTATTGGTAGCTTGACACATTCTCCTGTTGACCCACTCATCATGTTATAATGCGTATTAATGCAATAATTTCACCTTTCAAAGACAAATCATCTTCCCCTCACCGCTATGAGAATCCTCACCTTTAGTTGAAGCTATTCTTCAACATCCTATTCCGTGGGTTTCAAGCTTAGCATTGATTCCTATGATGGGGACTAACCCACATGAACACATCGACCATTACAGGACTATCATGCATATCCAACGAGCTCTTGATACACCGCTCTTTCCGCTCTGGGGTAAAGCTCGCACTTGGTTCTACTCCCTTCCAAGGGATCCATCCATACCTTTGACAACTCGCCAAGATTTTGTGCAGCTTCATTGCAAATGGGAGGATCATTAAAGACTCCCATCTCTCCGCATTCCAAAATGAGGGTGAATCACTTAAGGAATATTTCAGGTTCTCCTGAAGCTCCAAATACCCGAGTAGATCAACTATTAAGAGGAGTTTTCTTGGAGGACTCGTCCGGCCTTTTACTTCATCACTACCACGCGACCGCTCTATAGTTTAATTTCATCGTGGAAGCACAAATATCTATCGATGAGGCCATTAATGCCCATCAAATAATTTGAACAATCATGAAAACGTAAGAGCAGGGAATGCTAAACGACCATCCCATCAAAAGAAGCAATAAGGCGTGATCTCCTCCATGGCCCCCATATCAACGACGCGGAACCACACAAAAAAAGAATACACCAACACCTCGTGTTAACCTCCGATGGCTATTCGAGATGAAAAAATATCAAGTGGTCACATCCATCAAACCAAATTCGAAATCAAGAGCAATATTGTCACTTCCATCAAGTCATGGACATACTCAGGCATGCAAACAACTCAAAGAAGAAATTGAGAGTCTCATTCAACAAGGATATCTACGCCGATTTATGAAGAATCAATCAATCAAACAAACATACCTCCAACCAGGGGAAACGGGACAATCATCAGAAATAATAAAATAATCATCAAACATTGGGAAATTGAAACAATCGCAGAGGACCAATACTATCTAATCAAGTTCTCATTACCATCTCAAGAGCCGTGAGAAAGAGTCTCTGATTGATCATTCCATCACTTTTAATGACTCAAACAAGGAGTCTATGTTCCTCATCAAGATCCACTTGTATCAGTAGGATCATGACCCATGCTATAATGTTAAGAGAATTTTGATTGACAATGAAAGTTCATTGATGTCTTATTTTACTCCATATTTTTTAGCATGGGCCCGTTGGGAAAAGCTCCAACCCGCCAGACCATTATGCGGGTTTGATAATCATCCTGTGCGGGTAGAGGGGACAATCACCCTTCCCGTTGTCCTTGGTGAACTCGACAAGTGACTCATTTAATCCAATTCATGGTGGTCAAGTCGATTCGATATAACGCTATCTTTGGAAGGCCCCTCCAATCAATTTTCGCAATCACTTCAAGATCTCATCTTAAGATGAAGTTTCCAACCCCGGAGTTGGTTCGTGAAAATCAACAGATAGCGCAATCATGCTACCTCAGACAAGCTCAACCACGCCCTTATGTGACCTTTAGCATCGAAGATTTTAATTTTCGAGATGAAGGAGTACCCCAAAAAGCTTCCCTGTCAAAGACTTGCTCTTTATTGCATTATCAGATGACCAACCATTATGAACAGTGCAAGTTGGATCTCTTCTCTCAGACGAACAAAGGAAAAAATGCATAGACTTCTTGCGCAGAAATTAAGACATCTTCACTTGGAGTCCGACGGACATGCCGGGGGTCGACCCCAATGTGATCATGCACTCCCTCAAGATCGATCCGACATTCAAACCGATCATCCAAGAAGCGAAGTTTTGCACCGACGTTTTTGAGCAAGAAGTTAATAAGCTTCTTGAAGCGGGATTCATACGAGAGGTATATTACCCTACATAGCTAGCAAATGTTGTCATGGTTAAGAAAATAAATGGAACATGGAGAATGTGTATTGATTACCCAAGGCTTTCACGAAATATAGTTTTTCTCTTCCTCGAATTGATCAATTGGTTGATGCTACATCTGAACATCAAATGCTTAGTTTTTTAGATGCTTACTCTGGTTACAACCAAATAAAAATGGACCTAACAGATGAAGAAGCTACAATATTTCAAACATATAAAGGTTTATGCTGTTACAAGTTATGTTGTTTGGGTTAAAAAATGCTGGTGCTACTTATCAACGACTTATGAATAAGATTTTTAAAGACCTATTAGGCCGCATAATGGAGGTATATGTGGATGACATGTTAGTGAAAAGCTTGAAGAATCACAGCATATTTCGGACTTAGAAATATGCTTTAACCTTCTTCGACGTTATAACATGGGACTCAACCCGACCAAATATGCTTTTGGGGTTACGTCGAGAAAATTTCTTGAATTTATGGTAACCCACCGTGGGATAGAGGCCGACCCTGAGAAAATCAAAGCTCTCAAAGATATGACTCCTCCGAAGAATATTAAGAAAGTTCAACATTTGAATGGACGAATTGCTGCGTTATCCCGCTTCCTAGCCCGTTCTGAAGATAAATGCTTATCATTCTTTAAAATATTAAAGGGAGCTAAAAATAATAATTTTTAGCAGACTGATGAATGTCAATCTGCTTTTGAGCAACTAAAGGAGTATTTAGCATCTCCACCCCTACTATCCAAGGAGAGATGCTATACTTATATCTCGCAGTCTCTTCCCAAGCAATAAGCTCAATTTTAGTGCGAGAAGAAAATGGGATACAACAACTAATTTACTATGTTAGCAAAATTCTCTCTGATATAGAAAGTCGTTATCCACTTGCAGATAAGGTGGCTCTGGCTTTAGTTTTCGAAAAATTGCATCCATACTTCCAAGCTCATACTATCGTCGTTTACACTCATTTACCATTAAGGGTCATCCTATAGAAACCAGAAGCATCTGGGAGATTAATTAAATGGTCTGTAGAATTAGGAGAATTTGATATAAATTTTCTACCTCGGTCTGCTATAAAGTCTCAAGTACTTGCATACTTTATAATGGAATGCACTGCCCTAACTCTAGAGGAGCTATCTGCTACATGCCTTTCATCTCCTCAATGGACCCTTTATGTTGATGGAGCTTAACCGGGAATCTTACTTATTTCCCCAGAATACCTTAGAGTATGGACACCTAAAATTCAACTAATAATATGGTTGAATATGAGGCTCTCATCGTAGGGTTGAGACTCGCCATTGATTGTGAAGCTCAAGACTTAGTAATCCACACTGACTCTCAGCTTGTTGCCTCCCAAGTTGAGGGAAACTTTAATACTCATAATCCTCAGCTAGCATAATATCTCCACTTGGTAAAGTCTCTTCTTACCCATTTTAAGACACATCCAATCATTCACATACTGCGAGAGAAGAATACTCGAGCTGATCCTCTCGCTAAGCTTGCTACATCTGCTACTGGAGATCTATTTAAGAGAAAGCATGTTGAAGAAATATATTTTCTTAGCATCTCAGGGTCGTGGGTAATACAAGCAATTAATGAGATAAAGGAATATTCATGGATGGACCCCATCCTTTCCTTTCTACAAGAAGGAACCCTTCCTGAAGACCCAACTTCTGCAACTCGTCTCTGAAAACTATTATCGGAGGTGAACTATACAAACGAGCTTTCTCTGAACCGTACCTCAAATTTCTCTCACCTTCAGAGGCCGATTATGCATTAAGAGAGAATAAAATCTTAACAACTCTTAATATTCCTGATGCAGAGAGCTTACAACATGAGTTACGTTACATTAGCAAATACATTATAAGATAGAATGTTCAAGGTTGGCCTTCCATGGCGAGATCTCATGCTCTTCACAAGAGATCGGGTAAAGGTGATGACAAGTCTTCATATGCGAGTTCTTTATGGAAACCCTTTCAAACCACTGGTAGAATGTTTCTTCTTTAAAAAAAGAGGACATGTTTTGACTACGCATATCTGCTGGAGAAGATGTTCATTGGCCTCCGAGTTTAGTTATTTCAACTCATAATGGGGAGCGTTTTCCGCAGAGGAGTTAAAATATGCTACGCCAACAGATGAATTAGTATGTTATCTTTTCTTCCTCCTCCTTTTCTTCTTTTCCTCCTTCTTTGTGTAATATTTGTGATAGTTTTTTTTTTATATATATAGGTAACTCAAACATTAGGGTTGATGGCTCTTTTGGGTGTTGCTCTAGACGACTGGAATACTAAATTTGTGACTACAAGTATGACTAAAGATGAGTGTTAAGTCCAAAGAAGTGGCACTCTAGAGGAGTAAAATGTAGAACTAGAGAGAGCATGTCGACTTTCTCTTCGAGGTGGAGCACTGATGAGTGATTGAGGTGTGGTGGAGACTGCAAAAGAGAAAGACTCATGGCACTTGTAGTGGAGAAGAAAGCTCTTGAACTGGAAAAGAAGGCATTATAAGATCATCTTTCTGAGAAGGAGCTTATAATGTCAAAAGCTAAATAAAATTTCTTTGAAGGCAAGACTTTAAGAACTCCTTATCTCGACATTATGAAGACCATATCCAAAGCTCGTAATCATATTCTTGATGTTGAAGTGAAGGACTTGGAGCACCAATGTTTAGAGGAGGGATTCATCGAGGGTTCAAAAGGAATCGCTATCACAAACCGGAGCTAGTATTGAGGATCTATCTCGTAAGCATCTCAAGACCTCATATTCGGAGATGAAGGAATCGAGTGAGTTCAGAGCATCTCCTAGTGGTGATGTTGATATCATGTAACATCACTTGAGGGTGCATCAAATTTTTTTTTATCTATGTATTATTTTGTATTAGAATATTGATTATTTCTTATGTTATCATGTTGGTGCTATCAATGAAAATTTTTATTTTTTTTATTTTTAAGTGATATACTCTTGTTCATTTTTACTTATCCTGATTGGTCAATATTATTCACATGCTAACTTGCACGGATGAGGCCATGGGAATTCATCGATGACTTTTGGCCTATCTAGGTATTAGTCAAAACATTATTTGATCTTACTTGTATGGAAGAGGATGGGATGTCCACAGGATGACCTATCTAGGTATAGCAAAGCATTTTGACTTTACCAATGGAAGAGGTCCAATCAAGTCCGTCATTGATCATGCCTCAACCGATATGTGTGAGTCATTTCGTGGGAGGATTAATGAAGGCTCATATAACAAGCTTGAAAGAAAAATCTATAAACTCATTAATCTGATAAGTTCAGTGATACAATCTCAAGATGATTTTAACACAGATATGAGTTTCAAGAGAAAATGATAACAACAAGTCTTTATCCCACAAGTGGGGTGGCTACATGAAGAGGAAATGATAAACGAGCAATAATTATGCAATAGAATTCATCGATAATATTTTGGAGATTCTCAGTGTTCCAAGTTCGAGAAGTTTTCTCCTGGATCCTTGAGCTTGAATGTTCCTCCACCATAGCTATAACCACATATGGGCCATCCCAAAGAAGAGTTTATTGCGTTGAGGGCCTTTGCTCCTTGAGACTGAAGACCAAGTCAGATAAATATGGGATGAGGTTTTACTCTTGTTATGAGCTACCCTTTGGTGATAGAAGCCTCAGTACATGTCACGAGTTTGGTAGGTCCAAGTCGTCGAGTTTTTCTTCATTACCATAATGATCGAATAATTGAACTCTTATACTTAGAACCTCGATATCGGTATAATCTTACGAAACAAGTTATATGTCTCACCACCGAGAAGCGAAGTCAAAAGAACATTAAAAGCTCATCAACCCATTGCCCCCCTTCTCAAGATGTGTTTTTCATCCTTTGAGTGGTAGCTACCGTCCTGTATTGAGACAAAAAATGTGAAGATCTTTGAAAAGACGTAAAGATTTTCCGAAATTGGGTTATATTGTCGTGATGATCTTTGTGACCAATATGCTATATTTTTCAAACAAATTGTTTAGCATTTGCCTCCGTGATTTTAATAATGGTTACCCATTTAGAAGAAGTAGTGAGTTAAAATGATAAACTTTCTTGATGCTATTAAAGGTCCCATGATATCAATTCCCCAGAAAAAAAAAGGGCTTTGAAGGGATGAGATCAGATGCACATGTGAGAGAGGTTAGAGTGCAACCGACAACTTGCACATTTTTTTTGTGAACAGTCTTGTTTCATCGTAGGCAAATAAAACCCTTGCCTTAAAATTTTAAGGGCTAGTCCCCTTCTTCCTAGGTGTTCTCCACATATTCTGAGTGGATCTAGAAGGTCATTCAATCCTCCCCATCTCTCAGGGAGGCCCCACTCATTTTTCACAAAAAAGAATCCATTAGACCAATTTCTAGATGGATCCCGTGCTAAAAATTCTATCCAATTTTTACCAACAAAGAAACACGCCCCCGAGCATCACATGTGAATTTGCACATTCGACAAATATTTGATGTTCAAAGTAACACGCTTCTAAAGAAGACGGTCAAACCAACGATGATCACTAAAGCTCGAAATGAAACTTGTGACAAAGATATGCCACATATTTTAAAGATCTCAATCAACTAAGGGAATCGCCTTGCAAGAAGAATCATCGTAAACAAGAAAGTATCTGGCGAGGTGAACGCTCGATTTTTGACAATAATAGCCTCCAACTCGTTAGGGATGAAAATTTTCTATGAAGCACCATTAAACTATCTGATATAATAGTGGATAGTATATCATCTATAGCTGTCACGCTATAGGTTTTCTTCCGGCCATCACCCTGTGAAAATATATAATAAATAAACAAAGAGAGAGAGAAATGACAAAAAATGAGAATTTTGTGAGTAACTAACTCACCCCTTGGGCATATCCTTTCCTTCCCGCCATGGAGCTTTGGGATAAAATTTTTTACTGACGATCTGACAAAAAGAATGCACATACATTGGAGATTGAAAAAAAAAAGAAAAAGAAAGAAAAGGAGAGAAGTTATTCCCCTCTAATGATGCTCTCAAATTACTTGCCAAACTTTCTAAGTCGTTTGAACGATGGTTTCTAACTAACACTTCCCCACTATCTTGGCGATTATCAACTGTTGAACCATCCATTGAAGTTGCAAGAGATCCAATTTTCTACAAGAAAAAGTAGGAACTACTGATCGCCACCAACCGTCGGTCCAAGGCGTTGACGCCTCTTCGAGAAAATCGAACAACGATATCTGGCGCCTCGATCGCCTCAAACCCGATCCGACGAGTCGCGACCCTTCTTTCAAGGGAAAATCGAGACACCATGGGCTTTGATCGCCCAAACCCGGTGTCCGACAAGGGCCGACGCTCTTCGAGGGAAAACCAGAACAATGACGTATACCGTGGGCCTTGATAACCTCCAAACCCGGTCGATCTGACGAGGCTGGTTGATGCCTCTTTCAAGGAAAAATCGGAACAATGACATATACCACGGGCCTTGATTGCCTCCCAACCCGGTCGGTCCGACGAGGCTGGTTGACGTCTCTTTTGAGGGAAAATCAGAACAACGATGTATATCGCGGGCCTTGATCACCTCCAAACGATCTCCTCTTAAGAAGAAGAGGGACACCCCAGCATATGAGGAGTGTGCCTTCTCCCTTGGCCCTAGGGGGATTTTTATAGATCTCTTATAAGGGCAAAAGTAAAATTCGAAGAAAGCAAAAAACGCAAAAAAAAATGCCGGAAATCGCAAAATGGACAAAACGAATGAATCGTCCAAGGTGACGCTCATGTAGTGCAGAAGCTGGCGCCCCGCTTCACGAAGAGCCCACACGCCGCTGGCATCAGATTGCCGCTTCAGCTCTTTTATGCCCACGACCCGCCGACATCGCCGCTTGCTGCAGCCTCGACCAAGGCCCGAGCATGCTCGCATCAGGCGTATGAAGGCCAGAATCACTGAATGGGTCCATAATCAAATCTTCGCGATCCGCACATCCGCTTCTGCACCCGCTTAGTGATCATAATCTTGTGCTCCCACAAAGATCTCTTTCAAAATAAATGGTTAATAGATCCGCAAATTTCATTGAAGAATTTGTTACTCTCAAGTATTTATATATGTATTTTGGATAATTGAGATAATATCAAAAATAGGCAACGATATGTCACTTAAAATACCACTAATGTATGAATCTTGATCAAAAGCAAGTTGATCTAAGTTGAAATTGGATCAAGCACTTAAAATATCATTGAAAACTTTTGGATATCAATTTAAATCCCTAAATGGCTCTTAAACATGGAGTGTTTATAAATAAAGCATCTCGATGAGGATCTAACAAGCTCAAGATCTCATAATTCTGACTTCATCTGAGCATTCAAATGCTTAAAATACATCAAATGATCAAAAGTATCATTTTGAGCCATCCGATGGAGGGGAGTGGTTCGGATTTTGTATGTATTTACAGAGACGCTACTCCTCAAATCTATAAATAGCTCCTCATTCTTCATATGGGGAGAGCCCAGGCAAGAGAGAGGAGAGAGCTCTAAAGCTTGAAGATCCTCCAAGCATAATCGTGCCACCACTCGACGGTTGTCAACCACTGCCACCGGTCGCCGCCGATCCTTACCGTCGTCAATCTCCGTCCGTCACCATCATGACGACATTCATTGTCGCCACCGATCTTGTCATCATCATCGCTACCACTCGCAATCGTTACAATCGTGACTATATGGCTATTGTTGCCTGATTTTGGGATTCACATTGTGAGCCCTTCTCATATACAATTATGTAATCCCGTATCGAAAAAACTTGTACCCCAAAACAAATACATATTGGAAGATTTTTACTGAGCTAGGCCCCGTGGTTTTTCCCTCTTTTCGAGATTTTTTCACGTAAAAATTCTGGAGTTTTCTTGTTCACTTTTAAAATGGTGTGGATTTCACAACAAGGCTAAGGCGTAAACTTTCACTCTACCACAACTGGTTTTCTAGCACGCAACAAGAAGCTTATTTAAATCAAAATAGAATATGTTCAATCAATTGTCAAACATTGATTAACAAATCAAATTCAAACAAACTTTAAATGAGGTTGTCTTTTTAAAATAAAGATTCAAAACTTCTTTCAATTGTTGCAACTTGTTTCCTTGAGACATTATCAAGTTCGATATTTAGATTCTTTAAAACTAAATTCAATATTCATAGATTCTCTTTCACATAATAAATAAAACTCATATCAAATAATTTTATATCATAATATTATTTAAATATTAAAAAGATTAACTCATGATTGTCAATAGTTGATTAAACTACTTTGATCAACTAGAGTATCAAGATCTACTAGCGATGTAAATGAAAAATCTCGCCAACTATGATTCATTGATACTTTTGAAAATAGTAGCACGTAGTGTCAAATATGTATCGGATACCAACACTCATCCAACACGTCTTTGATATGTGTCGAATACTTCTCTAGCATATCTAATTAAAATAATAATTTAAAAAAATCTTACACAAGTATCATTAAATTAAAATTAAAACTATTTTAAATATAAGTTATAAACTTATAACTTCTTTCTTAACTTATAATCTGTACCCCGTTGATGTGAACATCACATAATTCTCTCATCTTGGTCTTTATCTCATCTCGTTCTCAAGATATGGCAAGGGTTTCTCATGTAATCATGAAGCATTGTCAATTATCGCCATATATAATTTTTCCTTTAATGTTTTCTTATCATATATAATTTTTTATCCTTTTGAAAGTTCATATTAGACTTAAATGCCTTATCATTTTTTTATTTTAATATTCTATTTATTTATTTAAATTAAATATATTATTTATAATTATTAAGATATAAAATGTATTATATCATATACAATGCATGTTCATATCTTATATTTTCAATAATAGACTTGTCCTATATTCATATCTATATCACATTTACGTATCCTCGTGTTCATAGGCATCATAACTAACCAGTAAATTAACAATATATATGAGAAAAGATGCAATACCTATGAGAGGAGATATAAAGCTCCATATAGAGAAAATATGAATGAATGATCCTTTTCTAAATTTCAAGCGTGATGATAATATAGATATTATAGGAATATTTTATCCTTAAAAAAATTTGAACATTATTTATTCAAATAAAAATATAAGAGTTATAACTACTCAAATAATTTTTTTTTTTAAGCAAATTTAGTCAAATTCCCTTCTAAAATGAGATGCCTTCAACTTCCGAGAACAAATTAAAATTCACACATAATAAAACGCAAATTTATAGAAATTTGCGTTTCTCATCCTCTCTCTCTCCTGAGGCCACGTTCTATTCAATCAGTAATTCTTAAGCCTGCGGCCTTAAAATTCATCGAGATTTGACACTAACCCAGCAGCCCAGCTCAAGCGTTGACGGCCAACCGGGCAGGGAGCGGTCAAGCTTGTCCAACCAGAAGTTTGATTAATTAAAAAAACACTATTTACTAATGAATAAATTCCGTGTCATCGCTTATCGTTATTATGTGAAGGAAGGAAGACAAGAAGCAAGAGCCTGCCGCTCTTAAATCTGCCATCAATCATTTCTTTCAGGAGAAGAGGACACCAGCACGGCGAAGCTTTGTCGCCGGCCGGCAACCGCAATGGGGTCCATGATGAGTTTTTGCTGCAGCGAAGAGAAGGTCACCCAAGGGTAAGAATGCATGCATCTGAGTTTCTTATACTTTAATGGCTTCTCTACTAAAAATATGTATATTATCATGTTTTTTTATGTGCAGATTTGTTAGTGGAGGACCAGTAAGCACGACATGGAGGTTGTTCACATATAAGGAGCTTCATACGGCCACTAATGGCTTCAGCGATGAGTACTTGCTTGGTGAGGGTGGATTTGGAAGTGTGTTTTGGGGAAAGACTGCTGATGGATATCAGGTAGAAGAAATTAAGGAGCTCATATATGTTTGAGCTGTTGATTTCTTATATTTGGTTGGATTAATATTTAATCAGAACTTCCTTCTATTGAAATCAGATAGCAGTTAAGAAGCTGAAAGCCATGAATTCGAAAGCTGAGATGGAATTTGCAGTGGAGGTAGAGATCCTTGGAAGGGTTAGGCATAAGAACCTATTGGGTCTTAGAGGATATTGTGCTGGAGCAGAACAGAGGCTTATTGTTTATGACTACATGCCGAACCTTAGCTTGCTGTCTCATCTCCATGGCCAATTCACTACCGATACAAGGCTGGATTGGAAGAAGAGGATGAAAATCATTATTGGATCTGCAGAAGGCCTTGTGTAAGTTGAATTTTTTTTTTATATATATTTTTTGATAAAATTTACTTATCAGAACAGTTTGAATATGGCTATAATAACATTAAAATAATAAAGTTTGCTTTGGGATTAACGATAGTTTATAATCTTTTTTTCTTCGGCCTTCAATGTTTTTCATGCCTAACTCTAATATTCTAATTTAGATGGAACTAAAGTTGTATTATTAACTAATAATTTAATAACTTCCATTAATTTTTAGCCATTTACATAAATAGCATACAATTATTATAGATTTACATATCTAATCTTTAAATTTCCATATTAAATAAATAACATCCAAATCATCAAAAATAAAGCATCATTATTTTTTAAAGTGAAATGCACATTTTTATACATAAGAAAGATATTATATTTATAAATATCAAAATTTAAGTGTTAGATATGTAAATATATAAAAATTATATATATATTCAAATGTTTCCATCATATAAGATTAGTTTTTTGTTATATTGAAGAACATAAAAATCAATTACATTACAAAATCTATTAATTAGTATCTTTTGAAATATTTTTTTTCTTTAAATTCATCTCTCTTTTTAAACAAAAAAAAAATTCATTAATGAGAGAATTTAAAAGAGATTTAAAGATCAAATTTTGAAAGGATAATTTAATTATTTTTTCCCACCTAAGTTTCTTAGGTGGAACTTTATTATAATTCAAATTCTAGCCCTTTGATACTAATTTTTTTAGAATTTTATCACTTGGATTACTCCATATGTATGTTAGATACTAAGAATAGACAGAATTTTTCAGTTAATATTAATCCTTTTCAACTACTAGCAAATAGGGGTGTGCATTAGTCAGTTCAAATTAAAAAATCGAATCGAGCCGATGTTATTTGGTTGGTTCTGTTCGATTTGTAAACTTGGTTGAATTTTTTGTTATAAAAAGTAAGTTATTTAGTTTACAGTTTTCGATTCGATTTAAAAAAATATTAGTTAAACCGAATAAATTGAAAATATCAACATAATTTAGAAATCATATGTAAATATGTAATTTTAGTTATAAATATTTAGCTATTTATATAAATTGATAAATTTCTATTTATCTAAAAAAAATTAATATATAATATTTATTAAATCGTGCACTAATTAATTAGTTTATAAAAAAATAAAAATTTTATTTTATTTATATTTTAGTTTTACACATTATTTGGACTGTTTGATAATTTTGAGCTATTTGAATCGGTTTATTCAATTTCATAAAAATCGACTGAATAGACACCCTACTTTCAAGTAAAAATAAATATAACTAATTTTTTAAAATATGTATTTTAATGAATTTTTAAAATAAGGTTCATGTGAAGAAAGCATTATGTGAACATCTTTGACACGCTTTTTAAATAATTTTTTAATAAGTATTATGTATTAAAATTAGCATATACTTTTATTCATAAGCATAAATATTTTGTTGAGAAAATATATTTAATTATTTGACTTTCTCTTATTTGTTAAATCTCATATTTTTTTAAGTAAATATCTCATCAATTAACTAACATTAAAAATTTTGACTGCTTTGACCATTTCCCTACCATATTTTAAAAAAAATATTAAAAACAGAAAAATAAATTCATCAAAGATTAGTATCTATCTAGGATCAATTTTATATTTTATATTTTTATATTATTTTCAAATATATTTTTAATGAGTGTATTTTTAGGTATTCTTGTTTTTTATTTTTATAAATAAATCATATTATTTTTAAAAATATTTAAAAATTTTAAAAATAATTATCATTATTAAATATATTTTATTTAAAATAAAAAAAGTGATCTCAAGGCAGTGACTAAAAATTGTGAAAAATATGAAGATGATGAACTAATTATTCGATATACAGTAAAATTTATTTAAAGTGATATTGTTGGATCAGAGGTAGAATATTATTTTAAATATATTATTATTTTAGATAGATACAATCCATATAATATTATACAATTAAGATCGAGTCGTATTTATCATTTTAGATAGGATATTATTTTAAATAGTATCATTTTAGATAAATTTTATTATATTTATGCTGATCAAGACAGATATCTTCATCACGAGGCAACGCCGCACATCATCCACCGAGACATAAAGGCCAGCAATGTCCTGCTGGACTCCAATTTCGAGCCTCTGGTGGCGGACTTCGGGTTCGCCAAGCTGATGCCGGACGGCGTCAGCCATATGACCACTCGAGTAAAAGGCACGCTCGGGTACCTCGCCCCCGAATACGCGATGTGGGGGAAGGTCTCCGAAAGCTGCGACGTCTATAGCTTCGGCATCCTGCTCCTCGAGCTCGTCTCCGGCCGCAAGCCTATCGAGAAACTCGCCGGCGGGATCAAGCGGACGATCACCGAATGGGCCGAGCCACTGATCTCCGCCGGGCGTCTGGCGGAGCTGGTTGACCCCCGCCTGCGCGGCGACTTCGACAGCCAACAGCTGCGCCGCATCATCCACGCCGCTACCCGCTCCGTCCAGCCCGAACCCGACCGCAGGCCTAGCATGCGCCAAGTGCTCGACATCGTGCTCGGCACAGCCCCCGCCGCCGATCCGGTTAAGAACAGCAAGCTGGGCAATACCAAGGACAGCGACGCGGGGAGTTCGGGTTTGAGCTCTAGCTCCGGCGCGTTGAGGATTAAGAGCATCAAGTACGGGAAGGAGCTCATGGCCATGGATGATGACAACAGCAATGATGGTGATAACGAGTATGATGACGATGACTACGACGATGATGATGAAAGGGAACGCGAGTTGAGCCATAGCAGCAGCGGGGATCTGGCGAAGGGGGAGAGTCGCAGTATGTATGGGGTTTTCGGGGCGATAGAGGTGCAGAAGATGCGCAGAAACAGCTACGGACAACACGTCCCGGAGAATAGGCGGACGGCGCTGCGTGGGTGATCAACCATGGCCGTTGCTTGATAAGAGAAAACAAGAAGGAACGGATTTTGTACTGATGAAGTAATAATGTTAGATGTGTTCGATTTGTATTTTGATTGATTGATGATTGCATTCTTTTGGTCGTGGTGCACCGAATTTGGAATTAATTGTATATGAATCGTGAAAACTGGAAACTGTAATCGTGGGATCTGAAAAAATTAAATTCCTATCTGATTACTCTCCTTTTTAGTAGTTTTTAGCGCAAAATGATGACTTCTACATCGTAATTTCTTGAGAGCAATCAACTGTATACTACAGTAGGCTTTCTTATTAAGATAAACGGACACTTCTAAAAGAAGTATGCAACTCACATGACTAAGATATATTCAATTTTAAAAATATTAAAAATTAAAAGAAATATTATGTACAAAATAACTAAATTAATATTATATAAAAATATTTTAAATATAATTTGTTATATTCTAAATTATCATAATAGATTTTAAGAATTTGAAGAATATGATTTGAGTGATAAAGAGTAGTTTATAAGATATATTTATTATAATTAAATTTATAAATTTAGAATTGATGAAAAAAAATCACTAAAATTATTAACGTATAATAAAATAAATCAGATATATATGTTTTACTAAAGTAATTAATTTAATTTTTTATGATTAAATGATTTATCTTTTTTATTATTTTAAAATATTTTATTATATATATATATATATATATATTATTTTAATTATTATTATAATGTCGTATTTGATGCATATCCATATCCCATATTTTTAATAATAGAAGCGTCTAATATTCGTGTTGTGTCTGTGTCTCCATATCCATATAGCTTTCTTATAGGTTAGGAATTCCCAGTTACTAAGAAAAATAAGCCATAATCAACTAAACAGATTTATATACATAGCACTAGGGTTGTAATCGAGCCGAGCCGAGCCAAGTACTTATCGGATTGGACTTGGCTTGGACAAATTAAAAGTTATTCATGTTTGGTTCGAGTTAGAGCCGAGTTTTCGAATGGATGTTCAAGCTTGTCTTGCTTAATTTTATCAATGTTCAAGCTTGATTTGTACTTGGCTTATTTGAAATAAGTGAACAAATGTATAATCGAGTTAATGAATGAGCTTTAAATGAGTACTTAAATTTTCTCTAATTTTTTGTTGTAATTACTTCCTTAAATCTCATATAAGTTTCCCATATAATACAAAATATAGATTCTAAAAAGAAAGTAAATCATGAAAAATTGTATAAGGGGTAAGCTTGACTAAAACATACATAAAAATCAAGAGCTAAATATTCTGATAATATGATGCATATAAATTCATTAAAGTATATGGCACACAGTCGGTCATTTTCAAAATATTAACACGCAGTCGGTCATTTTCAAAATATAGACACACAATCGATCATTATTTAAAATAAATGTGAATTTAAAAAATATGAAGCCACACAATCGGTCTTTTAAAAACATAAAAATACATAATCAAACTTGTTTAACATATCTTATTGTATGCTCCCAAATTATAGCAATTTCTCTCTAAAATAAGGCACCTTAAACTAAAAAACATTAATAAATAACTTAATTTGAAAAAACTACTAAAAAATAATAGAGTATATACCTCGATAGAAAGCATTCTATATAGAACAAGCTTCTATCAACCCCTCAAAATAGAAAAATGCTTCACATTCATAAGATAGTGAAAATATATTGCTATTTTTCCCAAAAAAATTATGATTACTATTGAAAACACCTATTCATAGTGAATAAACAAAACACTCATTATTCTAATCAAAAGTTGATAATAGTTCTTCCCAAAAATATACAATCATTCATATATTTAGTGGATTAATAACAATGATGTTATTCTTCACATTGAATAGTTGCACCAAAAAATTTGTAATTTAACCTTCTAAGACTCCTTAAGAAAGATTAATGACTTTGATGTCTTCTTTATCCTGTTAGGTAAAACAAAATTAATATTAATATGACACTTAAAATTTCACTAGTTGAAGCACGAATCTTGATATCGAAAGCAATCTGATTCTGAGTCGAGACTAGCCCAGATCATGCACTTAAAATATCATTGAAAACTTTGGGATATCAGTTGAATCCCTAAATAGCTCCTAAATATGGAGTGTTTATAGTCAAATCGAGCATCTTGACGAGCCAGATCTAACAAGCCTAAGATCTTGAAATTCTAACTTCATTTGAGCATTCGAATATTTAAAATACATCAGATATTCAAAGGAACCATTTTGAGCCGTCCGACGGAGTGATTTGGATTTTGCATGTATTTACAAAGGTGTCACTCCCATAATCTATAAATAACCCCTCATTTTTCACATGAGGAGAGGTCAAGCTAAAGAGAAGAGAGAGCTCTGAGGCTTGAAGAACCACCAAGCATAATCGTGCCACGAGTCGACTGTTGTCAACCATCGACGTCGGCCACCACCATTGGTCCTTGCCGCCATCAACCACCACTGTCACCGGTCATCGCCGCCGACCACCACCGGCCGTCGCCATCGGCCACCACCACCAATCATCGTCGCCGTCGACCACCACCATCGGTCACCGCCACCAACCACCACTGTTGACACCGCCACCATACCTAATCACGTTGCCGACCAATTATCGGTCACGCCGACCACGCTTTGATCACGCAGAATTAATCACACCACCACCGCATCATTACCGCTACCACCACCACATCACTGCCGCTTCCGCCAACAATAAGCATATCAACTATCGATGCATAGCTGTTGTAATCTGATTCTCGGATTTCCATTGTTAGGCTTTCTCACATACAATTTTCTAATCCCATTATCTGAAAAACTTAAACTTTATACTTCAAAGTAGATATATAGTAGAAAATTTTTATTAGACTAGGCCCCATGGTTTTTTCCCCCTCTTTATGGGGGTTTTTTCATGTAAAAATCCTTGAGTTTCTTATTTACTCTTCAAATATCTGTGTGTGTGCTATAGTTTTAAACAAAGCTATGGCATAAAGTTTCATTCTACCGAAACTAATTTTCTAGCACGCAACAAATATAATACAATATTATAAATATATTATCAACTTAAAAATAATAAAGAACAACATACCATTGATTTTTTCTTAATCTCATAAAAATTTCTAAACCAATCACTTCCACACATACGAACTTGAATAGTTCTTGTACCTAAGGATGAGAGATATGTATCTATAACTCGACCGTCAGCACTAAAAGTAGATTCTGATGCAACAGTAATAATAAGTATTGATAATATATCACAAGCCATTTTAGATAGCATAGGAAATTTCTATTTGTTAGCTTTCCACCACTCTAAAGCATCAAATTAGTAATGATCATTACTCTTATTAGGAATATGAAATACATCTTCTAAGTAAACATCAAGTTTAGATTTTACATTCTCGTCGACATCACCCCTAAGATAATTTTCAAAGATTTCTGTTACAATCTCAAAAGACTTGCCTCTTAAAGTGAAACGAGTGTTGCGTCCAAAGTGACTAACAACCTCTTCATTAGAACTTGTTGTATTTTCTTTTATATTTAAAGCATGAACATTTACATAATTAATTTACAATATTTGTAGTGACTCACAAATGTTTGTAATATGCTCAGCTACTTAATTAGGAGAATAAATTTTAGAAAATTCAAAGTTAACTAACTTCATCTTATTTCTCGAATCAAGTACTGTAGCAATAGAAATTAGCAAATTATATTATTCCCAATATTTGTCAAACTTCTCTTTCACGTTCAAGGCTATCAATCTCATATAATCAACACCACTTATAGAAACTTCATCCAACACATCATTGATTCTCTAAAGATTAGAAAAAAAAATAGATTTGAAGTTGGATACTCCGTTCATACAAATAAAGTTTGCATACTTACGATATAAAAATAAAGAAATGTAATAATAGATAAATGAAAGAAAATATTTTATGTAACCTAAAATAATATTTGTAACTTGATTAAATTAACCTAAAAATGAGCAAACATCTTCTGCTTTATTCCAATCCTCTTCACATGGATAGTATGTGTAAGATGGATCTCTATCTTGATAGTGAGAAAATACTTCTCTAAACTCCAATGCACATGAAAGCATGACATATGTTGCATTCCATCTAGTGCAACAATCAAGTATTAGCCACTTGTTTGGAAGTTTAAGTTTCTTTGAAATTCCACTGAATAGATTTAATCTTATAGCGGAAGCTAAAATAAATTTCACACTTTTTCTTATATTATAGATAATATGACTTATCATAAAAAGACCATCATGCATTATGAGATTTAATGTGTGCACAACAACGTACATGAAATAATTCCCATTCAATGGAAGCTTCTTTTAAAAGTTGATGCTATCATGCAAAAGGCCAATTATTTTGTCATTATATGAAGCATTATCCATTGTTACACTAAAAACTTTTCTTTCAATTTTCCACTCTTTCAAACATTTATAAATAGAATCATGAATATCATGTACTCTATGTGGTGGATTAACATTAGTATTTTTTTTTTTTGTAAACACCACTCTTTATCAACAAAATGCTCCATATTTTAAATTTTTTTATTCGGACTTCCACAAGTCTGTTGTTATGTTTATCATCCCCACTAAACTTAACAAACTTTTCAATCATTTCTTCTCAATCTCATAACTACTGATACAATCTTGTTTTGTCATTGCATGTAAAATTTTTCCATATTGTGGACTAGCAGCCTTCATCAAAATATTAAATATTTCATACTCTGTAAAAGTGAAAGGAAACTCATGCACCATGATTATATAAGTTGTAATCTCTCTAATTTTAGCATGATAATACTTCAACGTTTGCACATTACTCCCACTATCAGATGTAACTGTTGGCTTTTCCATAGTGATAAGCAGCTCACATTTTCCTAAAATTTTTGGACAAGTTCGAAGATGTCTTTTATATTGTGTTGTCATGCCATCCTTATTTTTATTCATGTATAACTTACGATGACTATATTGCAATTTCTCAACACAACTTCTTAACTTTACAATTGTGAAGTCTTTCAAAACATCTGAAGTTCTCTTTCTTTTTCTCTTTTCAAAAAGGCTTTCTTGAATATCATCAATAACAAGATCTGCACCTCCTTCAGTGACACTTACAATAACATTAATATCTACATCTACTCGAGTCTCATTCATGATTTTAACACTAGAAAAAAGGAAAAATAATGATCACTAAAAAAAGGTCAACTACATCATTATTAAATTAAAACATTAAATACAAAAAAATAATATAAAGGACAAAAAATCTTATAAGCTCATATAAAAATGTTTCATTAGTGTTGATATGGCACTAAAAATTCCACTAATCGAAGCACGAATCTTGATGTCGAAAGCAACTTAATTTTAAGTCAAGGTTAACCTAGATCATGCACTTAAAATATAATTGAAAACTTTGTGATATCAGTCAGCTCCTAAATATGGAATGTTTATAGTCAAATCAAGCATATTGACGAGCCGGATCTAACAAGCCTAAGTTCTCTTAATTCTGACTTTAATTGAGCATTCAAATACTTAAAATATATCAGATGATCGAAGAAAATATTTTGAGTCATCCGATGGAGTGGTTTAGATTTTGCCTGTATTTATAGAGATGTCACTCCCATAATCTATAAATAGCCCCTCATTATTCACATGAGGGGAGGGCTAAAGAGAGAGCTCGCTTTGAAGAACCTCCAAGCATAATCGTTACACTAGTTGACGGTCCGACCACCGCCGTCCGACCACACCAGCCGCCCGCCACCGATCATCATCGCCACCACCGCCGCCACCGACTGCCACGCCACTACATAGCTACCACCACTTGATAGTCGTCAGATTATCACCAACAGTCATTATTCACTATCGCCGACTGTCACTAACCACCGTTACAAATCAACTACCGTTGCATAGCTATTGTCACCTGATTCTGATTTTCGTTGTCAGGCTTTCTCACATACAACTATATAATCCCATTATCGAGAAAACTTAAACTTTGCACTTCAAAATAGATATATAGTGAAGCATCTTTCTGGGCTAGGCCCCGTGATTTTTTACCCTCTTCCTAGGGTTTTTCCACGTAAAAATTCTGGAATGTCTTATTCCCTTTTTAACTATCTGTGTGCTTACTGGATTTTCATACAAAGTTAAGACGCAAAGTTTATTCTACCGCAACTGGTTTTCTGGCACGCAACAATTTGGCGTCGTATGGGGGAAACATTCTCTTTACATCTTCACAATGGTTGACTATCTGACTTCATGTTCAGAGCAGCACCACCTATATGATGAAAAAAATCTTACTCTCAAGGAACACATAAGAAGAATGAAGATTCATCAAACTTCGATCCTTCAGCTTTTGTTGGAGATTGGAAGGGCAACTCTCAATCTCAAAAAATTATCCAAATCAATATTCTGGATATCTAATTGATTATCAATTCGAGAAGCAAGTTAGTACTACTCATGAAAAAGGTAAAGATCAAGGAGCAACTTTGGCTACAACCTCAAAGAGATGTTTTGATTACTACTCCACACAGGTTAACGTCATTGAGTAACACTCTGACAAACAACCTCGGATATGTCATAACTTTATACCTACTCAAAATAAGTTAATATCATCGAGTAACACTCTGACAAACAACCTCGGATAGATCATAACTTTGTACCTACTCCACATAGGTTAACATCATCGAGTAACACTCTGACAAACAACCTTGGATATGTTATAACTTTATACCTATTCCACACACATTAACGTCATCGAGTAACACTCTAACAAACAACCTCGGATAGGTCATAACTTTGTACCTACTCCACACAAGTTAACATCATCGAGTAACACTCTGACAAATAACCTTAGATATGTCATAACTTTGTACCTACTCTACACAAGTTAACGTCACTGAGTAACACTCTGACAGATAATCTTGGAAGAATCAAAATGTTTAACCTCTTCCACACAGGTTAACGTCATACCTTAACAAAATAACCTCGGATGAGAGTTAAAACTATTGACTTCTTCCACACAAGTTAAATGTCACCGAGTAAAAATCTGACAAACAATCTCGGATAGGTTAAAAATCCTTGGTGGATTTGATTTAACCCCATTCCATACAGGTTAATGCCATTAAGTAATATTTTGGCAAACAACCTCGGATGGGTCAAAAATCCTTTGTGAATTCAATTCGACCCCTTCCATACAGGTTAATGTCATCAAGTAATACTTTCACAAATAACCTCGGATGGGTCAAAAATCCTTCGCGGATTCAATTCAACCACATCCATATAGGTTAATGTCATCAAGTAACACTTTGGCAAACAACCTCGGATGGGTCAAAAATTATTTGTAGATTCAATTCAACCCCTTCCATACAAGTTAATGTCGTCATGTAACACTTCGATAAACAACCTCGGATGGGTGAAAAATTCTTGGCGGATTCAATTCTAGCCCTTCCATACAAGTCAACGGTATCAAGTAACATCATGAAGAATGATACTCTGAAATTATCTGAGTTTTCTTAGGAATGATTCCTAACTAATGCTTCCCCACCACCTTGGCAGTTGTCAACCATTGGAGTTTCAAGAAAATCAATTTTATTTAAACTACAAGACTTAATCGCCTCCATACTTGGTCGGTCCGACAAGGATAATTGACGCCTCTTTTCAAGAAAAAATTGGAGCCTCGCCATATGAACTACGAGACTGATCATCTCCAAACTCGGTCGGTCCGACGAGGACAGTTGACGTCTCTTTCGAGGAAAAACCTGAGTCTCGTCGTATGAACTACGAGCCTTGATCACCTCCAAACTGCTCGCCGGACGAGGCCGACACCTCTTTCGAGGAAAAAGTTTCAGTATGAACTATGTGTCTCAATCACCTCCAAACCCAGTCAGTCCGACAATGATAGTTGATGTCTCTTTTAAGGGACAACTGGAGCCTCGCCGTATGAACTACGGGCCTTGATCGCCTCCAAACCTAGTCGGTCTGACGAGGACAGTTAACGTCTCTTTTGAAGGATAACCGAAGTCTCGCCATATGAACTACGGGCCTTGATCGCCTCCAACCCGGTAGGTCCGACGAGGATAGTTGAAGCCTCTTTCGAGGGAAAATCGGAGCCTCGCCGTATGAACTATAGGTCTTGAACGCCTCCAAACCCGATCGGTCTAGTGAGGACAGTTAACGCCTCTTTCGAGGAAAAATCGAAGCCTCGTCGTATGAATTATGGGTCTTGATTGCCTCCAACCCGATCAGTCCGACGAGGACAATTAACACCTCTTTCAAGGGAAAATCGAAGCCTCATCATATGAACTACAAGCCTTGATCGCCTCCAAACCCGATCGGTACGACGAGGACATTGATGCCTATTTCAAGGGAAAATCGGAGCCTCATCGTATGAACTACAGGACTTGATCGCCTCCAAACCCGGTCGGTCCAACGGGACAGTTGACATCTCTTTCAAGAGAAAATCGGAGCATCACCGTATGAACTACGGGCCTTGATCGCCTCCTAACCCGGTCGGTCCGACGAAGACAGTTAACGCCTCTTTTGAGGAAAAACCGAAGCCTCACCGTATGAACTACGGGTCTTGATCGCCTCCAACCCGGTTGGTCCGACGAGGACAGTTGACGTCTCTTTCGAGAAAAAATTGGAGCCTCGCTGTATGAACTACGAGTCTTGATCAATAAAACAAATAACCTTCTTTTCAAAAGAAAGTCAGAGCTTCGTTGACAAAATAAACAAAAATTTTACTCTTAGCCCATGAACTTCTGCTAGATAATTTCTCATCTAGCGCAAAAGAACACTAAAGCATATGGAAGAAAACTATGTCTCCTTACTTGACCTCAAGGGATGCTTTTATAGATCCACTATAGGAGCAAAAAGGAAATAAATAAAAAAATTGACGAAAACAAAAAAACCAAAAAAAAACCCTAAAAAAACCCCCTCTCATTATTATGATTGGCATTTGCTAGCCATTTAATTAAAAAAAAATCTCTCCTCATTATGTCTCACATTTGCTAGCCATTTAAATAAAAAAAAAATTCCCCTCTCCTCATTATGGCTGACGTTTGCTAGCCATTTAATTAAAAAAAAATTTATCTCCTCATTATGGCTAACATTTGCTAGCAATTTAATTTAAAAAAATCAAATAAATAAATATTAATAATTAATTAGTTAATAAATAAATTAATACATCTAACATATGTAATTATAAATCGTAATAATAAGTAAAATTATTTTATTTTAAAAAAAATTAATATATTTTTGGATGAAATAAATAATATCATCCAAAAATAGGGGGCAACTAATATGACACTGGAAGTTCCACTAATCCAAGCACAAATCTTGATATCGAAAGCAATCTGATTCTGAGTCAAGACTAACCGAGATCATGCACTTAAAATATAATTGAAAACATTACGATATTAATCAGCCATAAATATGGAGTGTTTATAGTCAAATCGAGCGTCTTGAAAACCGGATCTAACAAGTCTAAGATCTCCTAATTCTGACTTCATTTGAGCATTCAAATACGTAAAATATATGAGATGATCGAAGAAATCATTTCGAGAGGTCCGATAGAGTGGTTTGAATTTTGCCTGTATTTATAAAGGTATCACTCCCATAATCTATGAATAGCCCATCATTCTTCATATGAGGGGAGACCAAGCTAAAGAGAAGAGAGAGCTCTGAGACTTGAAGAACCTCCAAGCATAATCGTGCCACAAGTTGACGGTCACCGACCACCACCGGCCGCCACCGTCGACCGCCGCCACCGATCATCATCGCCGCCGACCACTGCCGGCCGCCGCCATTGACCACCACCACCGATCACCATCGCCGCCGACCACCGCCATCGGCCACCACCGCCGGTCTTCGCTACAGTCGACCACCACCGTTGGTCGCCGCCGACCGCCATCGTCGACCATCATCATTGGTCATCGCCGTCAAACACCACCGTCGACCACCACTGGCCGCCACCGTTAGCCACTGTTATTGGTCACCACCAACCACAGTCATAGGTCACCACCGCCAACTACCACCACCTGACGGTCTTCAGATCATCACTAATAGTCGTTATTCACTATCACCGACCGCCACTAACCATCGTTATAAATTTCAATGCCAGATAGTTATTGTCACCTAATTCTCGAGATTTATTCACATATAACTCTATAATCTCATTATCGGGAAAACTTAAACTTTGTACTTCAAAACAGATATATAGTGAAGTATCTTTATTGGGCTAGGCCCCGAGATTTTTTATCCTCTTCCTAGGGTTTTTCCACGTAAAAATTCAAGAGTGTCTTATCCTCTTTTCAACCATCTGTGTGCGTACTAGATTTTCATATAAAGCTAAGACGTAAAGTTTTATTCTACTACAACTGGTTTTCTAGCACGCAACAAGTGTTATCATAAGATGAGAGATATTAGGCTTGATCTTTCAAATCCTAAACTAAGAGAAGAGGTGGGTAAAATGTTGAAAATAACCCTTTCAAATTCCAATTAGCTAAGATCTACAATAGTAGTCGAATTTTATATATATGCAAACAGGCTATAATCTGAATTAGAATAAACTCAATCTAGAAGTATATCAAAGACCAAAAAAAACTCACATCAACTAAGTTGCACAAAATAAAACAAAAAGATATCATCATTGTCTTTCGAAAAAATAACTATCTTTCAGGTTGCAAGTGGCCTTCTAATGAAAGATAGACATGAAAATTTATAAAATCTAATTTATAATATATATATATATATATATATATATATATATATATATATATATATATATATATATATATATATATATATATATATATATATATATGTGTGTGTGTGTGTGTGTGTGTGTGTGTGTGTGTGTGTGTGAATTCTGCATCAAATTAATTACAGTTATACAATTCATTCTATTCAACCATCACATGATTGTGCTATCCCCAAAATATAATTTTTGAGCATCTTTATCACCCTCTCAATCTCTTAATAAAGAAATGAAATACTTAACTTGAATTTTACTAATTGTGAGAGGCATGTTCAATTAATTCATTGAAAAATGACTTTATGTAATGACCAAACTATCATATGATATATACAATAGTTAATTAGCATCTCCATATAATTAGCTAAACAAGAGACTAACATTAAAGGCCAAAATGATATCCTCATTAACCTAATCAACCAACGAAATGTTATTTGGCTACAAGATTGTGAGTAGCCTTATCTATGCCATTAGAAGACTTAAACTACCCTTAGATTTTCCTAAGAATGATAATAAAGACAAGCACATTGATAATTTAGGCAAAAAATTTGTTTGCTAAATAATGAAAAAATATTCTCATTATAAAGTCTTTACAAAATGGAATCACTCTTCTTAATAGTTAGCACAAAATAATTTATTCACTGTCATACCTAAGATGATCAAAAATTCAGAGCCTAAGAGAGAGACAGTGACCAACCAGCAGAAGTCGAAGAGGAAAAAGAGGGAAGTTGAAAGGAGAGGTTGGAAGTCGAAGAGGAAGAGAGAACGATCGGTTCAAGCTATAATTTACCTTCGCTTTACCTTGTAAATTGACAAAAAAAGATGGAGGAAGCGACCAACAAAAGTTGATAAGAAGATGAGAACGTCGTGAAGAAGAAGAGGGGAATGCCAAAATACATCAAGGAAAAGTTAGGGCTTCGACACTTCTCTTCAAGGGGCGAACTGATATAGCTTAGGACATGAAAGCTTGTGATTGTATGAATGTGAATGCGAGAATAAAGCCTCATCCCTCAACGCCTTAGGCTTTAACTGAGCTATTTATGGTCATTTTATTTGAGTGACTTGGATCACCCATTTGACCATTTATAATTAAATAAAGTAACTTGTTAACTTTAATTAAATATTTTAATAATTAATATAAAAGTTTTTTTATTTTGTGTATATGTATCCAATAATTTATAAAACTATAATATCAATTATATTTTATAAATATTTAATTAAATATATCATATATTATTATAAATTATATTACTAAATTTAGTAAATTATAATATTTTTATTAAATATATAATTAAAAAATTATAAGTTATATTTATTTAGATTTTGAAGCTAATATATTAATTATTACCAAACTTAATATTAATTATTTAATAAACTACTTGTCGAACAATAAACAAGTGTGTTTATGAATATAAACATATGAGTAAGATCATATTCATATTCAATTCATTTAAACTTCGAGTTTTCAAAAATTATTTAAATTTATTTTTTATTAATCTGAACAAATATAAATGAACATTAATCAAGGAGAGTTTGAGTAGTTCAATGAGCCCTACATAATACATAATTCTTATTATTTATATATCTATTTAAAATTTAATATTTATAAATATAATATTATTTTTGTTTACTTGAAAAAACTACATCTCACTTTAATATATATATATATATATATATATATATATATATATATATATATATATATATATATATGATAAAATTATTTTAATATAATATTAAAAATCTAAGTGCTATAATACTACAATTAGTGCAATAGTGTTAAAATTAGAGCCAAAACTGTGCATTCTTTACTAATCGTACGACGGTGACGCAAGAGTAAAATAATGTTATAGAGTATTAAGTTTTATAAGACAAAAATTAATTGCACGATTAAGCACGTAACATGTTAGGGAATATTATGATATGGTTCGTGAGAAATGGTTTCATTTTCTTGTTTTGTTATTTTGACCATTTAGCCTCTGATAGGTTTGCGTAAGCTGTCTTCAGATATTAAAATACTAGGAAGTCAACTTAAGATAAAATAATAAATTGAAAATATCTAATTAAAAGAGTTTACGTATTAAATTAATTTCTTAATTATTTATGAAAAATTAAAATAATCTCAGACTAAATAGAATAATCAATTTAATCCCTTAATTATCTAAAAATAAACCAATTTAATCCTATCATTTAAATTTGGATATATATGAGTAGACATATAATGAAAAGATGAGATAATATCAAAATTATAAAATAAATTAATATTATAATCATATTTAATATAATTAAAAATACATAAAATTTATGCTAAAAAATTATTTACTCCAAAATCTGTATAATATTGATCCAATCTTCTTGAATATGATTATATTTGTACTACACCAAAAAAAAAAAGTTAATAAAAATATTAAAATTATAAGAATGCCTTTGGCTTTAACACCTCAAATCATTAGTTCGAATGATAGGACCAAATTGATACTTTTTCGAATAGTTAAGAGGCTAAATTGATACTTCTATTTAGTCTGAAATTATTTTAATCTTTCATAAATAATTGGATGACTAATTTGACCCTTAACTCTAATTAAAATTACAAATTCAAAAGCTTCTCACTTCAAGCGCATGGCAGGAAGAACAAATCCTAAAACTGGGTAGCATGTTAACATATTTGTCTATTACCCACCATCTCTTAGCTTGGTGGGCGAAGCGTGAGAATCCAGACCGCTCGATTCCTCTAAGCAGAAGCATGGATATCAGAAATTGTAGGTGAAAGCGACGCAAGCTCCGCGAATTACTAAACGACATCTCCACCCACAAACGAAGAGTGTGTTGAATAATCCCTTCAAAAAAAAAAACATATTTGTCTATTGTTGCAGAGAAATCGTCAAATTCGTCTTTGTGAATCTGAAAGCATGCATCTTCCATTTCTCACCTCTACGCAGATTCAACGGAGTCATTGCCAGAGCTAGGGATTTTTCAAGTGAGGCAGTAATTAACAATTTAAAAAATTTCTTTCATTTTTTTTCACCCAAACTTAAGGCTGGTAATGACTAGCAATGCAAATGAACCAATCGTTCAAAAAGTTACTCATAGCTCAGCTCGATTAGAGCTCATTCATGATCATTTGATTAATTAATTGAACGAACTTGAATATTTTTATAATACTTTTTTGCTAAATAAACAAGCTTGAACAACTTAATAGTTCGATTCATTCATGTCCATGAACAATATCATTTAAAGCTCATTAATGAGCTCGATTAAAGCTTATTTGCGAACAATATTATTTAAATTTTATTTTTTTAGGCTTAATAAGCATTAATTAACTAAATAAGTATGAAAAATAAAAAATTTAAAAATAGGCATAGCCTATCAACGCTTAATTTACATCACGTGATATCCACGTCGTAATCGTCCGCTAGACCGAAGCTAAATTTTTAAAAAAAATATTTGGCGCAAACCCAATATTTTGCCCGTATCGGACTCATCCAGTATCGGAATCAAATGAATTTGGTATCGAAACATAGCAAAATTCCCCGCAACTTTTATGTTGACAAAAGTCTACCATTCCAGCCCAGTAAGCCGCAACTTTTGCAAACACTAGCAAAAATTGCAATGCGGAGTTAAAAATTTTGGCATAGCTGCAAAATTTTGCTCGTATCGAACTCATCCGGTATCAAAATTAAATGAACTTAGTATCGTTGAAAACGTAACAAAATTTCCCACAACTTTTATGCTGACAAAAATTGGAGATTCTAGCCTGATACGCTGCAATTTGTGACAATTTTAACAGATCGTAATTTTAGCGCTGAAAATCGTAACAGAGTTGGAATCGCAGATTTTATTAACATAAAATCATGGAACATCATATGTTCCAACGATATCGCTCACTGATTCGACAATGAACTGGATATCGCAAAATACTAAATCTGCACCATTTTTTTTTAAAAAACTTTAGTCAGCTCCGTCCGCTTAACATTAACTAGACGATGCCACGCCAAGACAAGTCGCCCGATCATGCCTATTTTTAATTTTTTTATTTTTTATACTTATTTAGCTAATTAAAATTTTAATTAGGCTTAATATAAAAATTTAACCTAATATGACGCGGATTTCAAATAAGTCCATGTAGATGAAACAAACCATATGGCAAAGTGCCCATTAAAGTGTCTAAACATAGCCAATAATAGCACCAAGCATATCAGAGTTGATCATTTGAATCAATCCAAATTAGTTCTGCTCAGTTAGATTGATTTAGTTATGGGTTGAACAACAATCCAATGCAGAAGACACCTGATTATTTTAATAGACTAATGCCATTACAGGACATCATAATATACAAGGTGTTTCAAATCAGTAACACACATTAGAGTCTACGTGAAAGCTACCCAACTAACAATTTTAATCAAAGAAGTCTCTTGAAAATTTACCAAATATTTATTTTTTTTTCCCAGTTGCACCACACTACCCAACACTATACATTTAATACAACATAACCAAAAGAAAAAAGAAAGAAACTTACATTAGGACCCGTTTCTGTTCTCTATTTTTATGACAAATTGTAGGCTGGAAATTTTTTTTTTTAAAACTTAATGTATCCTTTACAAGGGGCATTAAATGCGGTCCGCCCCACGCAGTAGTTCAAGTGGAAGAATTCAAACCAAGGTTATTTGATTAGTTAATCCGAACAATGAAATAAACAGATGAAGAGATGAGAGAGAGTCTGCGATGTCGTTCTTGCTAACCGGAGTTTGTTTGCAAAGCGACGAGAGAAAAAACTTCGGAGAGAGAAAAAAACAAATGAAAACAAGAGCAGAAGGGCCCCAGGTAAAGATAGAGAATGCCATGAATAAAAACCGGGAAACAGTTGCCACTAGCGTCCGCAAGCAGCTATCCAGTTGAAAATTATACAATTCTAAGCGCCACTACGAAAGAAGAAGAAAAAAAAAATTTTTTTTTTTTATTTTTTTTTTGTTTTGGCAGAATGTTAAAAGAATCTATATATTTTTTGTGTTAGAGGAATCGATTTTTTTTTTTTTAACCTACTATTTCTTGAAGGAATCAAGCATCAAAACTGTGGGGATTGAGCTGGTCGATTCGCATATTAGGGTTAACGTCAAAGATGGGGGTATAATAGGCTTTTATGTGTTTTATGAAGGGGTAAATTTCTATAAGGAAGTGTTTATAGAAATCTTTAAGATAAAGTGCTCATCAGCATTCAACTGTGCTTGAAAATGTTGATCATTAAGGACAAGCTAAAATGATACAAGACTCAACACAAAATAAGTGGTGAAGATCAATTCTTGTAATATTTTTTTTATAAGTGATTCTTTGCATGATTTCTTCCATCCTTGTAATATACAATGCATTGATCATAATCAAAATAGTTCAAATATCACACATCTCATGAAACAAATCATGTTGATGTAAAAATGCCTAAATTATCAAGAAAGGGACCTCCCAAGATCAATTTGATCAGATACAACCAAAGCGATGGACTATGGACACGATGTCATATAAATTTGACCCAAAATATCTCGACTGTGATCAAAGTAGCTCAAACATCATCTATTTATGAAACAGACCATGTCAATCAATCCAAAATGTAGAAATTGCTTATGATAAATTGCCATATTACATGGGTCATTGCACAAGGGCAAAACACCAAAAAAGGCAGTGACATGAAGTTTGAGATGCGTGAATGTGAATTTTTCAAACTATATATATATATATATATATATATATATATATAAAGCATGGCACATAGAGATAGGGGTGTGCATTATTTGATTTTAACCAAAAAGCAAAACCGAACCAAAGTTTTTGAGTAATTTGGTTTGATTTTGAACTTAGTAATTTGGATTTTGGTTTTGATTAATGAAAACTTTGGTTTTGGTTTTGGATTAGTTTGTTAAATAAAATTTTGGATGGAACCAATAAACCAAAATAATTATATGAATACGGTATTATTAATTTATGTACAATAGACTTATCTATTATACACTTATTTTTATTTATTTTTAAATACTTATGCTTTTGGAGGATTATTGTCAATTTTCCAAAATATTTTGGCCTCATAAAATGGTAATATACTCCATCAACTTCTAAGTTCAAAACATCGGTGTAAGAAAATTAATTTTAAATATTTTTTTAGCTCATGAAGTAGTTAATTATATTTTTTATTATATTTATATTGTTTTCTTTGGTTCATTATACATAAAAAATTTTGCAAATAATTTTAAATGTAGCCAACTTCGTTTATCCAAAACCAAACCAAAATAACCAACCAAATTATTATTGTTTGTTGATTTATTTATTTGGTCAATATTTTAGGAATCCAAAACCAATCGGTTTTAAAAATTTATCATCTAATCCATCCAAAGCAACCAAACGCACACCCCTACATAGAGATCAAGTCTCAAAATGGAGTTCTAATTAAATCATATGCATAGATCGGGAGGTTGTTGCATTCAATTATAATAGATTCAGTTTATCTTCAAAATTTAAGTACTCATATGAATTATATTAGTGTGAATAACCTGATAATTAGAATATCAAGTATTCTGGAGTAGTGTGGCATCAAGGGATTCATGTTACTTGAAGAAAGTAGCTTGGTGGCGAAAGGGTTAATAAGTAGATAAGAGGGGCTTTAAGAGAGGATGTTGCCTAGGTATTACTATGTTAAATTGGGAGAACTTGATAAAAATTAAGAGAATGCAGGGGAATTTGAAGGAGTTTGACAAAGAATTTCTAGTTTACTTAATGTATATAACACTTGCTCTACCTGAAGAGTTTTCAATGTATTTTAGATTATGATGTCCCATCATGCTTGATAAAGATAATCTATATGAAGAGGCATATGTCCATGATAATGGGTTATTATGACATGAAAGTGAAGACCTTTAGATTTGTAATCCCTTAGTTTTAGCACCTTATTTAATGCACATATGCGGCAATCAAGCAATTCAATCAATGCAACTTGATTCCAACTCCGAGCAACTGATCGATTTAGAAATGTCTTTTGATTGACAAGCAAAATGCAATCATTCAAAATCTTTGATTTTAATTAAACTAGGCTGAAGATGAAACAACTCAAAATGAAATGATTGACTCCCAACGTCCCCACCCAAGAGTTACCTTCTAAGCAATCCTAAAGAGCATACCTCGAGTCCCCAAGCTCAAATCTTCAACCTCTATAAAGTTTCAAAGGCTTCCCTATGTAGATCTCAAGGCAGAAGATACCTCAAACAAACCTATAAAGTTCAGTCGATTTTCCATCCAACCATTCCAACATGGTCATCTTGATGTGATAACTCAACTTGAAAAGGTAGACTACTCACACATATCAACTTACCTAGGGCACGTCCTTGAAGGCCAACCATTTCTCCTTTTAAAGTCTAATAATTTTTATTTCAAATGATCAAAGGAGTCATATAAAGACCAAATATTTACCCACATTTGACACAATACTTATGCTACATTTAGGGCAATTTTTGTCTATAGTAGTGCAGTTTGAATCACACCGTAGGTGGCTTGTAAGAAATTATATTTTGGCTGAGTTTTGAAGATGTCGTAATGGGAAAGCTGCATTTTTCAACCTGACCTAATAGAGTGTGATGGCTACCAAAAGACTACCATCTGACTTTTTAAAAAAAAAATAATTATAACACCATCATCACAACTTCTTACACAACAGTTTTTTCTATAGCAGCTCTATTACTGTATTTTACCGTTGCAATTGTCCTAAACAGGCCCTTAAACAATTTAACAAATCAAGCAATACTATGTATTCATTAGGCATGATGACCCATCACTTCTCTTGCTAAAACCTATCACAACTGATGCCACTCCCTTAGGGCTAATGTATGGATGTTAATATGATCGCCAATTAATCAACATTAGCTTATAACCTCCTCATGGCATGCCACATGGACTACTTTCTCTGAAGTTACCAACTCTACCACCATTTCAAAACTTTATGCCACGTATGAGGATCGACTCCATTGCCTTAGCTATCTCTACGTCACAAGACTTTGGTTCCTTCAACAGCCACAATAATACTCCCCTTGCCAAAGAGGACAGATACATAAATAAGAAATAAGACAAACTAACACCGCAATAGACAAGAAGCATACAATCTAAAAAGAGGGAAAGAACAATGACAAAAGCTCCATAATTTATTAAAACGAAGGACTAACCCTCCTAACTACTCTTATTGTCCGATCAACTAATCCAATTGGATGGAGGCCATCCCTATAAAATTTGTATATTTTTACTTAGTGAATTCATTCTCCCTTTACCATTGATATAGTTGTCAATGGTGACCAACATACAACCCATTCTATGTAAATTTTTGTTGTATATATCTTTCAATAGAAAGTCTTTCAATAGGGTGCTTCTTCAATGAGACATCCCACATAGAAGTATATTGCTTGTGATTTGAGCAAACCAACTCGAAGATTGCATTGGTCATCTACTATGGCATGCCCTTTATGGAGGTTAGCATAGTGATTAACTTGAGGGATCTGGTTGGACATTTTAGATTTCCCTCCCATATGATTATAAACCACCACACGATGTCGACACCCTGACTTACTGATGATCAATTGGCAATCCACTATCACTTACTATTATCACTCATAAGAATTTTTGGTTATCCGTTCTGCTTCTATCATAATGACAGCCTCCAAGTTAGTTAGCTTAAATGGGATTTTATCTCGTTCCATTTGACTCCCCTTGTCAAAGTAGAGAACCACAACTCAACCAATTCGCTGACCACTCCTCTCTCTCTCCAAGGCACTCAATCCTTGATTCGTCCATTTACCACCAAACTCTTCATCCCTAGTAAGTTAGACCATAAAAATATTTCTATTTCTTTTTTTTCTAGAATTTGAGTATCTATCATTATAAAATATATGAAAATAAGTATAAGTTTCATGCAGGTAAGGAAGTTGATTTAAACAATAACTATTAGTAATGCATGATATGGTCTCCTATTGTATGACAATTGAGTAAATCAATCAGTGCAGAGGCAATCTCACACATTATATGATCATATTGAAAAAATTGAATGTCTCACTAAAATATTTTCCATCATCACCATCATGGGATGACCAATTAGATTTTTATTTATGCTACTATTTTTAATGTCATGTCATATCTTGTAGCTTATCTAGATATATAAAGTCTTTCAAGTCTGTGTTAGTAAAAACTAACATTACACCTTACATGGAATATCAAATAATAGTGTTCATCTAGAATCATTGGCATGTGGAAGCTTATAAATAAAAAACTCCAATTGATTATTGTCAATTTTTACATTCATCAATTTTATGGTAATCAGGAGTAAGAGCCTTGGTCATCTTTTGGTTTGATATGATATGAAAATGGTTTATTCTCATCAAGTAAAATCAATTTAATTATAAAAGAAATTGATTATGACAAGTTTACAACACATTAAACTCAGCTTTAATTTCAAAAGTTAAGTAGTTGATAATTTTAAATGGTAGCAACTACCTCATAAAGGTTCTTCTGCATCTTGAGGACGTGTATAAAATCATTTTGTACGTGGATTTGGCTGCTCCTCTGAGTTCATCCATTAAAAACACATTTGTATAATTCAAATCTTTTGATTTATTGCATCCATTACTAGGGCTCAATATAGTCCATTATAATAGCACTAGCCCATTAATACATATTTTTCATTGATCATATCATCTATCCACCATAAATCCCAACTTACACATACGAACTTTAGCATCAATAAAAATAAGAAATTTTATATTATTGAAGGTAAAATATGGAATCTAATATTTTTATCATAAATGTAAAGAACTCTAGAAACCAATCAACATCACATATCAATTTCTTAATAATGCAACCACTAGCAATCATGTGATACATCGATGTATGAGGACATGTCATAATTTCTATTTACGTAAGAAAACAAACATAAGTAGAGTAATGCTTTATTTACCTCGTTCTCTAAGATAGTAAAAGACTCATATATTTTCATTATTACTCGATCAAAGAAAGCATTTATCATTATTTTTAATTTGTACAATTTAACCTCTTCTGCATCATTCTAATCTATCATAAATTGATATTGACAAATCACTAGAACATTCATATTTTAAATATTGACCTAATTAATATAAATAATAATGATAGGCTTGACCCTACATATTGGAAAAGCAGACATCCAAGACAATGATGATGATAACCAAGGTTGGACTTACAATTAGCAAACAAGGTTGTATAGCAACAAATAACACTACATTACATATATCATATATATAATTGAATTATATAATGATAAGCCTTAATGTGGAAAGAAAATTATGTTATAGCTCATGAGGAATAGCTAATCGGCAACTTATCTTCTGGGGACGACTACTACTCGTTGGAAGAATAAAGTCATCGCTAAGGAGGACTCAAACTTAACCATCCAAGAAACAACTTCATTAACCACAAAACAATCATCTCACATAAGGTATAAATATCAAAGCAATCAAAAATAAATACTCGTACGTATCTTTCTTGAGGTAGCAAGAAAATTAAGTGTTTATAAATTATTTTGTGCAGATAACCCATACATGCCTCGGCATGATTGGATAGTAGACTCGATCATAGTATCTTGCACACTATCCATATATGCTTTTCTTAATATAATGCTCGGGCTATAGCACATTCTTCGATACCCCCTAACACGGGGGTGATAATATAGTGTTGCCAAGATTTGGACTAAACAAACTCTTAAAAGTTTAAAACATAAAAGAACTTTCTAGATTCAATAACATGACAAAATGAAAATAAAGATATGTAAAATCATAAAAATAATACAAAGAACATTGGATTCATACTACATCTCACTTTAAAAAAATGAAAGAACCAAAACTGAACACAAAATAGGACCTTACAGAAAACTTGATAACTTGCCTATGAGTAAGAAAGGAACCTTCATGCTACTCCTAAAACTATGAGAACTCTATAAACAAAACTTGAAGAAGAAAATGACATCAGCAACTATTTTAATTATAGGCCCAAATATTCCCTGCAAGATACACTTGGAGAAAATACGGATCATATGCAGCCAAATTATGCCTCATTATAACACAATTAACAATAACTTGCAACACTCATAACAGGATCTAGAACTAAAAGACTTGCAAACAAACAAAATGCAAATAATGAGCTCCAATAAAAAAAAAATATGTGCATTTTTTCAACAATGTATGCGTGCTACGACTAAATATAGGAGGAAATTCTCAAATCGCGTGCATGCATCACATGGCTAAATCAATACAATTATGATGCCTTACAACTTTTATAAGTATATGAAAAAGTATGCATGTTCTATGAGTTGTGTTCAACTCATTAAAAGCAAGCTCTTGAACATATACTCTAATAAACATGCTAATTTCCAAATCTGAAATTAGAATCAATTAAAAGGCATGTTGGGCACACTACAAGTAAGAAACTTGTCTCAAATTCAACCTGCTATGAGAAGCATACAAATATTTCAAAAGATGCACAACCATTCTGAAAATAAACAAACCGTCTTCCAAACTCAAACTCATCAACATGTGCGCATGCTCTCAAGTGAGCTGTCATACTTAAAAAAGTCATAAGTTCCACTTTCCAAGTCCAACCCTCAAAATTGATTTTAAATTTTCTCTTTTAGTCTAATTAAAAAAAAGCTTACATCATCATGTATTGGAATCAAATGCTCAATTGTAAATTCCATAAAGTTATTTTTATTTAATGTTTGTTTAAGACCTTCAAAAGCCTTCAACGAAAATTCATTCTCAGAATAGAAAATTATCAAGGCCACCTCACCTATACAGCATGCAATAAGTCTACAAACTTGATCCTCCACATATGAAGGTAAAGGTAATAAGGTCTGTGATACAAGGAGTAAATAAATAAACTCAAATGATGCAAATATATGAACTTAATCCTTTGTGAGCAAATAAACAAAGTTGACAAAATTCAAAGCAATAAAGTTCAATCAAGTACTCTTATGATGGGCATAATTATTGCATATCATAATAGAAAGAGTTTGTTTTAAAAATCAAATTCTCAAGTTGCAAATACAAATATGCAAGCAACACACCTAGATGATAGCCATTTTAAAAGTACATCTCAACCAAAAGAGATCCATTTATCAAAATAAACTCAATTATAAAAAATAAAAAAATAAAAAAATTCAAATTATACTTGTCCACTACAAGCTAAGAGCAACTATCCAATCATCCTCCATAACAGTTTAGCAAGACCAATATATTTAAGATAACAAAAGCTCATACATAACTAATATCATATTAAATGTATTTCTACAACCACTCTCACAAAAACCAATGGCCACGATTGCATTTAATGTCCTTTCGTAAGAATTTTTAGCAGCACCTTAGGATCATCACTCTTTTAATTGATAGGATAATAGCATAGTAAGGCTCTACCACTTTTTTTCCACAAAATCTGTACTCTTTTAATTGAGAGGATCATAGTATAGTAAGGCTCTACCCCTTTTTTTCTACAAAATCTATATACAGCTCAATTCATCACCATAATTCCAGTAGAAGTTGGACTTGTTTATGATACATGCTCACCATTTGTACTATATTCATCTAAAAAGCTTTCCTTGACAAGCTAAAGACTATAGACATCTTGTAACAAGAGAAACTCAATGTCTTCCTGGGTAAAGAATAATTTAAGACATGTTTTTCTTTACAGAGTTACAATGTAAATCATAAGTTTACATTTAAATCAAAATAATCTTAAAATCAAGAATTTTATCCTTAGAACAGGTTCAACACTATCAAGGAGTAGGTGATTTAATTTGTAAATCAAATATTTTTCTTATTGTCATATAATGTATTTTAAACTTCATATCCTCTTTTTTTGGAATTTAATCTGTAAGCACCTTTACCCTTGGGCACCATTTACAATGCAAGGTTAAGAGAGAAAAGGTAAAAGACCCACATTCTTTCTCTGATATAATCTTAGCTTGCTATATAAAGGAGACATCTCACCTATTAAATAGCTATTGACAGCCAAAGGCATCTTGGATCAATCTTATTTGCTCCCAACATTCCATCTCCTGTTCAACAAATTACATCTGTCACTCTTCATAGTCTACTACGCCAACACATTTTTTATGGGAGAAATGATAGGGTGTTTGGGTAAAAGACTTGCACCTAATATTCTCTTGCTCGTGAAATTCCATGCCAAGTTCAACATTACATCAAAGGTTGTTATACAGATGAGACACTCACCTGGTAATGATGGGATCCTGGCCCTGACGGTATTGTGTGAGCTTGATGTCCTTGAAAGTATGAGCCTGATATCTGGAGATGCTTGGTGACTAGGTTACTTCAAAGCTTGTCCAGAGTGGGGGGTTTTGATCAGCTAGGCATAGTTTCATAGACCCTATTGAGCTACCCATGGAAAATTTCACACTTTTTAGACGCTTTATAAGTATAATTATACCGCTGCATAGACTATTCTGGGGGCAGCACCTAACAAGGAAAAAAATTTACTGAACATAATCTAAGGTGGAAAATCAAGTTGAACATTTTTCCAGTGCAATGAAATGAAAAAAAAAAAACAGAAAAGACTCCATAAACCACAAAAAACAAAACATTATGAATGATGAGCTGTAAAAATAAATAATTCAATCAAAGATCATCTACTGTTTTTTGGTTCTAGTGAACACAAAAATCAATACTCCGAAAAAGCTTTACATTAATACAAGGGCCTGACCAAAATCATAACTGTCTAAAGCCCTGACTCAATAGAACGCAACAGGCTAAATGTAGAGACATGTATAAAGGAAAAAAATTTGATTGAAAAACAAAGGTACCAATGTCTTTCATAAGTTTTAATATGAACAATGAACCTCAGCTTGTATGATGGCAACTTTATCTTCTGCTCTGTGCATCAACTACCTCCAGCTTTGAGCGTGTTACTTAGCCTGCATAGCCAAATATTGTTTGATCATCTTAGCAACACAAGCAACATAATAAATGCACATGCTTCTTCCTGCCCAAAAGCATAAACTATCACAACCAGATGGAAGTCCAACATCAACCCTTACAACTATTTATTAAATGGAAATATTCCTAGATCACAATGCATTGCAAGAAAAAAAAATGTGGACAAAATTTCATATGGAGTGTTTAGTTGGTAAGTTTTACCAATCCAAACCCTCAAAGAGCCCTTCTCCTTTAATGGCTGAAGTTTTAAAGATGGACCATTGACGATTCTTAATCTTATGCAGCTCTAAAGCTTCTGTAATTGCAGCACCATCAAGTGCACCAGGGAGATCCTATGAAGATCCATAAGAAAATATTTATCAAAAGAAAATTACCTGTAGTAAAGACTCATTTGATAGCATGTTGATAAAAATGTTTCAGAAAATAATAATTAAGGTGAAAATCGTTCTGTAAGAGAGTTCATGGCGTTTAAAGGCAATGCCCATAGTTAGTTACTTCCAACCAAATTGAAACTAGCAAATTGCCTTTTTTTTCAAAAACATTTTCCACCTCCAAACAAATGAGACCCAAGATAATATGGACAAGCACTAGAATCTAGATAATTTTAATAAATCAACACGTATTGAATACACGTATAACAATAAATCAAACAAGTTATACTCTAAAAGTCTAGAAGTTGCATTCTAATCATAAAGTACATTTTTAAGAATGTTCTTCAGTTGAAGCCCTCCTTATTGACTATGAAAGCTTGGAGTGATATACTGCATGAGAGGCCAATGATTAGTCATCATGCGTTCATAAGCCTGGCTCCTCTAAGGTTCTATTTAAATGATGGAATTTGAGTGAAAGAATATAAAAATAGACTTGAAATTTTCATTCAAATCAATGGTTAATTATTCATAGTTAACCATTAAATTAATAGCATTTCATTTCATTTCCTCCAATCCAAACAGAGCCTTAAAGAATTAAACAAATGATGGCAGAAAATTGTAGGTTTGAAACAGTAAATAATAAGAGAAAATTTACATCATTTAATCAGCACAAAAAAATTTGAAATTTTCTGACTCGGTCTACATAAATGTGCTTCTCTATCTGTATGGGAGTGGACAGGTGTGGCAAGTGCGTGCAATCATATCTGAAGATAACATACCTAAAAACTAAGAATAGAAGAAAATTGGTTGAAATATGCATTTTTCCGAAGAATGAGTTTTGTTAAAGTGAGGCAGGACGTTCATCAAATTAACTTCCACACAAAAGATCATAATAGCTTTTTTTGGAGTTATTTTAATATATTTTCATTTGCTTTCTTATGCACTAATTATTTCTTTAAATTAGTGTCCTTTTATAAATTAAGATTTAAAAATATTACATCCCTAGCGACTGCATTATTTAGATTTTAATCATATTAGGGATATTAAATAGATCCTCTCCACAGGTTGTAAAAAATGAACATGTGAATAAAGCAGTTTTGATTCTCACCCTTCTATCCCACAGTTTCCCTCTTTTACCACATTTCCCCCTCCTATATTACGATCCCTCTCATATTCTTCTCTTTATTTATGAAAACCAAATCCCAGAAATCCTCTGATCCCTCTATAGATTTCCAGCTAATCTCTCTTATTTTTCAACAAATTTGCATGATTTTTTCCTATATTTTCAGCACACAATCCTCTCTGATCCCTCTGATATTTATGAAAACCTAATTCCTCTGATCCCTCATATTTATATTTTTCTATATTTTCAGCACACATAATTTGCATGAGAGAGAGAGAGAGAGAGAGTGGAAGCTAATGAGAGAGGAGGAAGAGTTACTGGTTTGTTATGGAGCGAGGTCAGCAATTTAAGAGGTGGTGATGACAACTAGGATTGTTGGCCGGTGGTGAGAGAAGGAAGATGCAGACAGCAGCTACAGCATGGAGGTGACACAGAAAGAGGGGTCAGGTAGGTGTTTTGTTGGCAAGCTTTGGTCAAAGCAGAAGGGAAGCCAGAGAGCTATGTAGCAGATGAGCAAGTGGAAGATGGAGAGAGTTGGGTGAGGTCAACAAGCAATTGAGGGGAAGATGAAAGCTGCGTTATGTTCGTAAAAGGAGGTAGCATGAGGGAGAAAATGGATGAGAAGAAGCTGCAAGCTGTGAAAAGGCAATTGCAGAGAGGCATGGGCCTAGTGGTTTGCATGAAATAGAGAGGGGAGAGTGCCATGGGTCCTACTACAAACAAACGGGAAATGATAGCCGCAGCTTTAGCTTTGTTTGAATAAAAGTGAGAGGTGTCACAGCTGAGCAGACAAGAATTGGTGCTAGTCCTGTTGTAGGAGAGCAGCAAAGGGTGGTTGCAGCTTTCGACTATGTTCGAATAAAGGTAGAGGTGGAAGAGCCGAACGGACGGAGAAATAATATGGTGTATAGTTCAGAAACATCTCAACGTTGGAACTCCAATAAAAAAATGCCGCATGGCTATTTTTTAAGTGATAGCCCGATGACTTTGCATGTAATATTTTCTCAATTAGAGAAAATGTTACATGCAGAGTCCCAATGTAGCTCTATATCCGGACTCCAATAAAAAATCGACAAGTGGTGAAGATGAAAAGTCTATATTTTAATGCTTTGAAAACTGATAATGGTGGAGCAAAAAATCGAAAAAATTAACAAGCCCAGCTTGACCGAAAATTAACAGTGTTTCTAAATTATGTGCGGAAATTAGAAGTAGGGTTTTTTCTATTGTCTTCGTCTTCCTCCCGATATGCATTCCTCCAGGATTCTCTTAACTTGCGGACATTCAAAATCGAGGTACCATCTCGTCTTCTCCGTCAAAAACGACTCTATAAGGGCTTTGACAGTTATTCTGGCTAGTACCATCTTGTCTCCTCTATCGAAAAGGACTCTATAAGGTATTATTATAGTCATTCTTCAAGTTTCAAGGCTCTTAGTCCTTTTCAGTACTCTCACAGTATACTGCACAACTTCTTGTGTTTACAGTGGTGCATTGGTATTTATAAGATTCAAATTATATTTTAGACCTTTGTAAGTTATTTGGATGGACATTGAGTTCAAATGATATCAATTTTTCTTTAATACCTTGAATACACACACAGTGTATTACCTTATTTTTGATGTAAATTATGGTATACTGTCTAATTTAAAATCTAAATTATATTTTAAATCATTTTAAGTTCTCTTTGATGAGTATTAGAATTATTTAGGATCATTTTTAGTTCAGTATTATCACAGTGTACTGCACCACTTCTTGTGTTTACAGTGATGTATTAGTATTTGTAAGATTCAAATTATGTTTTATACTATTGTAGGTTATTTTGGATGGACATTAAGCTCAAATGAGGTCAATTTCCTTCAATACATTGAGTACACAAACAGTGTACTATTTATTTCCTGATGTAAACTATAGTGTATTGACTAATTTAAGATCTAAATTATCTTTTAGATCATTTTAAGTTCCCTTTAATGAGTATTGCAATTAATTTAGATTATTTTTAGTTCAGTACTTTCAGTACTCTCGTAGTGTACTGCACTACTTCTTGTGTTTACAGTGGTGTATTGGAATTTATAAGATTCAAATTATGTTTTAGACTATAATAGATTGTTTGGATGGGCATTAAGCTCAGATGAGGTCAATTTTCTCTCAATATCTTGAGTACACCCACAGTGTAATGCTTCTTTCTTGATGAAACTATAGTGTACTAACTAATTTAAGATCTAAATTATCGTTTAGATCATTTTAAGTTCCCTATAATCAGTATTACAATTAATTTGAATTATTTTTAATTCAATATTTTCAGAACTCTCACAGTGTATTGCACTACTTCTGTTTATAGTGGTGTATTGACATTTGTAAGATTCAAATTATGCTTTAGATCTTTGAAAGTTGTTAGGATGGGCATTAAGCTCAAATGAGATCAATTTTCTCTCAATACCTTGAGAACACCCACAATGTACTACTTTCTTGATGTAAACAATAGTGTATTGATTAATTTAAGGTCTAAATTATCTTTTAGATCATTTTAAGTTCCATGTGATGAGTATTACAATTAATTTAGATCATTTTTAGTTCAGTATTTTCAGTACTTTCATAGTGTACTGCACTACTTCTTGTGTTTACAGTAGTGTATTGGACTTTGTAAGATTCAAATTATGTTTTAGACTATTATAGATTGTTTGGATGGGCATTAAGCTCAAATGTGCTCGATTTTTTCTTCAATACCTTGAGTACACCTATAGTGTATTGTTTTATTTTTGAAGTAAACTATGATATACTGCATAATTTAAAATCTAAATTATATTTTAAACTATTGTAACTTCCTTCGATTAGTATTTAGAGTATTTTGAAGCACATTTAGTTCAATACTTTCAGTACTCATATGGTACTCTCCTCTTTCTAATGTTTTTATTAGTGCACTTTACATTTGAAGCTTAAAATAGTTGTCAAAAGAATAACTTCGAAATGCAAGGCTTTTTCTTTTAGAGTAATGTGTGATTCCATTTCAAACTATTTCACTGAGGAAATTATTCATATTTCAAGTAGACTGAATATTTATCATTTCATTAAAATGTCTGTCATTCAATAAAATACGGTTGCCATCACTTTTATCATGTCCTGCTAGAATATTGAAAAACAGGCTTTCTATATTGATGGTCATTACGTGAGTTTCACAATTGAAAAAGTGACTTTAATTATAGATATGTCAAATAGAGAGAAAAATATTATATGGCGGAAATCTCTCTTATCAAAGCTCATTTCAATAGATATGAAAAATAAAATGAAGAATGTTAAAATTCCAAAGAGTTATGATTAATTTATGAAGTTATATATAAATTTTTTTATTACAAACATATTTTTTATTTATCACAATTACAAAGTACTTAGAAATCTTATATCTTATGGAAAAAATATAAACAAATTTGTTGATTACAATTAGCCAAAAGTCATGTGATAGTTTCTCCATTCACAGTTTAATATGATAACAAAGCTTTTGATGCACAAGGCACCTATATATATGAGTGACTTCATCACTCTTTTGATGGTCTATATTACACATTTAATTTTATTTCATGTTAGAACTTCAACCTAACATATTAAACTCTCTAATGCAGATTTGATTTTTGGAGCACACAAGTGATAAGCCCCATCATTCCTGTTGCAAAACCCTGTATGTTACGATTGCCAAAATTTAAATTTTCAAAGAAATTGATCAGTGATTTGCATGGAGATCAGGTAATCATAAGTAGATTTTTTTTAATCACATCAAACTTGATCATTTTATATAAAATGTTCTTATTGTCTTATTTGTATAATATAACTTTTTGAGTCTTTCGAAGACATTACAGAGGAAGAGGCCAGCCTACTTGGAACAGTACATTCCTTTCGACAGCCACCTTACACTTATCCACAGAGAAGTCCAAGTCCACAAACTAAAGGCTCGACTGAATCTCTTTACCTCGAACCTCGATATTCTCCTCCATCATCTAACAGTGTTCCTACCATTTCTATATTTTTCCCGCCATCTACAACTACCCTTCTAATTAGTGCTGAGAAAGATACAACTTTTACTTTATTAAAAAGCCTGAAGCAGAGAGTGATGGAATTTGAAGCTACAATCAATTAGAAAATTAATGAAATTGAGAAGAGTCTAACTACTGTTGAAGAAAGAGTTGGTGGACACAGAAGTCCAACCAATACAACAGTTGTTGGCGAGGGGAGTATTGATGCTACCACTGAAGGCATACATACAGAAGTGCTTGTGGAAACTATCTCAGTGAAAAATGAGCAACTGATGCACGACATAGGCGAGACACAACAAGATGATCCTGCTGCTCAACCTTTATTGGGTAGTATAGCTTGTGGTGTGAAGACGAGGTAGCTTAAAAAAAGAAAAGTGGTATCATCCCCATTTACTAGGGGAGAAAAAAAGAAAGGGTGTGCAGTGGAGCCGGCATTGAGGTATTTCATTTTATTTTGTAACACTTTAATATAATATGATAATTTTCAACTATATTTTTGTAGATGAAAATAGAAGTTCTTGTAATAACTGAACAACCTAAGACTGACATAAAAGACAATGTATCATTCTACTCTCTAGAAGCTTGTGATATCTTTTTTAATCAAATTGAATACAACTCCCACAAAATATATGTTATCTTTCAGCCAACTCAAGCGCCGAAACTATTCAATTTTCATCTAGGGATGTGATACCAAAGCATATGCTTGAGTTCATCGACACATCATGTGAGCGAATTGGTGACAAGTATGGCTTTACTTAATAAAATTGAGTAAGTTTGAATTATATTTCTCTTGAATTCTAATATTCTTTCCTGATCTAACCTGTAAGAGTAATAATGTTCATTTGGTCGAAAATATTATGATTAGCAGGGGTCAAATTGATGAATTATTGACAATATTTATCTGATGCATATATTGATGTCTTTGCATATTTAAGGCTGAAAAAAATAAAATTTGTATTGGGTTATATGTCCTATATATGTACATAACATGCCTACATCGGGTGAGTATATGCAAGAGCACCTTGCTTTAGTATATTTTTAAGTGATAACCTTCACTAATTAATTTTACTTTTTTTTTTGTTATGCTTTCAAAGCTATGCAAAATTTGGGTATGAATAAAAAAGCAACATGTATGTATAGCATATTACTAGAGAGAGTGTTTTCAAAACTGAATTGATCATGCTTCCAATTATTAATAATCAGCATTGGATGCTACTACTAGGGGATCTCAAGAAGAGAAAATGATTATTTTATTACTCACTTCCCAACCCAGCCCACAGGACTATAGTTCTTGATATTGTAAGATCGCTTATCATATTCACTTATTGTTAAATCTATTATTTGTATCTAATATATTTTTACTTTATTAGTTCATATGGAGATCAAACTACTTGTCACTAATGTTGTTGATGTTTTTGACTCCAACCTGGTGAAATGACCACTTAAAGTGATTACATGTATACCTATTCAATAGAATAGCTTTGATTGTGGCATGTTTGCATGCAAGTATAGGCGGTAGTTAGCTCTACTCCAGTAGATTAAGCAAATGACCGAAGAAAATGAATATGTTTAAAGCAGAGTTTGTCTATGCAATTTTCTGTTTAAATATAAAGTGACTGAAACTGCAAACTGAAACTGCAAATCTGATTCCCCAGTAAAATTGAAAAAATCTGTACAGATTAGTTTTTTAATAGATCTTACTGGAGTTTAAGCCAATACACGCAGAGTATTGCCTATTTGTATTGTAAATGTATCCGTTTTGGTTTCAGAAATCATTTTTTTATTATTTAGGAAGCATTCACATCTGTGTTCAATTAATTTGATAGATTATCAAGCAATACACTCAGAGTGTACTGCCTGTTGAAATTATAAATTGATCTGTTTTGGATTCAAAAATGATTTCTAAGGTTATTGAAATATGATTCTATGTAATTTGCTCTAAGTGTACTGCTTGTTGGAATTGCAAATTAATCTATTATGAGTTCAAAAATGATTTCTAAGATTATTGGATTACAATTCTATGCAATTTGTCGGATTATAAAGCAGTACACTTGTGTACTACAACAGTACACTTTGAGTATGTTACCTATTGGAGTTGTAAATTGATCTGTTCTAAGTTTAGAAATGATTTCTAAAGTTATTGAATTATAATGCAGTACACTACTACATATTTATTTCAGCATGCAAACTAAATTCTAAAACTGAACTTTTATGATTTATGTAAGCATGAACATATAATTCAAGGTATAATAACGATTTGAACTGATCATTAAAACTTGATATAAATATAAAAAATTTGACAATCTATTCCAAGCATCATAAATTTCTCCATCCAATAATGTCTATCATCATCTTAATGTATCCTATTGTCAGGTGACTTGCAATTGAACTTGACTAGAATTTCTTATATATAAAAATATCATTTCAATTGATAAAAATATTATATAAAAGATTAACTATTGTGATTTGCATACCTTCGATAAGCACTCAAACATTACAGAAAAAGGTGTTGTAACTATATTCACCAACTATTGCAACAGCTTGTTCATTTTTCTCTGTAATGGAGAAATTTTATTGGTGAAAATAGCACAACGACATTTAAAAATTATATTTTAAGAACTAATAGAAGAATATTGTTAGCTTTCTTCTTTCTCTTCCAATATTCCCTTTAATCTTGCATTGAAAATAACTTTTGGTCGCATCTTAATTGGACCCTTGAATAAGTCACTGCAATTAGAATCTCTCATAGTAATCTTCTTTTTCTTCTTTATATGATTTGATGGAGATGAGTCCCCACTTAATATTGAGTCAACATCATCGAATAATTTTTTTAAAGAATCCAACATATATTGCTCAGCTTCCTTATTATCATGCTTATTTTATATGAATATCTACTTATGTGATTTTGAAAAATGATACCAACAAGACAATCACTTTTAACTTATAAATCTTTCAAGTCTTTATAAGCACTACCAATATAAATATCTTTCTTTACTCTAAAATATCATCGCATGAAAAGGCACTTCTCCAAAATCCTCATAATATCTTGTTGACTCAAAACTCTAACGCAATAAGCATATAGTAATCCAATAATTTTAAATATTTTACAACTACAAGTTATATTCAAACATGTTTTGCCAAGATAAATAGTCCAAATCATAAAAATTCTCTTGTTTTCTAAGATTTTTATCAAATATTTTGTAGGATTATCATCAGGCACATATGCTGCTAATCCACCTAACCCATGCAAAAATTCTTCAAAAAAAAGTGTAGAGCTTTTTTGTATAAAATGCGACAGCTTACTTCAATATAGGACTATTTCTAACTACTAGAACAATTGTGCAATTAGCTACATTTGAAATCTTTATCATATTTATTTTGTTGTCATGTATCCATGACCTCCAATACAAAAAAATAATCAGTGATAGAGCTTATTGACTTAGAGATTCCATGACATACATTATTAGTGGACTCACTCCATTGTGTGGATAAAATCTCAATGCAAAATGAATCTTTATTGAATGTTATTGACCACTTGCTTCTAATTCGATATAGTTCAGCTAGCCAAACATGATCAAGAAGATTTTCTTCTTCTAACATCTTAAATCATGCCAGCTCAAACTCTTCTTTTGAATCACATTTACTTATGCATGTATAAAATAAATTCTATACAGTCTAATTACTATTTAAGTAGTATAATTTTAAAAGAACTTTCTTAAAAATATGTCATTAGCACAATCTATGACGAGTTTAAGGTAATACAATTTTAATGGCTCTCGTCATTGCTTAATCTTGATCAATGAATATTATTATAGAATGCCTCTCATGAATTATTTGAAGAAATACTTTAAATAGCTATGTGAATAATTTTTTTATTTTGATAAAAATGCTACTTCGAATAAAATATTTTGTCAATGATGATTAACTCCAACAAAATGTGCACAAATTAAATTATATTTATTGAGTCGAAAACTTATATATAAAATTATGACATCCTCAACTCATAGTCAATCATTGTCATGTCATCGCTCAAAAAAAAAATTAACCAACCTATCTGACTCATCAATTTAGACATCTCATACAAATATTCTATGTTCAGCTTGTCTTTTCTTGAACGTTTGTATTAATGCATTAGTATCACCATTCTCAATCCTCACACTTCTTTCTTTTTGAATATAATTGAAAGCATCTCTTTTTGAAAATCCAACATTCTCCACTCCACCTACTTCCTCAACAAGGTAGCTAAATGTATCAGTTGTCCTAATTCTTGCCTCTATCATTGACTTCAACACAACAGCTTTCTCTTCACTGATGCCTCGATAAGATCTTAGAAGATGTTGGTCACCTAGCTTTGCTAATGAATGGTTATGACTTTCTATAAATTTTTTAACCTTTTAATTCTCATCTAGATCAATAACAAATCTAATTATGGTAGGAAAACCAATACTAATATCTGATTTTTGAAACTTCACTGTGAAATTTAGATTATGACCTTTTTTTTAAACCTACTTTTGCACATAAAAAATTCTTTAATTTTAAGTTTTTCGAGTTTGGCTAATAACTAGCATGATCCTTTCAAACACTGAATCCAATTTGATGTACAACAATATAATTCATGTCTCACTTTCATTGTGAGCAACGGTGCTAAGGAGTTTGTCTATAATAAGTTCATGAGATATAATAATTTCATCATTATACCGATTTTCTAACTCATTGACCTGCATATATATATATATATATATACATATATATATATATATAATGGTGATTTCTTTGATGCAATACCAGTATAAAAAAATTATTGTACAGCATGTATAAACAAGTACAACTTTGTACATATTGTACATGTAATACACATCGAATACATTATATATAATGTATATGTTGTACATGTTGTACACATTATACACTTATACATGTTGTACAAGTTATACACATTATATACATTGTACACGTGATACACATTGTATACAATGTACACATGGTACACATTATACATATTGTACATGTTCTACACGCACATGTACACGTTCTACACATTGTGCTTTCAACACGCATTATACGTCATCATAATAGTCCTACAATTTACCTTGAACAAGATTTAACCATTTGTGAACAAAAATATTCTGCACAAATGCCATCAATGAACAGTCTTAAAATAAGGCTTTAATATGTAGCAAGAAGAGTTCAAGAAAAACACTAAATAGTTGTTACAAAATAAATATATTTATACAATTGTGTAAGAAATTTTCCTCTACATGCAACTTTATAACATCATCCGTTAAACTAATCTACATATACTGTCTACTACTTTATTGCTCATTCTCCATCTCACTATTTTCTTTTTAGTTGAAATGAGAGATTTTTGCTTGTTTATCTCTACGGAATGACTGTTAATTTTTTTTTTATTTGTCCTCTTCTTTATTTGAATAACCTAAATCCATTATATATTGATTTCAAAATTCTTCAGCATTTTCAAACGCCATCTCCCGTAGCATTACCGATTTCAAGCTAAGTCGGGCCAGGTCCATTAACTTTTGCTTTTTCCGCTCCGCCGTTATCAGTTTTCAAAGCATTAAAAAATAGACTTTTTATCTTCACCACATGTCGATTTTTTATTAAAGTCCGGATGTAGAGCTACATTCGAACTCCACATGTAATATTTTCTCGATGACCAGGCCCAGCCCGCATGATAAAGTAAAAGACGTTTTCCTTTTTTTTCAAAAAAATTGAGAGAAAAAATTGGTAAATTTAGGGTTCGGAACCTACTCTGTTTCGGCTTCCTTGAAAGTATGCATTTTACATTGAAATATATAAAATAAATATAAAATGTGATCCAAAAAGGAAAACAAAGAAGATACAACATGCATTCTATCATCCTCTAAAATGACAAAAAATGTGGAGGAATAATATACATGTTGCTATCATGATAAAATAGAAGTCAAATTATTAAGCTTTGGAAGCACAAAAATCTACTAATCGGTTGTTATCGCTATGTGGAACTAATCGATTGTTATCACTATGTGGGTAGTGAAATATGACCTAGTGGAAATTATGTCGAAAACTAAGGTCCAAGCCCAACAGGGATTGGGTCTTCCATGTGTAGGTAAGCTCGGCTTGAGGTAGTCAACAATGTTGATATTGTCTACTTCAATAACCACTCCTTTATATTCATACATCCACTATTCAACAATCTATCTAACTGATAAAATGGCTTGGTTCAACATATGTATTGTCCCAAAGTTGGAAGTGATAGCCCATAGCCTTGATAAAATTGACACCCTCATCTCTAATGACAACACCAATACTAGCCTCACAATATGTATACAATGATCTATCCACATTAACCTTAAGCCAACTAGGAGGGAGAGAACACCATGAATTTAAAGAAAACTACTCATAGGTCTGAGTAATGTCCCATTGTTCAAGGAAAGAGGAGGCTGCAACATGGGTGAAAGCTTCAAGGATAGTGGCTATAATAATTCTGGCGGCACCATGTGGTCTGTCATGAACTTTGGAGTTTCTAGCTCGCCAAGCTTGATAAACAGCACAATGCCCAAACCATCTTGGTCTTCTTCACCGTGCACAAAGCTTGCATTAGACTCTCCAAGCTCTGAAGAGTGGGTAAGGTAAAGCCCCATGAAGAGGTAATCCTGATGATATTAGAGAGGAGAGAGCTGTGAACAGCAATATGTTCGACATTCTCCTCTTGATCACATCCCCACGGGAAGCTACAGTTCACCTTGAAACCTCTAATATGAAGCCAAGTATTGGTTGGCAAAGCTCATTTGGACAGCCTCTACAAAAAAAAATAAATAAATAAATAATCTCTAGAATGTAATTAGAGGTTCCTGAGCCACTTAAGATGATTTAGCTGCTAGGAAACTGGGCATCATATGCCAAAGCAATAGCAGTTTTGCCAATATGGAGCTTAGGAGCTCAACCTGGTCATGGTGAAGATCATAATGAATGCGTATGTCAAGAATTTTCTGCACTAGGTCTTCGCTGAAATACTGATTCAATTGGTCAGCATCTCGTCTTTTCAGTGGTGATCAGTTCAGGAATCCGCAAGTCCTCAATACGGCTCATATTGATGGATGTTGGGCCATTTGGATATACGTGGATAAAAAATCCATATGTGATCCAAAGCATCAATGCTGCTTCATCTTCCAGCAGCAGTCAATCTCACTCCATTCCAGCTTCCTGCCTCCTCATCATCTTCCAGTGCATTCGTGTAGACAGCTTCGAACTATTTGTGGGGATGCACAGTCGCTTCTGCCATTAAGTTCAATGTTTATTGCATGTGTACATTTTTGGTATAGAGTATGTGTATAGGATGTAATATCCAAATTAGCTAATTTTCTAATTAATTTTATTTTATCTAATTAATCCGTCGTTACTGTAGCAATATAACTGTAGCAAACCCACTTTACTTTGCATGCAGCGGCCGGATTAAGGATTTAACGCGTGTATGGTTGGATCTAAGGAAGGTAATCTCCCGCAGCTTCCTTATTTCATTTCCTCTGGGCCGCAGCGATTTCCTCCTTTCTTTTTCCTCTCGCCTTCGGCTTCACCAGGAACCGCCGCCCTCGCCATCGGTTTCCCGCATTGCCGCCTCGTGGCTTAGCGTGCTCGGTTCGCGGAATCGTCGGCTTCAAGAGTCTTGCTCCGGGGCCTTGAGCGAGCCATGGAATCGCGTCGGCCGATTGGAACCCGCCTCCCATGTCGTCCTTCTTCCGGTTTCGCTGGACCGCCGATCTCTCGACTTCTAGAACCGTTCGTCCATAAGGTAATCGCCGGGTTGGGAAGTCCCATGAACCGATCGGCTCGGATAGGGGATTTCCGGTCCATCGAGCTTAGGGAGTTATGAGTTCTTTGAATTCTTTTATTCCTACCCGTGGCCTTGGTAGAATTGCGTGTAGGGAGTTAAAATGTCTGTTAGGTGCGAATTTGTGTATTAGAATGGGGGATTTGTATTGGCATTTTTGTTAATTTTAGTTTGCTAATTTAATCAGGTAATTAGTATTGGCGGTAGTTAAGATTACGTTGGAATCGTGCTCCTGTGTTTCGAAAGATGATATGAGGAGACATCAATTTCAGGAAAGAATGCAGTTTAAGTTGGTGATACTACTGTGTTAAATGTATTTATGAGTTTCATGTATTGAAAATTATATAGGTTATGTCTTCAGAAGCGTCGGCATCCGCGACCGCCAAAGGTGAGGCATATAATCTTAATTTAAATTAGGTTTTATAGTCACATGTATCTGCATTTCTAGGTGCATAAATTGTATGAATAACGTATAGATATTTTTTGTCGTATTGTATCTGATTACAATCTTTTGACTGAGTATAGATTATAAGTCGATTAATTCTTTTAACAGCATATGACTTTTGTTGAAGCGTATGAAAATGTTTTAAAACATCGTTATTAATTATTGTCACGATAATGAATGTGATAAGCGAGAAATGTCGAAAAATTGTGATAGGAAAAGTATGTTATAGATATCTGCCTTGAATAAGAAGTTGACGAGATGGCTTTAGCGGGGGATCTTAGTATTCGGCTCGACATTGAGGTTGAGAGCCATTGAAGCGGTCGTAGTGTCCGAGTATGAAGTAGTATGGTTCGGCCTGCTATCTTGACTTTTAGGTAGGGTAGGGTGGCGACTTATGTATGAAAGTCAAAGCGCATCTGATTATAAATGTCATTTAGGAAAATGATTTGATATAGGCGAAATTAACTTTCGTTAAATAGCTTGAATAAATAAGCGCGACTCATGAAATGACAAATTATTGATCTGATCTTAATCATAGCGTATTGTTGATTACATTTACTGCGTAGTTCTCTCTTTATCAAATTTTAAATGTGCATGCGATTGTTTTTTAATCGCGTTACGAAACTACTTTTATTGATTTAGCGGCTTTAGCTTATGATCTTCTTATTGATAATTTAAGCAAACGATGTGGGTAGAAAATTTGGTCGTTTTGTTGATTTATGCAGTTTTGGGTGTATAGTTTTGGGAAGATTAAAAGCTTTTGAGTGCGTATAAAACTTTATCTTGATCTTTTAGTTCTTCTGTATTTATGCAACTTAAAGATATTCATCTTCCGATTTTGTGATATGAATTAATTAGTATATGAATTTTAAAGTTTGTGATGATTTGATTAGATACAAATTTGTTTTGCGTTCATGATGCTTGAGGTTGAAAGCGTGTTGGTGGAATCTGTCTCGTATATTACATTCAGTTATTGACTGCAGAATAAGGGTCGATTAGGTCATCACGGGGTGTGACATAGGATTTGTGTGTCATAGTCCGTTTTCATATTATTTTATCTTCTTTTTTTTATTGCAATTTTTAGGTGTTGTTTTGCGCATGGAACATCTGCAGACTGCATGGGCCTAACATATTGTGTGCAAGTAGACTCCATGAAGGTTTATTTTATTTTTTGAGTTTTTTATGGGAAAGATGTACAAGTAAGCAGACTATGTACATGCTTTCTATCACAGCATTTGCACTTCTTTGTATATGTACACAAGATATGTACCGGTTGGTTTTAACTACATTTAGAGTATTTCTATATAGGATGTATAAATTGTACACGGTATGTGAACATATTTTTTATGTGTACACAAATTATGAAAACAATATTTTGACTATGTTAAGGTTTGGAATTAGCATGCATCACATGTACACAAACCTGATACAAAATTTTCTCTGTATACATGCTGCATTTATGTGTATTTTCTGTTGGTGTATCTATATACAGTATATGTACACAGGCTATATATTGGTTGATTTTATCTATATTTGGGGTTTGCCTATGTGGTAGGTGTAGCTGTACATAATATATATACATAATTTTATGTATACACAAACTGTGTACAAGTTCCCGATAAGGTAATTGGCATGCATCACTTATGCATAGTCTTGGTACAAATATTTGTTTCTACAAATGGTATGCATAGGATTGTTTTAAATTTCCTTCGAGTTTATTGAATGTTGTACTTGTACACAGACTGTGTACATGTTCATTTTGTCAGCTTTAAAGCCTGTTATTTGACATGTATAACCTGTATGCTGGCTGCTTACAAGATTTTGTCTGTACACAATATGTGCACATAAATATTTAATATGCATTTGTTTCAGCCTCAAAAATGTGCATCCCGAGATCACCTTTTGATGCTAGCTGTTAACATTAAGGACAACTTGTGATTCAGCCGAATATGTTTTCAGGGATGTTGCATTGATATTGAGGAGATTGAATATTCATCAAAATGTATCACTCATCAATCATCTATTGTCATGCTAAGATGTAGACAGAGAAACGTTTATAATAAATTTATATGAGCTCAAGTTTACTACAAAATGGAGTTGCTCTAATGATATAGTTGCACAACAGAACTGCTAAACTGTCTTTGGATATGGAGCACTTGTGCAATTGACATGAAAAACACAATGAAAACTTCAGACAATCAGATGATGTCAACGATTTTGTGACACTTAACCTAATGCTTTTTATAACAAATTTATTTATTTTTTTCATAACTACATAATTCCAAAGGCTTTCTCTTCTATGTCAAGAACACCATGATTCTTCACAGTACAATTAGACAAAAGCCATTTTGAAGTTTTTGGTTAATCAATTTGATTGTTTAGCTAAAAAATTGATGAGGATAAGTCTAATGATTACATAAGTGGCTTTATCACTCTTATGATAGTTAGTTCCTCTTCCTTGAAATGATTATTCTAACAAGTAATTGACTTAATACAGTGCTTTAATGATATGCAAATTTGATTTTCAAACATAGCAACATTGCCCTAGCATGAGACTCAAGGCCTCATTTTTTGAGGTAGCCAAAGAGTAATTTTTGGAGTATGAAATAAATGCTCCGAGATTTTTCTAAATGAAAAAATAACTATGTTTATAATTTTCATTAATAATAGGAAAGCAAAGTTAAGTTTGCATATATGATTGCAACTAACGTGTAAAAGTTCATGCATATTTTTTATTCTTTTAAGAAAATAACAGAGGAAATGCATATGCTTTCCAATGGATCAATCTCATATTAGTGTCCACAACCACATTTAAGTGCTAGTCAGTCCCACCTCAACATCAATCATGTAGAATCACCTGTCATGTCCACCCAACCCATTCTGCCAACTTAGATATCTTTAATGCCATCTCAAGTCAACCTCACTTCAAGCTAACCCGCTACCTCGACTGTCCAAACCAATTCCTCATTCTCTACCTTATTCAATGTACTTCCCATCTAGCCGCCCTAATAAGTCTATGAGAGAGAAGCTGCTAGCCCCCCTATAAGTCCACATGATGTGGGTATGTTTGAACAAATGAGCAGGATGAAATGCAGGCTCACAAAGTTTAAAGCCATCCTGCTGAGCATTGCAAAAGTTTCCTCGATTGAGGAAAGAATATTTATAAAGAGCAAAACTATAATGAGTGAAGTAACAACCAAATTAAATAGCAGCCTCAAGACACTAGTTGAATCACCAACCCAATCAATTCTTGTTGAGGTATGTGCTTGAACTGTTAAAATATACTTATGATTTATATATCCTTCACAATAATTAGCAATTTGCAACACAAACCCCTATCGCTCAGCCTACAATGGGCAGTCTATAATTGGCAGTATTGTCCAAGTCGTAAAACAGAGGCATACTAGAAAGAGCAAGCGTGTCAAAACATCTTTTACATGCGAGGAAAGAAAAAAAGAGGGAAAAAACAACCAAGAAAGGAGGAGCAGCCTACAGTCACTCAAGTTACATCACAGGAAGTCATAACCATGGAGTCATTGTCAGATTATATAACGGTTGACTGCCTGATTTTGTTGAGATATTGGGCCAAGTCCTTCTAGAGAAAAACTAATTAATATACTTTATCTTTCAGGAGAAACTTGCCAGCAAGTCATGGAATTCTCAGGAAAAGGAAATGAGAAAATTTCATGAACAATTGTTTCACCTGATATACTAATAGGTCAACTTTCTTCCCCTAAATGTACAATTTTACAACCAATGCCATTAAGTATCTTTTTAACCAATAATTTTTCTTGTTACAATAACAAAAGTGACATCATAATTACAGTTGTTAATATCTCAATAAGTGGGGGAGAAATAGTTGATCTCCATACAAGTTAATACTTATCCAACTCACGTATTGATGATTTTGATAACTTGCAGTAGAGAAGAATAAGCTCTGCCCTGGACTGTATCTACCTTCTCTGCATTTTGTATTGGATAAGTAGCTTACTACTTGCTTATTAGTCAATGCTTATTGCTATTTATTTTTGCTTTAACTTAAACATAATAATATATTTGTACAACATATCAATGAGAAAAGTAATATTTATCATAATTTTAATTATCAACAATCACCACTAAACACTTCTTGCTGGTGCAATCAAGGAAACGCAATCGTATTTTGATGACTCACTACCCAATCCTTCTCACAAGAGCATTTTTTTGACATAGTGAGTACAATAGCATTAATAGAATCATGATAGCAAAAACTGAAATACTTGGAATATTTAATAAACATTTTTGCATATGCAGATAAAACTCCTACATCATGACACAGAAGGATCATTTGAGCCTGATTAAGAGAGTGGCCTATTGATATGGTAACAAGTATACTCATCTAGAAAAACAGCAATGATTGTGGAATGTTTATTTATAATTATATGAAGGTTAATACTTACTTCAAAGATTGTAAATTAGAGGAACCATAAAAAATGGGCAGATAAGATGGTTGTTTTTAGAGTTGAACTTGCTTATGTCTTACACTTAGCTAAACCTATAAACTTCATCCTTGCAACCAAATGCTTTGTTCAACTTGTACCGTTCAAAGAAATCCTTAATGTGAGGTAACCAATCTAAGGCGTATCGACCTAACTATCCATCAAAAGTGGTGTCAAACTAGACCTTTTTGGTAGCACATGCTCATTCTCGCAAGAAGATTGAACTTATAAGCAAGATGTAAAATTTAGCTGTTCAAATAAAAAGCACATTAATAAGCCCACAATGATGCCATGAAACCCCTAAATTCTCAACCTAGGATATTTGAGATCTAAGTGACCAATGCAATGCGCCCAAGCATGCTTTCAAGAATTTCATAAGAAATCTTATCAATTATGGTACTCTAATTAATTATTATTATAAAGTATAAATAAAGATGCTTTAAAAGGTGATGAAATCAATCAAGTAATTGATGAATCTTGTTTCAAGATTCATATCAAAATATTAAGGGTTTTAATTCTTACTTCTAAATTTAAAAAGGTTTTTCTCTAAATGGATGAATTGGCTTTCCATTTTTTCCTAGATTCACAAAGTACATGCATAATCGTGGTAGAAGGTGACGAGCAGAACAAAAAATCTTAACAGGTCAGACCTTTCGGGGTTGGTTACACTAACATATTAGAGATAGAAAGATGGAGTAAACTAAATAACATAATGCCAAAATAGTTGTACCAAGTAAATTTGTGTATTTTCATATTGTTAAACAAATTTGAAGATTTAGCATGTCATATCTAGTTCTAACAAGTCTTATTGTTCTTCAAGCAAATTTAAAGACTTTACCATGATAAATCTAGTTCAAGCTCTTACAAAAGAAGGTGCACAAATATCATGTGGGTAATGTGTTGGGGCTGAAGTTTATTTTTATGATACAGGGCAATGTATGATTATTTACATTAACATAAACTATATTTTAGATGGAATAATTGAGAAATATGAAAAGAGATTATCAAAATATAAAAGGCCCAATTATAGGAATCCAAGAAAAAGATCAAGTTGAACTACTTTAGGTACTCTCATCATTATACCATACTAAACTCTCCAATTATCTCACCAAAAACTCCAAAATCTATTTTTAGATATTAAGCTAAAAGTTCATGGCATTTTAAAGTTTTTAATCTCATCAAACATCAACCCACCTTCATCATATTTGATATCTGAGTCAAAACTGAAATTTCAGCAATGTGATAATAATTTTTTTGGCGAGGTCATCTCCCTACGATAGGCTGAATGGCTCAACCACTAAAATTATGATTTAAATTAATTTCTCCATCTTTCAGAATTTTAGTATCAAAGATTACGGAGAAGTTATTTACTTACATGTGAGGAGGAATTTGGTGATTCCTTTTCTTGTTGTAAATTTTTGGTGAGTTTTCAAACCTGCATCTAATGTATTTTTGTAATTCTTTTTTCCAAAATTTTCATCACTTGGTTTGGTGATATTGACTATCACTTTTAAATAGTTGATTGTATTAGAATTCTTTTCTTTTATTGGGAAAGAAGTATTAATCTAAATTAGGTTGCATATTATTATAAGTTTTATTTTTATATTTATGTGCATATTGCATACTTGCTTGTCTTTCCATTATCATACATTTCATTCTATGAAGTAAAATACTTAAAAAAAGATGAGAATTGATGTGGAACAATGTATGACTAATTATATTAATAAAGATTATATTTTATATGAAAGATAATTGAGAAGTATGATAAGATATGATCAAGATATAGAATGCTCAATTAAGAATCCAAGAAAGAGCCGATGTTGAACTAGTTTAGGTATTCCATCATCACACTATCCTAACCCCCGGCCGCAACGCATCAAAAGAATACCCAACACCATCACTTAATTTCAAGGCTTTTAACCTAAATTAGTTCCCGAAGAAAAAAATGAAATCAAAATATTCAACTTGGACTAGCAAATTTTTTACAGATTCCCACTAAACTAGCATTATTTATAGATACATCGTCTTCGGGATCTATAAGACAAGTAACCATGGAGAAGAATAAGGATGCTTTCAAATTTCTTGCCTTTTCCTTTGCTTTGAACATTTTCATTTTTTGCTTTTCTTTCATATAATTTTTGGATATAGATAGAAAATAAAAATTAAAAAAATAAAACAATAACTTGGTGAAAATAAATATCACACCGCAAGAATGGTTTCTAAGTTAACTTGAGATCAAGACAAGAATAGTATCATATGCAATCCATTGGCAGAAAAATTACTACTTCAGTCACAAGTTTGACTACAAGACTCAATTTACACATGATTCTAAGCTTAAGCTTAAGTTTGTTAACTTCATTCTATGCACCTTACCCCCAACATGCTTAATCAAATGAATAACTAAATGTTAACTAAATGTTCTAAACACCAAATTAAAACCTAAAACTACCAAATTGTAAACTTAGGACTTATTTGGGATCAAATTTATTTTTTGTTTTTCTTTTTAATCTTTATGTTATTTTTAAAAACATATTTGTTTGATAAGTTTTTATGTGTTTTTATTTTATATTTTTAAAAACAAATCAAATTATTTTTAAAAACATTCAAATAATTTGAGTGTTTTCAAAAATAACTATCACTATCAAATCCAAGCATAAACAAAATAAATAAAAAACAAAAAATATAAATCAAAAAACAAAATTGATCCCAAACAGCCCCTTAACAAATAAAAAAAAAAGCTAAAAGGTCTGACACTTAAGAGAGAAATGTATTACTTTAAATAAAAAAATAGGTAAATGTGGGATAATAACTCTCACCTGCTTGTTCGCATATACTAGTACAACTGCACCTTTCAATTCATCCTCCTGATAAAGAAAAACAAGTAGCTTACGAATTATGGTCATTGATGAAAGAGCAAAAAAGTATAGTATGCCATTAGAAAATTTTGAATTGCACCCATCCTCATCTATGAAGCATCTCACATCCCATTCAAACAACAAGGATCATACCTATACTCACATGGATCCAACTTTATTAAAATTTAGTATATCGGATATCTGTTGGTGAGGTACACCTTTAAATTAATGTATAGAACCTTTCACTTGTTTCAATTTGTATAGCCCGTCAGAATTAATTAAACATAAATGTCTCTCTTGAGGGATTTTTAATCTAAAGTTCACATGTTTCATTATAATCATTACCTTTTTAAAATGATAGAAATCTATCACATAATTCCATTAGGTGGGCCCAAGATCAATATATATTTAACATGGAGCAATATATAAGGTAGACCCAAAGCCAATTATAGATATAAAGATGGCACACAAGATCAATTACACATTAAATTTATATTGGATCTAGAGAAATTCATCAAAATAACATATGTTGAAATTAGTGTCTAAGACCTCTAGCTTAGAAACCAAGAAACACACTACTTTACCTAAGCCCTTTGGTAGTTTCATCATCATCACTATACTTTTTTCCCTTCTATTTAGAGTTAGGCTTATGAATCCTCATTCAACATTAATTCTTATCAAGTCTTGCATGAGATGTTAAGTCTATTTAACACAAATTATTTTGTATAATTTCTAGTTGTTGTAGCTTTGGTTTAACTCTTTTTATTCCTAATAATTTACATTAATTTTATTGCATAGCTTATTGGTGCATCTTCTATCCTCCATTACATGCTCAAACCTCTTTAATCTAATTTCCACCACCTTTAATAAGTATTATTCCCACAATCCCTAAAACAAAATCATTTCTCAAGTTATCTTTTGACTTTTAAATGCATTCATCTTACCATTCTCATTTATGTCACTCAATTTGGTCATCAATGAGTTCTTTATAACCCAACAGCAAGTCTATATAGTATAGCAAATCTAATTGTAGTTTCAAAAAATTTATCAGTATAGCAAATCTAATTGTAGTTTCAAAAAATTTATCTTTTATGTTAACATATTTTAAGGTTAAAATTCCCACAATGAGCATATAATTACAATATAATAGGCCATAGCCTATAATTTGTGAGCAGCCATTAGATATAATAAGTATATTAAGAGTACACTCTATCTTCTAACATGTCAATTTGATCAAGTAATTATAGGGTCGAAGAATTCTCCCTTCAATTTTCTAAGAAAATTTTGTTATTTTGAGTTAAATTTTCAAAAGACAAAATTTTCTGATAAAATACTAATCAGAGATTTTGCTCTCATTTTTCGAGGACATAAAAATTTGATTCCAACTTTTCCATAAACACAAGCCCCTATAATTAATTACCCCTCAAGATGATAAGAGAGCAAATTCAATTAAAACTAGTAATTAAATGCTAAGAGCTCAACAAATAATAACAGCAGTTTGATTTTAGAATTAAAAAATTTATCATATCTAGCTTAAACTGAATGACTGGGTAAATAATGATGAACTTGATCAAGATCTTATAGTTTCATTATCTCAAGTTATCGTGGACCTTAGTCTATTTAGTTGAAGGAGTTCTAATCTGACAGAAGAGTTTTTGTCAACATTCATGGGTTACTCCATCCAAGAAAATATTATAAACCTGATGTAAATATTTATCTAAGAGGACAATTTCAAATCAACTCTAACTAATAGATGACTTTATGCCTCTATTAAATACGCATTATGATTCACCACTTAAGGGGACTAAGCTATTGGGAAACATTCAAGCTTTAGCTATGACCATAATATAATGACACCATTTAAAATCAAATCAAAAGATCAGAGGGCCTCAATTGTAGTTGCACTTTTTGTTGTGTCATTTAGAGGCAAAATCATAGGGCTAAAGAAACCAAGTCATAATTGCTCTTTTTGTAATGTCATTTAGAGGCAACTAATGCAACCAAAGGGGCACCACGTACCATGTACTTCCTTTTGGCGTCATATAATTCAAGAGTGATTATATGAGTACACTTAATAAAATATTAGCTTTTTATAAGCTGAAATTAATTTTATATTTGTCACACTCAACAAACTATTGCAAAGAATAGATAAAACTTTGCTTTAAGCTCAGGTGGTAGAGTTTACATGAGCATTTTTTAAAATTTTATAATTTTCTAATAATTTTTATATTTTAAATTAATTAGAGCGTGAAATAGTTTACATTAGAGATTTAAGGTATCTTTGATGATAGCTTCTCCTTCTATTGATATTTTTAATTACTTCAAGGTTATAGTTTTAATCAACATGTATGTTATCAAGTTATTAAAAAAAATCCATTTTTGTCACTTTAGAGTTTATTGACTCTACATTCTTGCATGCAGAGGATCAAGTCTATGATTTACATATGATTTGAAATTTGCTTGAAAATTCATCATAGTATAAGCCTTGTCAATTCAAGCTTTATATGTAGACGATTTTGTAGGACAAACTCATTGTGATATATAAGGAAAATAGCATTGAGAGTTGTCATTTTGAAATTAATTTACCCCGTAAAAAAAACCTTAAAAATCATATACAACAACAACAACAACAAGCCTTAATCCCACTAGGTGGGGTCGGCTACATGAATCCTTCGTCTCCATTGTGTCCTATTATGTGTCAAATTCTCATCTAATTCAAGTATACTAAGATCATTTTTATACATCTTAACCAAGTCTTTTAGGTCTACCTCTACCATTCTTAACATAAGGCAAATCTAATGCATTTACTCTCCTAATGGTCATGGACGACGCTTTTATGTGGCCAAACCATCTAAGGCTTCTCCCTAATCTTATCTACCACTGAGCTACTCCAACTTTTCCGAACATACTCATTTTGCATTCTATCTCTAAGAGTAAAGCCACTCATCCACCTAAGCATCCTCATCTCAACACTTAACTTAGTCTTATGCTTCTCTTTTTTATTGTCCAACATTCATAAGTCATTGTCTTACCTATCTTATAAAATTTTCCCTTAAGTTTAAGTGGAACTTTTCTATCACATAATAGGCCGGATGTATTCCTCCACTTCAACCATCCAACTTGAATTCTACTAATAACATCTCCATCTATTTCACCATTGTTTTTGAACAGCCTAAATATCAATCGCCACTCTTATTAATGACTTGATCACCAAAGTCACAACACTCACTAAAACTTCTACAACTAAAATTACACTCCATATATTATTAGGTTTAGATCTACTTAAACGAAAACCTTTAGACTCTAAAGTTGACCTCCATAATTCAAGTTTCTTGGACTCTCTCTAGTCTTATCAACAAGAAGAATGTCATCAAGCATACACCAAGGTACATCTTCTTGTAAATGCCTCGTAAGAACATCCATAACTAAAGTAAAAGATAAGGGCTTAATGTTAATCCTTGATGTAATCCAACCGAAATAGGAAAATATTTTGTCAATCCTCCTTGTGTTTGGACACAAGTAAAGATACATATCCTTAATGACTTGAATATAACCAATATTAACTCCTTTCGTTCTAGAACTCTCCAAAGAACATCTCTTGAGACTTTATCAAAAGCTTTCTCTAAATCAATAAATATCAAATGTAGATCCTTCTTACTTTCTATGCTTCTATCAAACCTCTTAACAAATGTATAGCATCCATAGAGATCTACGGCATGAAACCAAATTGTGAGAAACTTTTGTATCACATCGTAACCTATGCTCAATTACTCTCTCCCATAATTTTAATGGCACATTAACTTAATTCCTCTATAATTTGCACTCTTGTGCATCACCTTTATTCTTAAATATAGAACCAATGACTCTTTCTCCACTCATCTCATCTTTTTAGTCTTTAAAATAACATTAAAAGATTTGTAAGCCAAGAAATACCTTGATCTCCTAAACATTTCCACACATCTATTGGAATATTATCGGTCTCTTGCTTTTCCACATTTCATTTTCTTTAAAGCCTAACTTCAGTTACTAATCTGTAGATAGAAATGAAATTCTATTTTTTGTTTAGGGTATTAAGGTTCTTCTAAAATCAATCGTCTTTCATCCTTCGTTGAAAGTTTATCAAAATATCTCATCCACTTTATTTTCAATATCTTTTCTAGAAAAGTCTTTTATTTTCATCATCACTCACCTTGACTATCTTTCGCTTCATCTCTTTTCTTTGCTTCTGCTTTTATCATCTTTCTTCTTTTGGTATCTATCATTTACATAAATCTCAAATTTTATCTTATAACGCATTCTTATCTTCCCCTTTCTCAAACTATTCTTATTAAAGATGTTTTTTCCTTTTGATTCTCCAAGCGTCTTTTGCAACTGCTTAATTTCACTTGATATTTTTTTACTAATATTAGCTTCTTTATGAACAAAATTCTAATATCTTTGTCAAAAAAAAATATTTTTATTTGTGTTCAAGTGTCCCCATCTAATCTGGGACAATAATTTAGTTTATTTTTTCTCTTACAACCTTTCATCTTAAAATCTAAAACTAATAGTCTGAATTTAAAATTTCACTTGGTATGACCTTCTGATCTTCTGATTTAAGCGATCTACTATCAAAAATAATCAATCTATGTTTTACTTAGATCCATTTTATAAGTAATAATATGTTCATCTCTTTTCTTAAAAAAGTATTAGTAATTACAAAATCATTAAAGCAAAATCTAATATAGTCTTACCTTCTTTTTATCCATCATGCTTGTGAATCTTTAAAATCTTCTACTACTCTACCAACATGTCCATTTAAATCTCCTCCAATAAATATTATTTCTTCAAGAGGCATCTGTTGCCAATAAATATTATTTCTTCAAGAGGCATCTGTTGTATTAATCTCTCTAATTCATTCCAAAAATTTTCTTTTCCTCCAAACTACTGAGGGAGCGTACACTTATAACATTGATAATCTTGGTATCAACAATAATCTTTAAAGTATAATTCTATCTCCACATCTAATACTTATAACATTATCCTTCAAACTTTTATCTATAATCACATTTCTGCATTTAGTTCGACTTTTACCGAATACCAAAGTTTAAAACCTAAACTATCAATCTCCTCTTACCCATTTAATTTCTTGAACACATAAAATATTTATCTTTCTGAACCATAATATCTATTAATTCCATTAATTTACCAGTATATATTCCAAGATCCTAATTAAGTTTATGGACTAACTTCGCATCAGGTCAAAATGTGGGAACCTTGCTTAACACGCATGGCACCGTGACATTTTCATTTTTATTCATATTACGCGTCGCTTGGGAAGCCCAGATTAACACAATGATTTAAAGGATTCATGTCATGATTATTTCGACAAATTTTACGCTGGCTGTCGACTACCTAACACAACCCTCCACTTTTTGCAAATATATTTTCATTTTAAGGATGACCACTTGATTCCCAACAAATTTCATCAACTTCAATCCTTATAAGAAGAACAATTAGACTTAAAAGTGCGACTTATGACCTTATCCTATAAGCACAATAGCGCACTTGAGAAGTTGAGTAGTTTAATGGGTTTGGGTTTCAATTCGAAAAAAAGAGTAATTTTAAGTTTACTTAGTCCCGTTTTAAAATAATTACAAATTATTCAATATATTTGTACATTTCTTGTGGCAGAGGTAATTTTAAGTTTACTTAGTCCCATTTTGGAAAGTATGCATTTGCATTAATAAGAAATAAAAAAAAGTACAAAAAATGTCATTGAGAGTATGCAATGTGAGCTAGATACTCCTTGAGAATCTTAATAAAAGCAAATATGTGCTCTCTACATGTATCAGTATCACCCTCACAAAAAAAAAATAGTACAAAGAGTTACATGATGAGTATTTCTCCAAATGAAGGTATGTTGTAGAGCTATCTGTGCAGCAAGCTATATGTGCATACAAGTCTGTAGCTTTGTTACTCTCTATGTGAACAAAGTGAAATAATATCTTCTGAAATTGTTAAAAACCAATATCTGCCCTAAACTGTGGTTGGTTGTGCCAAGCTTTCATTTGAAGCCTCTGTTGGAAGTATTGGATCACACTATCATTGTCACTCTTTATAATGATGCCTTTGGCATTCAGCATCCATGGTTCCATGAGATTCTTAATAGCCAAAACTACCTCCATGAGTCCTATTCGGATCCGTTGAGCATTCTTTGAAATTAAGGTCAAATGTTTAACTTGTCTGTCAGAGCACATGCAAATACTCCACAACAACAACAACAACAATAACAACAAGCCTTAATCCCACTAGGTGGGGTATTTACAATCCTTCGTCCATTGTGTATGCATTAATTCATCTAATTCAAGTATACTAAGATCATTTTTATACATCTTAACCAAATCTTTTTTGTCTACCTCTACCTTTCTTAACATAAGGCAAATCTAATGCATCTACTCTCTGTCCGGTTCTGGGGTGACGCTTTATGTGGCCAAACCATCTAAGGCTCTCCCTAATCTTATCTACCTGAGCTACTCCAACTTTTTCCCAACATACTCATTTTGCATTCTATCTCTAAGAGTAAAGCCACTCATCCACCTAAGCATCCTCATCTCTAACACTTAACTTAGTCTTATGCTTCTCTTTATTGGCCAACATTCTATAAGTCATTCAGGTCTTACCACCATCTTATAAAATTTTCCTTAAGTTTAAGTGGAACTTTTCTATCACATAATAGGCGGATGCATTCCTCCACTTCAACCATCCAACTTGAATTCTACTAATAACATCTCCATCTATTTCACCATTGTTTTGAACAATAGAGCCTAAATATCTAAATCGCTCACTCTTATTAATGACTTGCTCCCAATTTTAAAAAATTGAGTATAGTTTAAGGAACTTGCACATTTTTTTGAGATGGAGCAAATGTTTAACATATTTTAATCCACATAGCATTATTAGTTGTTTAGCATATTCATTAGTGCACATGTGAATACTTTTAATTTAAAATTTATAATACACTTTAAAGAACTTGCCAATTTTTTTTCGAGATGGAGCAAAATTTAAGTTCAACTTATTTTAGTCTTTATAGCATTCTCAAATATTATATTTAAACATTTAGCATATTCATCAGAGTACATGCAAATATTTTTTATGCCTAAGAGTTTCAATGCACCTACATTATATATTTGCACAATCTTCAATGCATTTACATGAATTTTAGTGCATTTGCATACTTATCAATGATGCTTGCATTCTTTTTAAAGATATTTGCATGAATTTCAAGATGTCATATGTAAGTAGAAAGTTGTCTCATAAAAATTGCATGAGTCTCCAAATAATCAAAAAATTTACTTATTTGCATTAATATTTTATCATTTGATAACGTACAAAATTTCATTTGTGATTTTTAAGAAAACATATTTATGTTCACTTGTGTCTATGTGTTTTGAATCTGATGATATGTTAAATGAATTGAAATTTTTTTAAGTACTTTAAGATGTAACAATTTCATCTTTACATGTTCAAATTTTACTTAACGTGGAATCAATTCACCACTTATAAATATGAAGGGTTGCCTTGCTCAAGTACCCAAAATTCTTTCATTATGTGTAGGGTCTAAGTGTTCAAGAGAGTCTTAGAGTTGTCATCTATTCTTTGTTCATAAGCGATTTATTGAATTCACTGCAAGTCACCTGTAAGTTCAATTCAAGTTCAACTGTGTTTAGTTGTGCTCCTGCAACACATCACATTTTGAGTATTCATCATAATTTTCCTTTTATAAGGATTGCAATTTTATACTTCAATCATTCAATTTTCATTTTTTTACCATTATGTTCATTTTGATTGTCCTATTCAAGTCTCATTAGACTGAATTTCAACAACAACATAACATCTCCTCTCATAGAGACCATCAACAGAGAGTTTCGGCCAACCTATCACATTGAGAAAGGTATGCATAGCTGGTGTCAAAAGACACATGGCAGCAGTCTTTGCCAAGCCAAGAAAGGTGACCTGAGGTATCATGAAAATTTACAACGTATATTTTCCCCAACCAAGTTAAGAAAAAAAGCTCATGAGGTTTACCGATACATCATGAGTGTCACTTATGAGTTTACCCTGCATGCATAGATTTTGCTCAACATGATAAATTCATTGCAAACAAGAATTTGAGATTTTTTTTTAGGCCGCGCTTTATACCTTTGCGCGAAGCAATGGTGACAATGATTTTAACAATGAGAGTGAATGCACAAATTTTTTTCTCTCTTTTTTCTTTTCCTTTTTCTTCTTTCCTCCTTTTCTCACGCTTTTTTTTCTATATTTTGTTTTCATTTAACTATTTAATTTTTATATAAATTATACATAAAAAGAGAGAGAAAAGTGAGTTATAGAGAAACAAAGTGAGAATTGGAGAAAGGAGGAGAAGAGAGAGTGAGCTAGAGAGGAAAAGAGGTTGTGAGAGGAGATTTTTCCTCTTTTTTTCTGAAAAAGAAAGAATGGGTTTAAAGATAAAGAAAGAAATGGAGAAGAGAGAAAGAGAGGAGGAGAGATAAAGAGAGAGAGAGGCCAGAAGAGAGTGGAGTGATCCTCTAAGAGGTTATCTCAAGGTTTATGGTGGCTAACAAGGAGGTTTTCAAGTTGGAGTCTTGGAGATCGAGAGAGATATAAGAGGAATTGGGAAAGAGAAAAGACGCAAGGGTTGCAGGTGAAGGAGAATAGGGTGGTGCACTCAAATTTGTATGAGAGAGGTAAAGAGTTGCAGCCCCATAAGAGAGAAAGAGGGCTTCAGTCGAGTATCAGGTGGAATGCAGGTTGTGTGAAAGAGAAAAGAGGAGACGAAGACGACTAGGAGGGCTAGAGCAAGCAATTTAGGTGTACGAATAAAAAGGAAGGAGATGAGAACATGAGACGAGTGAGGAATGTATGTCCAATAGACAAGAATGATCGGGGAGAGCAATGCGTGAGAACGATACGAGGACAAAGAGCTTTGAATAGCATTGCTTTGGCTAGAAGGATTGTCATCCAAAGTTTTATTATTCGTGCCAAGCAAAAAAAATTTATTCCAGGATTATTATGGATTTATATGCCAAGCTAAATGAACGAGTCGAAAACTATCTAACTTCTTTATATCGACCTAATTGCCCTTATACTGGATTTGCATATTAAAATTAAATGCTAAAATACTCTCTCAAACAAATTTTAAACAATGGATGTAAGTCATAAATCCCACCGCAAGATCATAAAGGAAAGTTGAACAACAATAAAGCTTGAATCAAAAATTAAGATCTCACCAACAGGCCACATACAACCGAGTATAGCTAAAAGGTCATTAAACTTGAGTTAGAATTTAATGACCTAAAAGATTGAGCAATCAAAATGCTAAAAAGCTCAAGTTTAAATTTATACTTGCAAGCCTTAAATCTTGACTCAAGAAGAATGAGTGTGAATGAAAAGGCCATAATGCTTACATCAAAGCACACTTTATGAGCTATAAAGCTTAACTTGGAAGCACAATTAAAGGACAATAAATACGAGTCTCATAAAATTCAACTTAAAAGATCAAACAAACAATAAGGTAATAAAGCTCAATTTAAAATAAAGAATAAAGGCTATTTGTCATAAAATTGGTCTCAGGTGATCAAGAGACCAAAAGCTCACAATACTCTAGTCAGAATTTTAAGGCACTGCTACTAGACATAAAATGAAACACAAATGATCAGCATACACAAAAGAGCAAAAAGCACAAGTAAGAATTTCAGAATTTCAAACCATAACCAGCAAAACAATAAAGCTCATCATAAATAATCAAGAACAACCAAAAGGCCATAGAGCTCAAGCAAAATCTGATAGCACAATAAACAGACAAACTATGAAGCTTAAAATTCAAAATGGCCAAGCGAAAATGAAAAGCTATAAAGCTCAATTCAACTTCTCAAGTAAAGCTAAAAGGTCATAAAGCACATATATAACGTTATCATATCTCTTAGGGTGGAAATCATTTAGATTGTCAAAACTTCAACCCAATATTGATAAAAGGACAAGTTGTTTCCATTGATTTATTTAAACGGCATGGTAAGCTAATGCCTAATAGTTCAAGAAGTATTATATCCAATCTTCTAGATTTGTAAAAAACTAATATGAAAGTAACCATGATTTACAAAGACCATAAGGCACATGACTTCATTTACAAGTAAAACTGAATGTTGTAATTCTTATTAGCATTTGAAAGACTAAGTTTTGTATAATTTATTCATTTACAAGCATTTCATTGTTTGATTTCTCAATAATCTTTCTAATCTTAAGTTATAAAAGTTACTATCAAATTATTATAAGAAATTTTTGCATAGATATCTATTTTCTCACAATCTTTAAATATTCAATGCCAAGCACATATATTGCTTCTTCTCCCATTGTGTTTGTTATTATTTGAAATTAAGAATTACCTAGTAAATTATTTATAAAATTCAACCAGATTAATGTTGATAGTGTTTTAGGCAAGTTGAGCTTCATATGGGGTCACGAGTGTTAAGAAAGAAATAGGTAAATTAGAATCATCCCAATATTCTGATTATTTGTGTTTTGTTTTGGATTTAGATGCTCTGATTGTTATTTTGAGTATATATATATATATATATATATAGTTCACAAAAACAAACATTACATGTTGAGTCAGACTTTTTGGATCTAGTTGATAATATAAACAATGATTAACTTAACTCGGATTAGGCGAAGTGACTGGAACGCATTATTGCTCAACTAAACAATAGCCAAAACAACTATAGAGAACCTCCAAGATCACAACCATCAAACATTCATATTACTCCACTCAGCTTGCATAATATAATGTCTCTAATAGATTTCCTTGAGTTAATCCAAAAGTAAAGTGAGACAGACAACAAATGTGATTATAGAAACATGATCCATTCAATTATGAACTCCTAAATCACCAAGTAATATATATCCAAATTGTTAGGCCACACTTTACATGTTGTAACACAACTTGGATGTGTAGATCAAGCAGCAAGATTCTTCTTATCCTTATAATATAATGTGAGCTAATGGATAATTTTGAATTTTTGTAAACATAAAGGCCCAAGAAAGAGTTTATACCTCATTTTCTCGGGTATCCTCTACTTAAAGTGATTTTTCTAGACCATTCCTTCATAACTCAAAAATGTCAATCAAATTACACAAATTATAATTGAAACCCAATTTCCTTCAAAGAAAAAAACCAAAGAAATTAAATTCTTTAGAAACTACTCAGTCACATTGGAATGCCCATAGGCTATACCAAATAAAAAAATTAAGAGTGAAGAATTTGAACTTCAATCAAATGAGATTCAAATTATCACAAATAATTTGAAAATAAAATATGAACCTAAACAACAATTAGAATTAAAGTTTAAACCTAAATCTAACAAACTCATATGCATAAAGCTACTAAATCACGTGAGCATTCCATTGAATTGTGCCTTTAAGGAATTACCAAAGAAAACCCGCCGCATGAACCTTGAAATTATTTTGTTTCACGTTCTTTCTTAATTTCTTAGTAAATATGAATTCTATAAAACTGAACATGGAATTAATTACTTGCACAATTAGGTTTGTTATTCATTACAAAAGTTAACCGAGTCTTCAATATGCTGATTTTACAAATATAAGAAAATTTGAACCTTATAAGTATGAATTTAAGTTTTCCTAAATTTTTATGTTCTTGTAGATATTTATAGTTTGTCGCCAAGAAAGCTTAAATGATTATCTTCAACGCCTATGGATGTCATTCATCATATATATGTATTTATTACTGAACTTAAGAAAAAATGCTGCACATAATCATTAGTTTATATTTGTAGCACAAGTTCGTATTAGCGATTTGGTATTATAATAAAAAAAATTATATTTTAGCTCATAACTGATCGCTCAGGAAAAACACCTTTGAAAATCTCTGCCATCTTTATAAGATATTTAGGAAATTCGTTCTTCGTGAGGCAGATTGATTTATATTCAACCAGATTTTTTTCAACATTATGTTAGGATTTATTTAGATCTAGGTTCTACTTCCTATGAACACAAGCATCCATAATTAATTATCCCTCTTACCACAGTAGGAGAGTACTCTAGATTAAAGTTGAAAATAAATTTAAATCTCTGATGTAAATTGATGTCAAGTTATGTGATGTGGATGACTGTCTAAAAGAAAAAAGAAGAGTAGTCCTAATTAAGATCTCATAGTTTTGTCGTCCTAGGACACATTATTTCAATCTACCAACATCAGAGGGCTATTAGTCATAATATCCAGAAAATCTGATTAGCAGTCATGGGTTGCCTCGTCTCAAAGATCCCAAGTAGACTAGAGTTTTAATGGAGGTTTTGTGGTTCAAGTATTTATTAAATTATTTAAACTAAACTTAACTCATAAACCTATCCAATAATTCAATTTTATAAAGTCTGTGTTGTAGACGTACATAGGGCTTACATCTATAGGAATGTCATATTCAATTAGGTTATATTTGCATGGCAAAAATTGATTAGACTTACAAGTTAAGTCTAGTTTAAGGAAGTTACATCTATTAAAGTGTCATATTTTAGGGGAGTTCACATGGCGAACGAGTGATTGGGCTTACATCCCTTTGGAATGTCATGTTTGGATTGGTGTTCACATTGTGAGCAAATGATTGGCCTTACATTCATCTGGAATGCCAAGATAGGTTAGACTTACCTTTAGAATGTCATATGGATTGGACTTACATCCTTTTGAAATGCCTTTTTTTTTTGTCTTTGGAATGCCATTTTAATTATGTTTGAAGTCTGCTTTGCAAATTGACATAGAGCTTACATCTACTAGAATGTCATATTGACTGGACTTACATCCCTTTGGAATCCAACTTTTAGATTATATAATGTTTGCATAGCAAACATAGATTGGACTTACATCAATTAGAAGGTCCGGTTTAAAGTGATGTTTGCCTCGCAAACATAAGTTGGGCTTACATCAATTGGAATGTAGGATTTAGATTGGATTCAATTTATGAATCTATACTTGACTTACAACCCTTCGGAATGCCAGATTTAGAGAAGTTCGCATGGCGAACAAGAAACTAGCTGGGCTTACATCCATTGAAATGCCAGTTTGTGTGAGGTAATGTTTGTAATGCAAACACTAGTTAGACTTATATCTAATATTTAAATGTAAATTCCATTCTTATGAATATGAACTACTCATATATTCATTAGAACACCTAGACAAATTGTAGGCCCCACTTTGCGGACAAATGACTTAGGTTTAAGTCGTTAATTCACGATTTTGATTAAATCATATTATTTTGATATTTAGAAAGGATTTGAATGAGTGACTTTGAATAATTTAATCCAACTTTTTAAATTTTGATTTTTCTTAATTTTGACTAACATTTAAGTTTGCAATTTCAACAAAAACTTTATACCCCTTTAGCTCATATCTTTTATGCCTGCTTTGTCCTTTTTACTTCCAAAATAACAACCCGCTAGAGGGTAAATGAAATAGCATATTTAAGATGTTATGATCCAATGGGTGTGGAATTTATCTACTAGCATGTTATTATTCCTACTCCCTCTGTTTCTGTTGAGATTTTGCATCAAAAACAAGTGAAAAAAAAAAAAGTTCAATCTTCTAGGCACTGATATGGGGGGATCAAATCAAATCAGGGAAGTGAGGGTTGTCGCCTAAGTCAAGGACAGCATATATCAATCAGGGTCAATATCATTTTCCCACTAGTCTCCTAGAAAAGCCAAATTCCAATCTGTCAGCCCTAAATGTTTAATCATGTTCAATTCAAGATATCCTTGTTATTTTAAAAATGTTTAAAGAAAGTACTGATAAGCTAGCTGCAAACCTCCAAGATAGCATGAAATTCCTCCTTTGCTGTGACCAGTCTGTCAGTGTCACTTGAATCAACAACATATATAATAGCTTGGGTATTAGGAAAATAGCACCTCCAATATGGCCTGGATAAGTGAACAAGATTTAATCAGCTATGCATAGAAAGCAAGTCTATACAGTAATTATGATGCTTTAATAAAAAAGTCTAAAAGTAGTCAACTAGGAGTATGATTGTTATCAATGTCAAACAAAATATTCATAATGAAAAGCACCCTTCATTGTTAACGAACTCAACCATATGTAAAATTAAAACCTACCATTCTAGGAAGAAAATTGCAAAGAGCTCCAGTAGAGTGGAATAACCAACAAAATATGTGTATGTATAACAATGCACAGCTACAGGCAAGTTTGCCAAAACATTTTCCAAGTAATACCTATGACCATAAAGTACTCCATTAGAAATAATCAATGAAATTGTAGACAAACTCCCTAACCATGGAAGCTCTAATTCTTCACTTAAACATGTTGAGGCTTTAAAGGAAATGATACTCTCTCTTTAAAGAGACCTGAAACTTCAGAAATTAAAAACAACCTAGAGAGTTACTAAACTTGGAGAATCTTAGAATATACTACTAAATGACTAAATAAAAAAATTTGTTGTTTCATCTGATCAACTAGATACTATTTTGACTGAAACTCCAGAAAATAAGGACTCATGATAAGATTTCAAGAAAGCCCAACAACATGCTAACAAATGCAACATGAGCTAGTGCAGTGAGACATTGACAATGATCAAGTATGAAGCAAAACTCATTAAGCCGGCAATGTGCCATAGGTGGATCCAATTGGGAGCAAAGGGATTTTCCTTTTCCTTGAGGTTTAAGAAATGTTGGCGTCATTACATCTAATGAGTTACGGAGCAAGCTACCATGAAGAGAACGAGTAACAGCTGACCCTACAATGACAACAATCGAGCTAAGGGAGAAACGACACAATGACTAGCCAACCAAAAAGAGTTTTGGAATGAAGAATATATGCCTATACTATAGGAAATAGCATGCAGAGCGAAGCATAACAATGCTTTTTAAGTGCGAAGGATTCAAACAGAGCCCATGATTGCCCTCTAAGAATTACAACAAATCGAGTTTGAACTTGTCAAGTAGAGAGGAGCTAGAGCATAAATAAATGGTGTTTGAATAGATCATTCCAATAACCCAATCATATGGAATGACATATTGTCCATGTGGCAAGTGTTCTCATTGGCTCATTAAACAGCTCAAGAGAAACCTGGCTTGGACAAGTACATTATATCATCATGAAAGCATATTCTAACTTTATTTAATTCAAGTATACCTTATTCTTTAGTAGCTAAGTATATACCTCATGAGCTAAAGTCTAAGCTGCATCCATTAAGTATAACCTTGTTTGTCATGTTGTTGACTAGAGATGGTATTGGAGTTTCTTCATATCATTAGCATGAGTCAACTCCATCAAAATAAAGTTTTCCCTTCTTCTTGATCATTCTACGTATGATCGAGTATAATATCATTGCATGATTAATTGTCAAAAAAAAGAACTCAATTCATATTTTCCCATCAACCTATCCTCACTCTCTTCAGAGGGAGCCAAGTCATTCCTCCTAGTACACAAAATTGAAGCCAAAAATTTTCTAGTTTACATTAAAACTTAAAATATGAGACAAGCCGACAAATGAGGTGATAGAACAGATGATGTGCCTATTGTCTGATACAACCCAACCAGAACATATAAATGTATTACCAAAGATGACACTAATTTTCTACTGGATGATGATGTCTAAGCAACAAGTGATGAAGGACCAACAGCATAATCTACATAAAAAGAAGTTCATTTGACAAGCATCACAGCATGGGGAGCTCCAATTTTTATTAGAAATAAGGACAATGGCATGAGGTGGGGTATTATTTATCATGAGAAAAACAAAGCAACCTTCTAGAACAAGTACTCCTTCCCTAAGGGGCTGTTTGGTTGCGTGCATTTGGAGTGCATTGCATTTCAAATGCATTTTAACTTTGTTGTGTTCTAGTAAAGTAAATTTTCAATGTAATGTAATGTATTTCAAATACATTAGAAAGGTCATTTTCGATGTATTTGGAATTACTTGGAATTCTATCTGACGACAATGTAAAGTGATCGGACCGCCGCCTCTCGCCACCCGCCCACTCGCCCCTCGCCCACCGCCGACCACGCCACCGTGACCCTCGCCACCACCGCCATACGGTCACCGTCGCAGACATCTTTCGATTCTTCACATTATAATTTTTCAACCAAACGAAAAAAGCAAAATCATGAATTTGTAAAACTTCTAAACAACAGTAAAGTAATCCTTTTTTTTTTATCTTGCGTTCCAAATCTGAGACAACCAAACAACCAACGACCCAAATCGATGGTCTCTTTGACCATTTCGAATGCCCGATGTATCCTCCAAGATCAACTTGAGATAGGGATACTATCAACTCAAACACCCAAAGTCAAAGGAGCAAGACATGCAAAAGACAGCATTGCATGCTTGTGTTGACCAATAAAAATTCCTTTTCATACCTTTCAGACTAACAATCGGCCAAACTGCATTCATGAACTTAAAGAACATATCAATTTTCAGTAGTTTATATTGATGATTGACACCCCATTCAAATCCAACGACACGACCTTGTGGTAATAGTCTTGCAAAACTCTCATGAACCATATTTTATATGCAAAGTTTTCTAAGTGCACATTCTAGCTAGACAACATTATTTTCTTAAGTCATATTATCAGCATTGTAAGAATATAAATAAAACCTCAAAAGGTTATGATTGTGGTTGACTGGCCAAAATTGACAAACATTACAAAGGTTTAAACTTCCTTAAATTAGCGGGATATTACAAGAGGCTTGCCCAAGCATATCCTAAAAGGCATCACCCCTTTCTCAACTGATACAGAAGTCGGTCAAGTTTGAATGGACAAAGGCATGCAAAAGAAGTTTTCAACTGTTGAAAGGATATGTAGTCACACATGAATTCTCACCCTTCTAGAAGGACAAATTTCAAGTCCATAATAATGGTTCTTTAGAAAAACTAGAATGTCTAGATGTGGCACAAAGAAGTAATTGCCGACATCTTTAAATCGCTAAATGTGCATATAGGCAATTACTAGCACGACTTGGAGTTGGTGTGTAATAACCGAAAATCAGAAAAATAAAATAAAAATAAAATAAAATCCAAGCATAGCGACAATTGGCTTTGACTAGAATAATCGAAAGGGGAGCTCGGTTTCGGTTTGCCGAAACAGAACTCTCAAAAGCAACGAGAGAGAGAGAGGAAACAGGAGAAGAAGAAAGAGATGGGGAAACCTTGTGTGCGTGCCCTAACCGAGTCTTCCGTGTGCCGTCAGTCGAGGAAGAAGAACGAGGGAACCCTTGCGAATGACGGGAGGAAGGGAGTCGGGTGCGTTCCTGGGCAAGGACATTGACATGAGAGGCTTTAGGTCAAGCAATCGAGAGAGGAGGGAGTGACCGAGAGAGGACTGCGTGTGTGACATTAGAAGCCAACGAGTTGGGGCTTAGGGAAAACCGAGAGGTAATTCTATTTTCATTTTGTTTTTTTTTTTATAAAGGAAATGCATTTATATTATATAGGTTTCAATTTCAAAAAGAAGTGAAAATCTAAATGTCCATTTTACTATACAAATGTTTACATAATTATTTCAATATACAATATATATTTTAATTATATTAAAGGTTATGTAAATAAATCATAAATATGTTAAATAAATATGTTGAAAGATTTATGACAATAATTAAATTAAAACCTATAAATGAAATGCTAGAATTGAAGCTTATTATTTAGATGGATGTACGAAAAATATGATTAATTGTATGAATAGATAGAGAGCATAATTCTACATTTGCTTAAGAATAATACAAATCAAACTTAATTATTTAAACATATTTATAGAGTTAAAATGATTATGTTACGTGCATATTAGCAGAATTATAATCTAAATTTAGTAATGAATAAAGTGAAATTGATAATTGATAAAGAATTTAATAAATTAAAATATTTTAGATAAATATCGATCATTTAAATAAGAATGAGAAATTATGTGGAAAAATTTAATGTCTTTAATGAACTAGTAAAATTATGAATATTATCATAAAAGAGGTAGTTATGTTTCAATATCGTGTACACTTAGATAATTATAAATATTGATCAAATTAATATTTCTAATCATAGAAACTTCAATTAAGTAAAGAAGTGCTAAAGGGAAGGAGATCCAAGAGAAAGTTGCAAATTAAAGTGAGTAATTATGTTCTTACATTTATGATAAAATATCTTTAATTTCTTGTGATGAAATGCATTTTTATATGATTATGACTTTTTCTAATACTACTAATTGTGATTTATTTTCTTGTTTCTTCATAAATTGTGATTTATTTTCCTATTTCTTCATGTTGAATAATAGCGCGAATCTTTGATTATTGTCACTTTGTCGTTTATAAAATTGATTCTTGTTAGTTATGAATTAATACGTAAATTTGTATAATTGTATGTGAATGTGTATGTTGAAAGTGGAGTTCACATATGCTTGGCGTAATGTAGTCGTGAAAAAAACCAATGAAATTGGCAAATGATAATAGTTACTTGTCCTTTAGATGATTTTTGGTAAAGGTTTAGACGGTGACTCCTAAAATGGTTGATAAATATAAAAATAAAGTTCATAATAAATATTCATTTATACATACCTCCTATATATTTGATTGTTTAAGAAATTTTTTTTATGTACATGTTATAACAAAAGCGTAAATGCATCATTCTACTTTCTTGTTCTTATATAATTCCAATTTGAATTTTATTCAATTCTGAGTTGTTTATTTTTTTCGGTACCATCATGCTAGATGGATGATAGAAAGAGAGTTATGTTTGCTTAGTAGAGACTTTAGGAGATAGGTAATTATGTCAGTTATGTTGATTTATGTTTAAATTGTATTTCATATGAATTTTGTTAATATATATATGTGTAGACAAATTGTTAAATAATTTATGAATTATAATGGCTCTTATATAATTGAAGATTTTGTTCAAGCTTGGAAATGTTAGGTAAGGTTTTCTTTTATCCAATTGGCCAGATCATTGTGATATTGCTCCAGGGTCGTAATGAAGAGTGGTATCAAAATAAGATTTTATATTTAAAGATATAAGTATGATCATAATTAAAGAGTCATTATGAAGATGATAAATTTTATGAATATATTTGCATATGAATATATTAATTAATGTGCAACGATTATAATTAATTTGTCTTCTTGGCTGTAAATCAATTCAGAAGATCTGTGGGTGAAAATAGAGAGGAACAACCGTGAGCAAAATTTGGTGCAACATTAACTATAAATGCATTTACACAAATGATCGGCGATGGCGAAATGATAAAAAATCGCATACTCAAGTGGAAGTGGCGGGGTTTCCATGGACAAATACCGAAATTATTTGGATATGAGAACCTCTTTCTCGAGAACAATTGAATCGAAAGCGGTTGATCGAATAGAAAATTTTAGAAAGTATGTCATGCCCTCCAGAAAGAAGAATTGCTTTGGCTTCTTTTGCTTTTAAGGGCGAAGCTGAGAGATGGTGGCGAGGACAATTGCAAGAGAAGTTTGAAGGAAGACCTTGCAATCTTATTTCATGGGAGGAATTTGTGAAGATCTTTAGAGATTGGTTTGTACCCCTCTAAGGTAGGAAACAAATGCAGGACAAGTTCATCAGATTAGTACAAGGAGATCGTTCTATCATGCAGTATGAAGCAAAGTTTATAATGCTTTCAATGTATGCACCTCAGTGATACCAAATGCATAAGAGAAATGACATAGGTTTCTATGTAGTCAAACAACCCTTGATTTCTCTTAGTATTGATGACTATGTTGTGCTGGTGGAGAGGGCTAGAGGGATATAATTGGATTTGCAAGCTACTCAGAGGAGGAGAGATATTCAGAAGAGGAATGATGAAAGGTCAAAATCTGGGCAGAATGTTCAATTTGAAAAATCAAACTGGAAGAAGCCTAAGTCATATACTAATGCCAACAGTAGCAGTGTTATTACATGCCCAAAATGTGAAAGAGCACATAATGGAGAGTGCCTCTCCGGCATAAACACTTGTTATTTGTGTCATCAGCCAGGACATATGGCAAAATCTTGTCTATCTTGGGTCAAATCTTGATAGATCTTAGGATAAGTGTTGACCTCCCGAAAGCGTTGTTGGTAGACAAAGGATATCGACGCATCGGTTCCATCTCAAACTCGAGCCGTGAGAATATCTGACCTCGAGTTTATGCACTCCAGCGAAGCGACTTCGATATTATTACAAGTATGTCTTTATTTAAATTAATATTATTAAAATTGTATATTGTGCTAGATATATTTGTTTTATATATATACACATTTATATGTATCATCTTTATTCTAAGTAAATCAGTTATAATTTTATTTGATATTAAAGCCTCACATTCATTTATATCTGAGAAATGTGTGAGAATTTTAAAATTGAAAGTTATGGAAATGACTACAGTACTTTCAATAGCAATGCCAAATGGGTCTCGTATGAATGCTAGAAATTTTTGCAATGTGAACCTGAATATCTGTGAAAAAAGCTTAGATGCAGATTTAATAGCACTGTCGATATATGAATTTGATATGATTTTAGAAATGGATTGACTATCTAAACATTATGTCACTATAGATTGTTGCAAAAAGATAGTCAAATTCAATATTCCTAGATAAGAAGAATTCAAATTTGTGGGGTATTAGGGAGTATTATATGATGCTCTTGAAAGTTGAATCTTGCAAAGGTATGAAAGTTTTCTTTGCTTCATTGATATTACTAAAGAGGTAAAGAGGTTAGAAGATATACCAGTAGTAAAGAAGTATCTAGAAATTTTTCTAGATGATTTATCAGATTTACCTCCAATTAGAGATAAATTTCTCTATTGATTTAATTCAAGGTACAAAACCTATAGCAAAAGTACCATATAAAATGGCGATCAAAAAATTACAAAAGTTGAAGAATCAGCTACAAAAATTATTGGAGAAGGGATTTATCAGGCCTGACACATCTCCTTGGAGAGCTCTTGTATTGTTTGTGAAGAAGAAATATGAGAGTTTAAGGCTATGCATAGATTATAGAGAGCTTAACAAACTCACATAGAAGAATAAATATCCCTTACCAAAGATTGATAATCTTTTTGATCAACTAGAAGGAGCTTCAGTATTTTCAAAGATTGATTTAAGATCGAGTTATCATTAGCTTAGAATCAAAGAAGAAAATATACCAAAGACCGCATTCAGTACGAGATATGGGCACGATGAGTGTGTCATGATGTCTTTTGGCTTAACAAATGCTCCAACTGTATTTATGGATCTCATGAATAGAATCTTTAAACCCTTTTTAGATTCATTTGTGTTTGTATTCATAGATGATATTCTAATTTATTCCAGAGATGAAGCAGCTCAGGAAAATTATCTTCACATTATTTTACAAACTCTGAAAGGAAACGAATTATAAGCAAAACTTTTAAAGTATGAATTTTGATTAAATAACATCATATTCTTGGGACACATAATTATTAGTGAAGATGTTTCAATGGATCAGAATAAAGTCAAAGCAATAGCTGAATGGCCCAGACCAACAACTGTCATAGAAGTCAGAAGTTTCTTAGGGTTTGCGGGATCTTACAAGAGATTCGTTAAAGGGTTTACATAGATTGTCATGCCACTATCTAGACTAACTCAGAAAGTAGCCAAGCTTGAATGGTCAAATCAGTGTGAAGAGGCTTTTCAAAAATTGAAGATTTTTTAATATGCATAGTAACTATTATCGAGACGAAAGATTTCAAATTTATAATGATCATCAGGTTTGGGATGTGTACTTATGCAGAATGGAAGAGTGATTTCTTATGTTTCAAGGCAATTGAAAAACCATGAAAAGAATTATCCAACCTATAATCTAGAGCTAGCAGCAGTGGTATTTGCATTGAAAATTTGGAGGCATCATTTATATGAAGTAAGGTGTGAAGTTTTCATTGATCATCAAAGCTTAAAATACATCTTTACTCAAAAAGAGCTAAATTTAAGGCAAAGGAGATGGTTGGAACCTATGATGCACCGACACTCCTAAAAATTAGGCATCGATTAATGCGTGTCGTCAGGCATAAGACACATTAGGAAAAGTGTTCGATTAAAATAATATTAAAAAATTAAAGGGATATGCGTGTCCTAAATAATTGAATTAAAATTATATTAAAAATATTTTAAATATAATTTGTTATATTTTAAATTATTGTAAAGAATTTTAGAAATTTTCAGAATGATATTTGAGCTAAAAAGAGAGAACAATAAGATATATTTATTACAAATAATTAAAATTATTAAAAATTATAATTAAATTTATAAATTTAGAATTAATAATAAATTTTATTCATTAAAATTATTAAAATACAATAAAATAAATTACTTGAGTTATATATATATATAACTCAAGTAATTTATTTAGTTTTTTTAATTAAATGACTTATTTTTTATTATTTTTAATATTTTATCTTTTTAATTTATACGCATTATTTTTAAGTATTATTATAATGTCGTGTTCAATGTATTATGCAGTATTTTTAAAATAAAAGTGTCTCTTATCGTATGCATTATTGTGTGTCCAGATCAGTATCCATTAATGCTGCATCATAGGTTGGAACTTTAAGAATTATGATTTAGATATTGATATCATCAGGAGAAGGCAAATGTAGTCTTTAAGTAGAAAAAATATCGGTAGTCTTGGTGGTTGATCTCTCAATAGGAGAAGTTGATTAAAGATTTAAAAAAATTAAAAATTTCAATTATTAAATCTACATATGATCATGCTTTATTATTAAATCAAACGGCTATACAATCAAATTTGAAAAACAGAATACAAGATATTTTACCTTAAGATGATGACTTTAGAAAAATTTTAAATTTGGTAAAAATAGGCTATACAGAAAATTTTGAAATTGATGAAGAGAGATTACTGAAGTATCATAGCACAGTTTGCATTCCAAATATTAGAGATTTGAGAAAATACATCTTACATGAAGCACATCATTCTAATTATACAATTCATCCATGCAGTAGCAAAATGTATCAAGATCTTAAGAAAATATTTTGGTGGTCAGGGAAGAAAAGAAGTGTAATTGAATTTGTCTACAAGTATCCATCATGTCAGATGGTTAAGGGTGAACACTAGAAGCCAAGTGAACTTTATAGCCTTTGCCAATACCTGAGTGGAAATAAGATAAAATTGTTATGGATTTTGTGGTTGGTTTACCTAGATCCAGAAGTGGATGCGATGCTATTTTGGTTATTATTGATAGGTTGACTAAATCTGCACACTTTACACCTATCAAATAATCTGATGTTGTTGAAAAGCTAGCAAGGAAGTATGTATATGAAATTGTGAAATTACTTGATGTGCCAAAATCATAATTAATACGTCGGGATGGGCGATTTACATCTGCTGGAGAAAAATTCAAAAGCTTTAGATCTGAAGCTTACTTTCGATCTTGCATTTCATCCTGGTGATGAGGTCGAAGAACAATTCAAACACTTGAAGATTTGCTTAGACTTTATATCCTTAATTTTGGAGGAAATTGGAAATTCATTTACCTTTGATTGAGTTTGCCTACAATAATAGCTTTCAAGCAAGTATTGGTATGGCTCCTTATGAAGCCTTGTATGGATGGAAGTGCAGATTACCACTTTGTTGGGTGAAGTCGGGTGAAATAAGAATCATTGGTGCAGATGCAGTAGATGAATCCACTGAAAAGATCTGATTGATTCGTGATAGATTAAAAGTTATTCAAGATAGGCAGAGGAAATATTATGATGCTAAACATCGGCCAGTAAAGTTTGAAGTGGAAGAATTTGTATTTCTTAAAGTCAGCGCCATGAAAGGTATAAAACGATTTGACAAAGTTGGAAAGTTGAGCCCACATTATATTGGTCCATATGAAATATTGGAAGGAATTGGGAAAATGGCTTATAGGCTGGCTTTACCTTCTCACATTCAAAGAGTGCACAATGTGTTTCATATTTCTCTGAAAATATATTCGATATAACAAAATTATTCGATCTTATTGATATTCAACCTGATCTCACATTTGTGGAAGAGCCAGAAAGAATTATAGATTTTGATGTTAAGCATCTCAAGAATAGGGAGATTCCTTTTGTCCGTGTGCTATGGAAACATGGATCAGAACGAGAAACTACGTGAAAAAAAGAATCGAAAATGTGAGGGCTTTACCCTCATCTATTTGATCAAAGGTATGTTTATTTATATTATTGTCATTAAATTTCGAGGACGAATTTTATAAGAGGAAGAGATTGTAATAACAGGAAATTAAAAAAATAAAAAATAAAATAAAATCCAACCGTAACGACGATTGGCTTCGAATAGAATAATCAAAGGGGGAGCTCGATTTCAGTTTGCTGAAACAGAACCTCCAAAACAACGAAAGAGGAAACGAGAGAGGGAAAAAAAGGAGAAGACTATTTCAAGGTAGGTTCTAGCCGAAAGCACCCGCCGAAGGAGGAGGAGAGCCTCCGTCAGTCGACCGAGGAAGGAGGAGGGAACCCCACGAACGACGGGAGAAAGGAGTCGTGGAGGCTTTCAAGAACCAACCGAGAGAGAGGGAGCCACCATGCGCGCGTGACATTAAGCAGTTGGGGCTTAGGGCAAACCGAGAGGTAATTTTATTTTCTTTTGGTTTATTTTAATAAAGAAAATGCATTTATATTATAAAAGGAAATGCATTTATATTATATAGGTTTCAGTTTCAAAAAGAAGTGAAAACCCAAATGTCCATTTTACTATACAAATGTTTACATAATTATTTCAATATACAATATATATTTTAATTATATTAAAGGTTATATAAATAAATCATAAATATGTTGAAAGATTTATGAGAATAATTAAATTAAAACTTATAAATGAAATGCTATAATCAGTTTATGATTTGATTGACACTAAAAATGATTAATTGTATGAATAGATTGAAGATAATTTTATATTTGCTTGAGTATAATATAAATCAAACTTAATTATTTAAATATATTTATAGAAAAATGATAATCTAAATTTAAGAATGAAAAAAAAATGAAATTGATAAGTGATAAATAATTTAAAAAATTAAAGTATTTAGATAAATATCGATCCTTTAAATAAGAATGAGAAATTAAAAAATTTAACGCTCTAATGAACTAGTAGATTATGAATATTATCATGTATATGAAGATGCTTCAATATCGATACACTTAGATAATTAAGAGTATTGATGTTAATGAATCATGTGAACTTCAATTAAAAAAGGAAGTATTAAAGGGAAGGAGATTCAAGAGGAAGTTATAAATTAAAGTGGGTAATTATGTTCTTACATTTATGATAAAAATGTCTTTAATTTCTTATGATGAAATATATTTTTATATGATTATGACTTTTTCTTATACTGCAAATTGTGATTTATTTTTCTGCTTTTTCATAAATTGTGATTTATTTTTTAGTTTCTTCATATTGAATAATAGCCTGAATGTTATATCATATTGTCAGTTCGACATTTTATAAATTAACTAATTTATTGTTAGTTATAAATTAATACGATAATCATAAATCAGATACTAATATGTGAAAAAAAGTTACCTTATAAGATGCTGGAACGAATGCAAAATCGCAAAAAGGTAAATAAATAAATATTCTTTGTTATTTGGATAAGTTTTGGTAGACGGTGACTCTAAAATAGTTGATAAATATAAAAAATAAAGTTAGAAGAAATGTTTATTTATACCTCCTATAAGTTTTATTATTTAATTTCTTTTACGTACATGTTATAATCAAAATCATGCGATATTCTACTTTCTTTTACTATTTGTAAAGAATCTATCAATTTTATTCAAATGTTAGTTATTTATTTTTTTCAGGTAACCATCCTAACTAGATGGATAATAGAATAGGGGTTATGTTTATCGTCGTAGAGAGACTTCAGGAGATAGGTATTTATGTCGGTTATGTTGATTTATGTTTTAAATTATATTTCATATGAATTCTGTTAGTATATATATTTGGACAAATTGTTAATTATGTTGTGGATTGTAACAACTCTTATATGATTGGAGAAACATATTGTGAAATTTTGTTCAAAATTGAAAATGGTAGCTAAGATTATTTTTTATCCGTCCGACCGTCTGTTCCCGCCTTGATATTCCAAGCTCCCGGGTCAGGTCATGACAATGTGTGTGAAATATAACTTCAAGTAGCACATTTCTCTATTCATAGACTAATGAGTAATTCAAGCAGACAATCCATCTTTGAAAGATTTGTTCAAGATATGCATTCTCAATTATGGTGGCAATCGGGAACACACGTACCATTGATGGTATTCACCTACAACAATAATCATCAAGCAAACATTGGCATGGTATCACACAAAGTATTATATGGACAAATGAATAGATCATCCTTATGCTGAAAGACCTAAAAGAAAAAACCATACCCTAGCCTCAACTAACAAATGAGATGACTAAGAGGATCAAGAAGATTTATGAGTGACTGCAAGAATTGCAAGAAAGTACTATGATCAGAAACATAAGATATTCACTTCAAAGTTAGAGACAAAGTCTTCCTTAATAACAAACCCATAAAAGATTTTAAATGTTTTAGTCACATAGAAAAGCTTAAACCTAATTTTATTGGACAACTTGAGATCATAGAATGATTACTTCTATTAGCATACTTCAAGATTCTATCACCAAAGTTAGCCAATGTATATGACATCTACACATTTCTTCACTAAAATAATGTCATTACCCAAAAACATGTTCCTCGTTATGACCGTCAAGAGATGCAGATGCAACCAAATCTAAGCTATGGAGAGACGTCCAAGGAAATGCTAGCACAATAGCACAAGAAATTTTGTAGTAAAAAGATTCTCTGGAGGAACCAAGCTGAATGGAAAATCATGTGAAAACTCATAACAAAATAAAAACCAAATGCTCTATTTTAAAATGAATGTATCAATTTCAAGAACGAAGTTTCTAACGAGGTGGGGTAGATTGGAACGACCCAATTTTTAATACTTAGTTTATTTACAATTTTAGAGGTAATAGACTCAATTGATATTACATCGAACGAATTTGAGAGAAATTAAGCTAGGTTTGTAAGGAATCATTCAAATTGTGAAGAATTCTAATTAAAAATGCAAAAAAAAATGATTAGAATGTAAGCAAGTCTAAAAGGGCGTAAGGTATGAGGGTATTTTGAAAAGACTAGGTGATTGCAACAAACCCAAACAAATTTGTAAAAAACTTTATTGTATTTCTCTAATTAACCAATCAAATCATAAACATGACTGAACAGAATGAGTGTCAACTTGAGGGAAGGAAATCATGCAAGTCAAAGACTGTGGACAATTATTGGTTATCTAGCTTCGTTTGAGACAAAGCAAATGGCATTCCCTTAATCATACATAGTTACTCTATACTTTATGTTTTATGATTTCTGCTGGTCCAACAGTTCTCTCCTAGCCATTTTACTCACGTAGATTTGTCTCCACAATAACCCATCCATTCTAGTCCAAGATATAATAACGGAATAAAGGAACTCATAGAGAGCTAACATATGTCCCAGCCATTAGAGAAAAAAATACTCTAAATGCTATGAAAAGTGGTCTACAAATTGTCCCTTTGCATGCCGAAGAGGACTGTATGGGCACTACCTATCTAGATCATAGTCATTGTATCACATCTCAACACTATTATATGTAGAGATGGAGGCCTTAGATGATAGGTTCTTATTGTTCCATGAAGTTCATGAGAAAAAGAGAGCTATGGATTTAGCTATTCTACCTTCTATTGAACCAAAGTAAGAAGCTAATCAGATTTAGATAATCCACTACCTTATAACCTAAGAACATAAGATGGTGGCATGCATGCATCTAAATAATTTCAATTGGGTGTAATTTTAAGAGTTTATACCATATTTCCAAGGAACTATGAATACATTATGCTTTCGCTTCAATGTATTGCCACTCTACAAATTTGTGACAAGGTTATTCTGAGCTTCACTATTTAGATTGACTCGAAAACCTTATATCAGATCCTTTAGACTTAACAGAAATAAATTGGTTAATGACATAAGTGGTTGTACTCAAAGGAAACACAATTGAACCCAAAGTG